>CM060073.1:12777268-13977268 GCA_030533445.1 Cyprinodon diabolis
GTGAAGCTTCCCCAGAGAACCTTCATAAGCAAGACCCTTAGCCCCATATTGCTCCCCACAAGCTGCAAGCAGCTTACTACCTACATGTTCCTAAGCATTTGCCAAATCGAGAGAAAAAAATTGTTCGAAGAAGCAGTTGCATCTGAACTGAATACATACATGTCCAGGTAGAAACTCAATGCACACAGAACCAAGGCTGGGATTGAAAAACCTTCTAGCTCAAAGTCCTACCAACTCTGCCCTTGATAGAAACCAAAATCACCACATCAGAAGAAGAAAAAAAAATGACAACAATGAAAAGCATCCATCTTTTCTTTGTAACCATGCTTATCAAAAATACCCTGACACTGAAGACTCTTCTTCCTGATATCTCACATTTTCAGCTGTTGCAGAGTTACTTCACTGTTGTCAGTAAATCTGCTCTCTTCAGCACTTTGAAATAAAGCTATAAGAACAGATGATGGTCTAAACTGTGTTTTCCCAATGATGCAATACAAACTTTTGAGACCCTTATCTTCCCTCTGCCTGAGGACATTATGAGCAGAAAATAGGCCTTTCTCTGAGCATCTCCGCTTCTTTGTCCCTTCTAACGGTTCCTTTTTTCCCCTTCTTTATTTATGAAAATCAGTTCTTGTTTCTTTGCAGGGTCTGACTAAAGTGAGGCGGGCTGGTCAGTGTTGTGAGGAATGTGCTGCTGCCAAAGGAAGCTGTCTTTACCAAGATACAATTCGTTACCATGGAGACATGTGGAATGGCACTGGATGCGAGTTCTGCACCTGTAACCGAGGTCAAGTCGTCTGTATGAGGGCAGAATGTGGTCGTGTTGAATGCCCACAGGTGAGCCAGAAGGAAGGAGGTGTTCAATATCAGTAGCAGTTGTGAGAAACCTCTAAGGTGGACTTTTTTTGGGAAACTGGAGTTAAGAAATTATTAAAAAAGAGCTTAGTTTCATGAAGCAGGTTTAAGAAACTCAAACTTAAATCCTCAACTCTGAATTGATCAAGCCGAAGGTTAGAATATCTGAGTTTCACAACAGCTGCTGTGAGTTATTTTAATTAACTCTGAGTAGGTCGACTCGGAGTTGAGAACCTGTGTAATAGGTATGAAAAGCCATTATAAGTGGAGCCCCTATTCGATGAGTCACCATGACAGCAGGCGAGAGATTTGAATGCAGAAATGAAAGAAAATAATTGGTAGAAGTGTTTAAAAGACAGAACTAAGGTGCTACAGATGCAAAGGTAGGGATATGGTGAAGAAGAAAATTGCTGCTTGAGTTAATACGCAAGTTTATATGAAGTTCGCTATGATAGCTGTTTTAGATTTGATTAAAAGCAATCTCCTCTTTGTTGTTCCATTTTTAGATCACTAAAATATGTTTTTTATGGTCAAAATCACATTGCTAGTCATAATTGTAATAATAGATTTTCAAAATTGCATTTTTGCAGCAGAAACTGAAAAAAACTAAATATGTATTTCTGATGTCCTAAATATGTTTCCTTATGAACAAAATTGAGATCTAAAATGTTTTTCTAGACAGCCAGAATGTTTATTTTAGATATGAAGAATGTCTTTTTGTTTAAAAAATTCACTATAACAAGAAAGAAATGTAAAAAAAAAATACTTATCCAGTTACTGTAAGCTAATAAATATCAAAACTGCAGCCCCAGCCTGTTCTAATCATGATAAGATTACAGGGAAAACTAGTTTACTGCTTGAATGGTATTGGATCGATATATTATATTTAGCTGAATAGTCACAGGGGAGAACCAGGAGTAGTGCTTTGCTGATTTAAAAAAAATGTTTCTTATTAAAATACACAACTTTTAGACTCTGATGGCCTGTTGAAGATAGTTTCTTTGAGATCTGAAATTTATTTTTCCCTTCTCACGTCAATTGTTTAAAAGGGTATTAAATGCCTAGTCAAAAAAAGACAAAAAATCCATTTGATTAGGATATAAGGTTATATACGGTTATGTAGGCCAAGTGCCTGTGTTCTGTTTGAGCCTAAATAGAATTTCAGCACCAGGTTCAACGTGCAAACATAAACAAATGCATCTAACTTTCTAAACTCAATTGCTTTAACTTGTTTACCAAATTTGCATAAGTGCGATGTTGTACCTCTAGTGAAATGGTGTTGTTATAGTATATATACAGACAGAACAACTTTATTTACTAACAAAGTGAGAAAAAGCAATGTATGAAACACAAAAATGACAACTAAAATGCAGTAATTCTTCAGAAAAAGCACTGTTAAAAGTCCTGCAAATTTTGATCTACCGTGAGGGTGATACGTTTACTCTATAAGTAATATTGGTGTTGGTTAGTAATGTAATTTAGAGGTGTTTAATAACTGCTTCACAGTTTTGGTGCTTACACCTCTTGGCTGAATAAATCGAAAACAAATGTAGTGCTGATATTTTAAGAGTTTATCAGGGTTAGGATGAATGTGTTTGTCAAACAGAATTGGTCACCACAGTAATATTGGACAACTTTGATCTTCAACTTGATTTGAGAAATCCTGAAAAGGTAGTTGAGGGTTTCTGACCTAATAGCTGTAAAATAATCTTGTTGGCTTGGTGGTCCTTATGCATGTCTTGATCTTAACTTGAGGGTGTTCAGCTGAGCCTTTAACGTCAATGTGATTAAACGCCATATTCAGTTTAAATCTGCTGAATCAGGATTAACCATGAAAGCTAATGGAAAGTCCTTCTCACTATAATGTGACCCAAAAATCCCATTTCCTGACTCTAAAAGGCTCCTACAGAGTTAATGGAAGCTGTCTTAGTTATTTTCTTCACGTGTTCCTACATTTTCAAGATTCTGCCTGTAGATATCACCAGACTGGCTGGAACTGGAGTAGGAATATTCATTAAAGGTTATAGGGTTGTCACAGATAATCACTTAGTCAAGACGCAGTAAATTGAAAGACAAAATGGAACTAATGAGAAGAAGTGAAGCCTTAAAATGTACAGCTTGGTCCAAAAAAAGGAATTAACGTGACAGCTACAAGGCTAACCTTCTGTGCTTCCCATATAATGATCTTATTATGTGGAATTAGCTTCAAATTAAAACAGAGACCTCATCTGTTAATTAAGACTCTTAAGATAGCTACGAATGCTGGAGAGGTTTAGGCAAATTCAAAGACCCTTTAAGGTCAGTAACTGGTGTTTCTGTTATTTATTCTGAATTTCTGCTTCAAGGTGGGCAGGAATGGAGGAGGTTTAATCATATTGCTTTAATGTTCCTCCCTGGGGACCCCATAAAACCCCATTAATCATGCTATATCGCCATAATTTAAGCTGTTAAGTGTCATTAACTGTAAGTAGCATAACTGGCATGTGTCCAGCCCTGAAATGAACAAGGTCACTTTGCTAAGAAGATCATAGCTATTTAGCTTTCACCTTGTGTGTGTGTGCACCATTGTTAGTAACAGTTCAGAGAAGGTTATGGGTTTATTGACATCTTTGAGTCAGTAGGCCGAAAAAAGGGCTAACATTTATCGTTAGGTTTATGATCCTTCAACTTCTGACGTTACGTTCCACAGACTGAACACACTGTTTGAGTCTTTGACATGCGAACAACCTTGAAAGGCGAGAGAAAGACAAAGAACAACGCAAAGTTTTTAAAGTAATGTGAACAACGTTCTATATCTAAAGCAATTATTTGTCAAAAATATAACTGAGTGACAATATTTGCTTTAAATATAAGAAAAACTTCATAAAAATAATTTTAAAATCCTCATATTTACAATTCAGAACAGTGAAGATTTAAATAATTTTTACAGCTTCACCACAGAGTGTAACCTTAGCAAACTAAACAAAACATTCTGATACTGATATTTATTGATATTTACAGAAGATTAACATAAATGAGATCATTTATAGTGCCAGGTTGGACAAACTATCCAAATGTTCATGAATTTGAATCCTAACCACTTTTGGGCAGGATACTCATCAGCTGTGGCACAGCATGTGTAAAATGTTCCTAGAAGTTTATTATTTTAATTATTACTTTTTTAAAATGACTGCATTCTTAATCATTGATTAAGGACAGTCTATAACTAATAAAAAAAAAATGTTTTTGTGTCATTGCTTTTATTTTCATGGTTTGAAAGATTTTCTCCCAGCAATTGAAATCTATTCTATTTAGTGTTCAGTAGTAAACCAGCTTAGCAGCACAGTATTTTTAGCTAAATGAGCAAAAAAAAACGTTCTTATTAGTTATAATAAATCTATGCATGTATCATTATTGGAAAATCTGCAGAGATCATGACATAATCTGGTTACCTAGGCGATCACTGAACAGTAAACTAGGATGCTCGCTGTTTTAACTAATCTCTGTTTATCAGGGCTTACAGTTTATTTGTTTCTATCACAAAAAGAATAGTTTTTTTCCCCCACATTTTCAGAGGAGAGCTACTTGTCTTGTGTCGATATATATTAACTAGCATGTTAATAATCAACATTTTAGTTTTTATATGTGTAAACATTCTGCATTTTGTTATATACACTCATTCTGAAAAAAAGTGGAAAATACTTGCTTCATAAATGTTTTGTGGGGATCAAAATGTTTCAGTGTTATTCTATGAGTCAAATAGTAAAGCAAAGCATAAAAGCATTTGGCACAATTTGGATCATTTGGAGAGGTTTTGGAGACGCTGGTGAAACCAAAAGTTCAAAACTCCACAGCTCTGGAAGTACCGGAGCTAGAGGTCAGAGATTTTCTGCATTTGTGGTTGACATGATGTAGAACAAATTTAATAAAATGAAACCTGCCTTTTCTCAAGCATGTCTTTATTACTGCTGTTAAAAAAGACCTATCATTTTTGAGGATAAAAAACAACTTTGAGTCATGTTTAAATTGAGGCAGCTTGTTCTACTCACCTAATGTATCCATTCAGAAACTAGATGGTGTTAGCTTTCAAATAATGTGTTGCACATGTAATTTGGGCTTACACTTCCTAAGTTATTTGCTTTTCCATTTGGGTATGCAAAATAGGAGAGAATTTTCCAAAATGAGGTGGATAATGATTGTACAATAAATGAATATACTGGAATAACCAGGACTGAGTACATTTTGAAATGTCCCTTCCTTTTATTTCTGTTTTTAGGATTCAGAGCTTATTCATCTGCCAGGAAAGTGCTGTCCTGAATGTTTGTCGGTGAAACCCTCCTGCCTCTATGAGGGGAAATCTTTCAAGGTACCACTTTCTGCTTTGTGGCTCATTCAAATATAAAAGTTTTTTTGAAATGTTTGTAGTTAACATCAGCGTGGCTAGAGGAAGAAAAATACATACAGTTTAAGTTTAAAGTATTTTTATACTTTCAGGAGAAAAAGAAACATCTGAAGTGCTATATTTAAAGTTAGCACATAGCTAAATAATTATAATAATTCTGTCACTGCCAAGAAAAACAACCAAGTTTTATGGTCTGTTTTTGTAACTTTCTGAGCATTTTGCCATTGATCCTGAAGGATTTCCTGGATTTCATCATTTATGACATGAAAAAAGTGATTTTAGAGCTGAGGTTATATGACAGTGTCTCTCAGGATCAAATTATACAAACCCAAGACATCTATGAAAGGCAGGAGGATGCAACTGAACCCATAAATGGGAGCTATAACCATTAAAAGTGTATTGCTGTTTGTTCCCCTAAAGGAATTATTTCACCAGTTGTATAAAAAACTAAAAGATGGATGCATTTGTAGCAAAATAATTAGTGGTTTGAATACTTAAAAGACCTTTGGATTACAGTCTGGAAAGATACTTTAGAATAATAACCCACAATATCCAAGCTTCATCTTGAAATTAATTTAAAAGTAAAATAAAAGGCAAGATTCTAAGATAATGAAATAATTTCTCTGTTTTGCTTCATAACTTGTTTTTTGTTTTTCCTGGAGTGGCTGGAAATGTCTTTGATGAGTACCTAGCATTTAAAGAATGATTATTGGAGATCTAGTTTAAAGTTTATTTCCTAAACCTAAAATGTTGTGTCCAATTCCTGTCTTTAAAGGCCCATGTCCTACACAATTTAGATGCATCTCTGCTCCAACACACCTGGTCATTGAAATAAAATGAAAATAGTCAGAAAATACATTTTTTTGTACTTCTCTTTATTAAAAAAAAGAAAGAAATTCCTAAAATTGCTACTAAGGGTTTTAATTTTTTTTTAAATATTTTTTTCTATTTACTATTAATGTCCATACACAGTATATCAGGTATTTAAAGGAAAAAAAGGAAAAAAAGTACTCAAATTGATCATGTAAATTCTGAGAGACTTAACGTTACACGGTTAAATCACATCATTAAGGATTTATCAAATCAGTTCCAGGAGAGGCTCTCCTTTTTATTAAAGCTAATCAAAGATTACTTTCAAAAACATTGTGCAACATTTCTCAATATAAAAGATAAAATCAAGATAGAAATGTAAAACAAAGATATATGAGATCAAAGCCCTTGCACAAGATATTGGGTATGTGCACACCTTCACAGTTGATTATATTGCATTTAATGGAGGAATCACAGAGTTGTAGTTGATCAGAGCAGCAGAAGTGGCAGTGATATTAATATTGCACATTAATCAGCAGTGATTTTAGATATAAGCGCTGATGAGGGTGACGGCTCTCAAAAAGAAACTGTTTCTCTGTTTGTTTGTCTTGGAACGCAGCTCAAACAGTGCGATCTGTCCATAATGATTTTGAGTGCTCTGATGGGGTACTGGGTGGTGTACAGTAAATGTATGTGAGGGGAGGGGGGGCAGCCAGTAATTCCTTGTGTTGCGTTGACTGTCCTCTGAAGCCTTGCTCTGTCTGCCTTAGTGTGGTTCCTGAACCAGCAGCTTCTTGTCCAAGTTCCTGAGCTCTTGAGTCCATGTTTACTGTTTGTAAGCACCAGCTCCTTTGTGAGATATTTTCTAAAGATTACTCATTTTCCCTTGAGATCAGTCCACCACAGTAATCAGCTAATTTGATGATGATTTGTTTGTGGGATGGACTGCTATCATAGGTGTCGAGGCAGTACAGGAGGGGGCCGGAGGAAGTGTGATGATGCTGAGAAGGCAGTGGACAGCTTCATAATCTAGGGTCTGCTATGTATAGTCCTGAATCCAGATGGAGGGGATGTAGGGGCATCCAGGGTGTCTCACTTGGTGATGAGCTTGTGTGGGTTGATTGTGTCGAAGGCCAGGCTGTAATCCAGATAGAGCATCCTGGCATAACTCTGCTGTTTCTCCTGGAAGCATGAAGAGCTACTATATGACAATGCAGTCCTCTGTGAAACTGTTCACCCAATATCCTAACAGGTAGAAGTTGAGTATTGGGGGTAAGGTTGCCAACTCCCTAAAAAACAAAAAGGGACACCTCACATGAGTGCCAGCTGACCCGATTGCCTTTACCCCTCCTGGTGTGGTGATTTTTTTTTAAGCTCCCCTTTGTGTGTGAAATGCTTTTTTTAACTGTTTGACAAAAACTGCATTGAATTAGATGAATATTTGCAGTGTGCTTTATATTCATTATCATGGACTTTTTCCTCTCAGGTATTTGTTTTTTCCCATTCCTCCCTATATTTCTGCATCCTTTTTTCCTTTTTTTTTTTTCGGAGGAGGTGCATCACTATACGAAGGTGCACCGCCCCCAAAAGCAGCATCAGAATTTAAATTATTCCGTTCGTCCCCCATACTGCTCTGTTCTCTCCCACTATCTCCCACACACTTGGCTCGACCAATGGGATGAGGGGATTCTTGATCGTTACATATACTTTGTCAGCTCATTGGTCACAATGCAGGACAGGGTCAGGGGAACAAGTTTACTGTAAGTCTTGTATCTAACGTGCTCTTGTTCTCCATTTTCCATTAGCTTTTTACTGACTATTTTTTTACTCTCACAGAAATACAGGACAAAGTGCGTTCCTTTTCGAGTAAACATGGGACAGGTACTTATATTTCTAAATACGGAACAATTTTTCAAGGCCAGTTGGCAACCCTAATCGGGGGAAACAATCCCTGATGTATTGGAGAAAGAGTCTCTCCTAGCACTTCATGGTAATTGGTGTGAGGTCAACTGGGCGGTAATCCTTGAGGCTGGTTATGGTAGAGGTTTGAAACTGGGGTGTTTCTAGCAGACTTCAGGCTGTGTGTGTGTTGGGGGGCGGGTGTGTGTGTGTGTGTGGGGGGGGGGGGGGGGGGGGGGGGGATGGGAGGGGGGGGGGGGGTAAGTAAACCATGACTTTTGCCTTACTGACATTTTTTATGAATCATCTAAAACATTTTGTTTTACTGTTTTGGGGAGATGCATAGACATACTTCAAATGAAATCTCTCAGTCTAGTCACGTTTTTGGTTGTGAATTATGCATCCCTGCTGGGCTACTCTAAGAAATAAAGAATATTATATGAGGTTAATTCATTTTCTTACTCATCCAGGGTCGTACTTTCTACGCTGCTAAGAAAGCAGATGAGTAATGCATGAGAACAGTGCATAAATGCTAGCAGCTGATAGAGAAACATTTTCTTGTTTCTTTGACTTAAAGCGCATGGTGTATTGCTTTTTTATTATAAGTTGATATGGTTTAAAAAGTTTTTATTTTATCCTTATTTTGACACTCCTGCTGCTGGTGGGACTTTGTACTTGGTGAACTCATTAGTTCCCTTATTCAATGTCCCGCTTCTTTCAAATAACACTAATTAAAATGCAGCATTGGCCTCCTTTTTAAATACGAGTGAGATTTATCAGAATTAAAAATTTATATCAGCTTAGTCTGAGCTTTCTGTCACTTGTTGAGGTCTAATTAATGATGTCGTCTGTCTTTTTTTTGCAGAATGGGGCCCGTTGGACTTATGGCAGCTGCCGTGAGTGTGAATGCCACGATGCCCAGGTGACTTGTTATCTTCGTTCCTGCCCCGGTTGCCCATCAGGAACCCTGGCTGTTAGAAAGGAAGGCCAATGCTGCCCCGAGTGTCAACAGGGTACGTCATTATTCTGCAAAAATACTAGATACAGCGTGTGTTAGAAAAACTCTGCTGGGTCTGAAGACTAAGGAAATTGAGCCTTTTTTATTTTATACTAGTTTCCATTTTCCATGTATTCTTTAAAAGAACATTAAAAGCCAACCTTGGAAAAACCTCTCGAAGGATTAATACTAATTTAATTGTGAAAACAGGCTTAATGCATTTATAACCGAGCCTTTAGCCCTAAATTAGAATTCCTACACAAAATAATTGATATGTAATAAAAGAAAGTGCTCATATTAATATTAGTATCTTTTAGTTAATTTTTTGTCCAAAGAAGTGCAGCAGTTCAGAACTTATTTTTGTTCTTTACCATGCCGTGCCTTAAACTCTCTCTCACTTCCCAGCATCAGCTATTGTGTTCAGAATGCATGTATGTCGTATCATCTCTGTCTAAAGCAGTATTGGTTATTTGACAGATTATGTTTGATCACAGAAAAACTTAACAGACTAGAGTTAAAGGTGGTTACAGAGGTGCTGAACAGGTAAGACTGTGGCTGCTGGAGATGAGCAGAGGATGACTTTATTTAAAATCATAAATCCACATATGTTGGACGTTTGGGTCTTAAAGTGAGGGTATAGTGGAGAATCTTTTGGTTTTTAGTTCCCAAAGGTTCATCTTATTTGTTGGTTGTCTCACATACAGTACATCTTTTGGACATGCTTGCTTTTGCTTCGCACTTTGAGTGTTTATGTATCCAGTTAGCCTCAGTTTTAGCCATTCGTTGTTGCTCCATTATTCTTACTATATATTTTTCGGGCGGATAAAGTCACAAGAACCAAACTGTCTTACAAGTTTGAAAATAAAAGGACAGCCGTTGAAAAAAGAAATAAGACCAGAGTGTGTTTAGAAAACTCTTTCATATGACGGTGGGAGAGAAGATTAGATTTTTTGTTTTTGCTGCTTCTTACCTACATTTTTGAAAAACAAAACATTACCTATTCTTTTACTGAAGAGGTACCTTCACACTCAAATCTACATATAAAGGATACAGAACCTTTGGGCAACAGTTAAAACATAATTATTATAGCTCAGTTTCTTCCAAATAGGCTCTGATTAGCAGGTCTATTGCTGGACCACCAGATGTGCAAAATCAAATATTCATATGAGAGTTTGATTGTGAAATCTCAAGATCGCAATCGACAAAAAAAGAAACTGCACTTGTTACTCAAACACGTATAAAGAGGATTGCTATTTGTTACGGCAATCAGAAGTTGCATCATGGTTTCCCCTAAATGTGAGCATTTTAGCTTGTATTTTTGTATTTTACTTTTACTCCTTCCCCACTTCCTGTTGGACTCACAGCATTCCTGCTCAATTGTTGCATAAGTTAAAAAAAAAAAAAAAAGACCTGTCGCAGGGATGATCTCAGAGAAATGCGAGTGGTCTTTCCCTTCCACGTTCTCGTTACACTCGCATACTGTAGTTATGACAGAAATCTTGCAACCCATTTTTTGTCGATGTGCAAAACAGAATAAACACCAGATAAATGAACATGTACAATAGATATATACTTATTAAAAGCTATTTTACTATTTCTATAATCAGAATAATAAAATGCAGCTGCCTTTTCTTTAACGCCGACCTGACATGTTGTCTCTTTGAGACGACAGATACAACTTCTTTATTCTTTACATCATTGCTCATTAATGAATCCCATATGTCTGCAGACTCTCAGTTGTCTACATTGGCAGGAATACTTTAATTGATCATAAACTGGAGATATTCAAACACAAATTGTTCGCATCAAAATAAACTTTTGTTTTTAACTGATTGAGGGCATTCTAGCTATATTATGGACTTTGTCTTCACCTGTTTGACAAATAAACCATTGTCATTACCAACCCGACACCATCAGATTCTAACAATTACATTTTAAATAATTTATGGCAGCATTAATTATTAAAACTTTACTTTCTTTCCTTTTCTTCTCCAAAAACTTTAGGTTCAGTTCTAATACATAAAGTTCCTCGACGTTGTGTCTGTTAGGCAAAGTTTCGAAATTTAACTGACAGCCAGCATTACCAGAAATAGTTTGTAAATACAATTTGTCCCTCGCTAAAACTCTGTGAATATGTAAATACGAAGTTTGAAGAGGTTGATGAACAGAAAGCGAGTTTATAGTTATGCATAACAGACTGAGAGTGTCTTTGGGGGTAAAGCCTTGCCAGATGAGCGGCAAGCTGCTGTCGCCTGAAGAAAGAAATATTCTCATTTTGCCTAAGAAAGGCCTCCTAATTATTATCACTTCAGTTTTGATAATAGTCATTCTATAACTTTAACAAAATAAGGAAGAAATAATCCATCAGTACTCTACTCATTCAGGTCCAGACCAGGTCATTTTTCCATTGTCCAGCTCTGGGGCCCCCTTCCCCACCGTTGGAGCTTTCAGCCAGCAAGCTCTTCAGCAATTAAATCTAAGGTGGCTGTTGGATGGGAGTAAACAGCCCAGCCTAAACCCTGCTAGTGCACTAATGAGCCTTGGTCATTAGGCCTAAATCCATCTTTAATTAGAGGCATACATTTAATCAACAGGCCCTGTGGTACTATTGTTCAGCACCTGCTGGTGCCAACTGTATGGCAGCTCGGCCTCAGGGCAGCTGTGGCTGCAATGTATCGTACCACAGTCAGTGTGCAAATATGTGTATGAATGGGTGAATGACTGAGGGTAGTGGGAAGTGCTTTGGTATAAGTGCTCTGCAAATGCAAATGCAAAACCCTTAAATGCAAGCCATTTAAGGGTTTTAAACAATTTCTTATTTAATAAAAAATACACGAATTAACCTGCATTAATTACTTAAACAAATGAAGCTACTATTATATACTGACAGATATTTTACACAAAATTACACCATTTAAGCAACTTTAATGAGCCCAGATTTGATGAAGATTTATTATTAAAGCGGACAGTTTAGGCAGCTGTCTCTACAGCAGGACTAGTCACACTTCTTTTCCTCCGTTCTTCATCCCATATTTATGCTCACTGATGGGTCAGAGCCTACAATGTCCCAATAGAAAGGTATGGGAAATCTAAAGAAGACCAAGTTGTTTCTTTTAGTAAAAATGTGCAGGTTTTCACCCGAACATACCAAATGGATTTCTTTTTTTAGTATCTCAAAAAATGTGTAGCAGTCAGCAGTTCTTATACATAAAACGATGGAGCCCAGTCAGTTTACCTACTGCAGTTACAGGCGGCCAACTTTTTACAGTCAATGCTGGAAGTTCACATCGGATGTTTCTCCTGCTTCCTTGTGTTATGCTCTTTGCAGACAACAACAGAAACCTTGGGTATAGGAGGCAAGTTTCCTGATCGAATTTACCAAACTACTTTTAAGCCCCTTTTCCATTGCAACTCAAAAGCCTGGGACTTTTTAACGTCTAAACACATTTACCAAGATTAATTCACTCTCTTTACTTTCCTGGGGCTTTTGTTCTTTCAGGTTTTCAGGGGTTGTTTGTGTAAAGCTGCAATGCTTTCTTCCCCAAAAATCTTTATTCTTGTCACATAAATATGTTTAGATATGGGTCTGATGGGCAGGCTGGTGTGGGCTGTGGGAGCTTCGGCTAGCCACGGTTCTTAAGTCTGTAAAGTTTCATATAGTAGGTTCTCAGGAGATTTTTAAAAGTATATTTTTTATCATATTAGGGAAAACATTCAAAAAATTAACTTGTTTCATCCTTTGAGATCTCAGATGTAAATCTCATTCCTTCATTCAAGTCTCTAGCAAATAAAGCTTCCTATTTAATATATACCATATAAAGTTAAGATGGATTCAGACATAGAATTTGTCTTTGTATAACAAAAGGTATTCACATTTAATTTTAAATATTGTAAATTTGTCTTTCTCTTAGATTTATATTGTCATACGGAGAACAAAAAACACCTCCATGAGGCCATTCATATGTGTTTGAGTGAGATTTTTCATTGTGTTCATGGCTGAGAATAGAAACAGAGCATATGCGCTCAACGTCTCCCTCTTTTTTAGCCTCTTTTCCTGCTTGAATCATAAATCTTCAACTACGTCTATTAATCAAGGGCTGTCTTTAGGACCAGAGGTCAGTATTCTGCTCCTCTATTGGTCAGCTCTCAAACGGGGGGCCATGGCCACGAGTTATGCTGCCCTCACATCTCAGGGGAGCAGATGTAAAAATGAGCGCTCTGCTGGCAGTTTTCCTCGTGTTCCTTTTTTTTTGTGGCACACCATATATTTATTGCCTTAAATAATTTTTATTCCGGAAATTACATTGGATTTATAAACTTTTTTTTTTAATTTAGCACTCTGCAGCTGTATTCATAATCCCTTAAACATCTTGATATTTAGTTTCTGTAGTATCTTACTACAGCTTTCACCCTCATTTATAGACCAACACATATGGTGAGACATTTTTTAATTAAAGAAGCAGCTAAATACTGTAGCTCATCTGAGGAATACATCAAAGTAAATTCTTAGGTAAAGCAGGATGGAGGATTACCTTCACCTTCCAACTGCTCAACATCCCTAAAGATACAGTCAATGAATCAGCTAAAGGCTTTAGAACAGGGGCAAGGACCCCCAAACTGATGGAGAGATGGAGCGGGGACCCCCTAATTATATATACTGTATGAAATTGTGTTATATCAAGCTGGTCCTATAGTCCCTCTATTACAGATGGTATTGTGAATGAAATGGTACCCCCCTGTTGAAGACCTCCACTTTAGAGGATATCCATCTAGCATTTCATTGATTCCTTTTCTTTTGCGTATCTGAGATGGCGTTTTAGGGCTACAGGACCAGGAGGGAACCAAATACATCAATTCAGTCTGTTTCCAGACGAAGCTACTGTACTGTATGCTGTCATTCCAGCACCTCTATGTCCCCCTGGTCTCCCTCCACTTGCTAGAAAACCTCCAAAGGTCAGAAGGTATCCTGATCAGATGTTCGAACCACAATAAACTCCTCTTCATGTAGAGGCGGATCAGCTGTCACTAGAGAGCCACCAGTATGGCATTTCTGACCTATAGTTTAGCAGAGCTAGAGCCATGTTGATAACAATAATTTTCAAAACTTTAACCTGAAGTTTTGAAAACTAATGTGCCCATATCTCAAAAAAACTTGAAGGCATGATGTTTAAAATCCCATGACTATACATGATGGTAAATGTGTAGGCAGACTGTGAAATGAAGAGCTTAGCTTTATGGTTCAGCTTGTTCAATATTCTGGGAAACCAGTGCAATGTCTGAATTACTGCTAACAAAGTCTGGATCTTTCTATCAAACTCCCTCTTCATTCGACCTTCCTGCAAAGAAAGAGGTCCAGTCTTTCCTGTTTTTAATTTGAAATAAATCCTATACCTGAAACTTTTCCATTATTTCAATCTGAAAAACTCACAGAGAGAGAAAGATGCAATTAGAAGAGTTTATTGATACAATAGTTTGAACTTTGGCGCTCAGGCCTCGGCAGGAAACATAAACGCCGATTTATACTTACAGATAAACTGATGTATGAGAATAAGGATATTCCCCCCGGGCCTGAAACTGGTGGTGGAGTTTAGATAGATGAAGTTTGGTTAATCCATAGAGGCTGGTATACAGGGTGATGCTTGAGTTAGATGTCACTGAATGAACAAAGTTTGCATAAACTGTCCATGAACTGTCCATGAAGAGCAAGCATGAAGCGACTGTGGAGAGAAAAAACTCCCCTTTGGGAAGAAATCTCTGGCAGAACCAGGCTCAACGTGGCGGTCTTCTACCGGACCGTTTAAAGTGACAGGGAACTCCATGAAAGTCTGGAGGGACTACACACTGGAGGTGAGGTTGAAGGAGCTTCGAGGAGGAGTCGGATGAGCTTACTACAATGGTGGAGAAGGGGATGGAGGTGGGTTGTCTGAATCAAAGTCCGACATAGGAGCGATGGATCTTGCGCTTGTTGAAGAGCAGGCCTAGAGATGATTTGGAGTGGCTTTAAGTAGAGTGCTGGAAGATGATTGGGCATCGAGGAAAGTGGCTTGAAGCAGGTTGGCTGCATCGGAGGCGGATCAGCCTCAGAATGAATGGAAGTAATCAGAGTTTCTTCAGTTGAATTTCCGCCTTAGCTTCATATTTACCTTGTCAATGCCTTTCCTGAAAGTTTAACTTTAAATAGAGTGACTTGCAAGTCGCACTCTGAAGTAGGACTGATTGACTTTGATTTGGACTCCCTGCAGCGAGTCTGAGATGTTTGATAATTATAGTCACTGACAGTAATTTTAGCCCTCCACACAGTAATGCAACGTCCTCCATTTCACCAATACTTTTATCAACAGAATTAGAAGAAGCTAAATGGATTTGATCCTTCCTAAGGCTTTATTGTCTCATATAGAGGGTGTCGTTATTGAAAATTTGGCTGCGTACTGGAGGTGGGATTTCCAAGTTGGTGCAGCTGCGTTTTACAATAAAGCTACCCCCAAAATGCTGGCTATAACTAATAAGTTGGCCGGTCTCCATAGAAGGTCAAACTTCTACAAACAATCAAGCATAACAGACAAGGACTATTTACCATAGCGATCAAGCACCCTTGCATTTCTTGTCATCATGAAGCTCTTATCTGTGGCGGTCTTTTTAATTTTGTGCCTCAGGGTTGTGGTAGAAGTGATAGAAGTGAGAGCACTGGGCTCTGTACAAGCATCAAAGCCGTTCTCTATCTGTTTTTGTTCATGCTCGCCTCTCAAAGCAAACAAAACCATCTTGTACCCATGACAGTGAAGCCCTTTATATAAATGTGTTAATTTGTTTCTGAATGTAATTATTATTGTATGCATAAAATAACATGTTTACAGATAGAGCTATTGATGGAAACAATATAGTCATGCAAGATCTATCTATTGGTTATAATCTTCAGATTCTGGTGTCATTATCAACCATTAAACCTTGTGGTGAAGCAAGGCAACTTTTGTAAGGTTTCCATTTTATCACTTTCTCCTGTTTCACATTTTTCTTCTGCAGAAGCTTTTGCTGTTCTCTCCAATCTTCAGTACAAAACTTTGGCCTGAGGGTAAAATTTAAGGTCAAGCAGTGAGATGAGAGGCAGATGGGAAGAAGATGAATGTTGGAGTAAAATGAATCTGTAAAAGAAGAATGAACAAAAAGAGGAAAAGATACGGTAGATTAGAGAAGGAGAAGAGTGATAGAGATACTTAGAACAGTATGTTCTTGCTTGCTGACAGTCTTATTGGCCGTTAGGATTAAAGTAGCATCTCATTTTTCTCATGTTCAACTTCTCTTTCTCTCTTTCACGCCTTCGTAGTCTCCCTTGCTATAACTCTCCTTCTTGTCTTATTTTCCCTTGTCATTTCCTTCCTACTCCCTCTCCCCCCCCTGTCTTTCTCTGCAGTTGTCGTATTAATCGGCCCTCGCAGTGTGTTGTTTTATTTGCTCTATACGCTCTCTGTGAAATCAAGTGGAAACGGCATTGCACATTGTTTGACAAGCACTTGCTTTTATCTGCCTCTACTGCAGTATGGATTGGACAGGCTTTATCTCCGTCTTCTCCGATTATTTTATCCAAAGAACGTGACGGTGACAGAGCCGTTGTAGGCAAGTTTTTAATTTGCGGACGACGTTCAGTTGCTGAAGATTGTCCACCAATGAGGCAAATCATTTCAGAAAATACATGGCGTAACAAAAAACTTAAATGTATCCCTACAATATTAAAAACTGTTCTTGCATTCTGTAATGCCTTTCCCACACAGCAGGTGTCAACTGTCTTCTCTCCTTATCTCGTCTCGGTTGCAATATTCAACCATGATGTTGTAATTGCATGCTTTCCTGATACCCTGCTTCCTTAATCTGAGCTGTGCAGAACAATATTGTTGTATCAGACCACTGCCAAATAAAAAGAGGAGCTCTTACTGTAACACACGCACTATGTAAAGTGACAGCACTATACAAAAGGGGGTTCATTTCACAGATTTAGCCGCAACTTGGCATTTTTCAGTATGTGAACATCCGTAACATGTTGGCAAACAGTGCAACGGAAACACACTGGCAGATTGGGTTACATACACCACAACACACCTCTACTGGGGTAAAACAGTCAATAGTTTCTGTATGAGTCAAAATGTTGCTGTTTTATCTAAAAGCACAGTTTTCAGCGCATATACAATGCAATTATAGAAAAATATTCAATGTTAGTATGTTAGTGGCAAACGGCCACTTAACTGTCTCATTCGAATCAGTGTAAAACTTTCCCAACATGTTTGGTGCTCAGTATTGCTTTCAAATTTTAATTAATGGATGAAAAGAGTGAAAATAATGAACATATTTATCTGTTTTAAAGTTTTATTTAGTTCTTAAAATTTAGGAAATGCAAAACATTGAATAAATATCAGTCTACTCTCAAGATGATTAGCAGAGACATCCTACTACATTGTTTTTAGCAGCACAGATCATCTAAGGAAACAGTTTACAAGGTTAAAAAATCCAGAGTCTTCATTGTCATTATGTCAGCATTACACACAGAAATTGATTAAAAACACAAATAGAAAAACAAAGAACAAGCATCCTCAGAGGAGACTTCAATAATATAAGAATAGAAATAAAAAATCCCTTTATTGTTCCAGTATGAGTTAATTGTGGTGTTACAGCAACAAAAGCATTACAGCAAAAGCAAAAGTGGTCAAACAAATGTGGACCTTTAAAAGTGTCTAAAAATAACAGAATATTGTAGTCAATACGTCTGCTTAAATGATCCACGGACGTTGGTGCATGTCTAAAGTGAGCTGAAAGCAGAAGTCCACAGCTGCATATGCACATTCGGTGTCACTCATTAAGCTACTAGTTTGGGGAATTCTGCTTGGTTGTAAAGAGTTCACATCCAATTGTTTAATATGTAACAGAGAGCTGTAGAACTGTGGGAATCTAGTAGGTTCGACTATGAAATCTTAAATGTCTGCGACGTTTGCGACCTATTATTACGTTGGAGTCATCATTGGGAGATTTTAATAAAGTTAAACAGTATATACACTACCGTTCAAAAGTTTGGGGTCACATTCAAATTACCTTATTTTTTAAGGAATAGCACTGCACTTTTCAATGAAAATAACTTTAACTAGTCTTAACTTTAAAGAAATACACTCTATACATTGCTAATGTGGTAAATGACTATTCTAGCTGCAAATGTCTGGCTTTTGGTGCAATATCTATATAGGTGTATAGAGGCCCATTTCCAGCAACTATACTTCCAGTGTTCTAATGGTACAATGTGTTTGCTCATTGGCTCACTCCATTTTGGAATGCCATGCCATACCCAGTGGACAGCGCTTGATTGGAGCCAATTTCATCCTACAAAAGGACAATGACCCTAAACACACCTCCAAATTGTGCAAGAACTATTTAGAGCAGAAGCAGGCAGCTGGTATTCTATCGGTAATGTGTGGCCAGCGCAGTCACCAGATCTGAACCCCATTGAGCTGTTGTGGGAGCAGCTTGACCGTATGGTACGCAAGAAGTGCCCATCCAACCAATCCAACTTGAGGGAGCTGTTTCTGGAAGCGTAGGGTGCAATTTCTCCAGATAACCTCAACAAATTAACAGCTAGGATGTCAAAGGTCTGCAATGCTGTAATTGCTGCAAATGGAGGATTCTTTGACAAAAGCAAAGTTTGATGTAAAAAAAAAAATCTTATTTCAAATACAAATCATTATTTCTAACCTTGTCAATGTCTTGACTCTATTTTCTATTCCTTTCACAACATATGGTGGTGAATAAGTGTGACTTGTCAGGAAAACACAAAATTGTTTGGGTGACCCCAAACTTTTGAACGGTAGTGTATTAAAGCTTCCTTACTGATGTTGAAACCACAATGTAACTTATTTAGAATTATCTGGGTCTCAGACAGAAAGCATATCTCTAATTATAAATTTGACTAAATGTCATGATTCTAACACATCAGCAACCACAAATGTTTTGTATAATAAAGTTCATGAAATGTGTTCCAACAGCTCAATGCCATGCAGACTGCCTGTCCTGTTTGGGGACTCCTGACCGATGTGAGAGCTGCAGAGATCCCAAAGCTTTTCTCCATCTGGGACGTTGCCTGCCAGTTTGTCCAGAGGGGTACTATGCTGAAGGACAAGTGTGTGCAGGTAAGATGTCCATGGATTTCGCATTTTAAAATTATGATATGCATTAAAACAAAGGATATGGTGCCTCCCCTAAAACCACAGACAAATAAAAAACAGAGCACTAGCCTGAGGCTGCTGCTGTCCAGTTCTATTTCCAGATTGGAAGAGAATTGCAGTCTGTTGAGGTGTGCTTTGGCGGTGCAGTGTTTAGTGCACATGACCTATGTATGGAGGCGTTAGTACGTGACACGGCCGACCCGAGTTCGAATCCGACCTGTGCTCCTTTGCTGCACGTCTCTCCCCCTTTCCTGTCAGGCTACTCTTAAAAAAGAAAAAGTGAGCTACTAGTGCTTTAAAAACCAAAAAGAAAGAACTGCAGTATGTTCACCATTTCCTGGGTCTCTCTTCACTGGTTTTTACCCAGGAAACCTGTGAAGGGATGCAAATTCTGAAAACATGGTTAAAGTTCTAGAAAAATGTTTTATGGTGTTGTGTTTTGTGACCTCAGCATTTTTTTCTATTATTTTCATGTTTCAATGGAAGAGAAAATCCTCACTTATGGTGACCTATGCTTGTCGTCCAATGACTTGGGGTTGATCAGAGTTTGTTTGGTTCTGTTTTATCACCTGCTTTTTGGGAACCAGCCCAATTTTCTCTGAAATTTTAGTGTTCTAGTACCTTAATTTTAACTTTTACCTGGAAATACCAAAATCATCACTGAACTGTTCCTGGACTGATGAAAACAGTTACTCCTGGTCAGCCTTTTTCCCTGTTCTCTATTCATTGCATTGTTCAGCCAAACTGAGAGGAAACTAATGTCTTCTAATGGGAAGCAACACTGAAGATGGACCGGATCAGGTTACCTCTTAAGATGTCCCAAACAATCAGCAAATTAATCCCAAAGTCTTCTGCTGTCCATCATTAGACTCCCTGCCTAAAGCCAGTACCACTTTTGTAGACAGAG
Organism: Cyprinodon diabolis; assembly: GCA_030533445.1. Lineage (NCBI taxonomy): Eukaryota > Metazoa > Chordata > Actinopteri > Cyprinodontiformes > Cyprinodontidae > Cyprinodon > Cyprinodon diabolis. The sequence goes on from CM060073.1 coordinate 12,797,314, forward strand.
GTGACATGTTGCTGCTGTTGTCTGAGTCTTCTCCTCATCTTGAGTGCAGCAGCACTTAAATTCGCCCACTGCTACCTTTAAGCAGGCTCTACACTCCTGGCAACACAATTTTGTAACGCATTTTTTGAAGAGGCCCTGGAGCAACCTTGACTTTTTTTAGACACCCTGCAAGTTCCTGATGATACAAAAAGCTGTTCTCTCTGCTGCAGCAGTTTGCTGCAAAGTGATGATGAAGAAGAGTTTTTCTTTGGAGACAGCCTATCATATCCACTTGTTCTTTGAAATATGTTCCCCATGTAGTTTCGTCTCTGATCTCTTGCACCAAAGTCCTATTTTTCTTTCCCTTCCTTTTATATTTATCTGGTGCTCTCACCCTTTGTTTCCTTCTGTGTTCTGATGTCTCATTTACATTAAAACATTAACATTCACCATCCACCGGGCAGTTACTTTTGGACACTTTCTATCTGCTCAACCTCCCAAGATGTCTTAAATACAGAAAGATCTGTGCCGATGAAACATTTACATGAATAAAACATTTGCAGTGTATTTTATAAAACTAAGTATCTTAAAGAAATAACTCAAAAAATAAGAAATTTGGAAAGTACTTGGAATGCAACAAAAATTTCAGACCAGGACTGTTATCTTGAAGCTGCAGGCATCTAGTTATAGTGGAATCACTTGAGGAATGTACTAATCACATACTGCCACCCCTTGCATAATAAAGAAATAGGTAAATATTTAAATGCAACAATTGCTGCTAAAATACATTATCTATCTACAGAAGGGGCTGCTGCAAAAACCCTCAACATTTTCCCATCATATATTAAAAGAAGGATAAACTTATCATCTACTAACAGCCTACATTTACTCATCTCAACTCTGGAAAATAGTGAATTACCTAAAGATAGATACACAAACTCAAAAATTAGTAACAGCTTTCTGAGCTAAAAAGATAAAAATGACACCTGTAGGTATATGAATAAAAATATGATCATAAAAAAAAAAAAAAATTATTTTACTGACAGAATGAGACATCTGTCTGGTTGGGTGGAGGTTTTTAGAGGAGCCAAATGCCAAATCGGAAGCTGAGGTAGTTTCCTGTAGATTTAATAATATAATAATAAATCCCAAAATAACTGATCAAGTAACACAGGAACCAGAACAAAGAGGAAAGCATGAGTTAAGGAGGGAATAAAGGAAAGAAAAGAATCCAGCAAAAAGTAACTGCAGAGGAGGAATATAAATGCCAAACAGAAAAAAGAATGTAGTAATCAACTGATTGGGAGCAGGTGTGGACAGGAGGATCTAGAAGGGGGCTGGGGTAAAGAAGACTGGTACAAGGGGCAACAAAGAGAAAGCAAGAAATATGTAAGAACTCTAATAACCTGAAAAACTAGAATGACACAAAAAACAATTACCTAGAAAACACAGAATGACATAAATCAAAGTATAACTGAAAACTTAAAAAAAAAAGCTTAAAATGAACTCGAAAAAATGCAGAATAATGACAGCATTTGAATATTGAAGCCTTTATATGTGTTGTGATACCAGTATATTATAAATGTATATGATTAACTAGAACTGGAAGTTGTAGTTAATTAATATTTCATTTAAAATCGAGTGTAAAACAGATTGAATGTTATTAGTCGAATGATTATAACTATAACCTGCTAACTCACCAGGATCTCCTCTCACATCCCCAGTGGACTTCTGTTCTGGCTGCTTAAAATCCAGTTATCTTCACCAATTTAGTAAATTAGGATATGGCTATCAGCAGAGTTATGAATCACCAACCACAGAAAACTGTTTATGTATAATTAAATGCTACTAAGAAAAGAATAAGGCTGACCTGAGTAATAAATAATTCGCTGCACAATAAACACAAGCTACTACAGGTTAAAATAATGATGTTTTTATTCATAACAATCGAGGATTATAGGAAATCTAACATCTATGCAAACACTACCACTACTACATAAACAAACATAACAAATAAACATTGGGTAGATTAAATGAATAGTTTGGAAAGAGGAAAAAGGACGTCTAAGAGACCATTTAATGATTTCTGAGGAGTGTCAAAGGTGAGCCAAATGTCAATATATTCAATAATGTCTGTTCAAAATAGCAGCAGATATATATTAATAACAATAAATGCAGTTTAAACAATAATGATGTTTTCCGTCAGTGTTTGTGTAACAACATATGTAACTAAAAGCACTTATAAACGAAGATTCAGTTTTATATTTGTTATTTGCCAACAGATAATATAATCTCTGATTAGTGTTCTCTGGATGAACAAGAGGTTTGCCAAGCAAGGTTTTTTTTTTTTTTATTCAGATGAGATATAAAATGCAACATTATGTATTAAAATACACATATTCCCAACTACAGCTGTTGGTAAACATAACAAGACTTCATGTTATTTTCTCTGAAAATATCAAAGGAATCATAAGGCTCTTAAAGTATGTATAACATACAGCTGTGGGAGGTAGTATAGTAATATTTATGAACTTCAAAAGTGCCAGGTTGTAATATAAAAAATGTCTCTCTCAACAGAAAGTTGAATTGATTTCAGATGCTGCTCTATGAAATGGATGGTTTGGACTAAAACCCTGAGCCCAGATACGATATAGTCTGAAGCCAATAGAGGTCTGAGACCATCATTCTGTTTCTCACCCGTGTTAATGCTCACCTCTGAAATTCTAACAAATTGTAGAGTGCAGCATAATGACAGTTTGACACATACATATATTTTGAATGCTGTTATGCATTTGTTCATCCAGCGTTCATCCATTCATGTATATGAAATGGAGTTCACTGATGCACTGAATCCATGATGGGAAACTCCTCATTCTCCTCAGCCACATTCTTTTGATTTGTAGCCAGTGAAAAGGTGCGTTAATTACCGGACCAAATACTGTAGCTGTCTTTTTTTTTTTTTCAAGTGGGATTTGATCCCATTTTAGAAGAATCCTTTGATCACTTTAAACCCGTTTTCATCTGACACCTAAATGACCTCAACTCATTCCATCCAATACAGAGGTGCAACTATTCCTTCAGAACCTGTTCATTTCAGGTTATTCATTTACCAAATCCTAAACATAAGCAATATTCTACCTGGAATAGGCAGAGAGATTCAAACACCATCAGCAGAGTTTTTAAAAGTGAAGAATAGCAAAAAAGGAAGGGGGCCGAATGAGGAGCCTTGCGGTAACCCCAGTTTAATAAAGGGTTTTAAATTATAGAAAAGAAAGTTGCACTGATTCAGTTTAAAACAGTGTGGGCGGTCAAACTATTCTTGTTAAAGACAAAGAGATCCTTGTTAGATGTGTTGTATATAAATAGTATATAAAAAGTATATAAAAGTTATAGCAGTTGTGTGACCTTTTCACTTCCTTTCTGTTTTTATTGCCGGTGAGATCAATACTTGTAAATATTGATGTTTCTGAGCAGATGTGGGTGAACATAAAGAGGCAGAGCTTCATATTTCTAATCAGATATATTTAACTTTCCTTTAGATTTGTCATCTTGCTTCCTGAGGGCGTTTATTTTCAGCTTTTTTCCCTAATCTGTATGTATCCTTCCTCCTTCTAGCTTTCCACTGTCTCCACTTAATCTCGTCCCTCCACCCCACCCTGCTGTCTGTCTATGTGGGTGGTTGTTAGATTTAAAGGGTGTTTATTTGTATATTTTTCAGTTTAACAGCAACTTTTATTTGCTTTATTTCTCCTTCTACATGGCTTCAAGTCCGTTTAGTATCAAATTGATATTTCCAAATAGGTTTAATATTGTTTTTTTCTTCTCCACTCCTTCAGCTCAAACAAATACAAGCTAGAATCCAAACTTAAAACAAAATAAATAAAGCAAAATTTGCTGTGAGGTCTTGTGACCTGACCCACTGAGGCGTTTACCCTCACTAGACCCATCAAGGTGTGTTGTGGTCCTTGGTTCCATGATCCCAGCAGAAACCTCCAGCTTGGTTGTGAGGTTGGCTTCCATGGATCAGACTTGTTTGTTCATGACATCCTATAGATGTTTGATTGGAGTGAGCAGGGGATTTTGTAGCATACTTCAATCCTCATAAACACTTTGATGTTACTTAAAACATTCCTGAGGCAAGGATCTATGAAAACACATAATCCTGCTGAAAGATGCCAAAACCATCAGGGTATACTATGAAGACCCTTCGACAACAAAATGTTCTTCATTGTTTATTATGATGCCTTTCTATTATAATCAGGATGGAAAGTTCCTGCGTTTAAACTATAGTAGCTAATTTGCAATTTCACATCAAATGAACCTGCCTAATGCGGTCTGCTCTCTATATGGCATTATTAACACCATAAAGGACTATTTAGAGTGTAGCAATTCCCTTATATATTCCAAGTGTAGTAAAGTCACATTTGCATTGTTCTATAAAATAGCTTGTTTGACGGGGTCTTACAACTTTGCCTGCTTAAGTTTGATACTGATGACGTTGTCCTGAATATCAAAGCTCAGTGAGAGTTTCTGACTCTAAAGAATGTGCCAAACCAGTGGGTGACCTCAACATCTTATTGGTGGGCCGTAACAGCAGATTACCTCATCAAATCCAATGTTGTGATCTTTTTCAAAATGCCATCTGTTGCCTTCTGATTGTTTCCTTTCTGTTTGGGGCGTCTGCCACACATTATTTCTCGCATGATTCCTCCACCTTCGCTTTGTGGTACCTGTTTCAAACATTTCAGGGTTTTTTTCTATTGACATCCCAATCACTGGTTGGCCTGTGAATCAGTTTATATCAGAATCTGGCTTTTGCTTTTGGTTTTTAATCTTTTTTAGTCAGTAGGTGTATTAATGTTAATGCAACACTGCAGAGTTCACAGTTTTGTTGGATTAAGCAGGAGGTGCACCTGTGAAGTTACCTTTGAAGACACAACCTGCAGACCTGCACTAAAGTTACTGAAGGGAAATGTGCAACATAATACTTTAATCCCTGAGCAAAGAAATCTGCTGCCCTTTTAGTTGCAGGCTTGTTTTAGTTCCGTACAGCAAAAACTAAATTCTCATTTTAGTTTGCTTCCTTTCTCTGGATATTAGAGGAAACTTGGATTTATGCTGAGGTCTTCAATTTTTCTCTCCATGCTCCCTTTAACAATCTGACAACCCTCCAGCAAACTTTTAATTAAACATCCCTCATGGGGTTTACTTGTCCAAAATTCACACCTTTTTTTCTGTTTCAGTCCTCAGAACTCAGTTCTGCTCTGAAAATGTGTATCTCAGGGAACTTATTAGACCACATCTCTTCCTTTTCTTCTCAGCCTGCCCAGAATCTTGTGCCACCTGTTCTAGCAGATGGGACTGCCAGTCCTGTGTCTCCCGACTGCCTTTTCTGGGCCCTGACAGAGACCAGTGCCTGGGTTCATGTCCCCCTGGTTCCTACCAACACGACCACGGACGCTGTCGCAGTAAGTTCCTTCAGATCTGTCACAGAAATTCCAAATAAAAGCAAAGAAAAATGTAGTTTTAATATGACGTGAGCACATTTGCTGTGGACTGACTCGGTTCGCACAATAAATTATTGATTTTTTTTCAGGTGAGCTGCTAAATCAGATCAACATCTCAGAATACGGTCACTGGTTATTATCCCTGCAAACCTCCCCAATAAGACAAATCATTAACCTTTCAGTAGCATCTAGTAGCTCTAATGCTTTAGCACTGATACAGAGAGCAGTGAAGAAAATGTTTCATTCAGAGTTTTCTCAAACATTCTGACACTTCATTAAAATATTAATTTCTTAAAACTTTCATTACAAACTGTTGGTGTTTTTCCAAAACAGCACACCGGGGAGTTTGTGTTTATGCATTTTTGTTCCCTTGAATGAACTCTGTCAGACTTATTATCAGTGAAAGGGTGTTTTAGAAGAGCTCTGAATATTTCACAAAGCGATGGGGGTCCAACCTCTCCCCTTTGAGCTTAAGTCTTATTGCGTTGGTATTGTGGAGATGTAAGAATTTGTACTTTTGAAGCCTTTGCTTGGTGATTTACTGCTGCACTTTGGCCCCTATGCTCTGCCTCAGAAAGTTATTAGAATCGTCATTTCTGCTCGAAAAGAACTGAATAATTTCCTTGTTTTAATGTTCTCTAGTTTTATTTTAGTTCATTCCTTTCTGCCTTAAGTCCATAGTTCATTATTGTGATGATTTCTCTTCAATTTTTCCTATTGTTTCTCTCTAGGAATCTTTATACTCCTTGCATTAATTAGCCTCCCCCTCTCAGCTCTTTGTTTTCTCTCTGCCTCAGCTGCCTTCCTCAACCAGATGTTCTAGCTGAACTTTTTGTTACGCTGCCTGTAATTCTGTGCAAATGACAGTCTGTCTGTATTATTATTGTGTGGCTTGACAGGCTTTAATAAACATCTTAAAATCACTGAAAACCCTTTAAAAGATAAATGCCTTTTTGCACATCTTTCTGTGGGTTTTACCACTTGATATCTTTATCATTGTACTTTGTTTTTCTTTTTACCCTTAATGCTATTTCTTCTTTTATTTTATTTTTTTTATGTCTGTCTATAATATTTGAGATGTTTCCTACATCTGCTGTGAATTCTTGGTCCGTAGAAAAATTTGCAATAGATTTCCTAAGCTAAACATCACATATTTACTGAATGTTCAGTAACCATTGCATATTTTGCTCAGTGGTGCTGTTTTAATTGCCTTTAATTTATCTGCCATTTTAATGGTTTGAGAATTAAACAAACAAGCTAATTACTGTTCACACACCAGTAGCATGTTTTTATAGATTTCCATAGACATTACAACATTCTGTGCTTATTGATGCACGGCTTAGTTGATTTTGGAGACCTACTGCTGTCTCTCTAGATGATTGGTAGGGATAAAATGACACGGAGAGAAGGTGTATTGATGAGCACAGAGTAAACATGCTGTACAGCCTCTTATTCTCAATTTTTTGCTTTTATAGTTTTTGTCTTCGCCTTTATCTGTATGCCTTCATTTACCTTTCAATTTGCTTCTGGTACACCTGAATTTCCCCAATGTGGGACAATAACGGGTATTTATTTTCTATTCTATTGGGGTTTAAGCAGCTTTGCTGCTGATTTTCCTGCTTAATGACTGCAGACCTCCCTGTGCACACACTCAGTAACCAGCTTTACTCTGGTTAGACCACATCAGCTAATGCTAAACCTCTGGCTAATGCTCCATAACTAGATTAATGGCAGCATTGTACAAAATCTCAGAGGACAATCCGAGTGATACTACCTCTGTCCTGCTTTTGATCAATCCTTTGAAGGATTCACCCATAGAGCATTAATCATATCTAGTCCAGACTAACAGAGAATGTGTTACTCTCAAATATAGCACTACATAATCAAGTGAAAGCAAGTTGTTTTGCAACCCGTCCACTTATGCACCCTGCCTGCATTAATCCAGGTTTAATGCTGTAAAAAAGATAATAATTTGCACCCCCGGGCCAGTTTTTGTGATTTAAACCCTTGGTGGGATTCATAAAACCAACCATCCATTTCTCTTTAATCTCCAGTAGGCTTTAATAAGAATAAAATCCATTGTTTTGTTTTGTTTTTCCTCCCACAAAAACAGAAAAAGAGCTGTGGTGGAAACAGTCAGTGTGACTGCTAATCAGCAGATGCCTCAGTGAAACACATTAGGCCTGATTTCTGCCTGAGTGGATTTCTTGCTGCAGAAAATGGAAGAAAGGATTGGAGATGGAGGTTGAGGAGATGGGAGCTGACGTTGGTAATGAACTCGTGAGGTGTTTTGCCAGATGGTAACTTTCGCTGGCAGGAGATGTGGACCACCCAGAACAGCAGTCTGCTGCTCTTGCCGCTGCTGTGAGGTCTTCCCTTTTTAAACACCTCGAGCTTCGAAAAGCTTTCGTTTATCTGCATATGTTCCGTTCAGCAGACTTGTGAAGAATTATGGGGGCGTTGTGTCAAATCAACCCCCACCCCCCTTTTTCGTTTAAAGCTGTCTTTCCTCTCTTAGCTTTTGTCTAACAACTTTGAAGGGTTTGTTTGGTGCTGTGGACTATTTCTGGAACAAAACGTTCTTTCCTTGGTTTATAACAGGTTTAAACGAACTTGCAGTCTAAACTTTACCTAAAATGAACCTCCTTTCTTAGTTAGCTACAGTTCTTGCAAGGGAACTCATTCCAGGCTTTTAATAAGCAGTATAAAGAAATGTAATGTGGCAGCTTTCTGTTTTGTTGCTTTGAATCAAATTCTAATTTAAGATGAATGAATAATAGAACAAACTCAGGCAAACCTAATTTCACTTCTGATTTCCTCCCAACGACAGATTTTCAGATACAGCTCTGATGAATGTTTTTATCTGTCCGTATCTGCTTTCCACACGCTTAGTTTAATTGCTGAATATCTCATCTCGTCTGGTTTTATCACTGGAGGTTTGGGAGATGTGAACCGCTCCGGCAGCGTGATAATTGTGTCCCCGTTCGGCTCCACAGGGACGCAGAACGGTTATTATCCACTGCACCGTGTGACCGTGTATCCATCCAAACCTGCCCCTTTTCATGCAGAGTGGGGATTTTTTATTTTTTTTGGAAACTTCCAGGATTATATTTGCTGATAACTTTACGCTTAGGGCTGCCTGGAAGAATAAATTGCTTTCCTGAGAGGAGCAAGGTAAAGGACGTGTAATCCTCTTGTTGGCTGTAACCGTTTTTGAAGGAATAGTTTCCATAATATCTTTGGGTGAGTGGGACATTAAAAGGATTTTTATGGTATTTTAAAAAAACTGAAGAGCGTATCATGGATCCTACTGTACATTTTATGAATATCAAACATTGAGTGAATCATTTGAGGAAAGGAAACCAATAGAAGGAGAGAAATGGTTAAGAAAGGACTTGATGAAAAAAGAAAGATGGTATTCGAAGGAGGAAGTTATAGAGGTCCAAAAGTTCAAAAACAGAGAGATGTCCTCAGATAATGGGGAAAACACAGGAGCTGAATCCATTTCACCTGTTAATCTATAGGTCACTACAGAGGTGTTTTTTTCTATTTCCTGCAACGCCTTTAGAAAGAAGTTTCCCTCATCTTAAAAATCCATGCCCAGTATCAAACTCTAAATTATTTGGTTGATATTCATTTTTCTCAACTAAATTTAAAACCTTTGATTTATTCTTCATCCCCCAGGCAACCAGTTATTAGCATGCATGACATCGCCACATGAAAATTAACTTGCAAGGACTCAGAAGTTGACATCAATAGGTTATAAATAAGATATATTGGATTTTAATCCTCATCAAGGTTTTCTTTCTAATGTCTGGAAAACTTTGCCGTGTCAATTGATCCACAGCTGCACTGATTATTGAACCTCGTATTCAGGGGGGCGTTGCTTCTGTCCTGGCCCCAGAAAAGTAGAATTGCTGATAAGGTCCTTGTAGTTTGTGTTTTTCATCACTTTTGTGTTTTGTGGATCCAGTGAAGGCTTACAAAGGGTTCCTCTAAAAAGCTGTGCTGCTTGTAAAGGCTGTGTGGTTCTTGTATTGCAAATATTGTAATGATTCAGAACAGAGGGATCCAGTATTCAGGCCAGACAGACAGCGGGATAATTCAAAGCATTTATTTAAATAAACAGAAACGTGATAACAGCTGCTGCAGCGGCTAGGTGTCAGAAACAGGAACGTCTATTGGAGAGAAACACAGGTTAGTGAGTGCAACAATCTGATGGAGGATGATTATGAACGCACGAGTCACTAACTTGGTTTGACGGTTCAGTCCGGTGCCCAAAGACAGAGCATGATGCCAGCCGGTAGACTGAAAAGAAGCAGCGGACGCTGCCAGAGAGTCCCAGGCGCGGAAGGCTGCAGAGCTGACAGGAGATCAGTTCTACGCAGACAAAGGCAGACAGGATAATCCACAAAAAGGTCAGACAGGAGACTGAAGACAGGCAGGCAAACTAATAAGACCGGGGCAGGCAGGCTAAAGGTCCAAAGGTAGCAACAGATCAGGATCATACAATCACAACACTAAAGTACGCTACAAAAACTCTCTAGACCAAAGGCTCAATAATAATCTGGATCTGACGGCTGGGACACAGAGGGCTTAAATAGTAAACCGGAACGGGTGATGATGAACAGGGCAGAGCTAGACAGGTGAAGGAAATGAGCAATCAAGCCAGCCATCAGCACCAAAATCATGGTGAAGATATTCTTTGGACAAAATTGAGCCACAGATCGGCTACTTGTGATTTCTTTTTTTCCAGATGATGCGGTTGTTTTGGCATCTGATGGGGTTTACTAAATGTTGAAATATAATGTCCTCTGAGTCTGAAGTCATGGGCTGTGTCCGAACATCCACCCTAACCCCTGAATCTCTCAATCACTATATAGAGTGGGAACTATATAGTGAACTTTATAGTGAACTTAGTTAACTGACAGTTTAGACAGATGATCACTACTTTTTGCTCCTCATGCTGGGAGTGTTTGCCTAGTGGTTAGAGCAGTGTGCTTGCGCTATGAGAAGGTTGCAAGGATACCTACAGCCTCCATTCTGGGTTCCTAAGCAAGACACTTAACCCACGATTGTTCCCCGGGTGCCAGACAATGGCAGCCCACTGCTCCCCAAGGGGATGGGTTAAAATGCAGAGAGTGAATTTTCCCATTGTGGGACAATGAAGGGATTTACATTACATTTCTTTTTGCTCTTGATTGGTCACATAACTATGCCTCCCCGCACTGTGCCTGCGCCATCTTTATTATTTGTTTGCGCCACAACAAATCCCATGATGGTTTGCAAGGAGAGCTCTCACAAAGCAATCTGGGATATGTCTGACCTTGGATGATTACTAGTTTTAAAGATGCATTGTGGGAAATTTTGAGTCCTCTACTTTTTCCCAGTAGGCGTTCAGACACTCATAACATTTGATGTAACGACTATATAGTGCCCTATATAGCGATTTGGGCGGACGTTCGGATGCAGCCATGTTATTTCCCTGAGTATTGGTATGTTGCCTAATCAAAATTAGGAGTTATTTTCTAAAGACAAGGGTAGTGGTACAATTCAGATGCACAGAGTGACAGAGTAATGTGGAGCTAGATTTGAGTGCAGGTGATAAATAAGGAGTGCTGATCTTGTCAAATGAGTGGGTAACCCTGTTTGGGGAGTTTCTGTTCGAAGTAAGCCTCAAACAAAAGGATGTGATCAATTATGCTTTCAGAGCTGGTTACGAAGCTCCTATTCATCAATACGCACCGTCAAGCCTGCGTTGGGCTACAGCATCCTTTAGACATTGTTTTAGTGATTTATTTTATCTTCCCTGCACATGTTGAAGTCTCTCTGTACATTATGCAACATTTTGAGACCCAATGTAATGCTGTTTGGCAGGACAACTTTATTACAGTTGTGAAAATGGAGGGAAGGATTCATACTCCATCTCTATAATGAACTGCTGCATATATTTCTCAATTATTGACATTATTCTGGCTAAATCTGGACCTTTGTAAGGTCAGGCCTCCCAGAGGGAGAGACATGCACAGGCAGGTTCTCTGTTCCTTAAACTTTTGACCTAGAGATGATCCCGCTTGGATCCAAAGGTTGTCAATTATTAAGTTGTGTGTGCAGCAATGACAGTTTGCAGAGGTATGTTTGCTTTTAGTGAACGTTTGCATTTTCATTTTTAATGCTCACTTCTGACTCTTCCTTTTTTGGAAAGGCTCCTGAAATTTCTAACAAAAAGCACTTAAGCAACAACAATGTTAGGGGAAAAAGAAAGCTGATGAATCTTTATCTAAATTCAATTGTTTTTAAGGTGGTCGCAGGAGACATTTAGCTGTGGGTGGTAAATTTCCAGGATCTCAAGAAAATGAGTTTTATTACCTAAGGACAGCTGGCAGAGAGCAGCAGGGATTGCATGATTTATTTCACACTCTGTTCTAATAACTTCTTAGATACATATTGGTCTCTGTTCTGAAATCTCAGATTGATTAAGATTTTTATCAGCCGTACTTATGACACTGATTAAATTAATTAGACTCTGCTAGGGTGAATTTCCCCTTGTCTCATTGAGTTTCTCTCACTAACTGCGGCTCTCTAGATTTCCCCCTATACTCCATTCATTCCTTATATCATATATTTTTTTGTTGTTGAGATATATAACCTTTAATACAGTGCATCCACATATGACAGCTTTTTTGTTTTGTAAAACATACAACAGATATTTTATGCCACACCGACCTTTACAAATTTACTTTACAGTTAGCCAGTTGAGAAAGGCAGACCATGTACTATCATACTGATGCATTTTACCTAGAAGACTGTATGTCACTTTCTCATAAGAAGCCAGTTTAACCATAGTCGTCAGCCATTCATAATAAGGAGGAGGGTTCTTTTTCATCCAGTATCTTAACAGGATCCTTTTTGCTGTGGTCAGAGCCAGAACCAGCCACCTCTTGTCAAAAAGTGAGAAATATGAGTCCGGGAGTTCTGCTGTGGAGCCTAAAACTGCGAGCTTGGCAGTGATATTAAACCTTCTTTCCAGTACTTCAAAAATTACTTCCATAATATTTTTCCACCAATCTTGAAGAGCAGGGCAGGTCCAAAGAGTATGTAGAATAGATGCTGCCTCCTTGTTGCACCTGCAGCAGGTGTCTTTGGGAATCAGGTTCCATTTATGAAGTTGCTGAGGGGTTCTGTGCCATCTGTTAATTATTTTTAATTGAATAAACTTGTTACTCATTTTTTTATACATTGTGTTTACATTTTGTAAACATGAGTGCCAACCATCCTCAGAGATGTCTAAGGCCATGTCTTCAGTCCAGTGTTTTTTAACCTTTGATAATGGATCGCCCATTTGAACAAGTAACAACTTGTATATATTAGAGGAATTACCTTTGCCATTGGCCAGCTGGGAAAGCAAGATTTCTACAGGGCTGCCCAAAGGGCATCTCAGAGGGGTTCCCAGCCATTTAGACAGTGAACTACGTAGTTGGACATATCTCCAAAATTGATCCTTATATCATATTTTAACCTTTAATGTCTCATTCTTGTGCTTATTTAAAATGATTCCTGTTATATTTTTTTAAAGAGACTAAATGAAAAGAAGAAGAGTTTGTACTTTCTAAAACCTTTAATAATTTTCTAATATCATATTGTTTGATCCAGTGAATATAAAGAGTTGCAAAGGTGTTAGTCCTATAGATGCTTTTGATTCAGTGAAACATGTTGGTGTCCTCCTTTAAGTCAGATTTTACCCAGGTAAAAAAAAAATAGTTTTCCCTTTATGAAAAGTTATGGGGTTTGCAGCTATATCAAACACACAAAGGATGAATTATACTTGTTTACATCCTAGCAATACTTTTCTAAAACCGGCCATTAAGAAAATTTTTAGTTTTTTGCATCATGAACAGTGCTGGTCTTTGAGAGTATGACACCTTTTACCCTGACTTTGATTTTTATAAAAATCTGAGAATAAAAAGGACTGCCACTCCTTTAAGATCATGCATCATTTAAGTATCTACAAATGGTCTTAGAGGTCAAAAGTTAATGAAGATTCCTCTGCGTGATTATTAGTACTATAAAGCTTACCTGAGTCTGTAGCCATGGTAACTGATGCTGGTCGCTGAACCTGTTCTAGAGGTCATTATGATTTCAAATGAAAGATTATTACACATAAAGTGCAGTGATTCAGTGTGCGACAGCAGTGAGCCTCCTTTGTGTCTCTGGCTTAAATTGTTCCCTTTGGCTTCCATTGAGAACTATTTCAAATTCCAATAGCTGTTGGTGCCCATAGCCAAAATTACATCTGTTAATTGTTTTCTTGATTAGATAATATTTGCTGCCATGCTGTTTTTCTAACCTTTCCTACAGCTCCAGAAAAAAGCAAACACATGCAGAACAACAGTATGTGTGACTAAAACTAAAACTCTTTTAATTTGATAGGAAATAAAATGGTTCTTTGTGTTAAGTAAATCAGTTTAGCAATAAAATTTGGATTTCAATAGCAAAGCTTGTTTGAGAAGGATAAGCAAAGATAATCATTTCATAAACACATAAGAGTGTTAAATATTTGCAAACCTCTTGTAATTATTCAGACATTTATCAATTCTAAAACAAGTCACAAAGGCAGATCTGCTTCTGAGAAATATTTTCTAAGAGGCAAAATTATTATCTTTAATTTGTTTCATCATGAATCTGAATTTAGGTCAGTATGGCTGCTCCCTCCATCATTATTGTCATTGAAAGACTTCTAGTATGTTGATGTCTTGTCAGCAGGTGGACAGGTCATGGGTGGACAGACGAGAAATAATACGCCCACTGTGAGTGGCTGTATTGTTAATCCAAAAAGAAAAGTCAAATAAAAAGTTAAAACAATTAAAGGCAAGCTAACTATTAAATATACTTTCATGCCAAATTTCATTTTTGGTCAATTTATCATAAATACTCTTTACAGTGTAAAAGAGATTTAGTCCAAACTCAACATACAGTGTTGATCTTTTTTTGTTGTTGTAATTTCTGCAGTGGATATGCCTTTTCCAAACAATGTGCTCCACTAAAACAAAGCTCTTTCCTCCATCCAGGGTGTCACGGGTCTTGTTCTGAATGCCGTGGACCGACTGAGCAGGACTGCTTATCATGTTCTGATCCAGCTACTTTGCTCAAAGACGGAGTGTGTGTCTTTGACTGCGGTGCAGGATACTACAACCAGGAGGGAGTCTGTTACGGTAAAACTGACAAGCCTTCTCATTGCAATATTTAAACCTACAACATGTCATCAAGAAAGTTCTCTACTTTTAAAGTCGGTCCATCTGTTCCTCCAACAACTTTAAACCAAGGGTTACAATCATTTTAGGTGTTTGGACCTGATGTGATTGTTTGAGCAAACAGTACGGAAAGCTAAAATGTGAAGAAAAAAATCTCTTTACTAATATCACAGACTTTTTAAAGGCCTGCATACATCTTTCAGGCAAAATCAAAAGTACACTTGAAAAATACAATGCTGCAAGAGTTTAAAATGCAGCTCACACAGATAGAGACTGAAATAGTTCACATTCAGGATGCATCACTTAAAATTTCAGAGCCAAATCTCAAGCTGCCAGATTTAATTGATTCCCATTATGTCTTTTTTTTTCTTTTTTAAGACCACATTCTTCAGTGTGCAAATTAAAACATTATGCAGTAAGTATTTGTAATTCGCTTCCTGCTGACTCGTTTGCGAAACAACCTGTTAAGGCTGTTTTTAACCAAAACATTTTCAGAAAAACTACAAGGTTGGTGCTCTACTTTACAAAAAACATGTTTTTCTTATTACACAGCATAGCAGGTCTGCAGAAGTTATCTTAAAAAGAAAAGCAATAAATATACATTATTTATAGAATGGCAGATAGATTAACAGGTTGGCTGTTCCTGGCTTCAACTTTTCAGTTATCTTTATTGACTGTGACCTTTTTATCTTTATACAAGTTAAAGTAAATATTGTCATACTGTTTTTAATAGAGTCAATTCAGGTTTCAATTTAGCACCAATTAACAACATTTCTCTTCAAGACACTTCACTGTCACTTTGTTCAAATCGTACAGTCAGATTTGCTAAAGAATTGTCTACCCAGCAGATTGCATTGAGGGATTGATTTGCAGAATTAATTTTTTCTGGATGAGAATGCAGCGACTGTGGACAGTTGCTTGTTTTGTGTCATTTATAGCAATCTCTCATTTTCAGTGTGCATAAAGGAAAGGTATAAAGGGAAATTTCATTTAACTGTAAGAAAATTCCAGAACAACCGAAACCTGAATCATAGTGAGGATACAGCACACTGGAAAAATGATCTAGAAATAAGTAAAACAATTTTAAATTAAGTGTATTTATCCTTGATTTGAGTAAGTAAATGAGATAGTTTGCCAATGGAATGAGCATTTTTACTCTTAAAATAAGATAATTAGATGATATTCACTTGAAATAAGAGAATGCAATAGTGTTTTCTTATTTTAAATCTAAATTATCTTAATCCATTGGCAAGATGTCTCTTTTATCTCCTCAATTCAAGAACAAATGCACTTATTTTAAGAAAAAATGACTTATCTAGATTTAGATTTTTTGCAGTGCACTTGTGCAAAAGGAACACTGATCACAGATCCAGCAGTACTTTCTGTGTCAGAAAAGTAAAATGCCAGTAGTTAGTCCAGCAGAGGCTTCATCTACTATTGTATGCAGATGAGCTTTGAGTCAGCATGTATAGAGTATGGGAAAGATGCTTCCTTGGTCCAGCACACCTACATAAAACAGCTACACCAGCACTCCTACATAAAACGGCTGAATTACATGCTTAGTATAAACTGTTATCAACATTCCTAGCGACCATCTTATTATTTGATTCAGGCGTGTTGGAGTTGGGACATTTGTAAAAGTTTCTGGAAACTGGCCCTTAAAGACCATAATTGCCCATCCCTAGGAAATATGTTAGGAACTGTGTTAATTATGTCCTCCAGCAGCCTAAACCTATAACAGCATAACCATTAATAATCTGGGGTTACTTAAGACAGTGTTTATATCAGCTTTATTAAACAGAAAAGTTTTCTGTCTTGTTTAACTATTTTATCTTCTAACTGAACAGCCAAACTGAATGGAAACAATGAATGATTGGTGCCGCAGAATGAATATATTGCTGTAAACCTAAGATGTTTATGTTTATTTAACATTCCTCTGAAGGGTAGGAGCTATCATTTGTCAGGTACAAAACCATATATCTTTATTTATTGGAACCCATAATCAGAGGAGATGTTAGAAAATCTGTGGAATGATGTTGAAACTGAAGAGTTTCAATATATACCACATTTAATACTACTGGAATATACTGTAGCTGCAAAGATCTTGTCAGCTAACACAGTTTACCAGGTGTTGGATTTTTATCAAAGAAGAATGATGTATGCTAAATGGCATCTGCTAAAATAGCATGTAGTATAAATACTTTTCCTCTACATTCATTCATTCACGCTTTCAGTCGCACATCCACACAGTAATTGGAGTAAGCTACATTGGAAATAATAATGAGGATAATCAACTTGTATGTTTTGCTATAAATTTACAGTACAGTGAAATTGGAAGTCTGGATTTAACACAACCCTTAGTGACGGATGAGTAGCTTGGAGCACCCAGGAAAAAATCTGGGTATAAATGTCTTGCTTTGGAAGCCATTGTGGCAGTCTGTGGGGTTTGCAGGTATTAGCAGCTTTCTTAGAATGCAAGCGCTCTTCTCTAATCATTAGGTCCCCTGAAGGTATGAACACCAACCTTGTGGTGCTTGAAAGTTCTTATGTCATGCTTTTTCAAGTCTTTCAAAGTATAATATAGACATATATGATGAAATATTACCATTGGCACTATAGAGTAATCGTTTGTTCTTAAATGTTCAGGGGGGAGGGTTTCAACCAGGACAAAGACACTTGCCTTCATTGTGAGGCTGCCTCTCCCCATATGGGTTCTCCTTTCATAATGTCCCCATATTGCACCAGTTCTGGCAATTGACCTCTTTTTCGGAGAGCTGAACAAAATCTGAAACCTCTTGCAGCTGAAAAGCACATTTTTGTAGCTTAGACATTAGACATTTTTTGTAAAAATGTCTAATGAAAAAAAGAAAAAAGAAAAGATTAGTTGCTGTCACTGTGCAGATTAGATGTTAAAAACCCCACTTTGTCTCAACTTAAAGCCAGAATCATTTCCCTCTGCTTCACATCATCACTTTCTAAATTTGTGAAAGTGGACTTGATGTTAACTTGGCGGACATGCATGAATCAAGTGAAATACTTTGGGCATGAATTTGATTAACGAAGAGCATTATAACATACATAAAAGCTGACCCAAAAAATCCTAACCCCTATTACAATTTGACTAAACATCAATCCTGCTGCCTACAAACAGAGCCTGTTAAATATTGTTGCTTTAACTGTTTTTCCCACATATTTAAACCTAATAATTTTTTTTTGCATTACTTCACATAAATCCTTTTTTAATAGATAAGCTTTTACTGGTTCATAAATATTTTTCTGAAAGCTCCAAACTCACAGGATGTCATTACTTTTAGTTTCACAAAGATTAACCATGCAGTTTTTGTTATACGGTTCGTTTCGTTTTTCCTCTGGCAAATGCAAATGGATATTTTATTCGACAAATTAGATGTCAAACAGTGTGGCCGTGCCAAATACAATTAGGTGAAAACAGCATTTCAGGCAAAAAGCTTCATTGGTTGCATGAAACTTTAGGTCAGGGATTGTTTGGATTTATTTTCAAGGATCTCTGTTGAGCTTAAAGGATTAGTCAGCCACAGTTGACAAACTAAGTAAAAAAACAACAACAATTACTGGGTCCTTTGTGCATTAATGAGGATTCAGGATAAAGAGCTCCAGTATGAATATGGATAGCTTCTATTTTAAGTGGGTGAGATGATAATAAAGGTGCAGGAATAAGCTTCCCTAAGGGTTACTGGGAACTCATTGCTAAGCTCTTTCTGTAGTCAAAACCACCCTGAGGAGTGTTGAAGAAGCTCCTTTCCCATTGAAGTCTTGAACTCAGTGAGGTTTCCTTTTTCAAAAAAATGTCAGAACCAGGGGAGGCTTTGGGAGAAAAAGGTCAAAACCATATGAAACAGTTCCTGCTTTGAGATGAGTTTGAAATGTCAATTTCCTGGGCAACCTAAAGGGGATTTCACTACTTGATTTCAGTCCAGTAATTCTCAGAGCCAGATGGATGAGCGGTGGGTGTTTTATGTTGTTTTTGTGAGCTGGCTTTGAATTCTTATTAATTCATTTCATTTTGTTGGCTCCATCAGCATTTATTTATCTATTGTTTGCTAAATTCTGCTGTTTTTGTCCTGTACTGGCAAGACTTATTCATAGTCCTTTTGGAATGAAGGATTAAAGTTTACAAATCGACAGAGAGGCTAACAATAAAATATAAAAACTATTTTAACATTTCTCTTCTGGTTTAGATTATGGCTTTGTGTTTTTGTTTTTTAATTCCAAAATAACATAAGATGTGTTCAAAAAGCATGTATTTGTAATGGAGAAATCTCATGGTTTACTACAGCGGCTCCAACTTCAGTCCTCGTGATCTGCTTCACCAGATCTAACACAGCTGCATCAAATAATTAATTATCTTCTCAGCAATATCTCAAGTTTGACAAAAGCATGGAAAATAGGAGCTCATTCAGGATTGCTGAAGTAGGGATGCATCTAAAACTTCAAGGCAGTAGGGCGTTAGGAATGGAGTTGGAGACCCCCAACCAAAAAAATCCTGTGGGACATTTCTTACTCAGCAGTTGTCCAGTAGACAGTCACACCTTGACGATTTAGCCAGCACATGGCTGACTCGTGCAAAAATCTGGCAAAATGTGGGCATACGTTGGATAAGTTATGGGTACGTTTTGTATAAGTTATAAGCATGCTAAAACACGCTGGTAGACGTCGACATACGGCAAGCACGTCGAGAAATTTTTAGCATGCTCATAATCTCTCGACATATTCCAGCATATGCTCATACGTGGGCCATAAGTTACAGGTAGGCCATTTAAACATTGACATACATTAAGTGTCAGTTACTCATAAGTCGTGCCGTCTAGCTTATCCAAAACCTATTAGTAACTTGTGCGTAACTTATGAGTAAATTATCAAGAACTTAACTCTCACTCAGGACACTGGCTTGTGCATCATTTCATGCATTTTGCATAATTTAGGCTGTTGTTGGACATAAGTTCTGGACTCATTATGAATACGCTATATATACACCAAAAATAGAAAAAAATACATAGAAAGTTCAGTGTATGCTTCAGAAGATTCTTGGACATCAGGCATACACTGGATAAATCATCAAGGTTGACAGGGACTTTAGGTGCTCTTGCATATCCATATTGGTCCTTTCTTTCCGGTTGCTAGACAGTTTGATTACTTACTTTTGTTCTTTTCTATCCATAATAACTTCATCAGAAGTTCTGGCTGATGTTTAATTCAGAACATAATACCTTCCATAGCTCTGCTTTAAGAATAAAGTGCTTTTTGGAGTCTGACTGCTTAAAATATTTTCTTTCTCCTTGATACAGTGTTAATTTTAATGGACTATGAGGCTATTTATATGATGCCAATATGAAGCCATTAGGATTTACTTGCTTTGGTTCACAGCTTGTGATTCATCCTGCGCCTCCTGTTTCCCTGACAACCCCAAATGCATGAGCTGCCCCGTCGGGACTGCTTTACATCATGGGAAGTGTATTACTCAGTGTCCAACTCAGCATTACATGGACAACCACAGCAGATGCAGAGGTGCGGGAATATTTTTCTACACTTAAATCTGTGGAATTCTGTGGATCAAATGCACATTTGGTAGTAAGGCTAATAAAGATGTTTTTCTATCATATTCTCTATAAATCTTTGTCCCCTATTCTTCCCCAGCCTGTCACAGCTCATGTGCTTCATGCTGGGGTCCCTCGGTTTCCCAGTGCATCTCCTGCCCATCTGGACTTCTGCTCCACCAGGGCCAGTGTGTGGAGTCCTGTGGGGAGGGTCTGTACCCTCATGACAACACCTGCCACAGTGAGGATTCATTTTCATTAAAAAAATAAAACTATGGTCAGGAGGTTCTATTGCCATTTAATTTGATCCATTATGTTTTCAGACTGCCATCCCTCCTGCCGTTCCTGTGTGGGACCTCTGGCCTCAGACTGCCTTGGCTGCCTTAAACCAGAGGAGGTTCTTCTGCCGCAGTATGTCCACCTCCAACATGGTGTCTGCACAGCTGGATGTCCTGAACACAGCTTTGTGGACCACTTGCAGACTTGCAGAGGTGAGTACAACTTTCCTGCTGTTGTTCCTGTTGTCTATAACTTCAGGTAGGATGAGGAATTGTTACCATCCAAATGTGCTGACCATTCCCCAGGTTATCGGCTCTCTTTCTTTAACAGAATACCATTGGAAACATGAGGTGATCAAAGGCAACAAAACCTTAAAAATCTTTCCTTTTTTTTTAATTCATGTTTTATTCATCTAAGTTATCTCATTTCGGAGAATTGGGCAGAATTCCCCATTTCTCTTATTCATCATTCTTTCCTACCTTCCTTAGTCCCCCTTTCCTTCTTTAGTTCATTCACACAGACTTACCTTACTTTCTAATGTATGCTTTTTATTCATTTCCTCTCTCCTTGTGAAGTTTGCTACCATATTTCCTTTCTCCCATTTGTGATTTTTTTCCCTCCTTCCCGTTGTTGTGTTCACTGTCTTTCCCTACTCCTTCCCTTACCTATGGTATTAATTCCTTTTTTCTTTCCTTTCGCCTTGTGTTGTTTTATCCCCCCATTCTTGTCTTATTTTCACATTTCCTCATGTCCTTCCTTTCCTTCTTCCTTGCTTTTGTAGTTTTCACCCTCCCTTTCTTTACTCTGGCCCCTTTTACGTACCTTTTTACTTCATTTTACCATTTCATTCTCTTCTTCAATCCTTACCTTTTTCCCCTGATACCTATTCTTCCTTGAGACTTTATTTCTATTCTTTTTTGCCCTGCCCACCACAGTAACACCTTTCTTAAAATCATAGTTTACTTTCGTATTTATTTCTGTTTTTAAAATGTATGTACAAAAATTAGCAGGGAACTTTTTGCTAACTGGAAACTTTTCCTATACAGCAGCCTCAAAAGCAACCCTCTGTATGGGCTTGGTTTGAAGTTACAATTAAAAATATGTGGGAAATTGCGTGTGAAGACATTGTGGGCGGGTTACTCTTTAGGAAAGGAAGATACTTTGAAGAGACGACTCACAGGGATATTTGTGAGCATGAAATTGTTGTTATAATTGGGTAATTTTTAAGTTAACTTTAAGGGTTGATTGGTTTGCCCCTACCTTCCAACATAAGGCATCCAGAACACGCCTCACTGGAACAGCGAGAACAGAAAGAACTGCTTGTTTTTATTATTTCTGTAGAAAAACAAGGTTGATAAAAAAAACGGGAGACAACAAAACCATAATCAATTTTCCTCTCTTCCTTTGTATATTTGAACATGCGCTGTCAAATTTCAGATACATTTCTCTTCCCCTGCTAAGTTTTGGGGATTTGATTGTTGTACAATCTGTTTGCTCTAGCTGCTGCCTTTCTCCATTTAAGTAATATGCCTGTATGAACATTTCTCAGAGCTTTAGCATTCCCTCTGCAGCTATTGTCTATCAAAACAGGTTTTTAAAAAATTCACATAATGTGGGCTTAAAGCAGCTTCTTTCATATATATGTTGCTCAAAATATATCAGACGTGAGGAAAATAGAAAAAAAATACACAGCTTATATAATATCATAAAGAATGTATGTATGTATATATATATATATATATATATATATATATATATATATATATATATATATATATATATATATATATATATATATA
The DNA here is from genome assembly GCA_030533445.1 of Cyprinodon diabolis. Classification (NCBI taxonomy): domain Eukaryota; kingdom Metazoa; phylum Chordata; class Actinopteri; order Cyprinodontiformes; family Cyprinodontidae; genus Cyprinodon; species Cyprinodon diabolis. Next base: position 12,819,702 of record CM060073.1, read on the forward strand.
TGTATATACACTATATTGCCAAAAGTATTTGCTCACCCATCCAAATTATTGGAATCAGGTGTTCCAATCACTTCCATGGCCACAGGTGTATAAATTCAAGCACCTAGGCATGCAGACTGTTTTTACAAACATTTGTGAAAGAATGGGTCGCTCTCAGGAGCTCAGTGAATTCCAGCGTGGAACTGTGATAGGATGCCACCTGTGCAACAAATCCAGTCGTGAAATTTCCTCGCTCCTAAATATTCCACAGTCAACTGTCAGCTGTATTATAAGAAAATGGAAGTGTTTGGGAACGACAGCAACTCAGCCACGAAGTGGTAGGCCACGTAAACTGACGGAGCGGGGTCAGCGGATGCTGAAACGCATAGTGCGAAGAGGTCGCCAACTTTCTGCAGAGTCAATCACTACAGACCTCCAAACTTCATGTGGCCTTCAGATTAGCTCAAGAACAGTGCGCAGAGAGCTTCATGGAATGGGTTTCCATGGTCGAGCAGCTGCATCCAAGCCATACATAACCAAGTGCAATGCAAAGCGTCGGATGCGGTGGTGTAAAGCACGCCGCCACTGGACTCTAGAGCAGTGGAGACGCGTTCTCTGGAGTGACGAATCGCGCTTCTCCATCTGGCAATCTGATGGACGGGTCTGGGTTTGGCGGTTGCCAGGAGAACGGTACTTGTCTGACTGCATTGTGCCAAGTGTAAAGTTTGGTGGAGGGGGGATTATGGTGTGGGGTTGTTTTTCAGGAGCTGGGCTTGGCCCCTTAGTTCCAGTGAAAGGAACTCTAAATGCTTCAGCATACCAAGACATTTTGGACAATTCCATGCTCCCAACTTTGTGGGAACAGTTTGGAGCTGGCCCCTTCCTCTTCCAACATGACTGTGCACCAGTGCACAAAGCAAGGTCCATAAAGACATGGATGACAGAGTCTGGTGTGGATGAACTTGACTGGCCTGCACAGAGTCCTGACCTCAACCCGATAGAACACCTTTGGGATGAATTAGAGCGGAGACTGAGAGCCAGGCCTTCTCGTCCAACATCAGTGTGCGACCTCACAAATGCGCTTCTGGAAGAATGGTCAAAAATTCCCATAAACACACTCCTAAACCTTGTGGACAGCCTTCCCAGAAGAGTTGAAGCTGTTCTAGCTGCAAAGGGTGGACCGACGTCATATTGAACCCTATGGATTAGGAACGGGATGTCACTTAAGCTCATATGTGAGTCAAGGCAGGTGAGCAAATACTTTTGGCAATATAGTGTATATACATATATACATTCATTTAAAAGGACTTCCTCCATATATATCCGGCCTGGCTCTAGTTTTGCAATATATATGAGATGTGTGTGTGTTCCTGCAGTACCTGATAGCAGATATTTTTCTGGTAACAATTGAATTTCCCTTCTTAATGCCATTATTGAGTTTAGACCAACACGAGAAGATTTTTTTGGTTTATTTGGGATTGAAAAACAGTTTGTTGTATTGGAAATCCTTTTATCATTCTGGGAAAGACCATTACCACTCAATAAGTAGCAGTAGTCATCCACAGAGGAGCTAAAGTTTATTTGTTTTAATCTTTTGGGAGCAGCACTGGGCCAGAAACTTATTTGAAGTGGCTTTAAGTCAAACTGTATTCAGGAAAAATTCTGTTTCCTGTAAAGTAAGTTTATTTACCCAGCACATTTTTACAGACTGGTGTCAGAAATAGTTACTCACAAGGAGGTTATTTCAACAAAATACACAGTAATGTACAAAACAAAATACAGTACAATTATAACAATTAGAGGAAATATATAAGATATATATATATTTCAGTAAAGCTGCTCATAAAGTAAGTTGGTACTCAAAAAGGATTTTATGGATTATACGCATGTGGAAAAATTGTTTGTACCCCTCAATAAATTAAAGTTAAACCCATAATGGTCACCAAAATAACTTGAATCTGAGTAAAGTAATTTATGAAAATGAACAAATGAAATTCAGACATTGATTTTCAACATTACTTTAAAATAATGAGCTCCATAAAAAAGCCTGGACAAAAATGATGAAAATAATGTGACCAAAGAGACATGTTAAATAAAGGTGTCCACTAATTAGCAATAAAGGTGTCTACAATCTTGCAATTAATCAGTGGGCCTATATATATGGCTACAGGTAGCCACTGTGCTGTTTGGTCACATGGTGCGTACCACACTCAACATGGACCACATGAAGCAAAGGAAAGAGTTTTCCCAGGAGAATAGAAGGACAGCTATAGACAAGCATGTTAAAAGTAACGGCTATAAGGCCTTCTCCAAGCAGCTTGATGTTTCTGGGAGAACATTTGCACAATTTTTTTCCCACTAATTTAAGATCCATGGGACTGTAGCCAACCTCCCTGGTGGTGGCCAAAGAAGGAAATTTGATTAGAACTTAAAGAGACGGATAATACAAATAGCAGCATATGAGACCAGAAAAAAGAGATTGAAGGTGAACATCAAGCTCAAGGAACATGAGTTTAAAACCATCCATCATTGTTTTATGAAATTGATATTAATTGGAAAGGTCCAACAAAGACGCCATTGTTAAAGACAAATCAAATAAAAGCCAGACTGAAATCAAGAAAGAAATCAAAATAAGGTAATGCAGGTGCGGGGCCTCAGAGAGAAATTAAGAGGGTAAGACAACTTAGAGACTTCAAAACAAATTTGAGAAAAGTTTTAAAATGTTCTGTAAGTTGGGCAGGTGCAGAATGGACAAAATAGGACTTATACACTCTTTTTTTCAGTGTTCCTGTAAAAATACATGCAGTAGTGTTTCACACCGGCTGAAAGTACAGTAGGGGCAGCTTTACTAACTCCATGGTACAAGGAATCACAGTAATGCTGCAGAGTTCAAACAAAGACCTGGATAACTGTTTCAGAGTCAGTTTATTGGCCATTTGCCACAGACTGAAAAAGCTGCATTTACAGAGCACTGATCAGCCCATCCAGTCTTAAATAACAATATTAAAGGCACAGTCATAGAGGACTCAAGATCCAACACAGTAGCATAAAATCAGCAATCCTATAATTCAGTCCAATGTCACTAAACAAAAATTCAATCCAAACAGATGTATCTAGAACAACACTTAAATGCGTTTTGTACTTCTGCACAAATGTACCAATGCACACACGATGTGCTTTTCTCTGCAGAATTCATAAAGATGCCATTAATTTTTATTGCAAAATAAACCTTCTATTTTCATGCACCCTACTGTTAAAATGTGGCTATTCATCCATGAATACAAAGAAGCATCTCCCTTTATGGAATAAAATGTTTATGTGCTCGTCAAAATATAGCATCTCATATCAATTAATAGCACACAAAAAATAGTCTTGCGTTTGGATGCTGTTATGGGTCTCCAATAACTTGGATAATTTAAGCAGCTTGCCATGTTACTGAGGAGCCTCCAATATTTTGTTACTTTATATCTTTATTATTAATCTTCAAACTGCTTATCAAGTACCGGCTCAACCTCCTTCTCCTCTGTGTATCTTATTTCTTTGTTTTTGTTTCAGATGTAGTCTAATAAAAATTCTATAATGAAATACTGCACTAAACTCTTAAATTTAACTTTGAGGGAATAAAATTCAAGCCATTGAAAAAATAAAGTACTTCCCTGCTTTTTTTAAGTTATTTTGGAGGTACAGGCTGCAGCAAAGTGTTAATCTAGTACAGGAGATTTGCCAGTTTGTTGCAGTGCAACTACAGTGCATTTGTGTATTAACACAGTGCCAAGAAGGTAAGACAGCAGTGACTTTAGAGAAAAGGCTGTTACTGCTCAAATATCTGGAAAGGGTCATTAAGGCAACTCCCAAACAGTCCAAAGTTAATTAGTCTACTGAGGTAAAGATTATTGACAAGTGGAAAAAAATTATGATAGCCGCCAGTCTTTTCAAAACTGACATCCCAGCAAATTCAGTCCCAATTCGAACTGTGCAAAACCCTGGCTTAGGCTGTACAAGCTTTATTATGCAGGATAAAGGTGTTTGAAGAAGAGGGATAAGGCACAAGGTCTCTACAAAGCTCCTATGGTGAAATTAAAGGTGGAAAACTATGACCATACTTTACAGCATCATGTTAAGAGTAAAACAAATAAAGCCTTTACATCATGAAAACACATCATAGCAACTGTTTAATACAGTGTTGGAGGGCTGATGATATGAGCTTGTATCAAAAACACATGATCAGAAAACCTTTCAGTTATTGAGGCGACTATAAACTTGTATGCAAAAGAATTCTAGTTGCAGGTAAGTCCATCTGTCCAACAGCTGGAGCTTGGACCAAACTGGAGAATCAAATAGAGAAATGATCCCAAAGCAGGTATAGATCTATAGACTGAACCAAAACACAAATCTTATCTAGTCTAGTGGTCTGAAACCTCTGACTGGAAGCTGTAGGTGACTTCTGCCTTGTCTCTTAGCAGCTTTGGCCTAAAATAAACCAGCGTTTGTTATTCAATAGAAGTTTAATAACAAATAAATTGTTTAGGCTGTTTTTGATGGAATAATTGCTTTGAGTTTCCATCCATCCATCCATTATCTTGTCCCGAGTGGGGTCACGAGGGGTGCTGGTGCCTATCTCCAGCAGTCAATAGGCGAGAGGCGGGCTACACCCTGGACAGGTCACCAGTCCATCACAGGGCAACACAGAGACACACAGGACAAACAACCATTCACACACACACTCACACCTAAGGACAATTTTGAGAAGCTAATTAATCTAACAGTCATGTTTTTGGACTAGTGCAAGGCAGCAGTGCTACCCACTGCGCCAAAGAGCAGCTCGGTTTGAGTTTCCACAACTGACAAACATTTAATCAATCAGAAATATGTTTTTATAAATGTATAAACTTTTTGTTCAAGGTTGAAAACTATGCTCTTGCTTCTACATTGTTTTAATCTATGACAAGTCAATAAAAATATATCATCCCCTTTTGCTATTCTTCATTTGAAGATTTAAAGTAGTAAATTAGGTTTCTTAAAAACATTAATTAATTTTTCTCTGCCTCAGCTGTAATTTTTTCACTCCTTAATAGCTTATCAGGTTTGTCTATCATTTCTCTTTGCTTCTCAATGGTTTCTTCCATTATTACGTCTGTTGCCTCTCTTCTGCTCCACATTCCTTGTGATTCTGTTTGACTTCTGTTCCATACTCTCTTTCTGTACTTGCTGTCTGATCTCCTTCCACAATACTTTTTTTTGTTCTCTTTTCTTAATTCCTTATTATTAATACATTAAGCTAGTTCTGCTCTGCATTGTTGACCTTTTGTAACCAAACACTTGGGATCATAGAGGGGGTTATTTTTTTTCCTTAATGGTTTACTAGATTTTTTTTAGATTTTATGACATATTTATGAAAGAATTCAAAACAATTTGTTTGCTTTTAGTCCCCAGATAGCACTTTGTATAGCCATATGCTATTTTCTTTTTGGGGTTGCTGCATCCGAAGAACATCTGTTGTTGTTTTAAATTAAATGCAATGATGGATAGTTAATTTCTTCCTCAACTATTTGACAAAATAAAGAAACAACAGAATGAAAAAATGGTCACGGGAATACCATATTGCACAGATATGTTCACTAGATTTCCTTCAGCGTGCTGTTTCCCCAGAATGAAATCACCACACTTTCTTTTATCCCTGCTCCCATAAATTTTGTGCCTTAAAAAAAAAAAACAAGAGAAAAAACAAGCCGGGTTTTTGAATTCCTAACTCAGTGAATCGATGTGAATGACTCTCCAGATGCTTTAGAGGACTGAAAAACTACCCTCCACCTGTGCTCTTGTCGTGCAGCATGCAGATCTCTTTTGTATGATGATGAGCCCTGCACTGTATCAGGAGGATCATTTATGGAGAGCATTAAGGAGCACTCACAACCCCAAACTAAATCAAATCCTCATCGACTGCACCCACCTCAAATTATGACCCTATCAGCACAAAGCAAAGTAATGAATCTGATTCTGGGAGCTGCTGCAACACATAATATCTGATGAGAAGGTCCCTATCAGTGAATTTGGGTGCTACAGGAATCAATATACGCTCTTTGCTGTGTAACAAATTTGATATCCAAGCTGCAATAAACAAGTAAGTAGCCTCAGATCATTCTCATTCTCTTTGCTTAATAATGAAACATATTTAACTGTAGATCTGCTTCTCTGAGAGTATTTAAAGGGAGGTTTTCTTTTTCTATCGGGTCTATGCATCTTGATAGAACCGCAGCCATGTCTGTGGGCGTAGAGCTCATTGTTCTGACATGTTTAAAGTGGAAGAGAGATGAAAGGTGGGTGTTGATTGGATGTCACTGTGACATTTCAGCCTCGAAGTCTGTAACTTTGAAAAAGTCCTTGCGTTGACACTGATCGACTCCCATGAGGTAAATATTTTTGCACAAATACACACAAATTATTGCCTTTGCGAAGTTAGATTACCCATCTGCTCTTGCCAGATTCCTCCCTGTGTTTTGTACACAATTCTGCGGTGATGCTGACAGCACTCTAAAAGAACCCAGGAAAGGCCTGATAGTAAACATAAATACTTCAGGGCAAATATACCGTAAAGAGAGCGGCAGTTGTGTACTTGTGCATGTACACAATTCCTGGGCTTCCAGCCTCTTGTTGACAGGCCTTTTGTCTGCAGTTCCTACCACCACCAGCAGCGTGAACCAGTCAGTCTGTGACTTGGCCTGGCTGCCTGAGCTGATAGTGTTGTTCAGCTATTTGTCTTCATGCTGCCAAAGCAGACATCAAAGGCTGTGAGGAAGAAAGGCCAGTTTTGGTGCTGCTGATGTGTGTCGGGTGAATATTGCAGAATGGGTACAGCTTTAAAGTATAAAAAGCTCTAAGGTTTATCATCTTTTGTATTTAAAAAAGCAACATATTAAACATTGAGGAAATTGAGAAAAGATTCTTATATTTAATCTCGACATGTTTCTCCCCCTTAATTAAGTACTTGGAGGTTCTTAAGCTGGGGTGGGCAATTCCAGGCCAAGAGAGCAGATGTCAGAAGCTCAGAACATAGGATCCAGAATTCAAGCGGACAATTCAGCGTGCGGCTGCTCGTCAGCAGAGACAGGTTTGCAGGGAAACGCTAATGAACCTGTGAGTCACTAACCTGGTGTTTAGTCTCAGCCAAGAAGATGGACTGAAGTCCGGAGGGATTATTTGTCCATTGTTTCTGACGGAAACGGCTACCAGAGTTCCAGGAGAGAAGCCCAGCAGATACGAGCAGAAACCAGAGCATGCAGGGATAATCCGAAGGCAGAGTCGCAGCAGGAACAGGTTTCCAGGCCAGAGGAACAGAAGTCCGAAGAGGCGCCGATGAGATTTCCAAGCCGGGGTCAGAAGACAGGTCCAATGTCGTTAACAGGCAGAATCAAGGTAACAGTCTGGAAACAGATCAGGCAAACAGAGCAGAAAAGAGGCAGAACAGACTCAGAAGTTGAGGGACAGAAACTAGGCAGGTTCATTTAATCAGAAACTCACAGATAGCTAGAAAACTCTCACAGTCGACTCAAATAATCTGGCACAGATGGCTGGGAACAGGGAACTTAAATAGAAAACAGGAACAGGTGGATCCGATGAGTGACAGTGAGCGCTGGGCGGAGCTAAGCAGATGGGAGAAACGGGCCAAATCCAGCGATCAGTGCAAAGATCATGACAGCAGAGGCCTGTACCACAGAGCAGGATTAATGGCTCAGTGAGAAAACTTCAGGTTTAACTCTAACTTTCCAGTACCATGAAGCTGGATTCCTTCTTAGCAAGGCTAGTTACCATGGTAGTGTACTCTTAAAGGCAAGCCAATTATATAGCGAGATTTACCTTTATCACTGACTAAAGGGTTGCAGTCAGATAACTGTATTCTAAAAAATACCTTTTAAATAGCAGTATTCTCCATTTTATATGGCTCTTAATTCTGTAAATATTAACAAAATCAATGGTTAATATGTTACATTTTTTTTACCTATATGATTGTTTTTAACTATTCTTCCATCAAGCATTATTTTGTTATTGTGCACCTTGGCAGTGAACTGCATAGTTTCCATAGATTTTCCAAGTTTAATGAACAGAACATCGAGGGGAACAGAATTTTCTGTTATTTCTCAGCTGTGTTTTGTTTATGACGCGTTTTGTCTGCTTCACTTGCTCCTGTCAGAGTCCGGTCACTCAGAATCTGATCTCTCGGTCATCCATGGTCACCAAACCCATATTACACAGTGGCAGAGCATGAAAGGTCCACTGAGGCTGGCTGTCTCAGGTTGTTCTCTAGTGGAAGGCATAGGGCCTTGAACTCAACAGATTTTTGTGTTTATGATGCATGGATGGACTTTTAAAATGTATGTATCTGCATGTATTAGGAAATAATTTCTGTTAGCAGTCGCCACTGCTTACTGAGATTAGTTTTATTGTTTTATCCTTACCAGGAAACATACTTATAGCACAGATTAAAACATGTTTATCATTTAATTATAAGAAACTATACGGGATGTAACTGTGTACCTGGCCTTTAACACAAAGAATGGATTCATGTTTAAGGTTGTAGCTGAGTCGTAAAGAAGTTATCTCCTTTAAATAATCTATTATTACCAGAAAACACTGTCCTTCAGCTGCGTTGAGTTTTATATCCCTAGTGGAGCTAAATGTTGCTACCTTCTGCTCTAAATCAGAGCACTTTTTCATTTTGAATATCTTTATTTTTTAACAGGAGTGAGTTGTCTATTTGTTGGAAGATTATTGTATTTGAACATATTATTGGCATCGGGGGTGGCCTTGTTTTTCAAGGTTTAAGAGCGTTTTGTTAGATTTTGTCTGCAAGTTTTGCTCTAGATCTTAACCAAACCTCTGCATCACAACAAAAAGCAAACAAAGGCCAGATGGGCTTCTTTAACTTTTTTCATTCTTTGAAAAGCTTGACTTCAACTACGTTTTACATACAGTGTTACACAACTTATTCTTTGTGTTTTATTATTATTCTTTGTTTTTTACTACGTTGTTTTATTATGATTCTGTTTTTTATCTAACATGAGTTTCTGTTTTTCCTTGATGTGATTCTTACTCTATGAACCTTTTGAAATATTTAAAGCGTCAATATTTTGTTTCACTCACATATAAATATTGCTCAAAGGGTCTTTACAATATATTTGTTTTATTATCTGTCTGAAATAGTCACCTTTAACTAACAGGGTTTTGGATTTTAAATAACTGATTGAAGATTGTGGTTACTAGCCCTCACATTGCTGCTTTAATACTTTCAGCTTGGATAGTTGGCTAAGCAGCTGTGAATATGACTCTTTTAGTGCCAGCAAGGAATGACCATCATACAGGTAAATAGCAGATGGTTAGCCATATTTGAGGGGAATATAGTTTTTTTTTTTATGTAGATATTCTCCAATTAAACTGCAGGCCATTGCCTTCACTGCTGTTTTTTTTTTTGTTCCTTCTTCACTGTCTACTTTTAAATTCTTTTTGAAGACTCATATTTTCCCCCCCGCCGTTCAACACAGCACAGTTATTTGTTCTTTAGTGTCAGCTTTTGTGCATCAGATTGTTGTATGGCTGTTTTTATTTTAATATTTCATTCTCTTATTTTACAGCACTGTGGTTCAACCATTTGTCTTTAAAAGGGTAGAACACTAACCAAACCAACTTCGTCCTATGAATGACAATATTGCCCTACAGAGGGGAAATGTTTATGACCATAGCAAAAATAGGTAGACAGAAGATATAAAAGTTACAAACTAGATGAAATAATAAAATAAAGAAAATAAATTAAAACTTGAACACTTCACATCACCATGAGGAGAAAAACTAATCCAAAAAAAAGAGCCAAATTACTTAAGTAGAACTTATCAGCAGATATGCTTCCCAGAGGCTGATAGCAACCAAAATTACTCCAGCAGCTCATTGATGAATCGTCCAGAAGGGAAAACAAGAACCCACAGTAACATCTGAAGCTCTACAGGTCCTAGTTGCCTCCATTAATTTTAAGAGTTGATAATTCAACAATATGAAAGAGACTGGGAGAAAATGGGTAGCTGCTGATACAAAAGAACAAGACGACGTGTAGTATCTCACGTTTATCAATGACATCTTGATATTCCACAAGAATTACAGAAATATGGCTACAATTTGTGAACTGTATGCTGCTGGACCTAAAGACAGCAAACATTTCAGAGAAAGAAGTCTTCCCACTGAAGGGGAAACATGGTGGTTGGCGTGTGATTATCTGGGCCTGCTATGTTGATATAAGACAGAGTTTCTTAACTCCAGTCCTGCATATTTTACCTGTGTCTTTGCTTAAACACAACTGAATCAAATAATCAGGTCATTAACAGGACTCTAGGGAACATAAATGTATAATAGGAACGTAGTTAAGCTGTTTATTTAAGGTGTGTTAAAGCAGAAACCAAAGGCGGATGACACTAGACCTCAACAACTCACCACCCCTACTTGACATTTTTGGATGAGTCACCAAAATGAAATTACTCTATTCACAAAATGAAGTGAATCACGATTTCTGCTCCCTAATAAAAAGCTTAAAGGAGAAAGTTTGACCTTCGGTTTTTGACCCTAAGCTAAAACACGTGTCAGTTACGCAGAAACAAATTATCCAGGCAAGTTTCAGAATGACCTGGTCAAGACTCATACTGATGCTGTGACCTTAAGGCTGCTTGTTATGCTGCAGAATATGTCTGTGGTTAAATGTAAATGTTGCTGCAAAGACAAATGGGCAAACCTCCTTCACTGCTATTTAGACGATTCAAATCGAGCTCAGTAAAACATTTCAGTTGTCATAAGAGTGGCATAAAGAGTTAAGCCCTGAAGACACTGAATGCGATTTTGCGCCTGGTCTGACAGAAATTCATGTCAGACAAGGTCATGGCGTTTAGTGCTCATTGACAGACACAATTTTTTGCAAGCGGGCTCACATAGCTCCGACTGAGATAGACTCCAGGTCTATTTTAGTCAGACACGAAGAGAGACGCGGTTAAATAAAACACATCCACTTCGGTGGAAAATACGAAATAAAATCTGTTCATTGCATGGGGAAAGTGTCAGTTTTTGAGACACACATCGCGTATACAGTAGGCGGGTCAGACTCGTGCAAAAACAATCAATGAAACATGAAAAAATAGAATACTTTACCCATGATAGGAGTTCAGGAGGATGTTCAGGAGAAAACGGATAAATTAGTAATCCTCTTTGAGCCTTGCAAAAAAAAAATAAAAAAAATGGTGAGAAGACACCAGTGCATGTGAACAAAGCGCATCTCTCTCCCCTCTATGATAAATAAGAAAACCTCCGGTAAACTTCACAGATCTCTTTCTGAGAAAATCACCTCTCCCTGCCTCAATCAGCATATAAACCATCCTGCAATGTTTATCGCTGGATCTTTCTTATTTTTAGATGTAGATATCATTATATTTGTTATATATGTTATGCATATAAAAATTCTCTATGAGTTCTGATTTGAGATACTGCACAGACTCGTTAAGTAGGGCTTTGCTTTATAGGATGTGCCAATGTTTTTATTTATTTATTTTTAATAACTTTAAGTAGTCTGTGTAATTTATATGTGGGAAATTGTTTTATTTGTGTGGTACAGAGACACAAGTGAAAAAAAATCAGCACAGATCAGCCCATCCTGCCTAGTTGGAGCCTTTCTATACGCAGTCAGTGTGACGTAGAAAAAATTATATAAGAGATTAAGAAGTCGTACGCAACCAGCGTGTTCAGGTCTTTAGAGCACAGGTGTCAAACCGGTTCCAGAAAGGGCCGTGTGGCTGCAGGTTTTCTTTCCAACCAAGCAATAGTACACCAGACTCCAGTCATCTCATCAAGTCATCATGTTCAGATTGGACTCCCTTGATGAGATGACTAGTCTGCAGTGTTGGGCACGTTACTTTGAAAAAGTAATTAGTTATAGTTACTAGTTACTTCTCCCAAAAAGTAACTGAGTTACTAACTGAGTTACTCCACAATAAAAGTAACTAGTTACTAGTAAAAGTAACTATTGCGTTACTTTTGCGTTTCTCGCCCCCATAACCCTCACCACCCGGCCCCCACCTTCTCGCCGTGTGTTTCCAAAGCCAGCTGAATAGAGCGGACGACAAAGACAAGAACCTGCAGAGAGTTTTGCATTTATTGCAACTCAATGTAAATGACATCAGGGGGATGTGTAGTTTTTTAACAGGGCATTCAGATCTGGTGAAATTAATAACTAGGGATGTCTAATTCTGAAATGCTGTGTGTTTGAGTTGTTATAGATACTGCAACATCTATCTATCTATCTATCTATCTATCTATCTATCTATCTATCTATCTATCTAGATGTATACTCTGTGTGTGACATAAAATATGGATCTCCATCCCTGCCACAAGGCCATCAAATAATGTTTAAAATAAAAAATACAGTAGGTTGAGAAGGCAGAGTATCCATCCATCCATCCATCCATCCATCCAGATTTCTCCCTTTCTCCATATAGGCTATCATTTGATCGTTCACGCTCTCCATAGTTCTCCCGTGGCGCGAGCACAGGGCGACTGTTGCGCGCCTTTAGCGAGCATGCGCGTTTCCTGTCGCTTGCGCGGTGAATCTTGCCGCCTGCGCTGTGCGGAGATGCAGAGGAAACCGTATCTGATGGGGAAACGCAGCTCGACGTAACACCGGTATTTCCATCAGGAAAACGCTGTTTTGCTGCTGGAGTGATCCTCACTCTCCATCTCTCTGTGTGTGCTGTACGTTAACACCCACCAGCAGAAACACCCACCTACCCAACTGACAGACGGAATCTCACTATACATCAGCCATTCTCATCCTCCCCTCTCTCATGACAAGGCGCGCACCTCTGGATGACCTAAAAAATAATCTTTAATATCTCTTAAACAAAAGTAGCACAAACAATATTTTTTTCTGCACAAATCTGCACTAACGTTGTACTAACCATTCAGTCTATTTGCAGAGTTTTTTGACGTGGGTGGGGTGCCAGCCTCACGCAGCTGCGCACGAGTCCTATCATGAAAAAAGGTTAATTGTGCGACCTGAGTAACGCGCAGTAACGGGGTGTCTGCAATGGTAACTGTGTTATAGTTACAGTCAAAGTAATTAGTTAGATTACTCGTTACTAAAACAATGTAACGGCGTTAGTAACGCCGTTACTTTCAATGCCGTTAGTCCCATCACTGCTAGTCTGATGCCATTGCTTGGTTGGAAAGAAAACCTGCAGCCACACGGCCCTTTCTGGAACAAGTTTGACACCCCTGCTTTAGAGTAACATTGCAGTTACCTTGTTACAGTAGGTAGGGCTGGGTGAGTTTATATAACTTTTTTACCTCACATGGATTCATCATATTAAAACAGCAGGTTTTAAGTGTGATTTTTTGTTTTTATTACATTAATTTGTTACAAAATCTATAACTAAATCATTTTCAGCTGCATTTCCTGTCAGAAGTTAGTGTACATGTACATCCACTGATTACAAGGCTGACAGTCACATTCATTTTGTTGTCTCACCAATTTTTGTTGTTGTTTTCCAGTTTGGGACGATGTAGAACAAACATTTGCAATGAAATCGGAAAAAAAAAAACAGCGGATTCGACGTTTATTTTATTTATTTTCTTTTTCTTCCTGATTTTTCTGTTAAATCATCTGAATATGTCTAAGCCTAAACATTTCAAATAAAATATTACCATCAGATGAAAAAAATATTCATATGGACAGGATAACTACCCCAAAAATAGCAATACCCAAGCTTTCCACAAACTGCTAACACTAAGATACTCCAGATCCAAATTATCATGTTGAATCTTTACTAAATATAACATTTCTTCAAACGTTTCTGGATTTGTTTGTATAATTTTCACCCATTCTTAATCCAGTAGCTGTACACAGAGTAATGCAACTTGTTTTTTTTTTTATTTTTTATAATTGCTATTGCAATTATTTGTTGCATGAATGGTTCAAATTAAATCCTTAAAAGTTCCAAAAGAAGGATATACATGATCATGATGAAAAGATATAAACCTCTCATAGGAATTGTATGTACATATTTATGTAACCTTCTTTCTCATCACAGCTGAATTACATGCTCTTTATTTTTCTTCTAAGAACTCCCAAGTATACACTTAGTGCAGAAGATATGTCCTTGAATGCTCCCTTTAATATTAATGGGCTTCAGAAAGCATTAACCCTAAAGCAGTTTTGTCGTTACTCATGTCAAACAGTTTGGACAAATATATTTAAAGGAAAGTTGTTTCAATTTTGCTTTTTTTAAGGTAAATGTAGGTAAAATGAACCAATCCTCATGGAGGAAGCTGCAGTACTTCTGAGAGATAGTTTTGTGCTTGACAAAAGTGGAACAAGTCTTTAAATTACGGTTCAAACAGAGGATCTATGAGTTTGCTGTTGCAGGTGACTCTGCAGCACAAATATTAGAGTAATATTTTTGTATTTTTTGAACTGTAGAATACAATCTGTGTACCTGCATAGAGATTGGACTCCCTTGATGAGATGACTAGAGTCTGATGCCATTGCTTGGTTGGAAAGAAAACCTGCAGCCACACGGCCCTTTCTGGAACCAGTTTGACACCTCTGCTTTAGAGTAACATTACAGTTACTGTCTTTGAAAAATCTCTTTAACGACTTAAAATTGAAGCTAAGTTTTGTAAAAATTCAAAGTTCTTAAAAAGCAGAAAAGTCTTCAAACAATGATCCAAAAAATCAGGCAGAAGCAGCTGAAGTTCAGGTCCAATGTGATTTATTGCAAAATACAAAGAATCACACACGAGTTGACCGCCGGCGTACAACTGAACAAATGATGAAAATGGCCCGCTTTTATACACTCCTTGGGCTTGTGGGGCTCCTCCCCCAAGCCCCCTCCTTTTTTTCATTATTCTAGGTACTTTTTCTTCGGGTAAAACTAGTTATTTTTATCTTACCGGTGGAAAACCACTTTCAAAGCATATTTTTTATATATTTAATCAACAGTCTTTGTTACAGGTTATGGTGACATTTCTTTGCAAATCATGATGACATATATTGTCATTAAATCAAAAACACATCATTTCTTTAACTATTAATCTTTCAAAACAAGCTTTTATCCAATGTAACTTATGATTATAACATTTCTTTGAGAACAGTCTTACAGGTCATGATGACATTTGGTGCACTTAAATCAGAAACATATGACACTTTCAATCAATAATATGTCAAAATAAACCTTTCTTCTAATGTGATCTAAGATTATAATATTACTTCAAACCAGGTCAGCATAACCCTGGTGTTCCATGTCCCAGTAAAACATCAACCTATCTGTGACCAATACTGCACAGCGTGTTTTGAAGATGACAATTCAATTCATCACAATTGGTTTAGCTGAGTTTAGCTGAGCTGTGCAACCTTGAGATGACAAGTAACTCATTTTTAATGAGTTTGCCTCTTTCACTACAAAGGCTTCTTTTGACTGGATTCCAAACTTCAAAAGGCCAGGTGCAGAATCATACACACACTGCTTCTCTATTTCTCCCTTTGGCCTCTATAAATGTATTTATGAAAACAACTCTTTAAACGTTTATAAAGCATTTAATTCTATTTTATTCTAATCATTGGTGCAGATTAATACACTGCATTCCCCCCCTTTGATCCTGAAAAGGATCAACACAAAGTGACTCCGCAGGTGATGACTCCCATAAAAGACTTTATATGTGAAGTTTCAAAAGTAACAGATGTTTATATATTGTGCACACCAAACCAAAAGTGAGACTAAACACATACCATATAGTTGTAGTGACTGATATAAAAAGTTGCAAGTGTGAGTACATGGTAAAGTGACAAAATGCAGAAAGTAGAATGTAAAGATTAAGAACATCTTAAAACAAAAAGGGATCCCCCTCTTGGCGCACTTAAGAGGATCTTCTCCTCGTTGCTTACTTTTTTTCTAGAAAGAGTTTCTAACATTGTTTTCTCAGCAGAGGAAAATTCCAATGCCCAAGCAGCATCTTGTGTCACGAGGTCCTCGCATCCCCCTCTGCATAGGTGTCAAGACACACCCATAAATAAACAAAGAAAAGCTTCATCATGCCTGGACTATTCCAGGCAACCACATCATCCAATGGTCAATGGACCGTCATTACAACCAACATAGGAGTAACCATGTGGCACTCTCCTGCACAGTACGTGTACTGTCATAGGTGTTATACACAATTATTTTGCCAGTTATTTTTAACATAGGTATTGATAATCATTAATAATCAGCATTGTCCTTTATACGCAGTGTGGTGTCATGGGTGAGATCAGTAATATTTAGGGCTTCCATGTGGCCACTCGCTTGGTCAGCTGCAGCAATTTTCCTTGCAGGGTGATTATGGTGGTTTGTGCCTCCTGAAGTTGTTGTCTCAGTTCCTCATTTTCTCGGGTCAAACGCTGATTCCTTCCCTTTTCCTTGGTTTTATACATGGCACGACGAACAGCCTGTATTGGGAGCTTAGTTGCGGGGTACTGCAGACCCCTCATCATTTTTGAATACACTTCTGTTGTCATGGAGGTGACCTCTGCCGCTAGGTCGTTGACGGAGCGATAGGTATGCAGTGGATGGCCGAAGAACCCCATGAGGTGTACATATTCCGATGAGCTGATGCATAGGCCTGCGAATTTCACACCTAGCCCTTCGTGCGGATCAGGAGCCATCATGTCGTAGCGGTTTGCTTGCACGCCTGATGTGGATGGCTGCTCCTGAAGTGGTCCAGCGAGTTGTCCTCCATACTCCGGGTCGGTAGGGACGTTGCTTGGCTCGGTCTCGATCACGATCTGTAGGGCCCCAGGCGATTGTGGGTTGGACATTGGCTCTCTGTAGGTAGTGGTGGTTGATCATGTGGCTGCCTGTGGGGTGCCTCCATGACGCCTGGTCCCCCGGCCGGATCTTCTGGCTGCCTGTGTGGAACATTGGAGCCTGCAGCTATTTCTACCTGTGTGCCTACCGATGCCTGTGTGTAGTATCTCTCTCTATTGTTCTCTTGCCATTCCTCGGGGTAATAACTTTCCTCATAAGTTCTTTCCATTGTCAATTAATCTGCATGTGGAGACATGATGGGGCACATTTAGATATCATCATGAGGCATATTATCTCCTACATCTATGGATAAGTCAGCATGCAAATTACTATATCTACGTAAATAAGTATATGAGTCATTGTTAGGCAATTTTAGTATACATTTTGATTATTAAAGAAAGGCACGTACCTGGTGGGGGTGGGAGGAGATCATGGCTATGTTCTATATGACTTTATCCAATTCTATTTCTACTATTGGGAACTGTCCAGTTACACTTACAACAAGCTTTGAGACCAGTCCCCGAACAAGGGGTACGATGCAACAAATAACTATTAATATGATCAATATTACTGCTCCTAGAATCATCCCTGCTGCCTTAAGATATTTTCCCCATCCGAGCTTATTAAACCAATCCCAGAATCCCTTCAACTGAGTATTCCAATTAGACTGCAGTACATGTTCATCTCTCATGCGTTTCATTTCCTGGAGGACTCCTGTGAGGCTGCCATTAACATCTGTATGCATAGGAATTAAAGTACAACAATCTTCTCCTATATAATCACATATTCCTTGGTCCCCAGCCATGCGGGACTCTAGCACGAACCTATTTTGCAAAACTATTAGTGAAGTAGCATGCAATTGTTCCTTCACCAGATCTACGCCCTTTATTGTAAAATTTATAAACCTTTGTTGATTATACCATAGGAGATTTACCCACCTACTATTGCGAGCTATATACTGAGCATTAACAATTGATCCGTAGATTGGTACTGAACCAGACCCTCTTCCACTTTCTATCCAACCACTCCCTATGGCAACCTGTTCTTCAGGTACTCCATATGGGATTTGATCCCACGTGATATATACTTCATCTGATGTTTTCCACTCGTGTTTAACGGTAGTACTTCTCTTAGCGCGGTTGGTTATTTCGTTAGATGTTACATTACTGCCTATTGGGTTATTTACTATTAGCTTCAGTTGTCCTGTCAGCATTACTGGTGCACAGATGCCTTCCCACTGAGGGGGTAACGTTGCCAACATCTGTGTCTCATTGTGACACATCCAAAAAATGTCACCTAAAGAGATGGATCCCTTTGCCAGGCTCAGTATTCGGTACTGAGATACACTTGAAGGTTGACACTCATAGATGACATGTCCCCCATCTGGTACTACTTGTTCACAGCGTATAGTAGCATTGGGACTTGTTTTACAAAACTTAATGTGGTAGGTGAGGTTCCCATCTGCTAATGGTGGGTACCACGTTCTATTACTACATGTCACCAGTCTATCCGTTGTCCACATCTGTCTAGAGGTTCTATTGGTCACCTCCTCTAATTCTTTCCCTCGGGCTATACAAAATGGAAAAATCAGTTCAGCTGGTTTTCGTACTACTGGTGGAAGGGAGAACGTGCTCATTACATTATTTATTGAGGAGTTCAGTGCTCTGGGGCATATTGTGTGGTCGTCTGACAATGATGAAAGACCTCCGGCCATCTGCATGGCACAGTGAGCAAAGCACTCAGTTACGTTTGGGCAGTCACCTATTTTACTTCCAGGAATAATCTGAAGGGCTGGTAATTTTTTAACATTATAGCAGGCTATACAATCATCTTTAGGGCGCTGTTTAGCTTTGAACATTGCCTGGACAGAGTACTGAATCCATTGTTGGAACATATTGGTCTCCCAGTGTGCAGTCTTTAATTTGTCTAGATCTCTTTTCTGTCTTCTGTTTATTAGTTGTACCACTCTATGCGCTCTTTCTACTGTCATTACTTGTTCTGTTAGTATGTTTTGGCATATGTTTGTTTTGCATCTCACCTCAATGATCACCATCCCATCCCCACGGCAGTCCATGCTTCGTGGAATTCCAAGCCAATGTTTCCCCATTGACTTCCCTAAAATTTCTTCAGACATTACATAATCATATCCTTTGATTTGCACATGCATTAGTGATAGATTCTTCCCATCATTATTACTGATTACCCCTTGGTTAGTAGCTAGTGTTATCATTGCTAGTGCACATGTTTGTGTTTGTGTGTGACGCATTAAGTGTGTGTTTACATTGTTAGTAGTAACCTTAATAAGATCCCCCCTTGTTAACCCACAAAGGGTTAACACAACAAGAAGATTAGTCAGAGTCGGGAGAAGGCGCATCCGAGAGATGCCCAGACGGCGATGGGGTGGGCGGGACCGAGTCGATCGACGGCCCACTTGTCGCGGAGGAGGAAGGGGAAAGGGAGGGGAAGAAAGGGGAAGGTGCAGGTGAGGGATGTGAAGGGGACAGGACTCCACCAGCATCTGGTGGGTCAGAAGAAAGAAGTTCGTCCAGTGCCTGAACGAAGGATGGATCTGGGTCAGACCCAGAAGAAGTCTCAGCGGCAGAAGGATCATCATCATTGCCACCAGAATCAAAAGGTGGATAGGAAGCATAAGAATGAACACTGTCATCCTCAGAGTCCCCTGACATTGGTGATTCGCGGGCTGCCAAGCGTGCCGAGCGTCTTTTGACGCCTGACGTTGAGGGGAGTGGGGACGCATCAGTGCCCGACACCGGTGCAACATCTAAAGTCTGTGAGCTAGTGGAGGGGTGCTGCGGAGGGAGACTTGTTGCTGCCCTGTCAGCATGTGCAGAGCCCGTCGGTCCTGGATCAAGGCCAGGTGGGTCTGGAGGCCGATGCCTGGTGCAGTGGTTTTTATGAAACCAGAAGGACTTACCTTCAACTTTCAGGGCAGTGGGAGTGGTAAGCACAACTTTAAAGGGGCCTTCCCTACGAGGCTCGTTCCACTGACGTCTAAAGACTCGTATGAACACACTGTCACCAACTTGAATGTCCCTGACGTCCACTGGAATGTGTTTCTCGTCTCGGCTGTGAGCTGCTTTCACCTGTTGAAATATAAGCCTGTGAATGCGGGTTAAGGACCTGAGGTAGTCCCCCAGTTCACGTTCAGGCTGTGCCAAGGAGACCTCCTGGAGCTGTGGTCCACGAACCTGTGGGAGAGGCATTGGTCGACCTGTAAGCATTTCATGAGGGGTAAGATGGGTTATTCGGTTAGTTTGGGAACGCATTGCCATCAATGCAACAGGCAAGGCATCAACCCAAGTCAAACGGTTGTTGCTGTCAGCTATTATCTTAGCTATCTTCGATTTCAGCACTCCGTTAGCTCGTTCCACGGATCCCTGTGACTGGGGATGATACACACAACCAAACTTCTGTGTTATGCACAACAGTTTGAACATTTGCTAGAACACCTGTGAAACAAAATGAGGTCCATTATCAGATGATATGGTATCAGGCATGCCAAATCTGGGAAAAACGTCTTTACACAAAAACCTTGCTGCTGCTTTGTGGTCATTCTTAGCAGTGGGGCATGCCTCCACCCATCTGCTAAACCTACAGACAACCACCAACATATACCTCTTTCCCTGAACCCGAGTTATCATGTCAACATAATCCATCATCAGATGGCGGAAGGGACCGTCTGGCATGGGAATATGTGCTAAGGGCTCGGTAAACATTTTACGCACATTATACTTAGGGCAATGTGGGCATAGGGCCAATTCTCTGTCTACCATAGGTGTCATATAAGGTGACCACCAGATTGCCTGTAACTTTTGAACAACTTGGTCTCGTGAACAATGATCAGGTCCATGCATTATTTTAATGGCTGTTGGTAATAATGACAACGGTAGTACAAAATGTCCTCGAGAACTACGCCACAACCCAGCGTGGGGGTGTGTTAACCGAGCCGCCCCCCTTTGTACCCACAGACGTTTTTCCGCTTCAGATACATTGTTTTGGGCTTCTATTAATGAGGCTAGATTAGTAATAGGTTCGCACTCAGCTACATGACCCATTGGTCCCTGCACTGCTGATCCTGTGGCTTCTTTAGCTGCCTCATCTGCCAAGTTGTTTCCTATGGCAATAGGTGTTTTTGCTGTCTGATGGGCCGCACATTTTACAATAGCTAATGCAGATGGAACTTGCATAGCTTTTATTAATTCTACTACACCTTACCCATGTGTCACTGGGGTGCCATCTGTTCTAACGAACCCTCGTTGTTTCCAGATGCTAGCATTTATATGGCATACCCCATATCCATATGCACTGTCAGTATAGATTGTCACTCTTTTACCAGTAGCCAATTTACATGCTGCTGTTAATGCTTTTATCTCTGCCAACTGGGCAGAGCAAGGTTGATCTAGGCTCATTGATTGTACCTTGGTAAGGGTCCCATCGGGGTTAAGTTGGACTATGCCATATCCAGCTCTATTCCCTGTCTCACCTCTGACACATGATCCGTCTACGAACAGTGTCAAATCAGATGGGATTGGATGATTGTATAAGTCCTCCCTTACCTTCATGAAGGTGTCCGTCTCCTGGAGACAATCATGGGGCTCACCTTCTGTGGGCAATACCATTCTTGTGGCTGGATTAATGGTGGTACAGCGTTGTATTGTTAAATCAGGTCCTGAAAGCAGAACTTCATAACCTCTTCGACAAGCTTGGGTTATCACAAAGCGTGGACTGGTGAGCAGTGCATGTAATTGATGTGATGTGTACAAAATAACAGGGTGGCCCATAGTAATAACTGAGGCCTTTTTGTATGTGAAGGCTGCTGCTGCCAAGCCCTGGTAGCAGGGAGGCAGACCTTCTTCGACACCATCTAATTTTGTGCTGTAATAAGAAATTGGCTGTTTACCTGTGGGGGTGTCTTGCATCAATACTGCACATGCATACCCTTGTCGCTCAGCCACATAGAGATGGAATGGTTTGCCATAATCTGGATTGGCCAGAGCAGGAGCAGTTTGGAGATCTTGTTTCAGCAGCTGGAACGCACCCTCTGCCTCATCTGTCCATTGTAATTGAGCCGACTGGTGTCCTTGACCTGCGGCTTTAATCAGGGCTCTCAGTGGAGCCGTTTTGATGGCATAATCACACACCCACGGTCTGCTGTAACCTGCCATGCCAAGGAAAGACAACATGTGACCAACAGTCCGAGGTTTGGGCATTTGAGTTATGGCTTCCAGTTGGGACGGTGCAATTCACCTCTTGTCCCCGCTGAGTTGCCTGCCGAGATACTCCACTGTTTGCTGGCAGAATTGCAATTTTTGTTTACTTACTTTGTGTCCTCTTTCTGCCAAAGCAGTCAACACTGTAATGGAGTCTCTCTCACACTGCTCTTTAGAAGCAGAACAAATCAAAATGTCATCAACATACATCAACATTGTAGATGGTATGTCAAGGTGATTTAAGTCATTTACCAGTACTCGATTGAAAATTGATGGTGAGTGTACAAAACCCTGTGGTAATCGTGAATAAGTATATTGTTGGCCTTTGTAGGTGAATGCAAACAAATACTGGGAATCTGGATGGACCGGTACACTGAAAAATGCTGAACACAGATCTATCACAGTAAACCATTTGGTGCCTGGGGGTATATTACTCAGTAATGTGTGTGGGTCTGGTACTACTGGTATTTCTTCTGCTACAATAGCATTAATTAATCTTAGATCATGGACTAGTCTATAGTCATTACTGTTGGGTTTTCTGATGGGAAAAATTGGTTTGTTACAGGGACTTACTGTTGGTTTAAGAACTCCTGCTGTTTCTAATCCTGTTATAATGGGCTGTATTCCTTCTACTCCATCTCTTTTAAGTGGGTATTGTCTTTGGAAGGGCAATTTAGCATTTGGTTTGATGGTGAATTTGATGGGGTCTGCTGATTTTACTAATCCTACATCTGTTTTACTTTTAGACCATACTTGCTCTGGGACCTGTTCTAATAGGGATTCATGTTCTGCCGCCACTGCCATTTGTCTTTTCCCAGGAACTTTAATGTGTTCTGCTATTACTTCATCAGCTTGTGAGAATGAGATTTTGAAGAACAGTCCATCTTTGGACAAGCTAATGCAGTCCCATGCTGTTTTGACCCATTCAGTGACTTGCTTGGCTTCTTGAACCATGGGTCCTAGGTCATGTGACTCATACTTGTCTGCAATCAGTAATGTGACATGTGGTGCTGAGTTGGTAACCTGGAACCATTCTGCTACCTCTTTATCAGGAAATGTGACAACAGCTGCAGCTCCTTGTGGTCCAACCACTATGTCAGCATATTAGATGACAGTTGTTTTGTTGTTAATTTTTTCATCCCAGCTTTTCTCGTAGTCTTCATGTGTTTTGCCTTTGTCATAAAACATGGTACAATGGAGAGGGAGAAAAGGTTCTTTAGATTTCTCATAGTGATTCATTACCAGGGGTCTCCATATTTCCCACTCCAGTTGGAGGAAGGAAGTTGGTGATGTGAGTTTCAGCCAAAATACTTGGTCTTCTGGTTCATGATTTGTTATCTGGGGGGTCTTTTGCAGGCCCAGTGGCATCATGTAGGCTTCATTGTTGTCTATTGCTTCAAAAGAAATTCCATGAGGGGTACATTTGATTTTGGCATTGAGCTGGCACAGCACATCTCTACCCAGCAGATTAATTGGCGTATCTTCTGAGTACAGCAGTGGTGCACACACAGTCTTTTCACCTATGATCATGGGAACTGGCTCAGTCATGGGTATTATTTGGGTCTTCCCAGAGAAACCTACTGTTCGAATCTTTGATGCTGAGAGAGGCAGGCCAATTCCACTTTTCCCTATACAGGAGTAGGCCGCTCCTGTATCAATCATGAAGCGATGATGGCTGTCATATATAGTGATATAGTGGTTAATACAGGTAGAATGGCCTCTCCATCAGGTTTCTCTGGGCACCCCTATAGCCAGTACGTGTCTTGTCCCGTTCCATAGGTGGCTGGTCCAGCAGTAGGGGGCTGAGGTCCCATCCATGGGTTAGTGGGGCAGTTCCTTTGCATGTGTCCAACTTGTCCACATCCCCAGCATTGCAGTCTCCCATGCTGTTGTCCCATGTCTGGACCTGCCTGAGGCATCTGCTGGTATGGGCCTTGAGGGGGCCTTCTTGGGGCTCCTTGTGGTCCCCTCCATCTTCCCCTCATGGGTGGCCCCCCTCGTCCCCTTCCGAACATTGTTTGTTGGGGACCTCCTCCTTGGTTTAGATGCACATGAATAGGAGGAACTGGTTGAGGTTGAGTCTGCTGTGGCAGGGCTCCTCCCACAGGTGGCGCTGCTGGATACTGCATTTGCTGTGTGGGCGGAGGGATGACAGGAGACACTACTGGTGCTTGTACCACTGCCTCCCCTGTTGGTGCACCCTCAGTTGGGGGTGTGGCTGCCACAGTCAGTGCTGCTTGATGTTTGGGCTTTTCTTTTTCTTTCTTTGCCTTGAACAATTCCCCGATCTGTAGCTGGGTCAACTTGGTGGCCAGCATCTTGCTCTGGTCCTCAAAGGCCCATTTTTCGGCCCGATGCATGTTTACATAGTGTATAACATGCTCAGAGAACAGAGGCCAATCCATCTTCATGAGTCCCACAACTCCGTCCAGTTTGGCTTGTACTTCTTTGGGCATGGCCTCTCTGATGTAAGTTCTGAACAGGGGGCCAGATGTTTTCAGTTCATTCCCATCACTTCCAGTCTCTGTTTTCCATTTCTGTTGGAACCTGTGCAGAAACTGGGCGGGGCTTTCATCATCCCTTAGGCATTCTTGTCTCAGCCTAATTTGGTCACTGCAGGTGGGGAATTTGTTCCTCAAGGCTGCCCACACCTCAGGTCTTATTTTGTTGAATGGTATCTTGTCATACTGGTGTGAGGTCATGACCCTTGGAAGCTTGGCTTCGTCAAACACCTCTCTGGCTGCTGAGTGTCCTGCTGTTTTGATTAGCAGTGCCTTGATGTCTCCAGGTGCCAGATTGATGCCTCCAGTGATTTCTTCCAGCTTTTCTATCCACCTGTCAGCACCATCTGCCAACGGGGTCAGCCTTCCAGCAAGTGTGATCATGTCCATAAATGACCATGGCACATATCTGTCTTCTTGAGGTCCTTTAGACAGCAGGGGAGCCATATAGGCCCCTTCTTGATCTGATTCTGTCTTCTGCTGTCGTGCTTGGTACCTGGTCAGCATTGGGTGAGGGCCACTTTTTGCTATTTGCAGGTCCACGTCACATTCAGCTGTGAGTGGCTTCCGTCCTTTTGTCGCTGGCCTGCTTTTCTCCTTAAACCCCTTATGGAATGGGTTTGTTGACGGCAGCACGTCTAAGCCTTCATCCTCCATTTCACCATGCGGCCAGTCAGCCCCATCACTCTCTATTAGGGCTTCCTCCTCACTTCCCCTCTCTTCTCCCTCTTTTATTTTTGCTTCTTCAATCAGGGTCCTAGTCCATGGACTTGCCCGGTCTGGGTAGTCATCCTGGGCCTCTAGTATAAGCTGCTCCGTTTCCATTCTTTTCCGTTTTTCTAATTCTTCGTCTCGCCTTTTCTTTTCCTCCTTTTGTTTTTTCAATGTCTCTTTTAAATTCTTTAGTTGTCTCATTTGTGCTTCTTCTTCCAACTGTTTCTCTCTGTCAACGAGTCGTACATATGTTTCAGTCAGCTCCACCAACTCCTTGTTTATTTGTTTCGTCAGTTCTGCTGGTTCATTCAAGAATAACTTGGTCCTGGGCTCTAAGTGTTTTGCTGGTTCATTCAAGGATAACTTGGTCCTGGGCTCTGAGTGGCATGTGGGGCCTCTTTGATATGGTGAATGCCTGCAATGTACTGGGGGTAGGGAACGGCTATGGGGAGATTTTCTCCTTACTTCTGGGGTTCTATCCCAATCGCTGTCTTCACTGCTGTAGTTACACTCTTTCTGCGGCGTGTTACTTATTGCTTTTTCTGTTTCTTCTGTTTCTTCCTCTTCTTCTTCTAATACTAATTTGAGTTGTCCTGTAATCTTTCCCTTGCTACCTGATTCTACTACTACTGGGTACTGGCCTGCTACGCTAGGGCGATAGGGTGGTGGCTTATGATCAGTGTAGTCAGGGGCTGTTGGGCTCTTTTGATGTTCAACTTTAAAATATCGCAGGATATCTCTCTGTTCAGCATGTCTCTATTTTTATGCAAGTGCATGCGGTCACGTTTCTTTTCTTTATTTCTTAATCTTTCTTCAACTTCGTCACAGCATGAAGGATCAAAGCTGCCCTCTTTAGGCCAACGATTTTTTCGAGATGTCATCTTATGCCATTCTGTCATGCATTTTTGAATGTTGCGCTTATTGGATGGGTGTGTCATTATTACCAGTTTGGCAGGCGTTAACCCCTCAGTCTGTTTGCCCACATTGGCTCCCATGGCAATCGGCAGTCACCCAACCCCTGCGTCTGTGCTTATTCACTACCCTTT
Source organism: Cyprinodon diabolis (assembly GCA_030533445.1). Lineage (NCBI taxonomy): Eukaryota > Metazoa > Chordata > Actinopteri > Cyprinodontiformes > Cyprinodontidae > Cyprinodon > Cyprinodon diabolis. The sequence goes on from CM060073.1 coordinate 12,846,032, forward strand.
ATAGTCTTTAATTAATTTTTATTTAACCGGTTCTGCTCTTTCCAATACAGATCGTGCTTTCTTAATTTTTAGATCCCCACAATTTGAGTTCGGATCTTTAAACGAACAGATTTACAATGTTATTTTTGCACTTTCACTAATTATTGCTACCTTATAATTTATTTTATATATACTATAATTTGTAATAATATATGTTTATAATATCTTTATCTTATAATGCTTACAACCTTTGTCAATCTTTTTTTGGGACTTTGTTAATTTATTTCATTCTCTTAATTCTGTGTTTTTCAGTTACCAATTCTGTTTTCCAATCCTTATTAATTTTCAGGTTATTCTTTTTAACCATATTTTGTAATAATTATTTTCTGTTAATTTATTATTATATTTTAAGTCTTATCAATATTATAATCTTTATTATTATTATTATCTTTGTTTACCCCTTATTCCCCTTTAGTTACTTAATTCTTTCACTCTTCACACTAACAAAGACACACAAGACACATTAACCAAGACACACAAGACAAATGATTATATATATATCTACAGTGCACTTTTACTCTTCCTCACTGTCTCCTACAGTGGCATATGCGTTTTCCCTGCTTTTATGTTCCGGATTTATGGCTTCCACAGGCTACGTCAAACGCTTTGACCAATTTGTCCCTTTTCCAATCATCCGTTCAGAACATCACGTGTTAAGCTTAACTTATTCACAAAATAATTCCAACACTAAACAGTTCAAATAATAATACAAACATTAATAACACTTAAACCATGCATTCACATATACTCATACATACCTGGACCCTTCCTCAGCCTAGTCTGCCTTTTGTATATTCTTATAACAATGCTTATCAAATTTGGACAATAATTACTAAATTTGGAATACTAGGTTCTTTTTAGGAGAGCCTGATGGCGCCTGACACCCACAAGCAGTCGCCGGAGGCCGGTTCCCCACTAATTTAGAGAATTATAACAAATTTGCTCACCTGTAACCGGTGATTTTCTGGGCCCGTTTGGGTTTCCTCGCCTCCGACCAGTGCCTGCAGGTTGGTCCGACGCCTGGGGCTTTCTCCTCCTGGCTGGCTCGCCAAAATGTTGTTGAAAAATCTCTTTAACGACTTAAAATTGAAGCTAAGTTTTGTAAAAATTCAAAGTTCTTAAAAAGCAGAAAAGTCTTCAAACAATGATCCAAAAAATCAGGCAGAAGCAGCTGAAGTCCAGGTCCAATGTGATTTATTGCAAAATACAAAGAATCACACACGAGTTGACCGCCGGCGTGCAACTGAACAAACGATGAAAATGGCCCTCTTTTATACACTCCTTGGGCTTGTGGGGCTCCTCCCCCAAGCCCCCTCCTTTTTTTCATTACTCTAGGTACTTTTTCTTTGGGTAAAACTAATTATTTTTATCTTACCGGTGGAAAACCCCTTTCAAAGCATATTTTTTATATATTTAATCAACAGTCTTTGTTACAGGTTATGGTGACATTTCTTTGCAAATCATGATGACATATATTGTCATTAAATCAAAAACACATCATTTCTTTAACTATTTGTCTTTCAAAACAAGCTTTTATCCAATGTAACTTATGATTATAACATTTCTTTGAGAACAGTCTTACAGGTCATGATGACATTTGGTGCACTTAAATCAGAAACATATGACACTTTCAATCAATAATATGTCAAAACTAAACCTTTCTTCTAATGTGATCTAAGATTATAATATTACTTCAAACCAGGTCAGCATAACCCTGGTGTTCCATGTCCCAGTAAAACATCAACCTTTCTGTGACCAATACTGCACAGTGTGTTTTAAAGATGACAATTCAATTAATCAAAATTGGTTTAGCTGAGTTTAGCTGAGCTGTGCAACCTTGAGATGACAAATAACTCATTTTTAATGAGTTTGCCTCTTTCACTACAAAGGCTTCTTTTGACTGGATTCCAAACTTTAAAAGGCCAGGTGCAGAATCATACACACACTGCTTCTCTATTTCTTCCTTTGGCCTCTATAAATGTATTTATGAAAACAACTCTTTAAACGTTTATAAAGTTTTTAATTCTATTTTATTCTAATCATTGGTGCAGATTAATACACTACATTACCTTATTACAGTACGTAGGGCTGGGTGAGTTTATATAACTTTTTTACCTCACATGGATTCATCATATTAAAACAGCAGGTTTTAAGTGTGATTTTTTGTTTTTATTACATTAATTTGTTACAAAATCTATAACTAAATCATTTTCAGCTGCATTTCCTGTCAGAAGTTAGTGTACATGTACATCCACTGATTACAAGGCTGACAGTCACATTCATTTTGTGGTCTCACCAATTTTTGTTGTTGTTTTCCAGTTTGGGACGATGTAGAACAAACATTTGCAATGAAATCGGAAAAAAAAAACAGTGGATTCGACGTTTATTTTATTTATTTTCTTTTTCTTCCTGACTTTTCTGTTAAATCATCTGAATATGTCTAAGCCTAAACATTTCAAATAAAATATTACCATCAGATGAAAAAATATTCATATGGACAGGATAACTACCCCAAAAATAGCAATACCCAAGCCTTCCACAAACTGCTAACACTAAGATACTCCAGATCCAAATTATCATGTTGAATCTTTACTAAATATAACATTTCTTCAAACGTTTCTGGATTTGTTTGTATAATTTTCACCCATTCTTAATCCAGTAGCTGTACACAGAGTAATGCAACTTGTTTTTTTTATTTTTATAATTGCTATTGCAATTATTTGTTGCATGAATGGTTCAAATTAAATCCTTAAAAGTTCCAAAAGAAGGATATACATGACCATGATGAAAAGATATAAACCTCTCATAGGAATTGTATGTACATATTTATGTAACCTTCTTTCTCATCACAGCTGAATTACATGCTCTTTATTTTTCTTCTAAGAACTCCCAAGTATACACTTAGTGCAGAAGATATGTCCTTGAATGCTGCCTTTAATATTAATGGGCTTCAGAAAGCATTAACCCTAAAGCAGTTTTGTCGTTACTCATGTCAAACAGTTTGGACAAATATATTTAAAGGAAAGTTGTTTCAATTTTGCTTTTTTTAAGGTAAATGTAGGTAAAATGAACCAATCCTCATGGAGGAAGCTGCAGTACTTCTGAGAGATAGTGTTGTGCTTGACAAAAGTGGAACAAGTCTTTAAATTACGGTTCAAACAGAGGATCTATGAGTTTGCTGTTGCAGGTGACTCTGCAGCACAAATATTAGAGTAATATTTTTGTATTTTTTGAACTGTAGAATACAATCTGTGTACCTGCATAGAGGGTTTTAAGAAATGCAGGCATTTTTCTCATGGTGTGGTTTAAAAGACTGACTGATCTAGCCCCTAAAGAATGGATTAAATGCAGATGGCAAATTACTTTTATATGCACACAGTTTTAATGGCAATTAAAAATTATCTTGATATTGGAAAACCCTACAGAAAATGTGTATGAATAAACAAAAACTAATGAAAAACACTAAATTAAATCCTGACATTTCCTGACATGTGTGTCAGGAGATTTTTAAAGTTATTTTTTTTTTCCTACATAGGTTTGTGGATGTGTTTTGCACCATTTGTTCTAAATAACTTGGAGCAAAATTGAATGTGAAGGATGCTAATGTGTTTTTTGATGTGTTGTTCACAGAGCATAATCTGTGGTCCAAAAGTATGCAGAATTCGTTCCCCCATTTACAACAGAGTAACCTTCATAGTTTTCTTTTAAGGGTGGATTTATAGTTTTGTCTCTGACTGGTTTTAGCCATTTCCTGATTCAATTTGATAATATCTCTGGATCTGTTCTTGATAACTTGTTCTTTTCCACACAGATTTTTATATTTTGTCTCTTATGCAGTTTTAATGATCCCTGTTTTACAGACTGTTAAGTAGAAATTATCTTCACCTCCAGTTGTAGTTGTATTCCACCCTCTCTTCTGTTTATATGTTGTTGTTTTTTCGTGGTAAACCTGAAAAATGTCTGCTTTCTTTGTTTTTTCCTAGATTGTCATCCCTCTTGCCAGCGCTGTACTGGTCCATCTGCAGAAAACTGCTCGTCCTGTTCCTTCCCATTTAGCCTGTTTGAGGGTCAGTGTGTTTCCACATGCCCACAGGGCTTCTTCAGCCAATACAAGCAATGCCAAGGTGAGAAACACATAATTGTGTCTTTGTACTCCATTCTGTAGCATTGCTGTCCCAAGGCTTCAATTATATCCTCAGCTTTAAACTTTAAGCTCTGACACAGCTTTCTGAAAAGGTAAGCACTCCACAGATTTCCACTTTAGTTAAAGATGTCCTGGTTTTCCAATGGTTGGAAGCTTTTTTAGTAATCGGGAACAGGTTTACTTTTAGTTGCGAAGTGAGAATTGTCTTGAAAAATTTGAGTGCAAATTGATTGCATTTTCATATTTTTAATTGCAATTTCATGTTTGAGAGCTTTGAAAAATTAGAGATTTTAAAGTGTTTTTTTTTAATCAGTTTTAGATTTATCAGGGTGTTAAGTTCTGGCAAACGGTGGGTTTAGATTTCTGTTTTTTTCCTTTTCTCTTGTAAGCTAAAACAAAAACTCTGTTTTATGAACAAAAGAAGATGAAGAGTGTGTGGGTGCAGAACGAATGTTTATAATCCTCTGCAACATGTCACCAATTTTTATGACCACGGGTTCTCAGCAGGCTTCAGATTCATGGAGTTTCTACTCCACCGGTCAAAGCTTTATTGTTCTGATAATTTTTCAGAACTACAAATAAACATTAAGGATTCACACGTATTTACACGCGAATTAGATCTGGATGTTTGCTGCAGACTATCCACAGAATTCACAGCGGAGGTCAAATTTCTTAGCACTAATGTCGTTAGTGCTAAGAATATAAAAAAAAACAGGCCAGTCAGCCTCTGCAGATGACCGCTCACACTGTGCCTGGTTCTGCTGGAGGTTTCCTCCAGTTAAAAGGGAGTTTTTCCTCTCCATTGTCGCGACACGCATGCTTAGTGTGAGGGATTGCATTCAAGTCAATGAGTCAATGCAATCAACTGGTTTTCCTTAGATAGAAAACTTTGAATCAATTTGACTGTATGATCTGGCGAATTGTAAAGTGCCCTGAGATGACATGTGTTGTGAATTGGCGCTATATAACTAAACTGATTTTAACTGAATTGAATAATTGTCTGCTGTTCAACATGGTAGTTTCTGCAGAAATACAGTCTGTCTTCTGCGCAGCCCTTCTGAACCCAAACATGGGCCTAACTCTACAGGCCCAAATCAGGTTTCTTCCAAACTTACAAGAATGCAGAGGTTTCTAAACTGTTTAGCTTCCGACCAAAATTTATTATTATTACAAAAAGCATCAGCAACAAAATTAGCTAGGTTTTTTTTTTTTCTATTTTTAAGTGCTGCTTCTAAAACATTAAGCAATTTAACTGAAATATGTGTTGTTCTGTTTAATTTCTAAAGTGGATCTTAGGACCCATACTGATTAATTAAGGATCTGAAGTTAGGTCACAACCCCAAATTTGGTCATCTATTGGGTTTAGGGTCCATCAACTGACAATCATACTTATGAGACCTAATGTTTATTTCAAAGGACACAAAACTCTATTTACTTAAAACCTATCATCATAATTTTTTTTAAATCAATTTATACACATAGTTTTGCCTCAACACACCTTCCAAAACTGTTGTCTCTCTTTGTTTTTTTCCTTCTACAGTAGTTGTTGTCTTTGTAGAAATAGTGTACAGTCTCATTTTAAACAGTAAAATTCTCTGCTGCTACAAAACAGACCCCTGATCTGTCTTCTCAGACAGAAATCCAAGCTGTTTGTGCAGCCCAGTTCAGATCAATGTGGTTTAATTGCTAGGAACATCGAAGGACCTGATCTCATGCAAAATTGTTTCCACTCTGTTCTGGAGGTTACAGGTGCTGGTCATAAAATTAGAATATCATGAAAAAGTAGATTGATTTCAGTAATTCCATTTAAAAAGTGAAACTTGTATATTATATTCATACATTACATACAAACTCATATATTTCAGATGTTTATTTTGTTTAATTTTGATGATTACAAATGACAACAAATGAAAATCTCAAATTCATCATATCAGAAAATTAGAATATTGTGAAAAGGTTCAAAATTGATGGCCCCTGGTGCCACACTCTAATCAGCTAATTAACTCAAACCACCTGCAAAAGCCTTTAAATGGTCTTTCAGTCTAGTTCTATAGGCTACACAATCATGGGGAAGACTGCTGACTTGACAGTTGTCCAAAAGACGACCATCGACACCTTGCACAAGGAGGGCAAGACACAAAAGGTCATCGCTAAAGAGGCTGGCTGTTCACAGAGCTCAGTGTCCAAGCACATTAATAGAGAGGCGAAGGGAAGGAAAAGATGTGGTCGAAAAAAGTGTACAAGCAAGAGAGATAACCGCACCCTGGAGAGGATTGTGAAACAAAACCCATTCAAAAATGTGGGGGAGATTCACAAAGAGTGGACTGCAGCTGGAGTGAGTGCTTCAAGAACCACCACACACAGACGTATGAAAGACATGGGTTTCTGCTGTCGCATTCCTTGTGTCAAGCCACTCTTGAACCACAGACAGTGTCAGAAGCGTCTTGCCTGGGCTGCTGGTGAGTGGTCCAAAGTCATGTTCTCTGATGAAAGTAAATTTTGCATTTCCTTTGGAAATCAAGGTCCCAGAGTCTGGAGGAAAAGAAGAGAGGCACTTCATCCACGTTGCTTGAAGTCCAGTGTAAAGTTTCCACAGTCAGTGATGGTTTGGGGTGCCATGTCATCTGCTGGTGTTGGTCCATTGTGTTTTCTGAGGTCCAGGGTCAACGCAGCCACATACCAGGAAGTTTTAGAGCACTTCATGCTTCCTGCAGCTGACCAACTTTTTGGAGATGCAGATTTCATTTTCCAACAGGACTTGGCACCTGCACACAGTGCCAAAGCTACCAGTACCTGGTTGAAGGACCATGGTATCCCTGTTCTTAATTGGCCAGCAAACTCTCCTGACCTTAACCCCATAGAAAATCTATGGGGTATTGTGAAGAAGAAGATGCAATACACCAGACCCAACAATTCAGAAGAGCTAAAAGCCACTATTAGAGCAACCTGGGCTATCATAACACCTGAGCAGTGCCACAGACTGATCGACTCCATGCCACGCCGCATTGCTGCAGTAATACAGGCCAAAGGAGGCCCAACTAAATACTGAGTGCTGTACATGCTCATACTTTTCATGTTCATACTTTTCAGTTGGCCAACATTTCTATAAATCCTTTGTTTTTATTGGTCTTCAGTAATATTCTAATTTTCTGATATGATGAATTTGAGATTTTCATTTGTTGTCATTTGTAATCATCAAAATTAAACAAAATAAACATCTGAAATATATGAGTTTGTATGTAATGTATGAATATAATATACAAGTTTCACTTTTTAAATGGAATTACTGAAGTCAATCTACTTTTTCATGATATTCTAATTTTATGACCAGCACCTGTATAAAAGGTGTTTGTCCTGCTCTGCAATGTACATACAGACTCCAGACACCATTTCTGAGCAAGCTCTGCATTGGTGGTCCTGCTTTCTGTGACATGCTGTTGAAGATTCTCAGTCATCCAGGTGATTGTCATTACAAAAAAGTTAAAACAATCCACTGGACTTAGTTTTAAAAGTTTGAAGATGTTACGCTTCCCATACAGGAAGGTTTTTCAATTCAAAACTACTGTAGCGTTGAGTTCCAAGCTTTAAAGAGTGGACAAACAAAGCCTTGTTTTTGTTTAGAAAACATGCAAATTGAGCTAGAAGAACAGGTCTGCACCTTAGAAATGTGGGTCAATGAGGTCTTTGTTAGCCTGCAATACCCGATACTGATCTTTCTGTGACTTAACATGAAGTTCTTTATGATCTATTAATTTATTCAGCTGCAATGCACCCAACAGCAGCACATTTTAATGCAAATCAAGGATGTCTGCATGAAGGCAGACAAGGACACCTTCATCTTAGCTAATGAGATAGCGTTAGCTCATACTTTCTTTGTGCAAAAGGACAATTCTTTTTTACAAAAAAGTTATGGTATTGCATATTTTTAAATGAATCCTAAATCTGATTAATCTAAACATCAAAGTGAACTGTTGCCAATAGAAAGTAAAGCTATCTAGTTTCTAAAACATCACATTCATGGCCATCGCTTGATCTTATCAGTACCTTCTAAATGGCCGCTCATTTTTAAATACTGCTTTCAGTTGATTTTAAGTACAGCATGAGGAAGCCCCTTTGTCTCAGTGACTCCTGACGAATATCAGAAACCCCATTAAATAAGATTACAGCTGTATTAGTACAATAGCATGTTAACAACTGAAGAGATCTCAGCATGGCTTTCCATTGTGTTTGCCCTCCTCATTAATGAAAATCCATTTACTGTAATCTATCATTCATTATAATAGCCTGCTTTACCGACTCTGACCTGCTTGCAGGAATATGACCCCCCAGGGGTGGATCTAGAAAAATATTTATGGGGTGGCAAGAGGGGGGCAGGAATTTTTTAGGGGTGGCAACATATGGCATTTGTTTACACTGAATTTAATCACAGTTATCACAGTTTGTTGAGAATAGTATGTACAGTACTAGTGTTTCATGTGAAACAGTTCATATTAATAATACATCGTACAATGTGATCTCACTTAATAGGAGATAGAAGAATGATAACACTACTTCTAGAGGGGCTTTATGACAGGAAAGGTATTAAGGTAAGACACAGGTGCTGAGGTGCAGATGTGTGAGACTGATTGTCAGAGAGGCAGCTTTGCAGCATTTGCACAAGAAGAAACTATAGAAAGAAAAACGTACCCATCAGAGATCTATGGACTGAGCTGTACTAAAGGGATGATAGCTACACAGTAGAAATAAATGGGTCAAGGCACCCGAACAAGGTACTGGACATCTATGTATTGTTTACTCTGAACACACATTTACCCCATTTGTTCCTCAGTAACTTGACATACAGCAGTTAAGGCAACATGAAAGGGACATTTCATGCATGTAAATATGCTGTAGATAGAGCTGTATATGGAGGACCAACTCTGCCATATTTAAAAATAAATACATAAAAAAATAAATGCTCAATAAATAAATAAGCATACAATTAATTGCCACCAAAAATACAATCAACAAATAAATCTAATTAGAAATTATATTATATTGGCAGACAGAAATGTTAAAAGGGCAGGCAGAAAGAAATAGCGGCGAAGAAATAACTAGGGTAAAAAATTACAAAGGAAGAATAAAACAGACAAAAATATGATAACATGCACATAAATAAATACTTAAAAATATAAGTAATTAAAAAATGAAGTTGAAGATAATAAATGACAAAAAAATAAATAAGGTAAATATTAAAAAGGCAAAGAAATAAAGAAGCCAATTAAAAGAGTTATAGACCTTTATGACTAGCTGTATAATTTAATTTCTACTTACATTTATTTGTTGTTTGTATTTTTGGTGGCAATTAATTGTATGCTTATTTATTTATCAAGCATTTATTTATTTCTGTATTTATTTTTAAATAATGCAGAGTTGGTCCTCCATACTGCTGTATCAACAAATCAACAAAAAGGCGGGTTCTGTATGTTACATCAAAATCTCCACAAATCTGAAAAGAAGCAACATAAAAATACATTTTGCTTGTGAGTAGGTTCATGAAGCAGTGTTGTTGTTTCTTTTTTTGTATATATAATATGAAACTATCCAGAAATGACCTGTATCAAAAAAAAAAAAAGTCAAAAAGCCTTTATTGTCATTATGTTGCAGAATATAATGACAATAAAGGCTTTTTGACTTTTTTTTTTTGATACAGGTCATTTCTAGATAGTTTCATACTATATATACAAAAAAAGAAACAACAACACTGCTTCATATTAAGCAGGATTCACACCAGTATCACATTTTTAACTTTTAACACTTTTGGTTTTATTAAAGGAAATATCAGATTTTCTCAGGTGCCAAAACAAAATGTAACGGCTCTGTAAAGGCTCAGCAGAGAGCATAACATAAAGTTAACATGACTATAACAGCTGAATGCAGTGATTTCCATGTTGCTCAGCAAAACGCTTCACAACTTTATTTAGATCCAATGCCTTTGTGCGTTTTGATTTGAGTACAACCAAACGTGATCGTCTCTTTTCTGTCATAGTTGACCGCAAATATGTCTTTATGAGCCTGAAACGTCAGGCCTAACTAACATCATAGATAGAGAAATAACGTTCTGCAACCTGATTTTTATCATCATAAAATCAGCATTGCAGCTATGCTAGCAACATTGTGCTTTCATTATGATTTCATTTCTCGATAGATAGTTAATTTATTTTTACCTGTTTCATCCCATGTCTCCTCTCCCCATGACCACTGGCTCCCTCGCTTTGCCCCATTCGGTTTTCAAAACAATCAGTCTCAGTCGCTCTCGCGTCATCTCGTGCTGCATTCACTGCAGTCCGACATTGGAAATTAGCGGTCGTAATTCTCAAATGATCCATAATTTATAAGCCTCGCCATCCCTACCGCCAACTGGGGTGGCAGCAGGGGTGGCAAGGCTGTCATTTAGGGTGGCATTTGCCACCCCAGTAGATCCGCCTATGTGACCCCCTCCCTGTCTCACATTAAACAGCTCCAACCTTTCAAGTGTTTTAAATTCAATTTAGTTTTTCATCTTGAAAAGTATCAAATAAAACTGCATTAAAGTTGGGCTTCTTTCTTACAGCTTTTAGTCCAGCCTTGGTGTGAGTAATTGCTAATGAGGAAGAACAGATTGTTAAGAAAGATGTTCTGTTTGCTTACTTTGTCTCCTTCAGAGTTAATGTGCTCATTAGGGAATACCCTAACGAACATTTAGATAATATCTTAGAGAGATAGGTGTTTTGTTTTTTGGTTTGTTTTTAAGGTTTTTGGCTTCTTTTGCATCATATTTTTTTTTCTAAAAGATCACAAAGCAAGAACTTGGACTCAAGTTCATGAAAATAGTCATTTTAGTTCCTTTCCTGTCCCAATGTCCAGCTTACCTTCTCCTCTAGGAACCATAAAACAACGATCCTAAGGCAGTTATAACAATCACAACAACAAAAAACATGTGACTTAAAACTATAAAGTAAGCAGATCAGATTGAAGTGCATTTTAGTCTTACATAAACAAAGCCAAGCTGAATCAACTATAATTAAAATCAATCTTTTCTCCTTTTTTCTGTTTTTCCTCTTCTGTTTTACTTACATTGCAGTGTCCATATAATCTATAAAACTCCCTGCATAATTATAATAAAGCAATTTATATGCATGAAACAAGTGGAACACTATGGCGATAGCCCTACTGCTCCACTTGTGAAAGTAAAATCTGTTGGGCTCTTTTTGGCATCAAGACAATTATTGTTATTGCCACATTGCCAGACAGGACATTGTTAAAAAAAAAAAATTAAAATCAATAAATGACATGCCAATTCAAGACGGTTCATGTCCAGACTAGAAAAGAACAGCTCCATGTTTGCAGCCTTTATGGTTTAATAAGTGAAACCAGATCTTTAGGTGAGCTTCTGCTTCCCTTTTCAATGTTTTATTTATTTTTAAATATTAAAAAATGTATCAGTATCCATAGGTACATTTGTAATAGATTGAGGGAAGAATGGCATCTGGTTCAGAAAAATAGCCACCCTCTGTTAGGTTTAAATACACAAACACGTAAAATAATGTGCAGAAGAAGGACAGCAGATGTTAGATTCTTTTTACTCGCGAGGAGAACGTGTTCAGTTACAGTAGTAGCCATTCAAAATTTCCCCACTTTCCTTGATGGGCCCTTGGCTGGTCCCCTACAGTTCATTTTTAAACATCAATCTATGTACTAAATATGCTTTCTGTCACGATTTGTGGATATTAAGATCTAGACAGAAGCGTTATCTCCTGGTCAGACCCTGTAATTCATTGAAAGGGTGGAGTCAGAGTAAGAAAATATGCACACCCAGGAGCAGGCCAGGGGCTGGAAGTTGGAGGGGATTTTGCTGGGATTTGCAGGGAAGTGGGCTGCCATCCGGCTGGCGTTTCACTGGGAAGAAGGGCCCTTTTCAATGACTGCTACTGTACAATGTCCTACTGCTCTGAAGCATGCTCCCCTATCTCTTTCTTTTTATTTCATATTGGGAGGACCCTATACTTACATGGCCATTGCTGCTCTAAAAGACGAGGGAAGTAGCAGCAACGTTATCTACATAATACAAGCATAAGCAGTTTCACAAGGTTCACCCTGGGGTCAAAAGCATGTCACTATCTTCTGGTTCCAGGAAAAGCTCCTTCTGCCTCAAAAGCAAACTGGTGGTGGGTGTTGCTTCACACTTATATTTATTAAAACACTATCCACTTGTTTGGGGTGAGTCAACAGGTGCAGTTTCGCTAACCGCCTCTGCAAAGACACTCAGCACAGACTATAAAGGCCACTCTAGGGTCATTTCATACAAATAGATATCTCAGTAAAAAAAAAAGTTAAAAAAGCTATTAGAAAGGAGTAAATAGGAGATAAATTTATATACATTTGTATATATTTGCACCAATCAATTCCTCAGAAAGTTAAGCAACATTAAAGTTTTCACTTTAACCCACAACAGAAAAGATATAACAGACTCTATAAAAGTGTGAGATCATTATAGGAATGAATGTTTGCATTGCGATAAAATCATTAATCATCTTATTTAACAAACTGTTTTAATAACTGTTTTCTGGATTTTATCATTAGAATCTCGATGGATTCAAAGCTAAAGCTCTTTATGGAAAGGATAAGTCATTTTTTTAAATGCAAGAATCTGTCCGCTGCTCCTGCATGGTGTAACTGAATAGAAGGGACTGTTATCGCTCACCAATCAGTCTAGATCACCATTACCCTACCTGATTTAAGGAATTCCTGTCCTTTAAAGATATGTGACTGAACCATGACACCAATAGAAAAGATCAAACATATTCACTAATATCATGATAAAACGCTGTCATTATAGTTCGGTCGATACAGGCGCAGGACAGGTTTGTCGAACAGAACAGAAACTGATGAGCCTTTTCACACACAGCTGCACAGTAGACATAAAAGTTCAATTTGTCATCAATGCCAGTCTCCAGGTATTTACAAGAATGGACAAATTCAGTGGTCTGACCTTTCATTAAAACAGCATTTTGCTTGTGTGGGTTCCTTAAAAAATCAATGACACAGACCTTTCGTATTTCCTGTGTTAAACCCGGAGGTAAATCGCCTCGCACCATTGAATAAAGTCATTAATAATTGGACCATTATTGCTTTCGTTGTCCTGAGGCAGACTGACAGCAAAACAATCATCTGCACACTTTATAATAAATCTATCATCATGTCTGCTTTGACACATGTTTGCATAAAAGAATAAAAAATAAGACAACTTTTCATGAATCCAACCCACCATATTTGTTGTCTATATTTAAATTTTTATATAAGCCTTTCGATTAAAAGTTGAGGTTGAATTGCATTAAAAGACCAGGAAATTCTTCACATAAAGTTCTGGCATGTGTGTCCCACTAAGATCCAAATGTCATAAATCTTAGACTGAGAGTTGATTTAAGAAGTTGTTCTTCTAAGAACCTGGTTTGTTATCTGTGTATTTGGGGAATGTCTTCCTGCATGTTGCCATCATCGCCTTGCATTAAGATACTGATGCTAGGCACCATGCAGCTGAAAGAGCACAACTTTTAGATCATCCAGAAAGTAAGGGTTAGATGTTCACCCACAGAAACCAACTTCGAAAACCACCAGTGCAGAGCTTGTTGAGGGTTTGAAGTCACTTTATTGTCCTTTTCTTTGTCTTGATATGATTTGGACACAATGTTGTCAGCCTCCATTGCTAAATATCTTAGCAGTGATACTAAACAGTGACATCTACAATCTTCTCTTTATGAGGATTCAGACAGATTGCCGACACATATGAATATTAATATGAATAACTATTGTTACAGTATGACCTTTCAAGGGGTGGCTAGACTATAACTTAAAATGATCCATTCTTTTAACACCTCAGGCAGCGACATTACAATTAGAGCAGTTTAGCGAGTTTACTGACGATAAGGACATTTTGAAGTTTTACACTAAAGAGGACTTCAGGTTGAACCACGGGCCAAAATTAAAAGGAAGCTCCCCAAGCTCCAAAAGAACTAACCTGCTCTATAATAGATACATATATATATATATATATATATATATATATATATATATATATATATATATATATATATATATATATATATATATATATATATATATATATATATATATATATATATTATAATAAAGGAAACAAAATAAAAGGAACTTAATTTCTGGGCTAAAATAAACAGGAGAAAATAAAAGGCAGTTCATCCAGAAAAAGTCCTCAAAGTATTGATATCTGCAGCCTGCAGTAGCATCATCTTATATGTCGTCTTCACTTGGGCTATCAATCCGTATCCATCCTTCTTTTGGATCCACAAATCACAAAGAAGTATCTGCATGCTCAGTTATAGATAATCAAAAACTGAAGGATAGAACACTTTTCTTCGCAGTCATAACACTTCGAAAAAAGAAATGTAATCAAGCTTCCAGACCTGCTGTGTATTAAAGAAGCCTTAGATTGAATTTAACTGAGTTCATCAGGATCTCAGGATATTTACACTCACGAAGGAAATTCAGGTAGCGTAATCAAAATAAAGCTGAGAAGGGTGGAAATATTAACCAATATTCAGTCATTTGCAAGGCTCCTACACTAATCCAAGAGAGCCGGAACTTTTGGAAAGCTCCCCTACGACTTGGAGACCCAGGCACGGAGCAATGGCCCTCGTCTTAATCCTATTTCATTTTTGGAAACAGGCCTGTAAACCACTGCAGATTTTCATCAACATTTGTGTCCTCATTTTTCTCCAGCATGTCATCCATCCTGCCTGGCCTGCTCCGGCGCCTCCCAAGCCGACTGCACCTCCTGTCCCCGGGGGGCCTCCCTGCAGAGCGGCTACTGCACGACAGGCTGCCAGGAGGGCCGTTTCCTCAGCGCCTTCAGTGGAGAGTGTCTCAGTAAGTCTGCTTTCATTGCTGCGGTTTCATGAAATATGCTGCCAGGAGAGCTTGTTTGTGCAACAGTTCTGGACTCTATTGGGAAATTAATCCGACTCTAGCAGGAATTGTGCCTTTCTCTGCCCACTGGGCTTTGCATGATGACACACTCAGACACGCAACTCTGCTGCAGGTTTTCAGAAACCTGCATTATTTCATGTAAACATTCTTCCTCATTATATTTTATTTTTCCAATCCAGCCTTAAATTGCTGTGTATATTTTGTAAGAACTGCAAAGTTGTATGTTATCCTTTTAAGCAGTTTCTCTCCTTTGATAGATGGGTCTTACTTTTATATGAAGGGCAGCTTTTATTTTAAATCTCTTGTCAAAGTGTTTCGTTATTGAGCTTGTGATTATATTTCAGAAACATTTACATCTTAAATTAAAAGAATCGCCCTCAGCATAAAGGATCTCATTTGCATCAAATCATAGAGTGAGGATTAAATTCCTTACAATCAACTAATTAAAACAAGGTAAATAACTAAAAGCATCTTAATCAAACCGTCAGCTTAGAAACCTGAATATTGCATCTAAATATTTATGTTTAAATATTAGTCCTGTTCTGGTATCCAGAGGGATCTGGTTCATCCAACAAAACATGTTACAGTGTGGATCCCACTAACAGGTACTTAGTTATCTAATTAATAAATTAAAAAAAACATCAGTATGTTGTAACGTCAGAAATCATCATAGAGATCTGTGACTTTTAGTTTTTCATTTATTGCAGATTTTAATGAACAGTTTAATGATGTTTTTTTTTTACTCTGGTGACAAGTTGGAATCACATCCATGTTGTGCATCGGCATGGAAGAAGAGAAAGAGCCCCACTGTCTTTCACTGAACCAGGCAGTTCACTAGTTTAGAGGCGTAATGTCACCTGAGGTAACAACCTTTTTAAAGATTGTTGTGATTTTGAACGGAGCATCAGATCTTTTTATTAAAATAATGACCATAACCAGGGCAGATTTGAGCTTCCACCATGTTGAAAGCTTCCCTATTTCACCCTCCTGTCTCAATCCGTCAGCGATCAGACTCTAGTTCAGCCCTTCTTTTTTCACCAGACAAATATTTTATTTTCTTACTCTTGTGTGGAGAGTGCGATGGGGTTTGAGGTGAACTTGTGGCTGATCTTTGTGATCCATAATCCAAAAGTATCACCAATGTTTTCTCACTGCAGCAGGGGCCTCAACCAAACAAGGTAATTGGGCCCAAAATCACTCTCTAAAGAAGTGACTAATGGATCCTATTGAGTAACCAGAGTAAAAGTCTTTTTACATCTTTATTACCATTTTGAATTTTCACTTTTAACAATAAGTTAAAACTCTGATTGAAGTGATGACCTGAAGAAAGTGTATCAGCTGTAGTCAACAAGCAGTGTACATGTTTAAGCTGTTGCTGAATTAAAAGCTTTCACTCTATTTTAAAGAAACATGTAAGATAAAGCGTCGACCCAGAACTAACGAATAAATGCAATTTATACAGCATGTAGCAAGGCTAGATTCCACCCTGGTAAACGTAGAGGTTGGCAGTTAGATCTGGGTTAGTGTAAGCTGCAAACGTGCCCTGATCAGCCCTGTGATACCTGCTGCCCTGAGACAGAGTGTCACCCCACAGATAAAGTATTCTTACTGTGTGTTCTTTTAAAAACTCTGCCAGTAGCAGCATGTGCTTAAAAAATGGTACCTGATTTCGGGGCATCATCCTTTAATCATTGAACTTTAGCTGAACCTGTTTCTGTTGCACTTAGTTGTATTAAGTTTTTATTGATAAACCATGTCCTGTTCAACTCTGAAACCCCTTTGTAAGGATTCCGCCTGATGCTCTAAATGCAGCGAGACAGATTCTGGATGAATTTGCCACACATAAAGTGAGCTTGTGTTATTTCCTATTTTATCTATTATTGTTCCATTAGAAAAACCTAAAATAGAGCAAAAATTTGCTGTCATTGGCAACAAGCTTTGGGTTTCAATGAAGCTTAAAGTAGAGATAATTTAAATTCTGACATTTATTTGCTATTTCATGACTCTAAAAGCATTTGGCTGCAACTATAAGGGCGGGGGGGTGAACATGAATGCATGCCTCTGTTTCCATAATTTTCCAGTTCAATATATCCTTCCTTCTGCAGTTTGCCTCAAGTCATGTTACCCTTCAGCTACACTGGAAGTGGAAGCAGCGTGTATAACCTGCAGTCTGGCTGATCGCAGCAATTCTAGTTAATCAGTAGTAGTTCCACTGAAAGGGCAGCAGCGTGTTTCAGAAGCGTCCCAGAAGCGTTGGCCGCTGGTGGCTTCAAATCCAACTCAATCTGGAGTAGCATGGATTGTTTAGACAGGAAGGCAGCTGATGAAAGGCAAAGCAGATCTGGCTACATGTTAAGACTTTAAACACATTTCCTGGAGTTATATGTAATAATAAATATGTTTATACTGTTAATCACCAACCCTAATGAATATAACCATTAAATCAAAGGAGAAAAATCTGAATATTTAAACTAATTTAGCCACAATTGAAAATTTATGGTGGTTAAACAAAGAGTTAGCACTTGAGAACTAGTTAAATGGGATTGTTCAGGTTTTTTGACATGAATTTGTGTGAAATGTTCACCATCTGTAGCTGAGATGTAACAGTGTCCCCACTATCGCTGAGCCTTCTGCTCTAACTTATCAGAGAAAAAGTAGTTCCGGTACTTTTCAGGAGCACACATGATTAAAGGTTTTTCAGATAGAATAAACTGTCCAAATTTTTTATTAGTCTATTTCAAGAATTTTTCAATATCCCAGCGCTATATAAGACATTGATCTCAATTAGGACTGCGTAGGTAAGGAGGACAGTTCCTGCGAAACGACATAAAAAATAACACGCCCAGTCGTTGAATGTTTATAAAAGTGAACTAGAACATTATTACTGATGAAAATATATACTAGCCCTATATACAGTATATATAGTTTTAAATAACTACATTACTAAAACCTAATCAGGCTTGTGACATACTGTACCCCCTTATCTCAGCTGTCGTAAACAAGTAGACAAAAAAAATTAAAACAAAAGGTAAGATAGATTAAATAATGTTGACAAAGGTTGAAATGGGGAATGCTGCTTAAATGTTTGTTGGTGGATTTTTAAAAATCCCTATAAGGACAGTTTCATGGTCCTACCTCCAAGGGAGACACTGGTCAGCTGCAGCCTGTCACCCCAGCTCAGGCTCAGTCTCCCCGGCAGACTCCTCCGGTCTAACGCTGTCCTCCTCTGCTATCATACTGAGCTAGCACCGGCAAAATACCGCCTCTTGTTTGCTCTGCTGCGACCCAGAGTGTCAGTCTGTGGGAATGGGGCACGAACTCAGAACATCAGGATTCCAAGCTCTATTCCCTAACCACTAGGCCCCCACTCCCCCTGCAGGGCAGAGTGATATTGCCCAAAAAGTGTCCTAATTGATATCTATGTCTGACATAGTGCTGGGATGTATCAAATTGCTTAAATAGTCTAGAAAAACACATGCATAATCTGGAAATGGAACTACGTTTTTTGCTGTATCTTACCGGCCGTTTTTTTGTAGCAGGAAGTTCGAGGCCGGAATAGGCACTGTTACATCTCATCTGTTGATTGTCAATGTTTCACACAACTTCATGTTCAAAACCTTGAACCTTCTTTTGAAGGAAAAGCACTTTACGGCTTTATTGTTACAATAAATCTGACTTGATCTCAGTCCAGCCGTGCTTCGTTTTGGAAATGCTCCCGGTGAAATAGTGTTTCTGGGAGAAACTCTGCTGCGCCTCTAGCTAAAACTTCATGAAATATATATAAAAAAAATAATAATATGTATTACTCTATTAAAAAGTTCTGTAATGTCAACTAGGCTAGTGGCAAAATGCACTCAGTATTCTGCATTGTGTAGGTGTTTCCCTGCTGCCACACACCTGACTGAAATAAGTGGACGATTAATAGGCCTCTGCTGCACTTACTGTAGTGGCTGATGAGGCAATGCATTCATTGTAATTAGGTGTGCTGAAGAGAAGGGCATCTAAAACGTGAAGGGCCCTGAGAGGCAGAGTTTAGAATCACACATTTCTGTTTACAGAAATGGGTTATTGTTTTCTGCTGCTCCTTAAGACACATCATCCCTCCATATCAACAACATGCTGATCCAGCTTTATTAAACCTTGCCTCCAGAGATCATAATGTGAAAGAAGCGTGCAGCTTACTGTTACCTCGCAGCATGAAAACCAACTAAAAGGCCTATTTATTTATGTATGTACTGTCAAGATTAGAAAGTTTCCTTTCAGCAAACTATGCTGAAATGTGCCCTTTTAATATGGGCCTTTATAGAGCTCATTGCTGCAGGAGTAAATGACTTCTTCAACCATCTGGTTCCACAGTGAGGCAGAACTCTCACCTCAAGGGAAGGTTTGGGTCAGCAAACTTGATTTTTTTTTCATACCTGACCTTATTAAATTCTTTGAGATTTTCCGAGAAAGTCCCAGCAGTGCTGCTAAGCGAGCTCAGACCTGGCTGGTCAGGCAGCCCTGCTTTTCTACGTATTGATTTCCTGCTACGAAGCAACTTTGGTTTCCAGTACAAGTTTCCACAGTGATGGACTCAGAAGACGAAGCAAAGTTCACTCTGACTCTAAAAACCAAGACTTTAGGCCCCTAATCCTGCTTCGTGCTAGAAACGCCATATAAGCCGTTTAAACTGTCATGACTGTTTGCAAACACATACACTGATCTGAGATCAGCCTTCCTGAGCAAATCTAGTTCCTGAAAGTACTCCAAGGCACCTCTGTGCCAAAGAAATCTTGTGATCATCGCTTAATCCCAGGGCCAGGGATCAAACGTACACCCCCACTGTTTAAATCTGTAAACACGAAGCCTCATGTTGAACTCTCACAACTTGTATTTTGAACTCCTATTTTCCTATAGACCCAAATAACCAGAGTCTGGTATTTCAGTCTTACATAATCTTGTTAAGGCACTAAGGCTGTCACTCTCAGTTATCAGTTTATATGAGAGCTTCCATCAGAGGCAGATGTTTGGCTGTCTGCTGTCTACTCTTACCTTCTCTCTGTCCATCATTCTGCTGACGGGGCCTTACTGTATACTCCCATCATTCTTCTAGCCTTACATTTAAAGAGCAATAGAAAAATAATCCAGTCATGACTGACCAAACACTCTGCCAGTCAAATATGACTCTTTTATGTTGCTTAACTTTTTTATTTTTGTGAAAAAATGTCCATAAAAGCAAAGTTTAATTTAATTTATTTTGATAAAAACTAGTTAACAGTAACGTTTAGGTATGAATTTGTTTGTAAATGCATCTTAAAAAACTGGAAATTGAGCTGATTCTGTCTCAATTTTCACAAATACACATTCGTAACATATATGCACAGGACAAAATCCCCACATCTTGTGTGCTTGCATGAATCGTGCTGTGTATGTGTGGATCTTGTACTGTGTGCGTGGATTTTTTTGTACATGTGCGAATCTTGTCCTGTGCATGTATGAATCACATTTGTGTATTTGTGACAATTGAGACCGATCTAGCTCCTTATATGTAAAGGGGGAAAAAATACATTAAAAAAGTGTTCATGAGTGCTCATGGACAAAAGGATATATATGTTTTTTTTGCATTATTTTGGTAAACTGCCAAAGTCTTGAAGAAGCACAACAGCCCCAGGCCATCATATACTGCTGCCACCATCTAGGAGAGTCAGTAGGATATTGTTTTTTCTGAGATTTTGGAACAGCTGTACATTAAATGTGACCAGAGGTCGATTTTTGCCTCATGTCTCGGGGATCATCCCATTATGCTAAATATGTAATGGTTTTTTGTGCTTGTTTTGGCTCAGCAGTGGTTCTAGCCTTTGAAATTTGCCAAGTGCATCTTTCTTGTTGCTGAATCATTAACTCTGAGATTTAGATTTTGTGTCCTGGCTTCGTTTCTGACCTGCTAGATGAGTCGTTTCTGCACTCCTGGTTTCATTTTCGTTGACAAGCCACTTTTGCAAAGGTTCTGCATTGTTCCATTTGATCTCCAGTTGTTAATAACAGTTCTGAGTGGTTTCCTGGAGTCCCAAAGCCTTAGTAAAACACCTCTGTGACCCTTTCCTGTGTAATTATTAGAACAAAGTGAGAGACAATCGGATAACTACTGCCACTAAAGGAAACGCTATCCTCAAGCTGTTAAATTAGCTGGTAGAGAGTTTTTAACATTGCTTTTGTGGTTTTCCTTTTTTGTTAATAATAGTGCAATCTGCTCTTTATTGTGAACTGTTGAGTTCTGATTTAAAATGTTTCTTGAACCTGCATAAACCTGAGCATGTTTACCTTACCTTACCCTACCGATCTTTAGAAGTTTTTAACACGGCTGTGTTTTTATGTTTTAAAACCTTATTGTAGATCAAGCATCCAGTTGTTGTGGGGGCTTTTGCATCAAATCCACAGCATTACCACTGTTTCATACATTGCATATCTTTAAATAGTCCTGTACATACAAGGCCTGAATGTATCACCATAGAAACTCTGTATATTAACAAAGAAATAAGAGAAATTTGGGCAGATTTTTATTATTCTTTTTTTTTCCATGAGCTTCAAAACCCATCAGCAGGATTTCTTAGATATTTTAAAATAGTTTTAATCAACAGGGCTCCAGGATTTCAGAAAACCTTTCATTTCTTTATCCCCCTGGAATTCAGTTTATTTTTTTCCTAGACCACACCTTCCACCGAGCCATGACAGCTTGCAGTGCCTCGTCCCCTGAAGCTCTCAATAGGCACCCAGTCACCGACGACCGTTTTAATGCGTTTAGAACTAACAACTCAGAAAACATGAAAATTACAACAATAAAACTTTTACCAATATAGACATATCACAAGTCAACCACTAAGTTCATTTTATGGACACAGCGAGCACCTAAACACAATGAACATAGCAGCGTGTCAAAATTTAAACATCACAAAGAAGCCACAACAACATACAGGAGTCCAGAACAACATTTGAAGGAGTCCAGAAGCCGTATTATAAATACAATCTTCAATTGTTTGTACTCCATTCGTCCATAAGGGTCCACCGATTAAAAGTAATCCAGCATATTCATGATAAAATATTCCACAATGAGAAAATCGCCATATAACCTTCGTTTTTTGAGCTGGTCATACCTAACGCTTAGAATCTTGCTAGTAAGACTTACTTCCTCAAATGTTTGCCTGCAATGTTTTTTCTTTTGTTTTTTTGGTTTTTTTTATTACATCAACCTTCTACTTAGAAGACACAAGTGTCCACATCTTTAAATGACTCGATTTGATTCAGGGACAGCCGATAAATTCCCACAACCTCCTTGCTCCTTGTCTGTCAGCCAATGACCCACAGAGTAGTTATTCAATAAGTGAAACTTTTTTTTATATTTATTTTTATTTTTTATGTTTCTAGGACAGGCTGCTGGGAACCAATTAGTTTCTAGTCCTTCATAAGAGAAGAAGTGCCTCTCCTCTGCTATATCTGCTGGGGTAGCAGCTTTGAATCTAGGTTCTGGAAAAAGGTAGACAGTTTTATTTTAAACAAAAACCAACCACAAAAAAAAAAAAAAAATTAATCAGGAAATAGTCAAACTGGAAATGGGCAAATTAACCCTGTTAAGCTGTCTTCAGGACCCCTGAAGATTAGAAGATTTTTGTAAGACTACAGGACAGACTGATTGTTAAGATGGACAATATTTAAACCTGAGGATTTACAGGGACAAAGAACTTCAGTTATAAATCCATTTGTTAAGAGTCTGAGACTAAACCAGATGAGAACTGGTTAAACGGGACCACCCAGCTTTGATCTCTGCTGGGCTCTGGTTATTCTCACGTCTAAATAATATCATCCACCTTTTTCCCCTTGGTCTCTAAACTAACACTGAAGACTGGCTAAACGATCAGAGAAATTGCAACAAGAAACACATTTTATTGTGTTCTCACTTTACAAACACGGTGCTAAGCAAAAAAAAAGAAAAAACAGGAAACATCAGTCTCATTAAACAACTCCCTGGTATGTATGTAGCAGAAGATGAAGGAAACCCTGCATAATGTCTCATAAAACGGACCCGACAGGAGAGGAGCAGGAACCCCCTGTGCACGCCACATTTATAACTATAGAATACCTTTTTATGTGCTTCAGGGATGGTAACTATGCTATAAAGAGGGACTCTGAGGAGGCAAATCAATAGCATTTTAGTTTTATATTCAGTTTTAGTCTGCACAGTCAATGATCCTTGACGCCTGAGTTATCTTATCTCTGGCATAAAGCAATTTGTTCAGTGCTCAGAGAGGGATCACCTACAGAGTGTTGGCTGCAGGAATGCTGATTCCTGTTTTGTTGCAAAGTAACACTATATGGAGAATTCGATTGTTGGATGACATGAGGATTTTTTTCCCCCTTTCCTACAGTGCTGATGTTTTTGTTGACACCAGAAAAAAGGATTAACTCCCATGATCAGATGTAGTTAATCAAAGACTTGTGTTTTATAAGCTATCACCTCAGATGCTTTCTTTGTTGCATGAATATATTTGCATCCTCTTGCTAGAATTATTTGAGACAAACATGTCAGTTGGGGAGCAGCAGGGTTTTGTTTTGCTTTTTGCAAGCTGTCTGGTCTTAAGAGAGGAGACAGAGAACATTTAGATTTTACAGCCGGTGCCGCTCTGTCACATTGACTGCAGCTCTGCTTTCTTTACATGTAGGAAAAGTGTCATTTAAATATGGATTTTTGTTGTTGTGATGTTTTGAAAATTTGACCTAGTCAAATGTTGGTACTTGTTTCCAGTTGTGGGACAAGGTGATCTACGTGGAAAATGTGACAGTTCCACAAACATTGAGATATCTGGTCACATATTTAAATGCCTCTCAGTAATGATAATTCCTTCCAACATACTGTTCAGGATCAAAGTCGAAATATTCCCATTCCCATCCCCAATATTGCCCATTCATACTGGCCTGCTGATTTATTTAAACATATATAGCTTTGAACTCATAAGGCTTTAAACCTTATGTATTGCAACATTTTTTATGCAATACTGCTATTTCATTTCTAACATTTTTAACGTAATGGTTTTTTTTTATTGAATGTCACCATAATTATGCAGGTATTTGGAATTTTCTATCCCAAGCAGAGGAATTCTCTGGTTCTATTAAGTGAATATTATTATTATTTTAGTAACCTTTGAAATGCCTACCCTTCAACTTAATTTGCATTGGGGGTTTAAGCCACATCTTTTACTCTAAATCTTTCCATTAAAGTAACCCTTAACATTCCTGTGGAACATTAATTGCCGTTTCTCAATATGCATTCTTGTGCGTTCTCGTGAATTGAGAAACGGCCATTGATTTGTAGACAGAGATTTAAAGGGACAGTGTGTAAGATATACCCCCATCTATTGGTACTCTAAATGAATTACAATTGACTGACTGGTGGCTCCTTATCAAGGGTGAGAGACCCACTACAGAAGCTGCAGAGTGACATTCTATTCTATTTGAGCAGAGAGGAATTATCAACATCTGTCACCCTGTTAAATCAGCTAACATAAGAAAGAACATTTCTTTGAAGGCGGAACTGAAAGAAGCCTTTCCTTGAAAGATTGACTACACTATCATGTTTGTAACATTAAGCTAAAATAAACTTCTGTTACAATATATGGTCATAGCTGTACAACAGAACACCTGAAACCTCTGTGTTTGTCTTAAAGTCCCACTTCTTCATCACGTGTCCTCAACTTTAAAAGCTACACTGATGTAGACTCTTATTTTCTCCTGATTTTTTTTTTTATTTCTTTTAGTTTTGTCTCTCCATTGATAAAGAGTACAGAGGGTCCTCAATTACGACAGAAAGTGGGAGGTAGAATGATCTACGGTCATTCTTGGATTTCTTTTTAAGCCTCCCCACCAACAGCAAGTTTTCAGATACAGGGAAAATACTAGGGCTGAAACAATTAATCGATTATTGAAAAAGTTGTCAACTAATTAAGTAATCAATTAATAATTAACGGGAATATGGAGACTCTAAAACATGCCTTGGAGCAGTAACTATATTCAAATATTAAAAAAATATATCAACATTTAGCATTTAAGATTTTTTAAACTTTTGTCTATCAATACGCTCTATCCAGAACTCATCAATTGGAAAAGTTTTTGTTTCACTTGGTTTTTTTAGTAACAAATCTTCTTTAGGAAACCCTTTACTATCCGATTATAAATCAATTAATCGAAAAAATAATTGACAGATGAATTGATTTGCAAAATAATCATTAGTTGCAGCTCTAGAAAATGCATAAAGTTTGTACCCTTATGGCTTAACTGATGCATTTATAAAACTACTCATTTTAAGATATGAAAACTCATTTGGAGCGTAATATATTACTTTGAACAATATATGTTTATAAAAGCCATTCTTGATTATTGCTGATAAAAAGTTGAATTTCTTACACATTGTCCCTTTAAGTATAGACATCTGAAAAGATAAAGCACATTATAAAAGCCAGGTTTATAGAAAATATACTAAATCTAGACATAGAAAGATTGTTGATGCATAAATTACAGATAACTGAAATCTGTCCAGATATTATGGTAACATTACCATAATAGTAGACTTTAGTGTTTGATTATTGATTGATTCATCATGAAGTACTAAAAAAGGAGAACTTCAACTAATCCTTGTGGAACACCTTTGGCCAGATTAAAGCACTATTATATTCTAACAGTTTAAAGCTGTTATTATTGTAAGCCTCTAACTGTTTTAAATTTCTTTAGAAGATAGCCGTTGTCTCTGCAGTGTCTCAGTTAATATTTTAATTAGTACTATATATCTTACCATAATAATATAGCATCAAACACTGAGAAAACATTATTTTCCTTTTTGTAATCCTTTTTTTTTTCTTCTTTAATCTGTTTAAACAGTTGGATGTTTTTGACATATTCCCATCAAGTAGATCTATCAAGGAGGGATTCAAATGGCGTGAAACGGTAGCATTTCCCATCTGTTTACCTGTGACGATTACATCTCAGAACCCTACTTTTTAAAGACTTGACACGAAATGCAAACATGATTTCCCCCTCAGGGCCTTGCTGATGTGTCGGCGTAAACAGTATCAGTTTCTTCTGGAGGAAAATGCTATTACTGTTCTAAATTTAGCCTACTGAAGATATCAAAGTAATATAAATGGAGTTGCATAAAACATGAAAAAGCAGAAAGTGAAGAAAAATGGCAAACAGAGTTAAAAATATGCCAACCTGGTTGAAAATTGAAATGTGTTGTTTAAAACTAATTCTCCGTAAAAATCCTTTTTTTTTTTTTTTTTTCTTTTTTTTTTGTTTCCCACATATCCAACCCGCAATTGGCTTTTTGTGTTGGACTTCTTTTTTTTTTTTTGAGTGATACAGAAAAATGGTGGAAAATCTTCTCTCCCTAATGCCCCTTTGTGTGGCCAATCTTTGTTGTCTTCCCTTCTCCAAAGATAAGCCGTCACCTGCAGAGCCCTCCATGTTCTGCTCTTCATTGCTGATGACTATCTCTGCAGAGTCAGACAGCTGAAAGGTCCCCACCAATCGAGGCAGATAAACTAAACCCAGACACCATCTGATAAAACACCTCAAGGTGTTTGCCATTGTTGAGCTAATCTCAAGACATTCTGGTTGACTGGGCTGTTCTTATGTCTGAAGCATGTGGGTCAGCTCCTATCTGCTGTGGGAGACAATAATAAAGAGACTCAGGTTTCAGTAAGTAAAGAAGAGCAGGGCATTGTGGACCGAAACAGCCATACGAATTATGTGCTCAGTAAGGTAGACATGCAGTACATTTATCTCCTTTTATTACAGTAGTAGCCATTCAAAATGTCCCCACTTTCCTTGATGGGCCCTTGGCTGGTCCTTGGCACGTCCTTGACTGGTCCTTGGCACGTCCTTGACCGGTCCTTGGCTGGTCCCCTACAATTCCTTTTCAAACATCAAAAATATTCTTTCTGTCATGATTTGTGGACATTAAGATCTAAAGAGGAGCGTCATCTCCTGGTCAGACCCCATAATTCAATGAAAGGGTGGAGTCAGAGTAAAAAAATATGCATGCCCATGAGAAGGCCAATGGCTGGAAGTTGGAGGGGATTTTGCTGCCATTCGGCTGGGTTTTGACTGGGAAGGGCTATTTTGAGAGGCTGCTACTGTAGTTGCTTGGTGCTTAAGTTGGAGATTTGGGTTGGAAAAGGTTTAGTTTTAAGGATTTATGGACTTTTAACCAAAGTTAAATTTAAGTAACACCAAGTATTTAAGCTTGAAATTTAAATGACACACCTGGTAATCCATTCGTCCATCTCTTATGTAACTTGAGCTTGCCCGCAGTATTTAATTGCTGATAGACAGGTACCTCCTTGAACAGATTGTCTGTTCATCACAGGGCAACACAAAGCAAACACATGCAAAAAAGCCTAAACTCATAACTAAGAGAATTGAGAAAAAGGTAGGTAAAGATTCTCAGTCATCCAGGTCATAGTCGTGCCAAAAAAGTAAAAAAAAAAAATATTCCACTGGACTTTATTTCCAAGTTTGAAGACGTTTCGCTTCCCATCCAGGAAGACTGTTCAATTAAAAATGTCAGGAATTGTTTTGAGTTTGAGGCTTTATAGAGTAGACCAACAAAGCGTTATATTGGCTTAGAAAACATGCAAATTGAACCGGACGAATGGGTCCGCCCCTTCGGAATGGAGGTCGTTTGGCTTATTTATTAGCCTGCAATTTGAGAAAAAACATTTTACCTTAAGGTTAAGCTTTTTAGACTCTTGGATGAAACCAGAGTACCCAGAGAGAAGCCACTAGTGCACAGAGAATACATGCAAACATCATGTAGAAAGACCACAGTTTGGGATTCATACCAGGGACCTTCTCATTGCAAGGCAGCAGAGCTACCAGCAGGAACCATGCGCAATTAAAATGATTTTCTATCATAGAAAATGTGATACTGTCAAATATGGAAAGCAATCTTCTCCTCTGCTGGGCACAACTACTTTTTTTGGTAAATAAAAAAAAACATGAAGTAAATATATTTATACATATCTTGTGATTCGAAAGTTTCTGGATTTATTTGTTGTTGCTCAGAGTTTTTTGTTTTTTAAATACTGGACATGATCACATTTGTAACTTACCACCATACAGTAATGATCTCAGTATATAATCTACAAAGACACCTTTAGACATTATGTCTGTTTAAGAGCGGTTCTAAATGAATTACATTTCTTTTCCTCATTGCCTGACAAAAAAGGAACCTAATTTATTGTTGTTTTAGATCTATTATGATTGTCAAAATGATTCCTATAAAAACTTTTGGGTTTCTCTTTAAAAGCTTTGTGCATCAGTTAGCAGGAATTTAAGCCCAATACTTCTCACACAAGTGGTGCAACTGGATCATGTTTGGAGACTTCTGCTTCTATCAAACACATCCTTTCAGCTTTGCCCAAAGAATTTTTATGGCTCTGATATCAGCGGTTTATTATGGCCACTCCAGATCAGTGATGTTGTCCTTAAGCACATGCATAACTAATTTAGTGATAAATTTAAGGGCAGGTAATCATTTGGAAGACCTGTTGTGCCCGACCTATATACTCTTCTTGATGATGCCTTGATGGGGCGATGATGACTCAGTCTGTAGAGATTTCTTCCTGTAACCACTGAGCTACAAGGCCAACATACAACAACCTGGACAATATAATCATGTACTACATTTAGAATGTTCCAAAAAAAGGAAAAGAAAAAAAACAATCCACTGGAGTTTGTTTCCAAATTTTAAGCCATTTCGCCTCCCATCCAAGAAGCTTTTTCAATTCAAAATGTCTGGAATAGTATTGAGTTTGAGGTTTTGTACAGTAGCCCAACAAAACCTTGTTTTTGTTTTGGAAATATGCTAATTGAAATGGACGAATGGGTCCACCCCTTTGGAATGGGGGTTGTTTAGCTTCTTTTGTTAGCCTGCAATGCTCCATGCCAGTCTAAGTCTCTGAAAGGGGGGGTCGTTAAATGGCCTGACTGAAAAGGCAAAGTCTTCTAATCTCGCCTATGCAGGGGTTGGGGTTGCGATGATAGCGGAAAGGGGTGCACCCTTTGTCTGTTTCAATTTGCATGTTTTCAAACTAAAAACAAGGTTTTGATGGGGTACTGTAAAAAACCTCAACTCAACGCTATTTCTGACATTTAAGCTTCCTGGATGGGAAGCAAAATGTCTTCAAAACCTGGAAACAAAGTCCTGTGGATTGTTTTTTTAACATTTTTTGGAATGACTATGATCTAGATGACTGATTATCTTCGGTAGCTACATTTAGAGCGGTGAATTTAAAGTAGAAAAAACAATTATATTATCTCTCCTCATATTCAACATAGTAATAGATAAAAAACTTTGGTGATCCTAACAGATTTTTTCCCCGCAGCTTTTTTATTGTCATTGCACTATCACAAGTACATATCAACGAAATGAACTCTCTGCATTTAACCCATCCCCTTGGGGAGCAGTGGGCTGCCATTGTGTAGCGCAGGGACCCATAGTGTTAGTGTGTGTGAGCTGGGCTTGACTCAGAACCTCGAGATTCCAAGCACAAGGCCCTAACCACTAGGCCACCACTCCCCCTAACTGATCTAGAACAGGACATTTTTATTCTGTCAGTTACAAAAATAAGGATTTGTCTTATACATAACAAATGTATATATGGTATGATATATATATATATATATATATATATATATATATATATATATATATATATATATATATATATATATATATATATCTCACTTATTTTTTTTAGTTAATCACTATCAATATGTATGAATAAAAATCTTTGGCCGTAACAGCTTTGCAGGTAGCCTCCTCTGTCTTTAGACTCAAGTTTAAAGATAATAAAACATGCCATGTGTCATGTTTGGTTTCAACTTACCTAACCCACATGCAGAACACTCATCAGACAGGGAAAAAGTTCAAAGGTTTATTGAATAAACACTGTACAGAATATAAACAGTTCCAGGGGATAATCAGATCCAGGACTGGTCACGACTGGGTATACTGCAGAGGGGGACAGAGGAGTTAGCAGATGTCCAGGTAATTTGCAGGATGTGACTGAGCAGGTCTGTACCTGTTCTGGAGTTTGAGCAGAGCGGCAGAGGGGGGGAACCAGGGGGGTCCAGAGGCTGTCGGCAGGCTGAGGGCTTGGTGGGGGCAGAGCTTGGCTTGAGTGCTTGCAGATCACAGATTTGAGTTTCCCTTCCAGATTCTTCATAGAGCGGGCAGGCAGGTCTTTGACTGGTTTGATTCTCCAGGGTTCTTCAGAGATCAGACCGACAGATTTCCAACAGAGAAACTCTTCAGGGTTTCTGGTTTCAGACAGGTTCAACCTGGGAAGCAGAGAAGACAAAACAGATCAGGTTCAGGTTTTCAGGGAGTCAGAGATTCAGACAGGCAGGTTGGCTCAGGCTTGCTAACCATAACTGGCAAACACTCTGGCGCTGGAGTGATGTCCTCTGCCTCCTTATATACTGGTCTCCTGATGAGCAAACGAGCAACAGTTGGTGCAATCAGCTCCAGCTCCAGGAGACCTAGAGCACCCTCAGGAAGGGATCCTTGGCGCCCTCTGGTGGGCAAGCCTCTGGATCCCAACACCATGGATTTGACAGATTTTCATCTCTAGTCTAAAAAAAAAAATCTCTGTTTGCTTTCTTTTCATCAGGCTTTATTTGACACATATTATTCCCCTATACTCAATGAAAAAAAAAATGAAAAAAACTTAAAGAGGTCATTATCCTTGCTTGGATGGCTTTAGCAAAAGTCTGTATTTTTCCCATTCACAGTATGATTACCAGAGGAAATAAATAGTCTTATTTCCTGTGTTTTATCCCCAGAGTGCAGCAATGACTGTCAGCGCTGCACGGCGGATCTGCAGAACGGCATCGGCAGTGTCTGTTTGTGGTGCAAAGCAAAGAGGACCTGGCTGCTCGGTGATCACTGCGTCCCTAGCTGTCCCCCCGATCATTATCAACGGCATGGAGCCTGCATCAGTAAGCACTTTCACCCTTCTGTCTCATTATTAAATGTTCAGAGGTTAAAGGTCAATAGCAGCTGTCTGAATGTGAAACGGAGCTAAAATCAGATCAGAGATTCTATATTTTATTCATCCATCAGCTTAAAGACCTTTCTGACTTTGTGGAAGTTGGTTCTCGACCCTCTTATTCTGTGATAATAAGAAGCAGAAGAAATGGTAAAAGCACAGGTTGCTGTACCTCCTTGTAATTTCTGCCTGATGCACATCCAGCAGAGCCTCTTGGTTAAACAAAAAATTGATATTTCATATTTAATCTTTTCAGCAAAAATCACGCTCCAACAGATTTATAGAGCTGTAAATAATGAGGATTTAAACACGCTCAGAAAAAAGAAATTAAATGTTGACAACAAAGAATGCATCCTAGGATGTATTGAAGTGTTTCCGTTTTATTGAGTTAAGAAAAACACATTTTTTTTGTCATAGAATACAAATATCTCAACTTTCCTTTAAGCATCGGCAGCATAATGCAGATTACTCTGAACAAATATCTGCCACCTTTAACAATTTATCTCAGTATTTTCTATAAAAAACAAAAGAAAAACTGTAAGAAGAAAAAAGAGTTTTATACCTGCCTATGTATGAAAAAGTAATTGACTCTCTGTTTAAACCATGAATTAATCGTTCTTAGGTTTCCATCATCCCTGTTAACTACCAAACATGTAGAATTAAGAACATGTGCAACATCTTTAAGTAGGTAAAAGATCTTAAAAGGCCATAATCTCAGTTTTTGACATCATTAGGTGAGGAATTACTTAAAAGTTAATTTTAAGGGCCTGGGGTTTTTAGAACCACAGAGAGAGGCACCATCCTCAAATGGACGGCAGTGGGGAACTACCAAAGAGTGGCTGGCTTACTAGAAAGTATTGTTGACTCATCAGTAACTATGTTTCTATTAACCATTAACATTGTGCAAATTGTGAATACAAAAACAAATCTGCTAAATGGAAACACTACAATGTAAAAAAAAAAATGTTTTACAGTAAAAAGTTGGTTTGCACCCATTAGAGGTTTTTCACAAGAATAAATGTATTTACTTGCTATTTTAATTGGATTTGGCATTTAATTAAAATATAGTAATTATGAAAATGTGATTTTTCAAAATGAGAACAATATCGATATTTATAGTATTGATTACATTTGTAATAGAAACGCAGCTAGTGAGGTCACAAACAAAACAGTAAATATAAACCTCTACTGAGCACTTTGTCTATTTCATATTGAGTTTATATCCACATTAGTGGAATATGGCTCCGCTCAGAAAGGTTTGATCATGAACATGAAACCATGCAAAGCTGGAAGAACCATGAGAGGATTTTTAAGGCTTATGCCGGAACATGGAGCTGGAGATTAAAGCCTAATATCCCAACTTTGTTCTCATCTCTCCAAAGATTGTTCCAGAAATAATATTGAGATGTTACCTTTGCAAATAGTGCAGCCATATTGCTGTCCTTTTAAACCATGTGGTATAAAATCCTAACTGCGACTTGTACAGTGTGCATTAGAGCTTTGGCATTTCTCTGAGCATTGAACCTTTTGACATTGGAGTGAATATGCTGGGACATCCACTTCTTGGAAGATTATGCTGCCCTAAAAGTTTTGAACAAGAACTCTGTGGAATCAAGATGAACTTTAACCATAAGTGGCCTTAAAGATCTTTCAGGATTGATTGACAGCAGCTCCTTTAAGGTCACTACTGATGTCTTTCCATCTTGGCTTTGTCCTAATACCCACCTGTTCGCTCCATAAAATGCTCTTCTGAGGAAATTGTCCCTCCTAAATTCAATCTTTTTTTTGTTTTTCAGTTTCTCATCCTCTTCATTATATTCATCCCACATGGTTTCCACTTTGTTCCCATTGCTCTTCCTCTTTATTTTTGTTCCTTATTCTTTATCGTCTTTACATTCCATCCTTTCATCTACATTCTCGTCCTCATTATTATGGTCATCATCCTCATAATAACCATCAGTGTTCTCATCCCTTTATACTGACGACATTGTTGCCCTAATTCCTCTTTATCTCCTCATTAGCCTCATCACCAGTATCATCCCCCCTTCTTTATCTTATGGTCCTAAACCTCATTAGCTTTTTCATCTTCATCAGCCAGGGTCATTATCATCATAATTTATATTTTTACTATCCTCATCCTGTGATTCAGCAGGTGAGAAGTAGAAGAGAGATGCAGCCACGCAGAGCTGCTGTAGCTTCATGCAGATTTAAATGCAAATGTGAGGAGGAGGAGGAGGTGGCTTTGGGCTGCAAAGCCTCTGGAGGCTCATTTAACAGAACCCGAAGCAGCAATATCTTATTGTATGTAGCCTTTATTCTGATCAGAATTGAAGCTGAAAATACCTACTTTACTATAATTTTTTGTGACAGCCTGAGGACTGGAGAGCTCTTGGAATGATTGCACACTTGATTGTGATTACTGAATATTTTAAATATGGATTTTTGAGCTCAAGAGCGTGCAGTTACAAATTTATTCTGATAGGAATGTGAACATTCAGCAGCTTGAAGTGGTGTTCTCCATCTTTGTAAAGAATGATTTAAAACTAGCCTTAAGTTCATTATATTTACCATTTATTAGCCGGGCCGTCCTCTAATCTTTTGAGGTGGTCATTATCAGATTTTAAAAAGTAAATCAGGCTTTTTTTTACACATTTTCAGAAAAGAAAGTTAAGGTGTTTGGAAAAAAGCAAGAATTCGTTCACAAATCTAAACAGCATTTTATTGATATGAAAGAAACAGTTTTCAAACATTCATATTAAATGTTTTACTGTAATGCCTTTCATTTTTATCCTAATCTTTTTATTTACGTTTTAATCCTTTCCTTTCATTTTATTTGAACTTATTCCCTTCTTTTTTTCCCAGAATGCCATCCGTCATGTGAGTCCTGCAGCGGAGAGGGCCATATGTCCTGTACTTCCTGCCCTCCCAACAGTGTTCTGCTGCCCTCTGGTCTCTGTGCTGCCAAATGTCCCGTTGGTTACTATGACAATGGCCATCGGATCTGTCAGTGTAAGTAGCAGGGGACCAGAAAAGTCTATGCTGATGGTTAAAATCCAACAGATCTGAAGAAACAATTATAGCACTGTGTAGATAAAGTATTTCTAAAACAACAGAAGTGAACTGCCTAGTTTTAATTTGAAACATTTTCATCTGATCCTGAACATTACTGTTTAACGCTCGACTCTTGGGCTATTCCAGTGGTTCCCTTGGTTTAAATGAATTAAAAAATTAAACCATTTTGATAAGTATCTAAAAAAAAGTACTAACATAAATGTTACTTTCAGTTACAAATTGAAATAAACAGTTGAAATTCAAGTAATTACACTTTAAATGTGGTAGTTATTAGTGTTGGACCAATACCGATACCAGTATCGGGCAGGACCCCGATCCAGCACAAAAATGGTGGTATCGGTATCGGAGAGTACCAACAAATAGGGCACCGATACCATTTTGAGAGCCAAAAGTTTATTCAAATATCGTCACCCATTCCAGGTAGGCAATAAAAAGTTCTACTGGATTCACTTTGTATTAGTCTTTTTCCTGCTTCACTAAGGTAGGCAGCTGCTTGACAAACCATGATGGCAACTATTTTACATCCAAGTAGTATGCAGTTATACATACATACACACACACATCAATTTCAAATAGATGGTATCGCTATGGTGTCGGTATCAGCCAATACTGCACAGCCAGGTATCGGAGCCAAAAAATGGCATCAATGCAACACTAGTAGTTATGTTATTTAAAGATAGTTTCAGTAGTTTTTTATTGAAATATGTAATCTGCCACAGTTGAGTTTTCTATGCTTGACTGTCGAAAAGGTTGGGGTGTTGGGATGGGAGTCGGTAACTGGTAGTGCCCAATGGGAAAAGTTTGGTAACCTCTGTGTCATGATCGGTTCTGAATTAAACCCACATGCAGAACACTACAAAGGAGACTGATGAAAAGTTTAACAGAGTTTATTTGACGTTGGTACAAAACAAGATAACGTTCAGGAAACAGGTCCGGGCTGGATACTCAGGCGTCTGTAGAGATGACAGTTTGGTTAACCAGGAGGATTTGAGAAGTTGTTGAGATTTCAGATTTTCTCAGAAAATACCTTGGGTGTGTCCTGGCTTTCTTCTCTGAGGGAGGGAACCGGTTGGGTCCAGAGACTGTTGGTTTAGCAGAGTGCTCAGCAGCTGCAGCGTCTAACTTCTGACTGTTTGTCTGACCTTGGCTTGAGTGATTAGCTCTCATCCAGAGAGCAGCAGGTGGATGCCAAAGTGAGATCTTCAGGTTTGGCTCTCTAGGGCAGGCAGGCAGGTTCAGGTTAAGCTCTCCCAGATCTTCACACGAGAGACAGGTTTTCCTAGGAGCGAGAAGACAAGGCTGGTTAGAGTTAGGTTTAACTCGGAGACAAAGTTCAAAGATTTTAGAGGCTCAGGTTTGCTAACCAAACTTAGCTAACACTGCGGCGTCGAAGGAAGATCTGGCAGCTGCTTCAGTAGTGGAGGTCCTCTAATGGGCTGACGAGCTCCAGGTGTGCTGGAGGGCTCAAGCCCAGAGGACCCACGGCGCACTCTGCTGGAGAAAGGTGGAACTTCTCCAGATCCCAACACTCTGGCTTATGGCATCTTTACATATCATAGACGCACTCTTTGAATGGAGACCGTGCTTTGTCTCGATGCTGCTCTACTTATGCTGCTTTATGCATTTTACTTTTAGGAAATATTTGTTGTATCCTAAAAGAAGATAAATATCAGAATTATAATCATAAAAAAAAAAGAACTGTACGTCTTGTTAAACCAGCCTGTGATTTCTAGTAAAGTAGCAAAGCTCCAAATTCTATGAAAATTTCTTTTAAAGTTCCAGGAAAGTACTTGTTGGGTTCTGGGAATGTTAAATGTACTTTTTGAAAAATAAACTAACATCTATAAAAGTGACGTCCAAGGTGGATTTTTCTGTTCCACGAAGGAAACTTTCAAGTTACAGGTATGAGGCAGCCACTCAGACGTTTTTCTGTGACTTATGGTAAATTAACTTATAATTTCTGGGAAAGATTTCCTTGAAGTTTGAGGAAGGTACCTTTCAGGTTGCTGAAACGTACTGGAAAAATTTCTTGGGATATTTAAATTGGTAGCCAGTAGTTTCTGCTAACACTGGCTCAAGATGTCATCTAACCATTCTTAAGGTTTTAGAAAAATGACCTTTAATTCCAGAGGAAAAAAAGGCTTGACAAGAACTCTAGCGATACATCAGCTGAGTGACGGTAGAAGCATCACCTGCTTGATTGGTCAAGTTAATTAGGTCTTAGCTTACATGTTCTTACCTTGAAGTTCACTTCTAAACTAATAAATTGATCCATTTTACATTGAAAATATCAAGCCACATGGTGTTATCAATATTGCGCTTTAATCACTAAGAAACAGTGTCACGATCTTGGCACCAATGACTGGCTTTATTACTCATTTAATTCACTTGTCTTACTCTGCCCAGTTTCTCATTACTGCTCATCTGATCCACCTGCTCCTGCTTCTCTTAAAGCTGCCTGCTTCCAGTAATCAGGGCCAGATTATTCTCGAGACAATGTGGAGAGTTTGTCCAGCGTTACCTTAGTGTTTCTCATGACCTGTTCTGCCTCTCTGCTACTGAGCCCATCTGTTCCCATCTGATCTGTTTTTACCTGCATGCTTCCAGTCATCGGTCGAGATTATTCTCGAGCCAGTGGTGAGAACATTTCAGCGTTACCTTAGTGTTTCTGATTACCTGATCCTGTTCTGTCTCTCAACCACTGAGCCTGCCTGTTCCTGTCTAATCTGTTTACCTGACCTGTCTGTGGATTCCCGTTGGTTTCTGCCTGTGTGCTGAACTTAGAGCTGTTTCCTGTCACTGACCTGGATTTACGTCAGAACCTCTTCAGCTTCTGATCTCCTGGTTCTGAATCCTGCGCACGTCCTCGGCACCTGCTTTGGCTTCGCCCTCTGGATTTTCCTGCCTTCCTTCATCTGCCTGAATCTGGATTCCTGCTGGTTCTCTATTCTAGGGGCTGCAGTGTCTGGTACACTCTGATCAGCTCTCCACAGGATCTTGTCTCGTTCTCTGGGCACAGACTGAACGGTTAAGCCAGAGGTTCCTGCAATAGATGCCCCAGCCGCTGTTTATAGAGTTTGTTTTTTAATAAACGCCTCTTAAATAATCAGTCTGTCTGTCTGCTTTGAATCCTGGGTCCCCTGTAACTAACAGTTAGTTTACACAACGTTAAATGTTGCATTCTTAGAAAACTAAAACACATTGGTTCCAAACAGACAGCATTTATATCCAAGGAGTGACTTTCTTGTGCAGGAATATTCAGCTTTCCACACAGGTATCCACTTAATGTGGACCATTGGGAAGAAAAAGACATAAATCAATGTCAAAATGAATGCGCTTCAGATATAGTTGGTTGTCTTTTACTCATAAGGTTGATAATTAATTTATGCAATATAATACACATTTGCACATTTAATTAGGTTTATTGTTTTTATGTTTGGAAATGCTGAAATAAAATAGAATATTTTAATTGTGTTTTCCCCCTGAAGAAGTTTTGTTTTTCAATCCAAAACATTATCTGAAGTGCACTGTCAGAAGATTGTTTACTTTTTGGTTAAGCTACATGAATCTTTAGCAAAATTATTTCGATTAAATCTTGAAAAATGCACATAAAAGAAAAAAACAAACTTAAACATCTTTTTATGTTAAGAAAAGAGAAGACGAAAGATACTACAGTAAAATTAAGGAAAGGGGATGACTTTAGGTAAATCTATACCGTACCTTATTAGTTGTCTGCAGGTGTTATATTGATCTTTTTCTCTATGTCTGTCCTGACCTTTAAATCAACCTTTTTTTTTGGCAGCCTGTGACCAACAGTGCCTGACATGTGACACTGCTGGGGTTTGTACATCCTGCCGTGACCCGACCAAGGTGCTGCTCTTTGGAGAATGCCAATACGACAGCTGTGCACATCAGTACTACCTAAATGTGATGACCCGCGCCTGCAGAGGTAAGCTGCCTTGATGCCAACCGTGCACAGAGAGGAGGAAGATCTTGATTACTAATGAGGATACAGTGTGCACCCTTTTATGGTATCCATAAATTACTCTCCATCCATATTGCATGTAGTGCAGGAGGCCACAGTGATTTTATGGGGCCCATCAATCAAGTAATAAACTCTGGGACCAGATATGCAAATCTGAACCATTGTGTGTTCATTTTAACTCTATCTTACATCTTATTTTGCACAGTGAAGTTGATTAATGAGTCTCACAAAAAACTATGGGGATTTTTTTTTAAGCCTGGGTACTTTTAATAACTTGATTCCTCTTTGTAATAGTCCTAGATATTCTTTATATTAGTGCTGTGTTTATACTTCACTTTTTTAACAACCTCCTTTCTGATTAGGCGCCTCGATAATTAGATTTTATTTTTGTTGCCACACAGGATCTGAGTCATCTGATTACACAGACAGTAAATTGCACTAGAGAGAAAAATATTTTTCCAAGATGAAAATCTGTACACTCTGCTCAAATTTTACTCCTTTGCTGCAATCGATGCTCTTTATTTGACCTTTAAAATACTATTAGATTAGGGAAGGTTACAAAATATACATGTCATGTTTGTATAAACAACAAATGTAAATTGTTTGCGATAAATAGGTGTTCTTCCTAACTGTCAATTTCGATGTTAGAAGATAAATGTAAGTAGGTTTGCTATATCTATAGCTGTCTTGGCCAGTGTAATTTCATCACAGTAATTATGCAGCCTTCCTCCTGTGTTTCTTTGTTTTAGGGAGGAAAAAAAGAAAAAGAGTAAAATAGAAAGAATAGAGATAATTATGGATCTGGAGGCTTTCACCATCTTATAGAAAAAAATTCAAATATTGTTTTATTCTTTTTGTATATAATGATCTATAAAATGCAACCTCCGGCTTGTATTCTAAATATTCAAAAATAGGCTACTTTAAGTATGTTAACATTTCAAGTGTTCTGTAAATTAAGAATAATAGGGAAGGTCTCTTTTTACCTCTTTGCTATGGAGAGCCATTTCAGCCAAAATTAAATAAATAAATAAATGGGTGAAATAAAAAAAAAATGAGTAAAATAAATCAAAAAATGAAGAAAGTGAGTGAAATAAATAAAAAATGTGTGAAATAAATAATTTAGCTTTTTCATTAAACCAATTTTTAATTTATTTATTTTTCATATTATCAATTTCCCAATTTCTCTTTTTCATTTATCTATTTGTCATTTATCCCTTTATCCATTTACCCATTTTTCATTAATCTAATTTTCAAAAGTCACAGAAAACCGGAGGACTACCAATAGGCTGCCATTGTAGCCTGAAGACACCGCCCCTCATTATCATATTAAAGCAGAAGCGAAGAGGGGAAAATAGAATGTGATAAATAAAAAAATAAGGAAATACTTAATGAATAAGGGAAATTGGAAAATAGGAAAATTAAAAATTTTTCAAACAAATGGTAAATGAAAAATAGATAAAAGAAAAATTGGTAAATAAAAAAGGGATATATGAGAAATTGATTAATGAAACCGGGAAATAGGAAATCGGGTTAATGGAAAAAGGAAATTGAAAAATGGTTAAATTAAAAAATAGATTAATGAAAAATGGGTAAATAAATAAAGGGATAAATGAAAAATGGACAAATGAAAAATGGATAAATGAAAAATAGATAAAACAGAAATTGAGAAATAGATAATCTGAAAAATAAATAAATTTAAAAAATGGCTTGATGAAAAAGGGAAATTGAAAAGTGGTTAAATGAAAATTAGATTAATGAAAAATGGGTAAATGGATAAAGGGATAAATGACAAATAGATAAATGAAAAAGAGAAATTGGGAAATTGATAATATGAAAAATAAATAAATTAAAAATTGGTTTAATGAAAAAGCTAAATTATTTATTTAACAAATTTTTTTTCACTAATTTTCTTAATTTTTTTATTTATTTTACTCATTTTTTATTTATTTCACCCATTTATTTATTTATTTAATTTTGGCTGAAATGGCTCTCCATACTTTGCAAGTGAAATTATGGTTATCCAGATTAACAACAGGCTGCAAACTAATTTCTCTGTAGAATATCAACCAAAATGATCTTTCTGATGTTTTATTAGATTTATGAAGGATATAGATTTGATTATCCTGTAGATGAAATGTTTTGAAATCAGCCCAGCTTAATGCAGGTACTGGTTCAATGTGCCTCCTCTGTCCTCACCTCACCTCCATCACTCATCAGAGGATCCAGACTCTGTCCTGGTAAAAGTCTGCTGCTAATTAACTCAGAATGTCAAAGAACAGGTGGGACAACCCCCTGCATTGCCCTTTTATCCTTTGCTTGTCCTTAACAGCTACTTTAATAGCTGTCATGTGCAACAAGCTTTGTTTACGCACTTTTAAAGCTACCTTGACAAGAGATTCAATTTTTT
Source organism: Cyprinodon diabolis (assembly GCA_030533445.1). Lineage (NCBI taxonomy): Eukaryota > Metazoa > Chordata > Actinopteri > Cyprinodontiformes > Cyprinodontidae > Cyprinodon > Cyprinodon diabolis. The sequence goes on from CM060073.1 coordinate 12,886,744, forward strand.
TTTTTTTTTTGCATTATGAAAATTTTAAATCAGAGACATTTCATGCAACACCTTTTACCAGGAACAGTTGGTCCAAAGACGGGATGTCTGGTCATCCTAACATTAAATGGCAATAGGACTTGACCAAAGCGCTTAACACTACATTAATTCATTCACCCATTCATGCACACACACACACATTGATGGTGGCAAGCTACGCCGTAGCCGCAACTGCCCTGGGGCTCACTGACAGAGGCCTACGTTTGAAGGGCAAACTCTGACGTCACTGTCGCCCCAAGAGTACGGGTGGCAAAGCAAAGTAGATTCCTACTGTATGTTTGAGCAGACTTTTAACATGTTTAAAGGCTGTTTATGAAAAAGTCTATGTGAATAAAGTTTTTAGCAAAAGCTCAATGTGGTGAGATATTAGAGGGCTTGATGTTACCTTGTCCAGTTTCTAGCTTCCATTCATGATTATGCGTGTTTCTGCTTGGAGATGCAGTTAAACGTTGTGGGTAACCAGGAAAGCACAGAGTGGAGTTGTAGATTTATAATTATCCTGTCAATGTAGTGATTGATAGAAACAGAGTAAGTAGAAGACATCTTTTTGTGAATCTGTGGGGTCTGATTGGATAGCTCTTAAATGTGAGGCAGACAAGCCGTCCCAAAAAATAATTATTACAACGGCCATGGACAGCTCATGTATTTAGGAGCATTGTTTATGCCTTTAGCATAACCAGCTACAGGCCCTGGTCACTAATTAAGTAAATTCTGCTGCCATCCAGTAGCATTATGAGTCTGTTATATTTACATAAACTATTTCCTGGCTTTGGAAATGTTCATCTTGACATTTTTTTATAATTACATAGGAAATAGCAGTGCAGGTAGAATGCATGTTTCATTTTTTTGTGTGTTTTTTCTAACCCACAGCTTTGGAAGCTAAGAGGAATTTGAAGTTAAAATAAATATGCTAAAAATTGATTTATTTTCCCATCGGCTAGTGTTTGATTGGATCTGCCAGCCCTGCCCTGATTGATTGCTGTGATTCTCTTTGCCATAAGGCATCATTATCATCAAATTTAGATTTTTGTTACGAAAGAACATTTTTTTTGTGTGCATCTTACCCACCTTTAAAAGGAGCATTGCACAAGTTGAAAGGCTATATTTTGTTATTTTTTTTCTTTTTAAAACGGTCCCTACATGTTTTATTTATCACATTTGCCTCTTTAGGCTTTGTCATTAGAGAGAGTGATTCATATTTTCTGGGGGTGTGTTTGTAGTGACCCCTCTAAGCAAAAGACCGTTGCAGACCGGGGCTGACTGCAATGCTGTTCCTCATTTCAAATTTGATTGCACTACACTGGTGTCATTTCAGCTTGTCACTAGACAGATCAAACTTCTGCGAAACTCTGGAGTTACTGTTTTGCTTGTATAATGATGAACATCATTTATCAAGTAATTACAAAAAAGGTTCTGCTGCATGTGTGGATCACATATGCTAGTTTGTTAATTTTGATACTCCTCTACCTCCATAGTTTTAGAGGAAAGTAAACTTGGCTATCATCACCATACAAATAAAATATTATGCAATCTTCCTAAATATAATACCAAATATCCAAATATGTTTTATCAGTCCAAACTGACAACCATCTCCTAGGAATGATAAAGATGTTTTTGGTACATTTCAAACAAAAACTTGCTTTCTGTTCCAAGACTGGACCATCATTCTGTGAGGGGTTTTGGTCTTCAAACTCTTCCATGGAGGCAATTATTGCCCAGAAGGAAATGGTGTTGTCTTTAGATCAGACTTGAATAATTTTTGAAAAGGTAAAGGATTGTTTTTTTTTTCTAAGAAGGCCAAGTGACAGATATTTTGTTTGACTAATCAAATCATTTGTATGTAGAGCAAAATAAATAAGGTTTTCATGTCCTATTTCCTTTAGAGATGATGCTTATTCTCCTGCCTTCTATTTTAAGTCCTCCATAGTTAAAGCTGACATGACTGAAGGTTTTCATTTACCACATATAGGACTATCTTGGCTTCATTTTCTCTAAGTCAAACCAAAACTAAAGGAAGTAAGGAATATAAGGAACCAGTTTTCACATTTGCTTTACTCAGATTTTCACTGTAGTTTACGAAAATCAGCCTCTCACATTTCCCTTTATCTCTGGTTTGGTTCCATGTAATGAGATTTTCCTGGTTTCTGGGACATGCAGGAATTGTTTCCATGGGGAGGAGATCGCTGGTTTGCTTGCTTGATTAAGGATTAGCCGCTAAGAGAAAAATACTTGTGTGGAATTGAGGTGAAAAGTTTAAATTCTTCTGAGGCCACAGGCAGTGCCTCCCATTGAGCCAGTTTTAGCCATCCAGGTCACAATGCTGTTTATGCCCCAGACCTGAACGCTGGATGAACTTGGAGTGAGTGAAAACAAGACAAACATTTTATCACCGAAAACTAGAGAGGCTTTTGGGAGATCTCTGGGAGCCCTTAAAAAAAAAAAAAAGCCTCAGTTAATATACAGTAAGGATAAGTGAGGCCCATTGGTATTATTTGTAATCCTTTTGATATGTGTTAAATGTTTAGATTTGAAATTAAATATTAGATTGTAAATTATTCAAATAGTAAGTAAGTAATACATAAAGTAATACTAATGGTCATATTGTTTGTGTAGGTACAGTATGTAATAAAATTATAAAATCATGGTACAACAAACAGAAAGACACATTTAGGCTTTATTAAAATGATATAGAAGGCTATTAGAAATGTATCACACTTTTACAATTTTACCTAATTTATACAGAATTGAATGAAAAAAAACACCAGAATTTTATATGAACTAATATTGATATTTAATTCTATTTTTCTGTCTTTTTACCCAGAGTGCGATTGGAGCTGCAACGCCTGCAAAGGCCCACTAAGAAGCGACTGCCTCCAGTGCATGGAGGGATATGTGCTGCAGGATGGATTGTGCACTCAGGGGTGCTCCCTCGGATTTTACCAGGATGGAGACAGATGCCTCGGTTAGTCCAGACCAGAGATGGGAAGTAACGAAGTATTTGTACTTCGTTACTGTACTCAAGTAGATTTTTCTGTTATTTTTACATTACTACTTATCTTTATGGCGACTTTTTACTTCTACTCCTTACATTTTTACACAAATATCTGTACTTTCTACTCCTTACATTTGAAAAAATTGGCTCGTTACCTTAGTTTTGAATCATTTTAATGGAGTTACCGTTATTATTTTTCACCAATACCAAATTCAATCTAATTGGATGGGAATCTACGTTGCATTTGACGCACCACTACAAGAGGAATCGACAGATTCGGTGGTATTCATTCGCGGCAAATCATTGCAGCTTGGTGGCGGTGGCGTTAGCATAGTAGTGTGGACGACGAGATGATTGAAAATGAACACAACGGAGATCTAGTCCTATTGGCAGACATCCATTTAAAATGTAGGCAACGGCATGAAAAAAGTGGTTTCTACTTTTACTTTTATACTTTAAGTAAATTTACAAGCCCGTACTTTGTTACTTATACTTGAGTAAAGAAGTTTAATCAGTACTTCCACTTTTACCAGAGTATTTTTTAACACAAATATCAGTACTTTTACTCAAGTACGGAAAGTGAGTACTTTTGCCATCTCTGGTCCAGACCTAAAGCAAATAAGATCTTCCCTGCAGTGCAGTTGCTGCAACCGAAGCCGAACCTCGTGTTTCATCTTGTTGTTACCACCAGAGGTTGATCTCAGTAACGTTTTCATAATCCACTGATGATTAAAGCAGTAAATCAACAGCTTTGCAGCCAGGAGGAGACTGAACAAGCACCGGAAATTACAATGAGCATGCATCTAAAATCTAACCCCAAGGTTTCCAGACTGGTATTATATTCCTATTACTCTGACACCTGGAAAGTTAGAGCTTCTTAATTCATTTGGTTGCAAATAGGATCATTTTTCTCTGACATTTAAAAATTAAAATGAGGCCTTTCTTTCTTTATTGCTTAGGAGAAATAAACCACAATTTAAGAAAATAAGGCTTAGATTTTTGCAAAAAATGAAACGCTTAACTTAAATTCAAGTTCATGTGCCAAATCTGATGTTCTTCTTGGATGCAAACTCTAAGACTTGTTTACTTATTCACATCATCAAAACTTGCCCTCCAGGCTGTAACACTATCAATATTACAGTCATTAGTTTCACCCACTCGTCATTAGTTTTCATAGCGGTTTATGCAAACACTATTTTAAACCACCAGTATGAATGAACTTTGACCAGTTATGATCAATTCTCAGATCTGTAAATCTTTGATAGCAAAAAAAATCATGACAATGTAAAGATGATTGAAACAAACTTAACTTTAAGGTTTAAAACAGAAAGCTGCTCCCTTGTCCTTGGTAATGCCCAACCACGCTTTGTCTTCACATGGAGTCTTTATGCATTTAAATTCTAAATATGGTCTTTATGTAAATAGGCACAGACCTTTAAACAAATTACTCTCGTCTTAAAAATTACGATAGCGTTAGACGTTCTAAACAACTTTATGTTAATGAGCCTTTAAAATGTTTTGTTAAATCTCTTCTATTTTAAAGGTTTATTTAGATCATACAATGAAATTTGATAAAAAGATAAAACTGGGAAATGTAGAACATATGACGAATTAAAGATATGAAATGAATCAATTTGAAATGGTGATAAAATTAGCAAATAACAGATTGGCCTTGTTACCACATGTACCTCATTACGTCAGGTTCATCACATGGTCATCATTACGTCATGTTCGTCATCACCTCAAGGATGTACACATGGATCTAATGATCCCATTTGCCTTTAGACCAATTTATTAAACCTGTTGTTCTTAACTTTGCAAATGAGGAAAGATAGAGAGAACATTTTGTTTCAATATAAACGGCTTTGACTTACTTCCTGATACCCCTCCCATAATGAAGGATCTCCATGCCTCCTATTGCAGGCCAAGAAGTGCCATGTTGGTTTGTAGTTTCTTGACCCACATGCAGAGAACCCAAGAATCTTGAATAGGAGAACTACAGGAAGTCAGTTGAACTGTCTGGTTAGTCTGAGGAGAGGACTAGACACGACTGGCTTGATCAGAGAGACGAGATAAACAGGATGAATCTTTAAATGATCTGGCAGCTTGAGGAGAAGCACAGAGTGACTGAGCAATGCCTGGGTTTCAAATGGAGTGATGAATCTGGAAGAGAGTTTGCGATTAGAAACTTTTAGGTATGGGATTGCCAATTCCAGTTCCTGAGGGCCAGTATCCTGCAACTTTAAGATGTGCCATTGGTTCAACACACCTGAATAAAGTAATTAGATGATTAAGAGGACTGTGGTGGACAATGAAGGAGGGATGAGGTGGCAGGCTTTGGAGAAGTGGTCATAGTGAGGATAGTGGTGAAACCCTTTGATCGTAGTAGTCCAATAATGAAATCTATCCATGGATGTGTAGGGATAGGCAGTGGTTGAAGATGGACACTGGGGGGCTTGTGACTAGCTTTGTTGCGGGCACACACTGGATAGACTAGAACAAGGCCACCAGAATTCTTTTTTAAAGTGTGCGAGAGTTTGATTGATTCCAGGATGGCAGAATCATAAAACCCAGTATGGAGGTCCACTGCCAGGGTGGGGCTCCTGGTCACTGGAGTATTGCCTAGACAGGGCATCGTTTTTTGTTTTTTTTTTGCCTGGAAATTAAAATAGGACGAACATAAAACGGGGAAAGAACAGAGACCACTGTGATCCTCTAAGTTCTAGGTTTTTATGGCTAAAAGCTCTGTATCACCCACATCGTAGTTTTGTTTTGCTTGAGATAAACAGCAAGAAAAGAAGACACATGTATGAAGTTTATTATCGTCATCACTGCATTGAAAGGACTGCATCCACCCCTAAATCAGAGACATCATCTTCAAGGACAAACAGTTTTTCCTGGATCTGGCTCAATCAGAGTTGGGGTATTGGAAAACCCTTTCTTGAGCTCAGAAAAAACCCATTTCGGCTTCAGTGAAAAAAATGTAGTTTACCAGATTGTATTGTTTATCTAAAATCCAATTAATCTTAGAGGTAACAGATTCTACCTGTAAAGAACATAATTGGCAATAAATACGGTACTACTTATTTAAATACTGTATGAAAGGTCCAGAGACATAAGCTAAGTTACAGCGAGATGTTTTCTCTTTTTGTATGTCTGTGCGTTTCAGGCTGCGACGATCACTGTATGAAGTGTGACAGTCCTGGAAACTGCCTGGAATGCCAGCCTCCCTACGCCACTCTGCAGGGACAATGTGTCCTCGAATGTGGCAGAAATTATTTCCTGGACTCCTCCTCTAAAGTCTGCAAGTGTAAGAATTACCACTTCTATACATTTAAAAAATTCAACTTAGCTTTGTTTTATTTCATTTATTAATCTTTTATCTATTATAAGTTAAAATTAAATTTATGTTAAAACATTTCAATTGAATATTAAAGTTTTTTTTTTTTAGTATATAATGCATAGAATGAAAAGAAATATTGCTTAGGCTTGACCTCTGTTGTTTTTCTACAGCTTGCTCATCGGATTGCGTCCAGTGTGACGGGGTGGGACGCTGCTTAGTGTGTCGTGATCAGACATTCCTTATGGAAGGATACTGCACCCCTGACTGTGGACATGGATACTATGCTGATCAGAAGACGAGAGCCTGCCACGGTAATTGCATAATGCCTCTATAAAACCATGTGAAGGGGAGGTTTGTAATTTAAATAAGAATCTAAGCTATTTGCTACATTCAAAAATAAATGTGCAGGGAAATTCCTATAAGATCAGAAATCTGCTTATTTAGCCCTCCTCTGAACAAGCTGTTTTTTGGCTTTCCATGTCCCTGTCATTCTGATGGCTGCAACCCACACCCTACAGTATACCTATGACAACCAGTCAAAGTTTGTAAAGATAGCCTAGGAGCATGAAAAATTAAATTAGATGAAGGCCATAGCTTAACTAATGGGCTGCTACAGACCGCTCAGGGAAGCTTAATTCCCCTTATGACATCATAAAGGGAATGCTTTTGAAACAGCATTTGAGCGCAAATTAGCTAAGAGGTGGAGAAAAGCACTGAAGGTGAAAGGATTTTTTCATTTGTGAACCTCATACACAGGCTTTAGGACACATATGACTGTTGAAGTTTAGTCCATGGAGTCTACACCCTCTACAGACCTTGCGACCGCTGTTCCTGAGCTAACTCCTCCCGCAAATTCTCATTTTTATTTTGCCAATTTCCCACACCCAAGCCTTCATCTCATCTTCCAGAACATTCACAAACTTCTGCAAGCCAGCTCTAGAGGAACAGATGCAAATTGGTTCTACCCACCTGATGAAAGATAATGTCTGATGAAAACTGGACTTTGTATTCTAGTGAAAGTGGTCACTGCATTTCAGTTTTACCCTGCTCTCAATTTAGCTGAACAATTACTTCTTCCTGTTGTAGTACGTCTACCCGAACCATTTCATGTCTTGTCTCTAGATGTCTCTGCATGTAATCATGCACTAAATTGAACCAGAAAACAATTCCAATGTCAGGCAATCATATTGAAGAAATATTTTTTATCCTGTTCTCTTCACCCCAACCTCTCATTGTTTTAGGGTGCTTTTGGCTCACCCTTTATAATCTTCACCTGAACTGGAAAGATGCTCTAATGCCCCGTCTAGGCAATACGGCAATGACCAGGAATCTGATATCTCAATCGTCATTCAACCTTCCTGCATTGTGGGCGCCTTTTTGTCCTTAATGGACCAGGTCCTAGACGCTGAAGGAGAACATGACCTCCCTATGAGGTTTATGTTCCTGCTTCCATTAGGTCCTGCCTCATTCACTGGGCCAACATAGCAAAATTCTACTGCCATCTTGGAATCTACCGAAATCTCACACTCAAACTTTTCTCAAAGTTTTCTGGTGGCCTTTAAAATACAAGGATGTTAAAAGCCAAGTTCTAGCCTATCCAGTGTGTGCCTGCAACCAAGCTACTCACCGGCCCCCCTGTGGTCTTCCTCAACCATTGCCAATAGCTAAATATCCAAGGTTGGATTTTGTCCTGGGGTACCATCTAAAGGTTTCACCTCCACCCTCACTATAATCGATCACTTCTCCAAAGCCTTCCACCTAATACCTCTTCATCAACTTCTATCCTCCCCTGAGATATCTCAGCTTCTGACTAAGTGGGTTTCTTGCATTCACAGAATCCCTTGTGAAATCCTGCTGAGCAATTTATCTCCAGAGTCTGGAAGGAGTTTTGTATTTCTGTTGGGGCCAAGACTGCTCTTAATTCAGGTTTATATCCCCATACTAATGGTCAATCCAAACACATGAACCGGGGGCTTGGCCTCCCTCTGCTGCATCTGTTCGTCACACTAATCATCATGGAGTGCTCAGCTGCCTTTGGTCAAATATGCACATGATTGTCACACTTCCTCTGTTACAAGGCTGTCTCATTTTGAGTCCTTTCTAGGATACCACCTTCCCTTGTTTCCATTTGATGAGCAGGACATGGCAGTTACCTCTGTCAAACACCACAAACATTGGTGCATTTGAAATCCAAGCTGTGTTCAGTCGCTCTGTGGTTCTTCCCAAGCTAACGGATCGTTTAAAGATTCATCCAGTTTTTCAAGTCTCTCTGACCAAGCCTGTCCTGTATAGTCATCTGGGGTACACTCTGCAAAGCCAGATTAACCAAGTCCAAAAACAGATCCATGCTACTTTCTCTTCATCCCTCAAGTAAGCGAATCACTAGATCATCAGTTGTTATCAACCATTTCCATCGTGATCATTCTGTTTTCTCCCCTCAGTCCAACCAGAAAGTTCAACTGAATCCCTCCAGTTCTCCACTTCCAGATTCCTGTCTTTTTGTAAATAGTTAAAACTCAGTGATTCTAATACCCAAAATGACACTTTCACTGTCTTACATAATTTTATCACTCGTTGGAAGTAATATCAAGCAAATAAAACTAAGAGATTGGTTCATAAATGATGCAGGTGATCCAGGGATGTCAATGAAGTATCACATGCCTTGTTGCTTGGCAACAGTAACATTATACTGAGTTTCTAAGGGTAAAACTAATAGCTTAATGCTGCTGGATTCAATCTGAAGAACACTGTTTTTAAATGTAATGCTCACCCCAAAGCAGCATATTTAAATTTGAGGTTTTCTGATAGCGCTCCTTATTTAAAAGTTTCTAGCAACTGAGACTAAAGCTAATCAGAGCAGACATAATGCATAGGTTTTTGTTATTTGGGAGGTGTGTGCTTTTAGCTGTTGAGCTAATGAGTTCTGCTTAAAGGTCAGTTAGAGTTAAGCTAACAACCACCCGTAGTGTCACATAATACATATAGTGCATACATAATACCATAAATGGAAAGTTAGTTACTGTAGTTGTTTTCATCAAATGAGCTGTGTTTTTGTTGGAAAACTACTTAAATCCCTCAAATATCCTGGTGCTAATCAGTTAAAAGAGTTTCAAATAATAAAAGTTCTCTATAATGTTGTTTGAGCTTTTCAAATGAAGGTATATGTACATAGGTGGCCAGAACGAAGTCCAAAACTTCTTGCATCCAAAAACACATGTTCAACACTGATATTTTTATGTTTAAACAATGGCTGCTGTCACTGCGCAGATTAGATCTTTTGAAGGAGAAATTATCAGAAAATGTTTGCATTGTGATCAAGGTAGATGGAGGAGTTCAATAGTTAAATCAAAAATCTGTAATTGTAAATTGTAAAATGATTTATACAATTTTAGTGGGTTGATGAGACAAGTCAGTCAGGACACCAATCATTTGTGATATATTCAATTAAATAATGATTTTGTGTTTGTTTAACATAAAATTATAGAACAGACCAAATATGGTAGGGTACAGCTTGCTATAAAGAGGAATAACACTGAAAAGTAAAGCCTATTGTATTGGAAAACTAAGGTCAGTGAAGGGTGACACGATATGAGATCTTTCTTCTCACTAGTGTTCCTTGTAGAGTAATGTGTTTGGATTAAGTCCCAGGCATCAGTTGCCAATTGCCGGAATTTCTTGCCTTTGTGCTTCTGAAATGTCGGTTCAGATGACTGAGTTGTATTAGCCTCATTATCAATATGGGCAAAATAATTAATCATATGACCCAGTTTATGAAAAGAAATGTTGCTAATGTGGTTCTCAGCTAATGCTGTTACTCCCAACACTGATCATGTAAGCGTCCAACAGACGGTACATGACTTTGAATTCTATTAGTATAACATTTCTGTAAAAAAGAGAGGATGACTGAGTTGCTTCTCTGCTTATATGTACAAAACGTGCTCAGTTTGTGTTTACATAAACACAACACATCCTTTTTCCATTAAGCTCAGCTCAAATATTGTGCATTATATATTGCAGTTGGATCAACCTAATCGTTTCACATTATTGTGAATTTTTATGTCAGAATTGATGATATTTTGTAGAACTTTATTATAAAAGCAGTGAAATTGCAGATCCACGTATCTGTCAATGTAGACAGCTTATATTAACTGTGTGACATATAGATTTAATTTGTTCTTGTGAGTCACTAAGAATAAAGCTTTGAGTGCACACTTCAGTCACTTATGGGGCCTTACACTTATTTTCTCATTTATCTTTAAATGGATCTCGTGAACCTACAAGCAGCGGTGCCACAGGCCACCAGGGGAAAGGCTACGGCTGTGAAACGATTCATGAAATAAATGTGTTAAAGTGTAATCCTAGCAGAAAAAAATATTATTGTGTTTCCTTTGAGATAAATGCTCCTTTCTTCTGAAATAATGAACAGTTTTGGCCTGGAGGCATGAGCTAATTCATGTCTCAAAAAAGAGAAGGAAAGAAAAGGCAGTGAGATTATTTTTGACACACACACAAAAAAACTTTTGCTCTAAATTAAAACGTTTTTCCCATTTGTAAAAATAATTTAATGTCTGAAAGATTGAAATTTAAGAGTGGCTTTTGGCATCATTAGAGAAGATCTAATGAGATTACATCGAAGCATCTGAAGAAGGGGCTGATCTTTAAAAGTTCAGGTGTAAAGTTCAGCCAGCTCCAATTAAAGTATGTTTCTAAAATGCCACACCAGCTCCTAGTTGTTTCACACTGATTTTTTCCCCCTCTCAATTCATTCCCACCCCTATTTTCAGTGCGCAGCATTTTCTCACCCCTAACACCCACTCATACCAAGTTGTAATTTTCCTTATTAATTTTAACCGTTGAAACGTTTTTTTTAAAAATGTACTAATTACAGTAATTACAAGCTTTGTGTTTTGTTGTTTCTTTTTATTGAAGATTATTGAAATTATTTAAATAGATGCATTCCATTATTTAGACACCAATGGTTATGCTTTCATTTTTCAAGTTTTTGATAGAAATATATTTTTTATTTTTCTGACCAATGGTATGTAGGTGGTCTGTACCCACTCATCCTAACATTTTTTTCTTTAGATAGTGGTATGCAGATTTAGTAATAGACTTTTTGTGATTGCAAAGGTTTAGGTCTAAAGGATTAAGGTTTCAAATCATTAGAGGGTTGCTTTTTAGCTTTGCATTTTTGGTATAAAATATCAATTTTTTTTCTGATCCAATCCGCTGCCGAAACCTGAGCTGACCATGTCTGCCAACATCCGATACCGATCCGATTCAACTATTGAATGAATGAATAAATCGATGAATCACATTTTTTGCCATGTGAGTGAAGGCTTTAGCCTCGACATAAACAGAGAGTAGCAAATCGTGATACATTATATAAAATCTAATCTGTTTACTGCACCTTATACTTATTTTACTTGTACTTTAACCAGTACTGTTTGCTTATACATTTTTATATTGCGTTTCTATTGTAATTTGTCTAGATGTTACTTTACTTTTTACCTCATTGTGTTGTGACTATCACTATGAGTAAAGCTGCTGCTATACAGCAATTTCCCAACTTGGGATTGAGTCTGTCTGTCTGTCTGTCTGTCTGTCTGTGTATTATTAAATAATTAGAAAAAAAGAAAGAAAGAAATTTTCTATGTAAAGTTCACTGGATTAGATCTCCAATAACAGATATCAAATCACCGATATCTGTTTCAACTAATGAGGCTATAGTGGAGCTGATGTGCAATCCAGGTATCAGATTGGTCCTCTCAAAATACAAAAAAGTATTTTTGTTGACTCATTCACTGACTGTGTTGAATTGAAGTCATGAATTAAAATAGTGAGGTTGAGTTGGATTGAGGGATGTGTTAATACTTCATCATCTGAGCTCATCTAGCTAATGGGAGTGGCAGCCTAGTGGTTAGGGCATAGAGCTTTGAATCCTAAGGTTGTGAGATCGATCCCCCACAGACTGCCACTCTGGGTCCCTGAGCAAGACCCTTAACCCCACACTGCTCCCTGGGTGCCTCACAATGGCAGCTCACTGCTCCCCAAGGGGATGGGTTAAATGCAGAGAAGTAATTTCCCTCTGGGATTATTAGAGTATATAAAATACAAATAGGCCTAATATGTAGATGTTTTTTTTCACAGTGAACCACCACACCCCTGTGCTCCACATCAATGGCTCCCTGCTGGTTCCCATCGGCGGCTCTGCTCCTCTGCTGCCCTCTCTGCTGGAGGTGAGGGATCCAGACAGTCCCTCTGAGAGGATGGTCTTTCAGATTGTTCAGACACCGAAAAATGGACAGTTGGTCCTTTTAATGGAGGAGGAAGCAGGAGAAAACGGAGGAAAAACTAGGCGAGATCTGAACAGAGAAGATACCTTCACATGGGTACAGTTAAAGCATGGCCGAGTTCACTTCAAGCACCTGAAAAACAAAGCCAGGTAAGGAGTTTTGCAGATTTTAAATATTCAATCTGCCATATTATAAACAAGAAGGGTCCTAGCGCACGGAGTAGTTCTGCAAGCAAGCAAAAACACATTATTTCATACTTGTTTGTGATGAACTGGGATACCTTTAAATTGCTGCTGTGCTCATAAAAACGATTTTTAGGCTCGATTTACATCTCCGACCTTTAGTCCACTTTAAGCAGAGCTGAGTTTGTTTATTCCTTTGGACAGGAAATTCTGTGCAGGTGTAAATAAACTTAAGCAGACCTTGAACTGGACCAAATAGTTGTACTTGATCCACTTTCAAAGAGACTTGGATGCGTTACGCTTCTGAAACATCCTTGATCTGACGGTGAAATACATTCGCCTTTTTGGACTGAATTAACTGTGAATGTAGCACTAAATCATACCTGAGCCTACATCTGTTACTCACAAATGCTGCTTGAAATTGCTGTGGGTTCTTCCTCATCATGCCTGTTTGGATCCAACATCAAATTTAACCAAAAATAACTTGAGCTCTTAATTTGCGTAGCTATGGAGTTATTTTTGTGTTTTTATTAAATTGAAGTAAAAAAAAAAATTATCTGAAAGGGGAAAATAGTTTTGAAAAAAATGAAAAGCAAAAACTGATGTTATTTGAGACTGAAGAAAAGGTTTTGAGAGAAAAGATTTTGTTTTAGAATGAATAAATGATAAACTGACATTTTGAAAATGGTTTCTAAGGTAGAAAAAAACTAACTCTAGAAATATATTTTTACTCTCCAATATTGTTTCCTTTTTTGCAATCAAAGGGAAACTATATCCTCTCAAAAATAGATTTCTCTCTTACAACCTAAGGCTTTGCTCTCACTTCAGGATTTTTCTCTAGATGTGAACCAAATTGACGGCTTTCTGGTGATATTAGGTGTGGACAGGGCAGAAAACAGTTCAATAATCTGTTTCCACTTTATACAGCTCAGCCAAATGAGTCAGACATATTTTGCTCTAATATCATTTTAAATAATAATCTAAACCAACATAGCTCATTTTCACGCTTCCCCTCTCTTCATACCTTCCTGCCAACTCAGCTAATACACCCCTGTCTTCAGGTCTCCAGGTTTCAGTGACTGAGGTTCTTTTTGAAATATTTTATTAAAATGTTTGTAATTATTGACATTTAAATTCATTTAATATTAATATGGAGTTTTTAATTGAATTACTACTGGAGTAAAATGCCTAATATTAGAAAATGCCTTCATCATTTTTTGTGTGATAACTTAATCAGCACCTATAAATCATACATTTTGTTGCTTAGACTTACAGGGTAAACTTCCTTTAAAATTCTGCTCTAAATCCAAAAAGCTCTTCCCATCCAACAAACTTCAAAGCCTTCAGGCCACCGCAGAGGTTTCTTGAACCTTGTAAGCGCATCTAGAAAACTATTTGATAAATGCAATTCTGTGAATTATTATTTCCTGATTGATTACGATACTATATGAAGTAGTTTGTGGAAATATTAAGCCTTACCTCCAGCTCTGAGGGGGGAAAAGCCCATTCAAAGCGAAGAACTGAAGCTAATTGGTTTAAAAGCTCTTGGGTTAGGGATATAATCTAGATCCATCTATATTAAATTACCTTTCATTCTCTGTTACGTTGCTGTAATGCAACCCTGTATTTAAACATGTGTCTTTCTTTTACTGCTCTCATTTGGCCAACCCAAAATACCAGAGATGGTGGCCTGGGATTATATGACAATAACTGTCCACGTTTGTCCCAGCTACATGCTAAGTAGCACTCTGTGTATACAACACAACGATAAAAGTTGTCTAAGTCTAAGCTTCATAGCATAAAACCTGACAACTCTCATCTCTCATCCTTTGAGGAACTGTTGCTATGAACTTTGTGATTAACTTCAGCTTCTCAGAGTTAAAGGAAGCTTTGAAATACTGAGTTTTCTGGTTTATGACAGTAGTTAGGTTAATCTGTATGACCTCAGTCTGCTGGTTTCTCATGTTTGGCGCATTTTAAAGTATTTCCTTTAAGTGTGACATAGAGATACTGTAGGATGCATGGCTATATTGTAAGTTACTTAGCTTTACTCCTGAGGGAGCAGAAAGCACATTTAAAATGATGCCTTGACAATAAACTGTCTTGGTGACACAAATCAATACTTCTAACCTCTCAAAACCCACGGGGTTGCTGGCAACCTGTTTTAAAGCGTTTAAAACTAATCAGAATGCATGAAAATGACATTGGTAAAATGTTTACCAATATAGATATGTTGGACATTGTTGGAAAGATTAGATTCTCCAAACATTTCAACCATTAAGTTCGTTTATGGACACAGTGAGCACCAAAGAACTTCTAACACAGATATAGCAACATGTCGAAATGTAAACATGACAAAGCAGCCACAACAAGCAAGCATGCCTTTATTACTGCTATTAAAAAAAGACTATTATTTTCAAAGATAAAAAAACAAACAACTTTGAGTCATGTTTGAACTGAAGCAGCTTGGTCTGTGTTTTACAGACCTTTTTTCATGTATATATTCAGAAAGTAGAAGGTGTTAGCTTTCAAACAATGTATCACACATGTAAGTTGGGCTTACAGTTCCTAAGTTATTTGCTTTTCCATTTAGGTATGCAAAATAGGCAAGAATTTCCCAAAATGATGTGGATGTTGAGAGGTTCTATGTAAGTTTTGGTATTCTTGAAAATATGGATACAAAGTCAAATTCAGAAAATAAGCTTTGACATCCTTTGAGTAAAAATCATCCATGTTGTTGCCATGAAAATAGATTTCATCCCTCAGCGCTGTTAGAGGCCAATCCGTGAGCAGTAGGGGGGAAAAAAATAAACATCATAATTGTTCACATGTTCTTATGTGTTTATGAATCAGTCTTCATTAAAGCATGCAGACATAACAATACTGTCACTTAACGTGTTGCTATGGAACCAAATTTTAAAGAAGTATAAAAAATGTCACCACACGCATTTAGGTAAGAAACTTTGAGGAGGAATTTAACAGTCTTCCTGGCTTTTAAATTAACTTCAAAGTTTTTATATTTGTCATTTAAACCAAAAACAAAAAGTACATCTCATTAATTTCATTGTGCAGTATATAAATCCATTTATTTAAGCCTATATGTAAGTAGAGTGGATATCCATCGATCAGATTTTTTTTTAAATAAAATTAAGCAATATTTGTAAGGGTTTTTATTTTTATTTTTCTTTTGACCCTAATCTATTTACATAGAGAGCGCTAAGCAGCAGGGTTCAAAGTGACTGTGTAGTCTCTTTAAAGCCAAGCCATCGGGCGGTTTTTGGAACGCTGCAGTGGCCCTGAAATAAGTCTGTGCTGTTCTGGACTCCAGTGTCTATTTATCCAGTCACCTAATGAACAGTTTATTCAATTGTAATGCAGCTGGTGTGGCCTAATATAGCAGAGAGACAAAAAATGAAGAGAATATGAACTGTTGCCTGGTTTAAGGCTTTTAGATTAATAGAGACATTAAAATGAAAGCTCCCCAATAAGATTAAATCGACTTATTACTGCCATATTTTTCAAATTATATGGAGTGCTGGATATTGCTTGCAGACTCAAAGCTGTAAACAGCTTTTTAAAACTATCTACATCCACTGTTTAGACCTGCATGCTTTCATTTGGCTTCTTGTTTCTTTTTAAGGGACACAGTGATGGTTCAGAATAGCTTTTAAAATAATTAGTCTGAAAGCCATCTATTAACACTTTGTTAAATGTAATGGTTAAAGGCTTCAAATTTACATTATCACCATGTCATCAATTTTTTTTAATGTGAATATATTAAGCATTTTATGTGTTGCAATTTTGATATTTTTCAAGAAACTTTCAGAAGCTGAAACATTTAGGAGGAAAACAGATTGAATTTATTTTTTTCTCTCTTTTTTATTCTTCTGTCAGAATTTAGATTTAAAGAAAGTCATTTCTTTATTCTGCTTTAACCTTTTAAAACTATGTTTAATGTGCCGAGTCATGTTTCTGTAGGGGATAAAAGCAACATGGGGACCTGAAAAAGACTGTAGAAATATAGAATGGCACAGAGGGGATGTGGTGTAAGAGCTTCAAATTTCAGTTGGAGAAAAAGAGAAACAATAAATCGAAAGCTTGAATATACAGATGAGATGGTTAGAAACGGTCTGTGATGCTGCATGGAGTAGTTAAGAGGTGCAGCTGCATAACTATGTTTAAAGACCGAAATAACAACAAAAACCCCTAAAGTAAAATGTCCCTTATTCCAATTTTTTTATGTGCCTTTCACAGTTCATTTAAAAATACTGGAATTTCCACACTGGAAAAATGATCCAGAAATAACAAAAAATGTCTTAAGTTAAGTGTATCTACCCTTAATTTGAGTAGGGAAAAGAGATAGTTTGCCAATAGAATGATTATTTTTACTCTTAAGATAAGATATTTTGATAATATACACTTGAAATAAGACAATACAATTGTGTTTTTTATTTTAGATGTAAATTTTCTTGTTCCATTGGCAAAATATCTCTTTTACCTCTTCTGTCCAAGAAGAAAAGCACTTATTTTAAGAAAACAATGACTTATCTAGATTTCGATTTTTTTTCCAATGCATATTATTTTCTTTGTGTTTTTCATCAAATAACCCCTAAAAAAATAATCTATTAAACATTGTTAGTTTATATACTGTACATAGTCTTTATTTGAAAGCATTCCTAATCTAAACATTATTTTTAGATGAGAAAATCTTCAAGTACCCTTACCACATCTGAGTTGACTTTTTCTATGTTTTTATTAATGCATCATAGGCTGATTTGGCTCCCTACGCAGCACTCTAAGGTGCTGTCCTTCAGATATTTATTCTGACCGTCTCCTCCTTGCTTGACAAATTACCCAATAAAGTTTCATCCAGTGAGCTCACATTTCAGCTGGAGACTGTCCTATCACTACTTTTAATGTCGTCTTGAGTGGTCATTGTGTTATGCATGATTTATTCCAACCTACTGGGTCACTTGGTGCTCAGACTGACTGATTCCCAGCTCTAGCTCCAGGGAGCTGAGGCTAATAAACCTTTAATGATGAGGCCGGACGGTGACACATTACGGATGAGGGCAGGTGTGCTGAGATGGGCTACTGTCCTCATCTCCTCTCCAGCAGGGCGATTAGGTCTAATCACCCACACTGTTAGCCTCAGCTGACTCATTTCCATTTACCCCGCGGTTTAAAGGCTGTGCATGTCCTGATCAGTCAGGGTAATATCACGTATCTAAACCAAACTGCTGTTGGAATCATTTGCTTTTCAGCTGTTCATAATGTCCTCCTCCCATTTTTTAGGACTGGTGAGTTTACCTTACGTGTTGCAGACCCCCAGATGTTTTCCCAACCAGCTACAGTTCAACTTCAGGCCGTATCCATGCAGGTAAACAGTAACTCTCTTCATTGATTGAGCCGGCTGATACTAAGGTACTAAAAGGCAACATTCACACTGCAGGCCTTAATGCTCAATTCTGATTTTTTGTGAAATCCATTATTTTGCACTGTCATTCACATGTCTAAATCTATGCAACTTTTATGTGATCTCCCTTGTGAACTGCGTTTGTACAACTTAATGAGGTCACAAGTAGTGAGCATGCTCTGTGTTTGTGGAAGTAAACATGGATGGTAATACTGGGGGGCATCTTGTGATCTTTAATTTAGGCAGCACAATATCTCCTGAATTTTTATTATATCAGAACCCTTACTTTCTCTCCATTGCTAACTCTCTGCTTTATCATCTGCCATGGTTATTGTTTTTCATCCATCTTTCACAAACTAGGACACAGAATTGTTGAATAATAATGACTTTGGGGTGGATGAATGCAAACTAGCCGTACAATAGGTCACATCAAATAGGGTCAAATAGCCAAGTGACCTGGGATGCATTTGGAAAAAAACCTGACCTATGTTGTTCAGATGGTCATGAAAAGGTCAGATACAGGTTGAATATGGGCAAAAAAAAGTCTGATTTGGATCGCTTCAGTCTGCAGTCTGATCGCAGCCTAAGTGAGAAATTGCAGCTTCAATGTCTTTTGTCTAGATACACTGCTCAAAAAATAAAGAACACATTATAACTTTAATTGAATCAAACTTCTATGAAATCAAACTGTCCACTTAGGAAGCATCATTGTGTGCATGTGTCTGCACAAACGGTTTGAAACCGACTCCATGAGGATGCAGCATCCTTCAGCATAACCGGTTTGGCAGTGGGTAGGTAATGGTGTGGAGGGGCATTTCTTTAGAGGGCCTCACATCCCTCCATGTGTTCACTAGAGGTAGCATGACTGCCATTAGGTACAGAGATAAGGTCCTCAGACCCCTTGTGAGAGCATATGGTGGTGCAGTTGGCCCTGGGTTCCTCCTAATGCAGGACAATGCTAGACCCCGCTGGAGTGTGTCAGTACTTCCTGCGTGAGACATCATCTCTCGATCCATCCACTAATGTCACATCTCACCACAGACTGTCCAGGAGTTGGCTGATGCTTTATTCTAGGTCTTGGATAAGACCATCAGGAGCCCATCCACTTCATTAGAAGCATGCCCAGGCATTGTAGGGAGATCATACAGGCATATGGAAGCCCCACACCACAATACTGAGCCTCATTTTGACCTGTTTTAAAGACATTGCATTAAAGTTGGATCAGCCTGTAATTAGTTTTTCAACTTTATTTGGTGTGTGACTCCAAATCCAGGCCTCGACTGGTTAATAGATTTGATTATTTTTGTGTGTTTCTGTTGTCAGCACATTTAAATTTATACAGAACAAAGTATTCAGTGAGAATATTTCATTCATATATGCATTGATTTTGTTAATCCAATTCAGTGTCCTTCTATATTTAGGGAAATGTTTTATTTTTCTTAAAAATACTAAGAAGCAAAAATAATATTTTCTTGCTATAAAAGGTCACAGTTAATAGTTAGACACATAAAAAGAACACAAAAGCACTGGTCCAGGAATATTAGAAGATTGTATTATATATATATTTTTTTTCAAGACCGCATTGCCTTGAGTCCTTCCTCACTAGAAGAGCTGGAACTCAGCAACCAGTTAGCTATTTCTCCAACCTTATGTTTGAGTTAGAAAGATGTAAAGCTAATAAGAAACAAGTTAGCAACAATTTTTTTATTTCTTACTGTGTATCTTTATTTGATTTGCTAAATGGCAGATATTCAAATTCTTTTAAGAAAGAACTGAAATATGAAAACTGTTCTGACTTTTAGGTTTGAGTGTTGTTATCCATTAAGTTTTTTGTTTTTTTCTTCAGTTTAACCAGTCTCATTTCTTTATTTGGCCATTTTCTTTTCTTAATTGTCAATTTAAAAACTTGAATAACAATTTAAACATGTCTGCAGATGTTTAAATTGAAAAGCGAACATTTTTTGAGCATTTCAGGTTATTCTCCAATTTTATAAGACAGCAGACAGACAGAAAACCAGTCTGCACTGTGTGCATAGATACCGTTGAAGCCTTGAAATTTGCTCTAAAGTGAAGCTTATATTTTCTTGAAAGTAACTGCAGTGTCTGCTTTTATTTCAAAGCTGATTGCTACTGAAGTGGCCTCACATCAGAATCTCGTTCGATTTTAAGAGACGGTCTCTGAGAAGTTAGCTCTGCTGTGAGAGCTCTCTATGCTCTAGTGTATTTGTTTTGATAGAAGTCACTGGCACCTTTCTGCGAGAAGAAAAGGGAGTTTTAACCCCATCACAAACCCGACAATTTGTTTTAACTGAAGCGGCCTTTCTGCAGCAACGCACGTGAGCTGTGGCATTTTGAGCTGCACACCTCTCCTGTGCAGGATAAAAGGTTGGCTCTCCCACCTACGTCTACCTCTGATTGTTTTCCTTTGCCTCAAGGGGGGATATTTCAGCAGTTTCTTTAGTTTGCAGGCGTGTCTTAGCATGATTCAAAGCCTTCCATGCTACCACTCCTAGGTACCAGCAGCATGTTTCATTGTGCGCAGCAGAAGAGGGAGAACAGAGATCTAGGTCGGCGCCAGTGTCGGTTATCTGTCTGATGAACCCACCCAGAAATAGGCACAATTGTTGCTCTGAATAGTTTCTGGGAGGTCTTTCAGTTTCATATAATATCAATTTTAGGGCTTACATATTCTCTATACAGTACTTTGTCTTTACATAAAGTTATTGATGTCTTAAAGTTGAACACACTCATTCACTGCTTCTTCTATCAACATTTTGTTTCCTTGCTCTATGTTTTGTTGTACTGAATAAGGAATTTAGGTGTTATTGATTAATCCCTGCAGGATAAAAAACAAACATTATTTCAATTTTGCACTCATTGGGCCTGTGACAGGAAGAGGAAAGGTTTTATTATTTATGCTGCAAAACACCTTAAATAACCCACTATTCACCCATTAGGCCTATGGTTTTAAGTTGCACTTAAAGGTTTATTGAAAGTTTTATATAATTACTGACTGAACTAGAGTTAAAGGCAAACATGCAGGTAGAAAGTATGAGAAGGCGAATGTGGGCTGAAAAGTTTGGTGGCAGACAAATACAGTCCAGTGCGTGACCAGAGTCAGCAGATGAGTGTGCATACAATCAAGTGATGTTCTGAGATGAGCCGGGCCTTAGATGCGTTTGTCGAGTAGTTGAGGGGGCATTTCCACAAAGAGGGTATCGAAGCTTGCTTCATGTAGGTGAGGAGCCAAAATCAATGATGTCCTAAGCCACGCGACCGCCAAATCATGTTACCGCTTCGGGAAGTGGTTCAGATCACCCTTGAACTTCAACAGGCATTTAAACGGCCTCAGTATTTAGTCAAGATGTTAGAGTTTGTAGGAGAGTTACAGTCAGTTGAGTGTTTGGATAGATTTTGGATATACTCTAAGAATAGGTCTTTGGTTCCGGCTGTAATATTAATATTAATTTTTATTATATTTTTAAGAGATAGAGGTGACAGTGGTGTTACTATGGGAGTTTAACCTTCACACAGAGGGTTATTGCTTCGAGTTCTGGCCTCAGCTTTTGAAAATTACTAAACTACTTAACCAGTATTTTGGTCAAAGTGACCAATTTGTATTGGTTTCTCTTTTAACAATATAGACTAGGTAAAAACACTACCAAATTAGACTGGTTGTTTTAACCAAAAGATTGGTTGAACATAAATTCCAACTAGATTAAAACCAAGAATTGTGGGAAAACTGATATTTTTGAATAAAAAGGACCAATACATTTCATTTTGCTCATCATTGACCAAGTTGCACAAGCACTTTTAATATCTTCTTGAGCTTATGTCAATAAAATGACAGAAAACAAATAGTGTACCTTAAAATATTATTTTTTAGACAATTTAAACACACAAAACTTTACAAAATATTTTATTATAAACATCAGTCATTAACAATTTCAAAGGGAATTAAAAGAAATAAAAATAAATTTAAAAAAAACAAGCAAAACCATTGCAGACATCACAGATTATATTGATAACTATAGTTATGAACAATGCTAGTAGGTGAGGTCATGTTCACATGAGGTTTCATAAACTGTGTGGTTCATTGAATCAATTTGGCCAGAGGGTTAAATGCCTCATGAGGCTTCATCTCACCATCACTAACATATACAACTAGAATGGATCTCGTGCGGGCAAGGAGACATTCTGGCAGAGACTGACAGAGAGGTAGTAATAGGCATGATCACAGCCTGGGGGATTAGGACAGAGGCAGGTGTATCTGCCACCCTATTTAACAGAGAGAAGCCAATCAGAGTGATAAGCTTACAGCCAGCCCAAAAAGCATTTTATATATTAATCAATTCCAACGATTTTACATCTGTGAGCACATAAAAATCATGGAAGAATGCTTTGATGCAATCAATGTGGTTCGTTTAAGTTTCTTAACTTTTTTTAAAACTTCGCCTCATCAAATCTGCAATACATTTTCTTTTTTGTGCCTTTATAGAAATAGTAATGATGTCTGATTCAGTTAAAATGAAATCAGCAGGACAGACTTTGAAGAAAACAGAAAATTGTTTTTGGTCATAAAAAGCCTGATCAGTGGGTTACTACAAATGATACAGGGAATCTATAGTTACCGTTCAAAAGAATTTTTTAACAGGATTTCATCCAGACCCTGCAGACTTATGATAGAGTTCTGGTCATAAAACAATCTTAAAACTGCATCTTTAAGCAACTCAGATCAATGTATTGCTGTTATGTTATCCACAGGGCATCTTCTTCCTCATGGAGGAGTGTATATTTCTCCAGGTTTGCTTGAAAACCGGTAGTTTTATTACTATAAATCATCATCAAAGTGTTATGACGCATGCTTTGTACTCTAGGAAAGCTCTAAGCTTTGGTAATCTAGTCGTAAAGATACTCCAGTCACAAAACAGATCTGCAAATATTTGACCCGCTTAAGATATGAGATAAATATTTGTATTATTTTTACAATTTCTTGAGGCTTAAAGCTACAGTGTGTAATAATTACAGGGATATACAGTCAGAAATGTAATATATTATACATAACTATGTTATTTATCATCATCTACGAGCTCAGCCTCTTAACCTTAATATTTGCGTTGCCTTAGAATTCGTTATTTATAATTACATAGGAGCGGGTCTCGCAGCCATGGAGGCAGACATCTTTGCGCTACGGCAGCGCAGAGCCAACAAACTAGCGATTGCGAGATCGCCCATTACACTCGAAAGTAACTACGGCAAGTTGAGAGAGATGAACTGAGACGGTACTGAACAATAGATGGCAGTATTATGCCTGAGAATACTATCTGTAAAATTATCTATGTAAACAAACCTCATCACTTTAGAAGGTAGATGATGCGGACGTCGTGGAAGACATTTTGTCCCGTAACGCTCGCCGTACTGTTGGGGGGGAGAAGCGGTGGGGGGAGATGTTCATGTTGCTGCGGTCTGCAGTCTGGACGTTAGATGTCGCTAAAAATTACACACTGTAGCTTTAAACCTGAATTCTTGTGCTTTAAATGGTACAAAATTGAAGTTAGAACTTGCAGAAAACCCGGTAAATAGATCTTGGTTTTAGTCATCCTCGATCAAGGATGTTCAGCACACCAGCTTTTTTTAATGCATCTTTTTTGACTCCTTTAATAAGAAAAGGCTGGGGCAGGTCCGCCAGGCAAGGAATGCAGCATGTTGGACACATGCTCTTCATCCTGCTGCGCAGCCCGGAGCTCCCGACCTGACAGCTGGTGGTGCTTTCTCAGGAAAACAGCTCACATCTCCCCCTGCAGCTTTGCACATTCACTCAGCCCTGCAAGCAAATCTCAATGTGGAATCTTAAAGTTATTTTTCTGCTCTCAGCTTTGCATTGTTAAACTTTTAAAAAGAACGTTTCAAACAAAGGCACTTTTATACCATACTCATTTTTGTCTCAAGAATGTAGGAGAGATATGACACTTGTGACACTTTTTGTTTTTCATCTCCCCTTTAAAACTTTTTTATGTATCATTACAATATATTCCATAATGTTGAGGCTCAAAACCAAAACAAGTAGTCTGGGGAGGCTAAAATCTACAAATCAGTTGGATGTTATGTTTGCTACTGGTAGTCAAAATGAAGATATGGCTTTGAAATGCATAAAATTAATCTTGTTACAAAGATTCTCTCTTAGAGAAAAGTACAGCTCTGATTTTCTTCAGTAAAGCCACCTGCTGCACCTCAGATCTTCATGCTCTAATTAGAAGTATGAAGGTAAAGAGGCAGTGAAAGACCAAAACACGGCTCCGCAGAAAGTTTCTCACAACAGGAGGCCTCCTCGTCTCGCTGACTTTGTTAGCCGTATGAGGCTTTTCACCGACGGTAACGAGGTGGACACTGCTGAGTGCAGCTTAATGAAGCACCCAGGTTAAACTCCCTCTTGCCTTCAATATTGCTATTTCACTCTGCAGCAGGTGGCTTTGCCCTGAAAACAATATAAAATCTGACTATTTCTGATACTTTCTCAGCAGCCTTTTAAGCCCTTGAGATGTGAAGCAGTTTCACATCTTAAAGGAAAGAATTTTGAAGTTCTATGTCATTTGTATTGTAATAAAAATCTTACTTCTGTACTTAGAACTCATTCATTTGTATTTCCAGCCCCCAAAAGTGGTGACCCTGGCTTCGTTAACCTTAGACGGCCGCGGCAGCCCGGCCACCATCACCAAGTCTGTGCTGCAGGTCGATGACCCTGACAATCCTGCAGATGTTCTAGTCATAGTCCTCGAACCACCCCGTCATGGCCGTTTGACCCGTCTCCATGGCGACCGCGCTCTGGGCAGATTCAAGCTGGAGGAACTGGCAAGGGAGCAGATTCAGTACGTCCACAATGGTTCAGCAGCGCTGGAGGACAGCGCTGTGCTGCAGGTGAACGATGGCCACAGCTACAGGAACATTCTGCTCCAGGTCCGGATAATTCAGAGGGTAAGAAGGACAACTCGGTGGTTCAAAATCCAAACAGGAAGTTAACAGCTTTGCTTTTCTCCTTAAGGTTTAAGGACATTCTTTTCATCTATAGTTTTTTAGTTTTACCTTATTATTTTTTTAGTTAGACCTTTTTACGTTTGAGAAATTAAAAAAAATGTATTTTTTGATGGCAGATATTAAGGTTAATGTATTAACAAAAAACGGCCACTTTCCCTAATATATAATCTATATATATATAATATATATATATGATATATAAGAAAAATAACAAAATGTGCTTCTATAAGAAACTCATGAAAAACACACACGGTGAAAGAAACAACTTGTTTTGTTACAACATAACCTAAGAGCATTAATGCTGATACAGGAACTTAAGTTTTTTTTACTTTTTAAAATTAGCTTAATAACTTTTTTACTTTATTTTTTAACTTTTCAATTAGGTTTTTAGCTTTTATTCTTAACTTGTTACGTTCTTTTCCAACTTAATTTACAGTAGGCAATATGTCGTTCAAGGACTCATTTAATTGGTCAAATGCCAAAATAACTTGTACAGACCTGTAGCAGTATCTTTGCTTAATGCCTGGATACAAGTCTTGTGCTTCTAGACCTCAGTGAGGGATGGGGGGGACTCCAATTATAAGGGCTATGCAAACACACAAAAATGGTAACTTGCCCTATAAAGGGTTAAACTATTTTTTTTTTTTTTTTGCAAAAGCAAAATATTAACAAAAAATATGACAAAAATATGACACAAATCAATCAATATCGATAAAAATAGAAGTCAAACATTTACTGCTTAGAAAATACTATATTTCTTTGAAATAAATGGTGGATATGTTTTCACTCATTTTAAACTTGCAAAAAGAATAAAAAAAAAACAAAAACAGCTCATTTGCACCAAACGACCCTCCACCTGTGTTTTAAGCTTTCCATTATGTTTTGAACATCCAAGGGTGGGAGAAAATCTCGAAAACCTCATTTTAAATGTAAGCATAGAACCTTACTACTCTTTCCATATTACTGGGAGTAGGTCTTGCTTTCCTCTGCTGATTTACTGGTTGTTCTATATTTTCACCACAAATATCCATGCTGTACTTCAGTGTCTTTGTAGCACTTTTTAAATGTCCTTATCCAGTTCTGGTTGTTTATACAGTACAGTAGCTGTTGTCTGCTTTGGAGAAAAAAAAAGAGATTATCAGCTGTTTGTTTGGGTTTTCTGCACAAATCCTGGAGCAGCACTGTCCTATCCTTCTCCGTTCATTTTTTTCAGCCTTGATTCCATTCGATACAAATACAAGTTTAGCCAGATAAAATAATTCATGCACAGCTCAAACCAGTATTTGCAAAGACTGTATAAAGAGGAAAATAACCCTATTTTTTTGCTTTTTACAGATTGACCAAAACAAATCTGTCCAAAGTATTCTGGCTTTGATTCAGTTGAAATAAACAGATTATTGTTTTGTTTAACAAATATAAAATATCTATAATTTTTTTATTGGCCAATTGCTACTATGATATGTTCACCTTTTATTCAACATCATGGTGTGTAAGTTTAAACAATCAAAATTAACACCAGACACCAGTTCAGATTTTGGAGTAAATTATCATTAAAACCAAAACGAAACAAAAAAAACTTGTTCAGATCCGGTCTGAAGGTGAGTTTCATTATTCACAGTAAAACAGAGCTACAAAAACCTCATTTTCAGAGACATACCCTGATGCTACTAAACCTTAAGCGCTTGGCTATATTGACATAATTACCCCCTCTTTGGGGACATTTCTGTGCAAGAGTAATTGCTGCACTTGACAAAATAGATGGGATTATAAAAAGGAAAAGTAGAATCAATATCAGCCTGAATGTTAAAGCATTGCCATATATGGTCATTCCAAATGCACCATAGCTCCGTCATCAGCGGATTATCGTGAATTATAAACCTACACAATTTAAATTTTTTCTGTGAAGAGGAAAGAAACAAAGTTTAAGACAGTTATGGTCAAAAGCTCAAAATAAACCTTAATAATTTTTGTCAGATTTGAAGTCAGAAAGGGAGAAATAGGTTGTTTTTTCAGGCTGTGTAAATATTTTTTATCTGTTAGCTGATTAAACCTAAAGGTTGTCTTATATAACCAGCAACCTTCTGCTTACCTTTTCCCTCCTCCTAAGTACTGAAGAAACCAGGGCTGCTATAAATACATACAGTCAATATAAATCTGTGTACAATGTACAACAACAATACTCAATACTTAGAGATATAATTTATTTTAAAAAGGAAAGCTTTTTTTCTGTTTCCTGCAATTTACTAATTGATGGAATCTAAAATGCTACATCACAACCTGTCCTTTGATTGTTGCCATTTGTCTCTGTCCAATCACATGCAGAGGGCAGATAGGTTTTTACTTAAACCTTTCTGGGCGGCCATCAGATTAAGATAATTTCTACATTAGAAAAATAATTGATGATTAAAATTGAATTAAAAAAAAGTTGTGACCCCAAACAATGCCGAGATTAAACTTAATAAATCAATCACATTTTACCATTATTTTATATGAAACATTATAGATTGGGCTTTTAAAGGATCAGATTTTATACTTGTCAATAATAATAATCATTTTGTTCATTTTTAATGTGATCTCTTTTAGTAAAGCTTTCCATTGCATGATATTCTGACATAAATCACATTCCTCCAGACACCTTAAATTGCATCAGTCTCAGCAGTCATCACTCTGCTTCCAGCTGACATGTCCTCACAAGATGCCCTGCTGACTTTATCCCTGAAAATAGTTTTCTGGGGGCGCTTGCAGATCCCTGTAGCCTTGCTGCTAAAATAGAAAAAAAACAGGCAGAGTCATTACAATGGCAGTTGTCATCGCTTCTAGTGAGTGTTTCATCACAAGGACGCAATTATCTTGCAGCAGGCGTCAACTCCTGCGACCTAACAGGAGGAGTGGCTGCAGGTTGAGGGGATGTTTGGAAAGATAAATATTCTTGCAACTTCCTCGTTACCAAGAGAACTGGAGGCAGAAAACAAAGCGGGACTGACTAATAAGTCTTCAGTTTCCACAACAGCGACATCCCACTTGACTGTTTTTTTTTTGTTTTTTTTTTCTTGGTTGCAGAGAAACTTTTACTCTTGTTTTCTGCTCACGCAGTCAGAACAGTTTGAATTTGGAGGGCAGCTCTGTTTGTCTGGCTGTGTGCAGATGGAGCCCTTCAGGCTAAACTCCTCTGCCTCTTCTACCCCTTCTGTAAATCAATAACATCCCACTCGCACACTTACTCACACATGGCAGTATTCATTTACTGTAAAATCTCCTGATTCTGCAGTCTGTCATGCCTTTAAGCCAAGCAGGACAGACAGGATGATGGAAAGCTAAATGAATGTCCTCGATTTGTGTCCACATCTTTTGGATAAGATCCCAGTGTGGTCACTGTCCCTGCTCTCTCCTTCTTGAATTCTGTCATCCACACAATATAAGGGCATAAACTCTAGAACAGAAAGCAAATACAGAAAGTCAGTAGAGCTCTGAAGTTATCATCATTGTATTTACTGGTATTATTGGTTCATTTAAAACGAATAAGGATCTAGGTTATTGTTTTGCATCTGTATTCAAATATTCTCTCTGTGTAGTAAATTTTCTCATAGTCCAAAAACAGCTTCCTTAGGTTATTTGTTCATTCTCAATTCCCTCCTAGGTATACATGTGCAGTGAGGAAAATAAGTATTTGAACAGCCTTCTATTTTGCTAGTTCTCCCACTTAGAAATCATGGAGGGTTCTGAAATTGTCATAGTAGGTGCATGTCCACTGTGAGGGACATAATCGAAAGAAAAAATCCAGAAATCACAATATATTATTTTTTTCAACTATTTATTTGTATGATAAAGCTGCAAATAAGTATTTGATGTATTTAATTCTGACTTTCAAAGACCTGTTAGTCTGCCTTCAAAATGTCCACCTCCACTCCATTTATTATCCTAAATAAGATGCACACTGTTTGAGGTCGTTATCTGTACAGTATAAAGACACCTGTCCAACCCATATAATCAGTATGAATCCAACTACTAACATGGCATGAACTTGGAAAGCATGGGAGAACTTGCAAAATTGCAGGGTGTTCAAATACTTCTTTTCCTCACTGTGTGCATGCATGGTTTCTTGCTCTGTACTCGGTGAATTATCGCTGGCCTGTCCAGGGGGTAGCACACACATCGCCTGATGTGTGCTGGAGATAGACACCAGCCAAAATAAGCAGTTAAGCAATGGATGGATGAATTGATGAATGAACTGTAGTAACTATTGGTTTGTTAAACTCAAGAAAAACAAACAATTTGAGCAGAGAGTACCCTGTGAATTGGACCCTAACGGTTGTTTTTGATAAATATGGCAGTGGTCCACAACAAATCTCTCTGATTATTACCCATCTGCGGTGCAAAGGAAAAAGTATATCTTTGAAAAAATTTCCAGACTGTAATTTTACCTGAGCAGCATAAAACATGGATCTTGCAGACTAGTGAACATGAAGTGGGTTTAAAAACGCTTCCAATCAGCCTTGGCAGAAGGCCGATCACACAAAGCCTGGTTCTACAAGAGTTTTTTTCCTGTTAAAAGGA
Source organism: Cyprinodon diabolis (assembly GCA_030533445.1). Classification (NCBI taxonomy): domain Eukaryota; kingdom Metazoa; phylum Chordata; class Actinopteri; order Cyprinodontiformes; family Cyprinodontidae; genus Cyprinodon; species Cyprinodon diabolis. The sequence goes on from CM060073.1 coordinate 12,916,598, forward strand.
AGTTTTTCTTCCCAGCTGTCTCTACATGCAAGCTCGATGTGAGGGATTGATGTAGAGTCAATGACACAATGTAAGCAAATTTCTACTGTCTCTTCATGTTGATCCAGGAGGAGTAGAACTTGAATATTCTCTGAGTAATCCTAGCAGAATTGTGCCAAAAGAAAGCAAGCAACCAAACCTGTTCAGTAAGCTATACCGTTTTATCTCACTTTAGCTCAATAATAGACTTAAAAAGGGATAAATGTAATGTCTTCTGGCCACACATGGTGGAACCACAGCTTGTTTATTACACTTTCGAGATATTTAGCCAGATCTCATGGGAGTCTTTGATATTCAGAATCTAATTAAAGTCTGTCTGTGTGGATCTGATAAAATACCACACTGTTTTCTAAGGATTTGCACTGAGAGCATCCAGATGTAACGGAGGTTTTAGAGTCTACGTGAACAGAAAAGAGAAAAAGCTTTTAGGATCCTAAATGTTTAGATAAAAGTTCATGTTCTGCTCTTAAACCTCAAGGCTTTCATTAACCTGGATGAAAATTAGCAAACTTGAGTCAATAACTCTTTAGTTTTCAGAGTGGGGCACTTTCTGACTCACTATCCATAAAGCATCGTCAGCTGTCGGCTCCAGGTTGTGCCCGGTACAAAAGGCTCCTAGAAAATCAGATTACGGTGGTGTAAAGCAGGAGGCTAATCAGGCCATAATGATCCCCTGATGGATGGACTTCCTGCGTATGGAGCCTGAGCCCCGACCTGAGAGGGAGCTCAGCAGAATAGAAAGCAGGACCTCTGGCTTTCAATTTCTGTCACGGGGAAAAGTCTTTGTACCTCAAAAAGATCCTGGGGCTCAACAGTTTCCAACTGAAAATATAAAGAATATAAAATCCTTTTCTTTTCTGATCAAACATCCAAGTTTGGATGGGGGGTACTCTGTTGTCAAGGAGATAATGAAGACCCAGTGGGTGAAGCTCAACCTCCTGCTGACCACTTACCTTTATTCATTCTAAAACAATTTATCTACTCTTTGGCTTTATTTATTTTTTTGACAAGTTGAAGCTCAAGCTTTTTGCAGCCTCTTTAAAAGCTTATAGACTATATGAATTATCTGGATGCTGAATTTTTTCATGTTTTCTATTTGATGTAGGTCGTCCAAAATAGGTTGCAGAAAGTGTCACAAGCTTTCATCAAAGTCCTCAGGATCGTAGTTATATTTATACAAGAGGAATCAGAAAGAGAAAGAAGCAGTTTCCATTAGAAAGCTATCGTTAACTAATAAAACTGAAGGCATCCATAGACACCATGTCATTGAGTGATAGGTATGCGGACAGAGCGGCCATCTTAGATCAGTCCAAGCTTTGGTCAGAGCGTATACACATCAATTGAAGCAAACGGTGCTTTGTGTTTTCAGACACTCTGAATCCGGTGAACTCTCAAACGATTTCTAAATAAATTGGCTGACTGAAAACGAGAACGTTTCACAGGTTACATGTGACCAAATAATTGGTATGATTTTCTAATTTAGTACATAATTTCAACAGTTAGTTAGGTTATTCCACCTATGGGTGTGTAAATAAAAGGAAACTACAAACGGTACCTCATGAAATTACCTTTCAGAAGTAGGATTTTATGAAAGTTTATCCTCATGTTTCACAGTTGCTGTTTTTCTAGTTTCAAAACAAGAGATGCTGATGGGTAGCATAGATGGAAGCAAAGAAAAGGGCTTAAAATGACCTGATTTCTAAAAGGTGTAACCGTGTATATCTAAATATATATATATATATATATATATATATATATATATATATATATATATATATATATATATATATATATATATATATATATATATATGGATGGATGGATGGATGGATGGGCGGGCGGGTGGAGATTTCTCCAGGGGGACTATAAATTCAAAATCGACGTATACCAAAAACCAATAACACATATACTAAGTTATCACACCAGTATATCTATATGAATGCCAACCAAAAAAAAAAACATTATAAAAGCAAAACATCATTTCATGAACAACTTTATGTTTTGTACATACATCTTGCCCTTCTGCGGCTTTGTAAAAAATAAATCTGTGTTTTGGTTCAATATTGTGTCACAAACATAAAAAAATAATGTACCAGATTGTTCATTTATATTTTTTTAATATATAAAAACGATCTATTTTCTGACAATGTGTTTATTTTTGAGCAACTATTATAATTAACGAACAATTGTCTTTATTCATGCTGGGTCAGATCCTGATGTTGGAAAAAGAAGGCAAGGAAAGCAGAATAAAGCTACGTGCTCCTAGCCAAGCCTTCTTGCTAAGCCAGGTCCTGGAAATGTTAAAGTTTTTCCCTTTTAGGTACATGTGTAGAGCGTCTACAATATTTCCCTAGAAGTTAAAGGATTGCTTCCTAAAAGTTTTAAAGTACATAACACTTGGAGAAGTGTCCTAGACGTTAAGAGGTTCCTTTTACAAGTTCCAAGGTTTTTACCTAGGACTTTCAATGTACTTTCCTGTGACTAAAGGTATAAATATTAGAAGAAACATGACACCCAAAACTTACTAGCCACTTTATTGGTACATTTTCAAGATAAGGCACAATACAGTATTTTCCAGGTGAAATTCCTTAAATGTAAAGGCTAGAGTTTAAAAGATACTTTGTCAGAGGTTACATGAATTCTTGACCATACCTACTCACTTTGGGAATTGCAGATTACATTTTTGAAGGTTGTCTCCCGGAATTTAAAAGTACTTTTTGGGACTTTAAAAGGGTACAACACAGAAATCATGATTTGACTTTTCATCTTGTTTTCAGTAGATTTAATAATCTAGTTTTAATCTTGCGTTCCTCGAGAATACAGTTAACTGTTGGCAAACTCACTGAGAAGTAAATAACTACTTCATCATTTCTTAATTGACTAGAAGTTCCTGAATGGAAATCTCCAAATTCTAAATAATTTTCTTGTTATCTTGCCTCCAGGGAGAGATATTGTTATGCAGTAGGGATGCGCCCTATGATTTCCTTTCCACTCTTATTGTAGATGCCATTTTAAAACTTTTCAAACTAAATTGAAATGCATTGCCAAGAAGAATTTAAATCATCGCTCTGCGTCTTTCAATTTCATCTTGAAAGGTTCATGAAATCCTTGTGTCCACCCATCCCCCACTGGGAGTGTGAAACTCTGTCATTACAACAGCGTGACCATCCAGGCCTGCAGCCAGCTGATGTTTTATGGATGACTCCGACTCTATCTCTGCAAAGTCATTTATTTCTGTTTTTTGTGGACGGCAGCCAATAGCTCGGCACCCTCTTGGTTTATAATCTCTCTAGAAGCCCTTTAAAGGTCTCCTATTACATGCATACCTTGGCTGAGGATAATATATATGTATTTTATTTATTTAGGAGTGGAGCAATAGTTGTTTTATGTAATGGGAGAACTACTCCTACAAAATAGAACTTTAAAGAAGTCAGAAGGCTTCGTGGGTCTTTTAGGTCTTAAAGCCTGAAACGACTGAACTTTCCTCTCATGTGAACAATTTCCCCACAAAGTTGAACACAGAGGCTCGCTGTGACTGTCACATTCAGTCTTTTTTGAAGTTGTGTTCTTTTGCCGTATAAAAGCAAAACACCTCCTCAGCTCTCTGTGAAAATTCCTTGGATGCTTTTAAGGAACCATAAATTCCTCTCAGCTTGAAAGACGTGTTTCAGGAAGACTCGTGTCTCCCATGGACCGTGGAAGGCGTCTACCTGTGTCCTGTGCTTCCTCCTTTTTTTGGGGTAGTTGTTGTTTACTATTTCCTGTATGTTTTGTGTTAAATCCATTTAAAATCACATTAGGCAAATTTGCTGTCTTTTGCCCTCATTTGCATGAGCATTTCATTATCTGTTGCACCTGTTGGAAGGAGATTAGACTGCTTATCTAACGGTTCAACTCAAATCTCACGTGGACAAAGCTCATTAGATTTGTACGTTATCCACACAGCCCTGAAAATTAAAAAATATGGTTGCGGCTGCAGGTCAGAACAAGACGAGGGGAAAATATTATTTAAAATCCCAACCAGGTCCCTCTGACCTGGTTTATCCTGAGCTTCTGGCTCTAAATGTCCTTGAGAGCTCCTGGTGTTCATCCTGAGAGAGCCATTATCTCCCAGATGATGTGTTCCTGTGAGTTAAAAGCCTGCCGTGCTGATGTATGTGGTTTGTTTTTCTGTGCCTCTCTGTTTTCTATCACGGCCTCTGTGAATCAGTGTGATTTGGATCAGCGGCAGGCAGAGGTGGTTGCAGGTTTTCAATCTGTAAATTAAGATTCTCATGCAAAAAACTGTCTCACACACATAATTAAAACTTTTCTTTTCTTCTTTCTTTTTGTAGCAAAATATGTATGCTGCAGCACTGATGAGCATTAAATTAGTGAAATGAAATCATCACTGTGCCAAAAAAAAAAACTACTAACAATCTTAGTTTGACCAAACCTGGCATAAATTGGATTTTGTTTTACATTTCCATTCTGTTGTCATCATTCTCAATATGACTTTTTTCATAAATTGATCTTTAATTATAAAGACATTAGATTTTTTTTTTTATTTGAATATTTGTTTTGCTAATTTCTCATCTTCATGCCTCCCATGAATAACACATGTATATTTATACTGGGATAAAACAGGTATTTGTGATACAAAAATGTATTTAAAATAATAATAAAAGGAATTGCCTTGGTTTACTCACTGATTCTTGCTCTGATGCCACAAGTTGTGCACTAATGGGCATGTTTCAGTGGTGTAGTGGTTACAACCAATGTATGGAGGCCTTAGGGGCTGGTTCAACTCCCGCAGCAGTGTGTCGCAGTGAGCTTATTGTAGATATTTTTGATTTATGCCAATTTTGACGCTGCATACTTCAAAATTTATACCAAATTTTGAAGTATGCGTGGAATAACATAGCGCAATTATCCAATCACGAACTAGCTGTGGGTCTAGATATGGCCGAGGCGGTGAGGAAGTAGGGTCAAGTTTGTGTGACAATGGAGGGACATGAGGCCGAATAAGAGCAGGGATCCAGTTGGAAAAAGGGTCCCAGCGTTCTCGCGTACTTAGCTCTTCTAGCTGCATTAACTGCAACACACAAGATGGCCTGTCCTCGACGCAGCCAACCCAGCTTTGATTTGACCTGTGGTCCTTTGCCGCATGTCTCTCCCCTCTCTCATACCCCTTTCCTGTCACCCTACTGTTGAAAAAACAAGCAACTGCTGTAAGCGAAAAAAAAACCCCACAAAAAAAGTCTCATCAAAGAAGCAGGCAATAGCCTTTCAGTAGCTCTGGAGGAGCAGCAGAGATCCTCAGCTCAGGTTGGAGAATCTGCTCCCATGCTGCTCACATGGCAATTATTAGCTATTTAGTCTCTATGGAAGACTGGCAAGAAGAAATAAAGCAGCAACAGGACCATCAAGTGTTTGTCATGTTTGCCATTTGCCTCAATTAGCCATGTAGTGACACATTATGGTGGCAACATCATGATGCAGAGCTGCTTTTCTTCAGTATAATCAAAGAGAGGAAAGGCTAGATGGAGGTACCTGTTAGAGTTTACAGAGGACTTAACAACAGGGCAGGTGTTCTGGTGTTTTGATCACTGCTGCACTTTAAGAGATGGAAATGTCATGAGAGCAGTACAAAACGAAACAATAAAAGTTGCCTAAGTCTAAGTGTTCCCCTTCCAGCAGGATAATGGTCCTCAGGTAACTTTTATGTATTTTTGTCTATTTACTCTCTTACTTTCTTCTACTTTGGGCTATTAAGAACGTGCCACACAAGATTCAACAAACGTTCTTAACTTCTATAACATAAACCTAATTTATCTTTGTAAACCTGATACATTTCACTTGTGTGTACCTGAGCGCTCATTCTCAAGTAATATAAATCTGCATAATTACCTCCCCGATGATGCCATATAAGGCTACATATAGGTGGGAGAGCTATGACTTTCCTCCCATGTCAAAAGGGGTTCATTCACATAAATGGGCTTTATTTTAATAGTAGCTTGATCTCTGACTGTTCCTTCTTTTGACAAAATAACAACAAATGAAACCAGAGTCCCCTGGATACCGACATGCAAGCTACCGTCAGCCAATGAAAATGTAATTTATAATTACAGATTAGTCTAATACATAACAATGTACCCTAATAAAATGCGCATTTGCTACTAACATCCACCTCCTTTTGGGAAATTCTTGCCTATTTTACATACCCAAATGAAAAAGCAAATAACTTAGGAACTGTAAGCCCAAATTACATTATTTGAAAGCTAACACCCTCTAATTTCTGAATATACACTATATTGCCAAAAGTATTTGCTCACCTGCCTTGACTCACATATGAGCTTAAGTGACATCCCGTTCCTAATCCATAGGGTTCAATATGACGTCGGTCCACCCTTTGCAGCTAGAACAGCTTCAACTCTTCTGGGAAGGCTGTCCACAAGGTTTAGGAGTGTGTTTATGGGAATTTTTGACCATTCTTCCAGAAGCGCATTTGTGAGGTCGCACACTGATGTTGGACGAGAAGGCCTGGCTCTCAGTCTCCGCTCTAATTCATCCCAAAGGTGTTCTATCGGGTTGAGGTCAGGACTCTGTGCAGGCCAGTCAAGTTCATCCACACCAGACTCTGTCATCCATGTCTTTATGGACCTTGCTTTGTGCACTGGTGCACAGTCATGTTGGAAGAGGAAGGGGCCAGCTCCAAACTGTTCCCACAAAGTTGGGAGCATGGAATTGTCCAAAATGTCTTGGTATGCTGAAGCATTCAGAGTTCCTTTCACTGGAACTAAGGGGCCAAGCCCAGCTCCTGAAAAACAACCCCACACCAGAATCCCCCCTCCACCAAACTTTACACTTGGCACAATGCAGTCAGACAAGTACCGTTCTCCTGGCAACCGCCAAACCCAGACCCGTCCATCAGATTGCCAGATGGAGAAGCGCGATTCGTCACTCCAGAGAACGCGTCTCCACTGCTCTAGAGTCCAGTGGCGGCGTGCTTTACACCACCGCATCCGACGCTTTGCATTGCACTTGGTTATGTATGGCTTGGATGCAGCTGCTCGACCATGGAAACCCATTCCATGAAGCTCTCTGCGCACTGTTCTTGAGCTAATCTGAAGGCCACATGAAGTTTGGAGGTCTGTAGTGATTGACTCTGCAGAAAGTTGGCGACCTCTTCGCACTATGCGCTTCAGCATCCGCTGACCCCGCTCCGTCAGTTTACGTGGCCTACCACTTCGTGGCTGAGTTGCTGTCGTTCCCAAACACTTCCATTTTCTTATAATACAGCTGACAGTTGACTGTGGAATATTTAGGAGCGAGGAAATTTCACGACTGGATTTGTTGCACAGGTGGCATCCTATCACAGTTCCACGCTGGAATTCACTGAGCTCCTGAGAGCGACCCATTCTTTCACAAATGTTTGTAAAAACAGTCTGCATGCCTAGGTGCTTGAATTTATACACCTGTGGCCATGGAAGTGATTGGAACACCTGATTCCAATAATTTGGATGGGTGAGCAAATACTTTTGGCAATATAGTGTATATGCTCGCTGTGTCTATAAAATGAACTTTGTGGTTGAATTGTGGAGAATCTTAACTTTCTAACGATGTCTAACATGTCTATATTGGTAAACCTTTCACTGGTGGAATTTTCATGCATTCTGAGTTATTCTCAAAACTCAAACCTCTTTGAGAGGCTAAGTAACAAGAGATGTAGTCATTTAGTGAAATACTGGGTTTGGATAACAACTAGCTGATTGCGCAAGACTCCTAAGTCAAGTCTGGAGGAATCGTAAAATTTGTTCGTTCCTGAGAGATGATTAGAAAAAGGAGACAAGTGGTGACTGCAACATTTTGTCCGACATCGAACAATTTAAGATGAAATTTGTTCATAGGGACGGTTCTTGCATGAGGTCCAATGATCCTAAACATGCAGTCATAAATGCCATCAGGTGGTATCCATTAAAACATACTTTTTAGTGGTACAGTAAAGTTCCCAATCAGATTACAATGGAGGATCTGTGACAACAGATGGGGATTTTTTAATCTGCAAAAGCTGTTAGAAACACACAGCTGGAGGTAACAAGGACAATGCTATTTTAGTCTGTCTTTCACTTGTATATTAATAAATTACATTAACATTATTTGGTCCAGTATAAAAAAAAAAAAAACAGAAACAGTTTAGAACACATTTGCAGGCGTCTGCTTGAAAAAAAGCAAAAAACCTCAAGAAAAGCATTTTTCACCAAGCACAATAATATGGAGCTGCTGTTCAGGTGAACAAGCAAGTCAGATGCCATTCATTACCTCTGCGGTGGGAATTCACAGGTGGATGTTTTAATTCCAGCCATTTTTTTTGTTCTCATCAATGCTAAGTATTTTTTTTTTTTTTGTGATGAGCTAATTATTCCACATGATGATGTTGATGCATGCAATGAACATTCAAACTTCCCACTGTGAAAGGTTGATAATTCAAAGGCGTTGGAAAGCCATGCATGAAGCGTTCCCTATGAATATAGGCCAATGGCTGTCTGGATCTTAACTTAATGGGAAATTTATGGGATCAGCTGGGAAGCAGGTTTTTCCACACAAATCCGCTCCAGCACCCCCCGTGGGGTGTCGTCTCTCACTCTTCTCTCTCTCTCTTCACTGACTGCTCCTTAGTTCTCTTGTCAGCAAAACCTCTGATGTTTACTGATGAACCCACTGTCATTGATCTGATCCAGGACAATGATTAGTCTGCATTCAGACATACTGTAATGTGGATTAGCTTGTCCAGTGGTGCAGTCAGAATCAACTTGAGCTTCCTGCTCAAGTGGGTGGAGGCTATGGTGGACTTTTAGGGAGCTCCCTCATCCAGAAAACAAGACAGGAACTGTTGGGAGATTCATCAGAGCTCCCTTCCATCTGTCCAGGTCTTGGGCAGGTCTAGGATTAGGAAAAAAGGCAGGTTACATCTCTTCTGACTATTTGCAAAAAAATAGCTGCCAAGGAGAAAGCTTCTTCCCCCACATCTGTACAGTATTGATGAAGAACACATAGAGAACCTGACAACCTGAGCACTCAGCTCCTTTGCATTAAAACTAAAACAGCAAATTTCTTTACATTAACAAGCTTAACAACATAACCTTTTTCCTTTATTTACCCTACGCTTTATTTTATTTTTATCTGATTTTAATTACTTTGATTGTGTGGATGTTACTTTTACCAATGTTTGAACTGTTTGTCTTTTATCTGTGATGTTGTTTTTTTTCTAGTAGTTTTAAAAGTGCTTGATAAATAAAATTAGATCCAATTTTTCTGTATATATCATAAAAGCATGCTCAAATATTCTATTCTCAATATACATAGAGCTGTTTTTGTACCTTTATCTAATGGCTCTGCGGTGAGTTCTGTAACCAAAATCATATTCAAACATTTTGTACAAATGATTATGGCTAAATTGGATTTGGATTAAAACATTTAAAAAAATGCATGAGCATGTTAGTTATCCAAGGCCTTCAGCCCCAGGCAGTCCAAAAGCCTGAATAGGTTTAACAATTAGCTTTTTAGGTTGTTTTTGTCAACTGACAGCAGATTTGTTCTCTGTAAGATACTTGTTTACCTGGAGATTCTAACAGCATTAGTTTAGATTAATAAAATCTTGAAATTATATATATATATATATATATATATATATATATAATTATATATATATATATATATATATATATATATATATATGTAAAATTATATATATATATATATAGAATAAAGCCTCTATATATATATATATATATATATGTAAAATTATATATATATATATATATATATATATATATATGTATATATATATATATGTATATATATATATATATATATATATATATATATATATATATATATATATATATATATATATATATATATATATATACATATATATATATATATATATATATATATGATTCTACATAAATTTCCAGAGGATGTTTAGTATCGTGGGTTGTTTTTTTTTGTTTTGTATTGGTATGAAGCAGTTAGCGTTAGCGTTTCTCACACTATATTAGAGGCTTTATTCTCCGACAAGCAGGATTTTTACATCAGCTATTTTTATTTAGACAGCAGGGTGACACAGCAAGGTAAAGGTCTGGATTCAAACTTCCATGACAGCATTTTTTATTTTTCTCTAACTGGAATAGCCTTGAGCGACAATGAATCATCCGCCATCTCTTGGTGCTCTCTACATCCATCCCTGCTCTTTGTTTCACAGGCACTGGGATCGATATGGCATTATAAAAATAACCCTGATAGTAAAGTTTCAGTTCACAGATCAGAAAAAAACTTTTTGTTGTTTCTTATTTCTGGTCCGTAGAGCTGACGACAGCTTGGTGTTGAAGCTTTTCATGCTGCTGATTTGTAGCATGAAAAGCTCCCAGGACTCAAAAAAGTCAAAGGGTGCAAGAAAATAGAGAGAAAAAAAATACAAAATAAAAATATAACATTCCCTCAGGACTAAAATTGGTGACAGGCTGCATGAGTAAGGTTTTCTCTGCAACAGTGACTGACAGACAAACATCTATTGAATATAAGTCTCACTTATAATTAAATTACGTCCATCTGATTCTGACCCTTTTGTTTTTCAGCCTCAGGATTCTCCTCATCTGGTGTCTCTACCGATGACTTGGGTCAAGGAAGGGGGGATGGTGCGGCTCGATAAGAAGTATCTGCAGACAAACTTTAAAGGAGTTGGCACTGACGACATCGTCTACAACATCCTCGCCTCAGAAGGACAACCAAAATATGGTAATTGTGTGTCCTTACACACAAATGTGTTCAGTAGAAACACGTGTTTAGTGCCTGGAATAAAAGAGTATTTAAAGAGTTAAAGTAATAAGGAAAGCATTTTATCAATTTACTGTGAATAAATTTTTTTTAAACTCATATGGGTATTAAAAAAAATATTTATGTAAAGGATTTTCATGATGCACTTTTTAGAGTCTTTATTTTCTGTGACTAGTTTAATCTTTAAACGTTAAATGTCATAGATGATCACCTCTGTTCTCTGTCCAGGGGAAGTGGTGCTCTTGTCCATGCCAGCTGACAGCCCACCTGAAGGCTGGGACCTCTCCCTGATCGACAATCAGCGCTATACACCGACCGCTTCTTTCACCCAGGAGGATGTGAACGATGGCACAGTCTGGTACCGCCACTTTGGATCGAGCTACGACACAGACTCCTTCTCGTTCCAGGTCAGTGCTTGTTTTGCTTCACTTACCTCAGAGGTCCGAGCATGGATCTAGGAGGGACGCCATGATATGTTCTAGCGACAAAGTAGAAAATCAAATTCTTTGCTGGTTGTTTTGCTGACAGACCAGGCTACCTATCATTTAAGCCACTGAATTTCCATTGTTTAAGCACAGCATCTTCATCTTCACTAACTGGGTGGTTCTCTATTGTGTCATTTAGTGAGATAAATACTCCTAAAAGTGAATAGTTTATTCCTGTTATTATTTGTCACATGACTTCCTATATCCAGGAGGTTTTTAAAATTCTAAATTTCCCAATTTACAGGAGGGTGTTTGTAACTTTATAACATTTTACTGGTGCCAGTTTTCAGCCTTGCTGTTATTACTTTGTATTATTCTCCTCCTTCTAGGACAGAACCAAGGCAGACTCACACTGGCTACATTTAATCGGTCCCAAATTCTCCCTAGCGACAAAGTTAAACGTTTCTTATTTTCAACATCATTATATGAAATTGTTTATCCAAGGTTAGATTCATTACCTCCTCGCTATTCATATTTCACACAGCCAATGGAAACAGAAATGTAATTCAATTCAGCTGCAGGTGACCAGGAGATCAGGATTTTACCATGGTATTTGTTGGTCCTCATGGGAAATGTTAGCCTAGTAAACTAGCCCCACCCGCCAGCGGCCAAAATAATTTTTGCCTGCGAGTTTGGTCTAGCCTCGATCAATGCCCCAGGCCCTAGAACTGGCGGGCCAATCACAATGCAGAGATGTGTTTTGAGTTTCTAGATGCAAAGCGGGCGGGGTTTTGAGGGCGTGACGACAAAGCTGCGCGACGCTGGAGAAAGTACAACAAGGAAGCACTACTGCAGCAGCAGCAGCAGGTTTCAAAGGAGCGCTCCTTTCAAAGTTAAAAGTTCTCTTTTCTGTTGCTGTGTTCAATAAAATTATGTTTTAAGATCATTTGAGGTGAGAATATTATACTTTAAAGCATCACTATATGGTCGATTTACCGATGTAATGCGTAATTTAAAAAATATTTCCGAAGTTGAGAGGACCGTGGAACCCAGCGGAGCTCTGAGGCTAATGGCAGCCAGGGCTTTTTTCACATATCTGCGTTGGTCCCACGCGTAAAAAAACAAATATTAGTTTCTATGTTATTACTGTTTGTGTATACAGAAGAGGGGCTTGGTCATGCTGTTGCATCTTTTTACAGTAATTGAGGCTTGAAAAGATATAGTTAATATTATGAAATATTGATTATCCACCTCAGCAGATACATTAATCTTAGATATCAACATTTTTAGAACTAGTGATTTTTTTTCCCTCTATGTGCTTTGCCCAGAAAAAGTAAATATATATATATATATATATATATATATATATATATATATATATATATATATATATATATATATATCAAATAAATAAATAAAACATAAACATGCAAACAAGAGATAAAAATGTTTGACAGAAATGTGAAGGAGCTAAAAAAAAAAAAAAAAGGTTAACTGATGCAGTTTCCTGATGATCCAGCAGTTTGTCAAAACAATGAGGATGTCAGCAGACCTGCAGGATGTCTTAGCAGACAGCTATAGCCGCACATGATGGGAGTGATATGAGACTTTTTGCTGGCTTTGCATGTGGCTGGATGCATGTGTTTTCCAATTGTACATAAAGGAGGCTTGTTCTAGAACCAGTTAGTACATCATGTGTGTAAGCCAATCAGTATGTCTTAAACATCCACTTAAAGGTGCTGTTCTGGCAGCATGTATAGATTAGTAATGTATTAGTACATAATGTGCATTAGGGGTACCTTATCTGAGTGATGTTAATGACATGTTTATATTTGTGGAACCTAAGCATAGAGTCTGACTAAGGTGAAATACACTCTTTTAATACGAGAAATAAAAAAATAAAAACACACACACAATATAGGTGATCATTAGCCATTATGATAAAGAAATGGTTCAGCAACAGAGGAAAAGGCAACATGGAGAGAATAGAGCCGTCAATCAGAAGGGACAACAAAACAGGTGTAAAGCATTCTGGGTGGAGTGAGGAAAGACATGCATACCTACATATTTTTATAGACACATACACTCTTTATATGTATATTTATTTAAATATATATTTATTTTGCTTTGGCTATTTGGATTGTTGCACTTTAGCCTCCAAAAGGTGAGGTTAAAAGTTGCAATTTCATTAATGGCTTAAGTTTGCAGTGTTTGGTAGTGTATAGAATACAATACAACAAAATAGAATGGAATAGAATAGCATTGCATAGAATAGAATAGACTTTATTGTCCCTTAGGGAAAATGTGTCATGGACCCAAGTGTGCAGTGCATAGTAGTAGCTGCTATTAGAAACAATTAATACACATAAAATAAAATCCCAACTAAAAACACACGCATAGTGTCATGAACCGAGGACAGATGGACCCAGTATTCAGGAGAGACAGTCAGTAGGAAAGTTCAAAAGATTTATTAAAATAAAAATCAAAAGCGGAGCTGAGGCTCGCGGACACTGCAGGCGGGGGGGGGGGGGGGGGGGGAACCGCCCAATCTCAGACACTCTAGGGAGGAAACACAGGTAAGTGACCACGATAAACTGATATATGATTATCTGGGTTGGTCACTTACCTGGTTTAACAGTCCAGACCACGAGTGTCCCCAGTGCTGCAGTCCCAGAGGTGATGCTGGAAGCTGATCCTGGTGAGGGATCCAGAACAGACAGGAACAGGCAGGATCCAGATCAGGCAGGAACAGAGACAGGTGGCAGGATCCAGACATCCAGACATGCACAGGCTTCCAGGAGGGTTCAGAGTCAGACTGGGACCAGAAGCATGACCAGGTGGTCACGCACAGGAGCAGACAGGCAGGCACAGTGGAAGAGGGTAGCCGAGACAGGACGTAGGAACCGGAACTTGAAGCTGGACTTTAAACTGGTCTCCACCCTGGAGCCAGGCTTACTTTGATAAAAACTGAACCTCCCCCCATAATGAGCCAAAAACCCAGAGGACTCCATGGGGGAGGAACAGTGGATGATCAGGAGAAGAGACAAACACAAAAACCCTCTATCCACTGGCAGCTAGGATCCAGGACATGACCCAAATAAAACTGGACAGACTAACAAAAAGACAAGCAATGATCTGGCACTGAATGCTCAGGCTGAACTGAATATAAACCACAGGAAACAGGTGAGAGGAATAAATTATGATTGAGGCAGGGAAGGAAGAGGGCAGGTGAGAGGAATTACTAATTAAGGGAGAGCAAACAGGCCAAATCATGACACATAGGCTAAATTCAGACTCATAAGAATTAAAAATAAATAGTAAAAAATAAACATCCAACAAGCAGAATACCAAGATATTGCACACCAGTGTAAAACCCAACACATTAACCTTTTATGGTATTGCCTTTATATATCATTTTTATTTTATTTTAATAATTGCTTATGTTGCTTATATTCTTCTGTTACAATGCAAACCAAATGTCTAGAATCCCTTTTTAAGTTTGCCAACAGAAGGTCATTGAAAATATAAGCTGAAAGTAAAACATTCTGTGCAAAACAAAAAAATCCAAAGAGGGAACTGTGACAAAGACTCCTGCTGTTGTTTATTTTGACTTTATGCCCTTTGTGGTGTTTTCAGGAGTTCAAACAAAGTTTACCTCCATGCTCTCTCTCCTGCAGGGCCTGACTTTTTACATCTCTCTGTCTTGCTTCTGTATCTTACAATAAATCTATTTTCACCTTTAACACCTTCTTCTGTCTTTGCTTTTCCACAAATTCTGTGGAAACATGTTGTTGACACAAAACTGCCCTTAATTTTAGAAAGTTTAGTCTTAGACCGCAATGACAAAGTCAGTGTTAAAATAAAGATAAGTGGAAACGTCGAGTTTCTAAAGCTTCAGGCAGATAAGAGAAACCAAACATGTGAGATTTAAAATCAGTATTCGGCTCAGTGAGGCCAAAGAGTGCAGAGTGTGAATGTGTGTATGGATTTAGTTTTGGTCTACATTTTGACAATCACATTAAGTCTGTAACTAAAAAGCCTAAAAACACCAAACATTTAAGTTGTTCTCATAGATCCAGGATGGAGAAAAACATTGATAAGCCTTTATTACTAGTAGAAGTCATAACTGCAAGAGGGCCATTATAAGTCTTTTTTAAATAATCAGGCAGCTTCAACTCATCCATAATGCAGCTGCCAGAATCCAAGTGAATGGATCAGATTATAAATCACTGCATTCACTTTCTGCTTATCAACGAACAGATTTCATAATTCTTTTGTTGGTCAATAGACACATTTCACAGGCTTTTTCAGGTGATTTCAATCAAGTTAATTCTGCTTCTCTTTTCTTAAATGTTGAGAAAGGTCAGATTATATTAACATTGGATGGCAGTGACTCTAAAATGGGGACGTTCTCATATATTTTCCATAAAGTATCGATCCTGCTGCGGCTTTGAACTGGGAGGATAATATGATGAAATGGCCTAACCTTATAAAATATTTTGGTACTTTGACTGGAACACCATAAACACACTGAAAAGCTTGGATTCTTCACAATACTAAGAAAATAACAAATTCATTGCTCTGATACACAATCAAGAATCACTTTCCTTAATATAAACAGTAAAGCTAATGTTAGTTTAGCTTATGCAAAATTCCGAATTAAACAGTAGTTATCATTTTAGAGCATATGCCTACTCAACACATTCACAGCTGTGTTAAAGTTATTTTATGATGTCTTCATTTTACCTATTTTAACTCTTTAAGGCAACATCGATTAGACTTTATTGCTAATTCACGGCTAATGTTACTTGCCTTTTATAACTATTCAACCCAATAACGAGTTGCTATCTTCAGCCACAACTCTGACTGCAAACCATGACATCTCCAACTCTTCCTTCCACACACCACTTAGCGATCTCTGCTAAAACACTCCCAGAAGTTCTCAGCTAAGGTGACCAGATTTCTGAAATCAAATCTGGGGACATTTCCAGCTCATAGATGAAAAAAAAGTAAATTTCATCAAGATGAAATAAGAAAACAGGGACAGTAATGGTTTCATAAATTTTTACAAGCGTATTAATGTTAAAACAACAAAAATCAAGTGTAAGAGCCAGGAACATGTCTCTTAACACTGGTATTATTTTCTCAAGATTAATAAAATGAATAAATCTATAGTGTTTTTTTTTAGTAGAAAACTAGAACGGTCTCTGGGTCGGGATTGAGAGTGAAGGGGTCAAAGGTGGTTAGCAGGGCTTTCTGATTTTTGGGGCCTAAAGAGCTCCGCCTCCACCTTAGGAGAGACTGACATGAGGAATAGAGAACCCAAAAAAGTAAATGCAAACATCTGATCCATTCATTCTTCTCTGTCTTCTTCCCTCTCTACATTCTTTTCTTTCTAGCCCTCTTCTGACTTCTTTGCTACTCTCTGTTTTGCTATTCTATATAGATTTTCTTCCTTCTCTTCAACTGTTCTCATCAGTGTTCCAGTTTTCCTCCACTCTTATTCAGTCTTCTATCTGTCTTCCTACCTTTTTTCTCACCCCTCAATTCTTACACTATTCTAAAACAGAGACATTAATGAAAATCACTTCCAAAAACATTAGAATGTACAACAGGAAAAATTTTGTTCTCATCTGATTAAATACCAAAAATGCTAAATAATATTTATTTTGAATAATATTTGGAGCTAGAAGCAAAAACAGCATAAACGAAAATTGGATAGGTAGTTATCTCCTTCCTATTTTTAATCAGAAATGTTCTTATATCAAAACTGAGTGGTAGAAAAGCACATCTATGATCACAACCATAAATCAGAAAAACAACTTATAATATAAAACTTTCTTAAATATAAACTAAATGTCACCAATCAGTTCTAAAAAATCTTAAGATGAATCCTTGCTTGAAACATGGAGATCCACTGAACCAGATTAGCGTTGATTTTTCAATCCGAGTCTCTTTTACTTACACCAGCAGTAAACCGTAGTCTTGTCTTTCTTCTTTTTATTAAATATTTTTTAAACTGGACATGAAGCAAACTTTTATCACAGGATCAGCTCAATTGATTAACTCACTCACCATAACTCAGGGTAGCTCCCCATCAGGTGTGTCGGGATGTGATAAACTTCCGCTTTTACCTCCCTTCTAAAAAGTGGTGCGCTCCTTTTCTTCTTTGTTTTTTAATGGCAGCTGAGATCCATAAGGATCATTACAGTCCAACAAGCAGTGCACTCTTTTAATCATCTTTGTGTTAACAGCAGCGCAGAATGCTACCCTAACAGCTGCTTCTCCCTGCAACATGCTCACGTGCTTTTTTACCGTAATAACAACCTACAGGCAGCATTTCTGCCCCATTCATAAAAGGTCAAATCGGGGGCATTTCCGGGGAAATGTTTAGCCTGGGACAGGTGGTCCAAAACAGGGACTGTCCCGGGAAATCATGGACGTCTGGTCACCCTGTTCTTAGCAGAAATCAACAAAAATGGCGGCCTCTGTGGTTCAAGCACTTAAACTTGTCTATAAAGCATCAAATGATCTTAAGCTTTAATGCATATCTGAGCCACTAAACCTTTCGGGTCCTAAAATACTGCCTCACCTGATTATCCCAGAACTATACAAAATAGGCAGAAAGTGTTGTTTTCCTTTAAATTAGGACTTAAACATTTTGGTTCTAGCAACCTATAAGTATACAACATAACTAAAAACGGCATTTGATATCTGTACTTTTAACATATTTACATTATGCTTTAATAATTTCATTCTTGACTTTGAAATCCCGTAAGGGACTTTGGATTCCCTTCTATGTAAATGCTGCTTGTTTTTTATTTAAGAGAATTAACTACCTCAGAGTTAGCCTAAATCTGCCAACTTTATGGTGAGTTTAACTACTGTGTTTCACTTCTTTATTCAGTTTGCTGAAGGTATTGAAGCGATCATCCTACAGAGATTTATGTTGAACATCAGTAATTCAACCAAATTATTAGCAGATTGGCTCCAAATCCAATAAAGTTCCTTTAATGGGGCATTAATCAGTGCTTTTCATCCTCATTAGACAAACGGCAGAGGCAGCCAAAAGCTCATAGCAATTTATAATTATCACACATCCTCTTACAACTTGAAACACAAACATTTTAAGTTCTCAGAACGAAGATAAAGCTCCTCAGAGGTTAGGAGTTTGTTTCCAAGTGTGTCAGAGCAAAGATTTTAACTTGTCAGTGTTTGGATTCTAGTCTTTACTGTGTTTGATGCTGAAAACAAACTTTGTTGAACTCTGCTTGATGGCCTCGGAAATACTTTGATCATGGTGATTTGATGCCTCCATAGCTTCATCTTTAATGGCTTTCACTTCTCACTCTACTGATTTCTTTGTGTGAGTTTTTTCCTTGGTGTTAATTTTAGAAAGGCAGGAACTTTAGTAAACTGTCATGGATGTTTTTGGTGGGACGTGAGCGCAGGGAGACCTGAGACTAAGAGAGGAAATTAATATATTAATTTCTGGCATGGAAATACTAGTACAGGTTACAATCGAGCAAAAAACAATGAAAACCGAGGAGCTTAAACACGGAGGCAAGACGAGCAGTTTAATCTGTTCCCAAAGTAGAGAAATTCAAATAAATCAGCAGCAAGTCAGCCAAACATTTACAAGAGAAAATAAACTACAGTGTAGTTGATTGCTTAATTACTCTGATTAAATGAAATGTGCTACTTGGCAGGATGATTCAAAGGTATACATGGTACAATAATCAGTAGGACCTCTACACAAAAATGAAAAATGTACAGATGACCTACTTACCAAAAAGCTCCAAAGAGTAATGAGCTGTTGTGGAAAAGACCAAATGACAATAAAAAAAAAACTTAGAAATGATAAGAAAACAAACATGAGAAAAATCTTACTGTAGCACAAACATCCTTGGCTCCAGACAATAACATCTAATACTCTTATTTGTGTTATTGCTGTAAAAAATACAATGTAGATCTACTTAAATCTCTACAGTAGAGTGAAAATGTTTTTGCCTCATTTTCTTTTTCTGGGTGGATCATCTAAATAAGTGGTCCTCCTAATTGTCAATAATTCTGGCGATATGTTTACGTAACGCCGTCCTATGTGCTTGTCTCCATTTTCACTTACCGGTGATGAAAAAGTAAGCTTGTATGAGAGATGCATACATAAACTTTTAAACACAGGGTGCTGAAGGAGAAATG
Source organism: Cyprinodon diabolis (assembly GCA_030533445.1). Classification (NCBI taxonomy): domain Eukaryota; kingdom Metazoa; phylum Chordata; class Actinopteri; order Cyprinodontiformes; family Cyprinodontidae; genus Cyprinodon; species Cyprinodon diabolis. Next base: position 12,936,079 of record CM060073.1, read on the forward strand.
GGCTTGTGCACGCTCTTACACGCGCTGAATAGGCGTTCCCTCTCGGAAGCGGGTACAGGATTGTGCATTTGCCTTTTTTAATTTTTTGTTGAGAGGGCGGGTCTTTTCAAATATTTGTGAAAATTTTCAATTATACTTTTAAGGAGGAAAAAAATTATTCAAACAAATCCAATGTGAAAGAGTGTTAATCGTCCTCATGAGTTTAATATTATTAACAACTGTTTTAAAAGCTAGGTTCAAGTAGCTGGTGAAGATTCTCAGTCATCCAGATCATAGTCATTTCAGAAAAGTAAAAAAAAAAAAAAAGCAAAAATATAAACCAATGAAATTTTTTTTCCAAGTTTAAAGACGTTTCGCTTCCCAATTTTAATTCAAATTGTCTGGATAAGCGTTGAGTTCCGAGCCTTATAGAGTAGCCCAATAAAGCCTTGTATGGGCGTAGAAAACATGCAAATAGAACCAGAAGAATGGGTCTGCAACTTAAGAATGGGCAGTTGTTGTTTTTTTTTTTTTTGCCTGCATTATGGTGCCCTGTATGGGTGTAGGGTGGGGGTTGGGATGATAGCAGGACGGAATCAACTCTATCGCTGTGTTGTATGTTTCCGAGAGCTGAAACCTGAGACCAACTCGTTTGTTTAAGGTTGGTTTTTCTCTCTTAACATAAATGGCTTCCTTCACACCTCTTTCAAACCACATTTCTTCTTTTTTCAAATTTGTTCATAAGGTGTAGATTGGACAATCAAGTCTTGTCCAGAGTAGGCCGCTCTTCTATGTTGGGTCAGGCATCTGTGGAGAGGTTGTTTGGTGTCTCCAATATAAGATCAGAGCATTCCTCCCTGCATTGAACTGCATCAAACTTAAGGATGCAACAGTCTCTGTCTAAGGGTCTTGTTTGGTTTGAAATGTACTGGGATTTTGTGTTTGGATGGTGATATTTTTGCGTCCGGGTTGTACTCTAGGTTCAAGTATTTTATTCTTTTTTGTCTAATTTAATCCTGTTTAGAGAAAGATTGTGGGATTTTGTGTTGAGCAAAAAAATTAACTAACCCACCCTCCAAAAAAGTAAAGACCTTCAGAAACTTTTGAACAGTACCGTATATAAGGAGTGTGGCATTTATGTTGAATCCAATCTGCTGTATAATCAGTAATTTACAGCAGCGACACCGCCTTCAGTAAATCCAGCTGACTCGGCTCTGACTCTCATGACAGCACATTACTTGTGATTGGTGGCACTAACTGCAGGGTTCTTCTCTACAAGTTCCCAAACTTATTTTCTACAAAAAAAAGATGCAAACAAACAAGACACAGCTGAAACGATGCAGAGATCGTGACTTCACGGTCTTTAGGGTCGTGTTTGACAGAAAAAAAGTTTGATATAAAGCTTTGACTTTAACTAGTGTGATGGGAAATTATGTTTTTTTTTGATGGGTCGAAGAGTGAAGGGATTAGACTAAACCACTTGGTGCTTATCAGCCCTTAATTTAGCTTAATCTAAAAGTCTAATTGATAATTTCTAATTAATGGAAAGTTAAAACTAAAGAGGTGTAAAAATGTCTGAGCTTTAGCTGAGAATACAAACAGGAAAAAGAGGTTCGGGTTCTATTTTTTTTCTTTAGTCTTCAGCTTTAGTGGCTGTTATTGCTCATTGGCAACTTGTTGAGAAGAAAAGCTGCTAACCTGGGAAGGACCTCAGGCATGTGAATGGTTACTCTTGTAAAATCGCCCACTTTCAAAGCCCCCTTTTAACCCCGGTGCTTCTACAAAGTGCTCGAAAGAGTTTCCCCTCTTCTGTCGGGATAAAGCAGATGCTGTGTTTGTTTTTTGCAAGATTATAAATGTTTTATGACAGAGGTTACTGACAGATGGGTGGAACGGGATGATTTTAACTCGGCAACAATCACACCTCAGACCCGGCAAATGTCACAGCTGTGGACAAACTGCAGAAAATGGGTTAATTTTACTTTTATGGTCTGTTAGATTCAGTTAATAGTTTCTGACTTATGCCTTATTGACAGAGAAAAACTCTCTAAAATGTAAGGATGAATTGGCTAAGATCAGTATTTTGTTCCAAGGAGCTCTTAGCAGAAACATGGCACACAGTAGATGGTCTGGCTAAAAGATGATGCATCTCTCTGGTCTTTGCTGGATTTTTTTCCTGTTTCCTTGCATTAAGTTGTGTGATAAAATAAGCTGATTGTTTATGAAATCCACTCTGATATCTTTTTCTTTTTGTGTCTGCAGGTTTCCTCAGATGTTTCCCCTCTCATACAAAGCGATGCTCAGACTTTCACTATTGGAGTTTTACCCCAGATCCCAGGATTTCCACAACTGGCCCCGGACTGTGACCTGCAGATCACAGTGAGCAAAAGCAAAGACAAACATACTAACTGTCCCCTGAGCTATATAGAATCCCACTAAGCGTCCCCCAGAGAGGACAGCCGCCTCTGTGTCACAAAGCTAAAACTGCACTTCAGTGTTAAACACACTTTGGACCACCATGTAGGAATATTTGCTCCAAAATAGCTGATAAAACTGTGGACACAAATAAGTTTGATTGGAAGAATTGAGAATTAATGTTAGCTCAACAGTTTCTTTTTTTTGTATCAAAATATACATTAATTAGTGCATATGGTTAACAATTTAAACAGTGACATCCTGTATGTAATGTTGTCATTTCTAAATCCTTCAAACAATATTTCATCTAGCTTTAATTCTAGGGGAAATTGAATAATTTAGCAGCAAGGAAAATGGGCCCGCAGCATGATGCTGCCACCATCATAAAGGGTTCACAGCTTTTAAAGCTTTAGGATTAATTTCAATTGATCCAGTTAATTTATAAGATCAAATTCACAAAAAAATTTGCTTTGTTGAATAAAATTCCAATGCTATCCAACTTATTAAATATTACAATCAAGTTCTGTGTAATATTTAAATAGATATCCGAGGTAACCCAGGTTACTGCATATAGCAGCAATCCCTGTATGTAGTGTCAGTGGACATTACATTGCATCATGTCTTGACTTTTTACGAATTTCTCATATCGAGCCAACATGTAGCGACGTTTGGAAAGAAAATTCAGTTTAACCTAAAAAAAAAACCTGCAGTGCATCCTAGTTAAACATAAACAGCTCTCTGCAGCAACTGACTGGTGGTTTATTAAGATATAGTAGATATTTTGCTCACAAGCACTATCTACTCTATGTAAGGAATAAAGGAGTTAATGCAGCAGCAGTCCCATTAGTGGCTATGAGAAAGAAACCCAGCTAAGTAGATGAGCTCTTAGCCAGTTATTAAGTGTAAAGATGGAAGAAAGAACAGATAGCTGCAGCAAATGCCGATTCGAAAGCTACTGTATGTCTAGAACCAAAAGGTTAATTTACTGAAAGACCAGGCCACTGCGTGTATAATTGTTAGGTTTAAACACCAAACACCTTATTCAGCAACCTGCACAAAGAAAGACACAGAGAATTGAGTATAATTTACTTGCAAGGAGAGGGGATCAGAAACTGCATTCAGTTACAATCTCCAACCCACTCTGAAGCAGTCTCTGCTCTCCAAGCTTTTTATTTAGAACGCCCTGGTTACAATGTGGTTTCAACCGCTAAGGGGAGGGGATCACAGAAACCAGTTGAAACCATAATTTTCGTACAACATCATACAACATCATAAGATAAGGAAAGTTTCTCTCCACATCCGGTGTGTGCAACTCTGCGCAGCTCTCCGAGTTTCACAACATTAACCCAGCTTTGACCCCAGCAACCTCCTTGCACAGACTTACAACAAGTAAAGTTCAACAGCTTACCCCAGCTGTGACCTCAACATCCTCCTGCACAAACTGACAGCAAAACATTAGTAATCATAGCAAGCAAAGTTCACTCTTTGTAATATAAGTAAGATAGAGATAACAAGTCTGTATAATATGATTAAAGTAGAATAACTTATGTACAATTAATCCAACAATAATCTAAAGTTAAAGAGCTTGAGGTGATTGTCAGAGGTACAGTGTCTTATCCAACCCCCAACCCACAGCCGCCACCACTCCAGGACTGTCTCAGCTAAAGAAAAGGGTAGCATAGATGCAGCTTTTATGAAGAGGCAAACATAGCTACTATAAAGTAAAACACTGAAATAAAATTATACAAAACCGGAGGAAGAGTGGTCCCTATATCTTCCTGCAGCCTGAGCCTATAGCAGCATAACTATAGAAATAGCTCAGGATCATCACGGAAACTATAAGCTTTATCAAAGGGATCATTTTAGGACTAATCCTAAAGGTAGTGTTAAGGAAGAAATTTCTAAAAAGTTAACTTTCGAAAAAAGTTTGGCTCTCTCTCTTCCTCTGGATCCCAGGTCCTCTCGGCGGCCACGTGTAGCCACAAGGAAAACAACAATGCGTGTTGACATCACAGAATTACAGAGTTTAATCCAATATAAGACAATGCATAAACTTAGAAGTAAGACAATGCACAAACTTACACCAGAAACTGCAGAACAACGGAGACATACATTCATTTACCTGACATAAATGGAGAGAAGGAAAGAAAGCAAAGACGTACAAAGACATCTTTGGATAGTTGCAAGAGCAAATCTGATTTGTTACTTCTGTGTAGAAAGTTTTATCCTCTTGTATTTAATTTATTCAAATAAGGCGTACCTTTGCTCCTCCAACCAGGAGCTATCTCTGACCCCTTATCTGAAGCCTAAAACCCCTGTAGTGTTTATGGCCTCTGACAGATGAGTGTGAAAAGACAGAACTTCCACTATATTGTTTTACGACACAGACAAAAGGCAGTTTAAACGATCCTAGCAAACCATCCGCTGCAGCCACAGGCAAAAAAAAAGGTCAACAGGCCAGAATAAGTCACTGATTTAAAACCACAATTTAGGCCATTTGAATCAAGACTAGCTTATTTAAAATTTATTTTCTCAACAGTAGGTACCCTCACAAACTTACACTGGGGGTTGGTTTCCCTTTTTTTAAAATTTCAAAAAGCACCAGTAAACCTGGAGTCTGAGAACCAAGTCGTCTGTTAGCGACACAGGGAACATCATATCTCTAATTTATATTTCAAAATTTAGATGAATAAATTAATGTAATTCAAATTTTTAGTTGAAAATGTGCTCTAAAATGGGTAACAAAAGGGTAGAAAACTGCTTAGTGACGAGTGATTTCAAAAAGATTTCCCTGATAATCCCTAAAAAACCTGCATTTGTTTTTTTTTTATGAATATGGTATGTATATTTTCTCTGTGTCAAGCTGTATAGTGATGAATAACTTTAAACACTTTGATATGAGCACACTGGTCAGTTAGGGTTCTATCTTTTGGGTTTAATGTGTAACTGCTGTTTTTATTTTCTCATTTTAACCTATTTATATGTTTGTATTTGTGAAGGCTCTGGATGATCAGGTAACAGAAATAACACCTTCAGCCCTCTCCTTCATCGATGCTGGGACTCCCAGCGAGAAGCTCATCTATAACATCACCAAACCACTTCTGCCCGGACAAGGTGAGCCGTGAGCATAAATATAAGCTTGTATTTCTACCCATATGCACTGCATTTATCCCTGACCCTATCTGGAACCATAACCCTTTATATCACAAATGTATTTCTTGCCTTTACTAACAGCTAATACTCACCCTACCTCGAAACCTAATCCCCAAGAAATGAAAATGGGGTGTGGTGTATCAAGATTGAGCTGTGGTCCCCATAAAGTCCATTGGTCCTTAGAAACTAGGTTAAAATACCAGAGAAGATCCTAAATAGGCAACGTAAACAATTACTCACATATCCATCGATCCATTTTCTGTCACGCTCATCCCAGCTGGGGTCGTGAGGGGTGCTGGTGTATCTCCAGCTGTCTACGGGCGAGAGGCAGGCTACACCCCTGGACAGGTCGCCAGTCCATCGCAGGGCAACACAGAGACAAACAGGATTAACAACCATTCACGCACACACTCACAAGAAGAAGCCAATTAACCTAACAGTCATGTTTTTGGACTGAGGGAGGAAGCCAAAGTACCCACAGAGAACCCACACATGCTCAGGGAGAACATGCAAACTCCATGCAGAAAAACCAGGAATCGAGTCTGGAACCTTCTTGCTGCAATGCAGCAATGCTACCCACTGCACTACTAAGCAGCCCAATTACTCACAAACACATGATTTAAAAAAGAACTAAAATAATCCCCTTTTAGAAGCTGTTTTAGATAAATGTTAATTTTCCGCCTAGTATCATAATGTTCTTATAACTGATTTATTGACCTTCTTAAACTGAAACAGGATTTCATAGTTCTCTGATTTCTAAATGTTTTTAGTGCAACGCTTTTAACATGGACTTCCTGTGTAACTGCAGCTGAATTTAATGCACCACTCAGACCTAAATACGCTTGTTTCAGCATCCGTCAGTCTGCTGCCTAACATTCAGCTTGGTGTAATGAAACGGAAAAACGCTTTAGAACAGCTCTCATTCATCAACTAATGCAATGATCAATTAGTGACGAGTCAGGCTGAGGAGAGGAAGGAGGTTAGATTCACATTTTTAAAAACCCAACCCTCTCATTGTTCTGCTGTTTTTATATCAGGTGGACAGATTTCATTTAGGCATCGGTTTTGTTGAGGAGCCAATCAAAAAAAATGTTTATTTCTTTTTTATTGTATAAATAAAGTATCAGCAAGTCTGTCTTTGCATGACCAAACTCTCCTTAAAAAAAATAAACAATATTGCAGTCTAACTATTAATTAAACCATGCATATCTTACTATACTGTGTTTATCTGATTGTATCCAAGATATCCACAATCTAGTAGGGATTCAGGTCAGGGAGCTTTATAGATTGAAACAGCTGTAAAATATGTTTTTGGGACTCTTTTTCGTTTTCAGTAAATTCTTTTTTTTATATATATACTTTATTGATCTCACTATGGAGAAATTTACCTCTGCATTGTAGAGTGCCTGGGCAGCAATCGGGCGTTAGGTGTCTTTGCTCGGAGACCCAGAGTGTCAGTCTGTGGGAGTGGGGCTTGAACCTCAGGATTCCAAGCTCTATGCCCTAATCACTTGGCCACCACTTCCCCAAATACCTGTGTGACACCATGAAAGAGTAACTGTTATAGTAACTGATCCTTTTAGAAGCTCTGCTGCAAATTATTAAAATGTTACCTTCTCATTCCTTAGTCATTAGAGGCTCTAAATTAAATGCTATAAAATCTAAGCAGTTTGGAAGTGAATGAAAATGTATTTTGCCGAAAATTTAGAATTTTTTAATATAATTTCAATATGAAGCTAATATTTTGTGACCAAGGAGTCAATCTGTCGAAGTCTGTTTGCATATATGCATATGGGCATGATTTAGTGTGATTTTTGTAAAGTTCATAGAGAAGTTAGGACTAACTATTCAAATGTAGTCCTGGTAAGAAGGAAAGGTTTGTTTTATTCATGGATTTTAACTGCAGTGTTCCTGTATGAGTCGGTAAATTTTGGCCTCTCCTGCGTTTGTTTTAGGAGTCATCGAACATCGAGACAGACCGCTCCAAGCCGTGAAACATTTCACGCAGGCTGACGTCAACAACGGAAAAATCATCTACAGACCCCCGCCTGCTCCATCACACCTCCAGGAACTCTACCAGTACTCCTTTACTGGTGTGGTCTTACTTACAGTCATGCATTCTTTCATATTATTTTATATTCTCAACACTGAGTCTTGAAAAGCAGCAGAGGAGTTGAACTCTATTTTCAAAGCAGTCCGAGGGTGGTTTGGACAGTTAAGAGGAATTTTTAAGACACCTTGGTTCTAAAGGATAATCCATAATCCAACATCAAAGCTTGCCAAGTTAAATGTTTCTTAATCTGGGATTTTAGAGCTTTGCTGCAGAAACCCTTCCTCTTTGACTCTTCAGTTGTTTTCAGCATTCTTGTTTATTCGTTAAAGTTTTCTTTGTCCAGCGTGACAGCATCTGAATTTGAAGATAAGGTGTTTTTTTTTTCTTTTATCACCTTCCAGTTGTAACAGTCTCCTTTGTTTAAACCCGACAGGCCTCCCGGAGTCTCTAAGTGTTTATTTTACAGGTAAATATTCTCCTTCCACTTTGAACATGGAAGGAGGGCGAGAGGAAGAGCTTTTCCTCCCTTCTTTCCTCATTGCATCTTTTTTCCTCTTCTTCTTTACTTCCACAGTTTTGTTCTTTCATAATTTCTTTGGATTTATTCTTTTTTGTTTATTCTGTCCACCCATCCATCATGTTTCCATCAGTCCATCCTCCCCTTCCAACATTCAATTCAATTCAATTTCAATTCAGTTTATTTATATAGCGCCAAATTCACAACACATGTCATCTCAAGGCACTTTACAGTTCAAACAGATCATACAGTCAAATTGATACAAAGTTTTCTATCTAAGGAAAACCAGTTGATTGCATTGACTCATTGACTCAAATACAATCCCTCACACTAAGCATGCTTGTGTGAGGGAAAAACTCCCTTTTAAGAGGAAGAAACCTCCAGCAGAACCAGGCTCAGTGTGAGCGGCCATCTGCTGAGGCCGACTGGGGTTCAAGGAGACAGAAGTAGGGATACAAAAAGCAACTGTAAAAGGCGGCCCCGTCTAGGAAACACACAGCCAGGCAGACGAGCTCAGAGCCAGCTCCCATGCCAGTGGACGAAGAGAGCACATCCAGCAAGTCACGGTCAGAGAAACAGGACCACACTGGAAAACAGGCCAATCTCCAGCATCTATAAACAATCCATCCGTCCATCCATCCATCCATCCATCCATCCATCCATCCATCCATCCATCCATCCATCCATCCATCCATCCATCCATCCAGGCAGCCAGTCTCTGTATTTTTGCTTATAGTTCTTCAGGCTTTTTGATGCGCTGTTAAGGTATTTCATGGGGTGACTTTTTCTGTCTTCAGGAAGTTTTGTTTTTGAGTTCTGTCCAGTATTTGCTGTCAGAGGCAGGTGGAATGAATAGCACATAATAATAGTTTGATACTGCAGGCACAAGGATAGATATACTGTTTATATCCTGGAACTTTCTGTGAAGTTTCATTAATAAGCTATAAAAATATTTGTCCTAATTTTGAGCATTTTTCATTAAAATAGCAAGTCTCGAGGCTAATGGTTGTAAAGCAGCCAGAGTCTTCATTAAAGCTGTGTAAACACACATTCTGCCAAATGTCCAGCTGATGAACCAGCACCTCTACCAGCTTTTATTATTATATTATAATAAATTACATTACATTACATTATATGATATTATATAACATACTCTAGCTGCAAAAAAACTAAAAGCATAAATGTGTGTAATAATAAACAGTTTAATAAAAAAAATCCTCCCCATTTTTGCGAGCTGTTTATAACTTGGTATTCCTATTTTACTTTATTTTACCTGAAACTTATATACTGTATATATTCACGTTTTATTAAATCTCAGCATGCCTGTCTTTCATTTATAGTTTCTTCTCATCCAAACTGTAGAATTGGCAGACTTCTGGTTTTATGAGGGTTTAATCTAATTTGCTGTTGATATATTTTACCATAGAGAACATCCCTGGCTGTGTTTGCTTTACAAATCTTTGTAGGTCCGGTTAAGTTTCTCCTCTTTCTTCATCTGCTTGTGTTTTTGTGCCTCAGTGTCGGACGGCGAACACACCACTCCTGAGCTGGACTTTGTCATCCTGTTGCTGTCCAATCACCAGCAGCCGCCGGTCTTTCAGGTCCTGGACCCGTTGCTGGAAGTCAAATTGGGGGGACAAGCTACCCTCGGTGAGAGAAAATGGAAAAACCAACCCAGCTGAAACATTGGTTAACGTGTCAGTGGAGCTGCAGCATGTTAGCGGACAGCAAGGCCAAAAAAACCTGATGCCTTTTAAAGTTGGATGATTTATCTCGGCAGATACATTACAGCTAGTTTCCTTTGTTTGTCTCCTGTGCTCTGTGTCCAGGAGGCCAGCTGTTGGCGGTGAGCGATGTGGACACAGATCCAGATGACCTGGAGTTTGAGCTGGTTGACGCTCCCATCCACGGAGAGTTGATTAGGACTGATACCAACATCCGCATGATTAACAGTAACCCACATTATTAAGTTCCAAAATAAAAGCATCTTAAAAGATAACCAGATAGAGACCCAGCTTTATTGAAATAGTTTCCTGTTAGATTAAGAACACCTAGTTTGTTTTGTTGATTCTGATGAAAGCTGGATTTCCATTTTGTATTGAACCTGTTAAGAACACTGATAACCAGCCTTCTGGGTTTTATGCTCATTATGAGCAGAAGGAGGATTTTGGTGGTACACATCAAGTTTTTGATGTTACCATGTGATTTGCTTTATTGCTCAATTATTAAATTCAATTTTCTGAAGAAAAAAAAAAGCTCATGATGCCATGCACTCTAATAAGGCTCTGAAGGCAAACAAGCCCACATGGAGTGTTTGTTGTTTAAAAGCCAAATCTCAGTCTAATCAAACAAAAGCATCTAAACAGTTAAATTCAATTCAGTTTATTTATATAGTGACAATTCACAACACATGTCATCTCAAGGCACTTTACAATTCAACCAGATCATACAGTCAAATTGATTCAAAGTTTTACATCTAAGAAAAAACCTCTTTGCATCGACTCATTGACTCAAATGCAGTCCCTCACACAAAGCATGGTTGTAGCGACAGTGGAGAGGAAAAACTCCCTTTTAAAAGGAAGAATCCTCCAGCGGAACCAGGCTCAGTGTGAGCGGCCATCTGCCAAGGCCGACTGGGGTTCAAGAAGAGATACATAAAGCAACTGTAAAAGGCGGCCCCATACAGGAAACACACAGCCATCAGACGAGCTCCGACCTAACTCCCAGGTCAGAGGATGAAGAGAGCACATCCAGCCACTCACAGTCAGAGAAACAGGACTACACCTGAAAAAAAGGCAGAGCTCCAAAATCTATAAACAAAGGTGTTGATGGCAGCAGCACAGCTGATATTTCTCTCCAGGATGGGGCCACAGCCAAACAGGAACAGATGAGGCAAAGCTACTATGAGAGAAAGCAGAGAGAGCATAACGTTAGAGATTGAACTAACAGATTCTGCAGAGTGGAAGAATAGAGATAGAATGAAGCAGAATGATGAAATAGGGGTCCCTATGTCCTCCAGTAGTCTAAGCATATAGCAGCATAACTATTGAGATAGCTCAGGAGTCAGTTAGCATGTAGATGTTGTTTAATGATGGTCATGGAGACTTGGTGATCCCCAAGGGGCTCCAATTTGATCTTGTGTTCTTTTTTTTTAAAATTGATACCATATTTAATTTGACTGTCCCAGTTGCTTTAACTCTATAATATTATTCTTAATATAGATTTGGAAGAGTTAAGGTCAAAAGGAATGTGTCTTACTGGATTCACATGTTTTCTAGTGTCTATTAAAATGCGGTTGTGATCATTAATCAAGATTGTTAACTAAAAGAAACTAAAAAATAATTTAAAAAGTAACTAAAAGTTTCTACGTAAAAAGGAGTTATTTTATGTGAGGTATTTGGGATTTCTCCGTAGGTGTAGCTCTAGTGATTTGATGGAAAATGCATAATTTTTCCTCACAGAATTAAAGAATTCAAATTAAAGGTTGGCTTTTTCTAATTCCTTTACTAATAGATAGTACTGCTGTTGTAAAATATGAATTTATTCTAAGTTGTTTCATCCATGTGTACCAGGCAGAAGTTTTATTATTTCTATCACTTCTTTTCCACCATCTTATTTATCTTGGTAACTTCGTTTGCATTAAACTCGATCTAAATGCACCCTTCTTTCCAGGCGACACATTCACCTTCAGTGACATCACCCGCAAAGTCCTCCTCTACCGGCACGCTGGCCTCTCCAACCAGGATGACGCCATGTCCTTCTCGGTCAGCGACGGGATCTCCATGGCAACCACAGTGGTGCAGGTGACGGTGCTGAGCGGCGTGAGCGAAGAGAGCGATGGGCCGCAGCGAGACCCGGCAGCTACTCTGTCGCTGGAAGTGGGCGAGAAAAGCAGCACGGTCATCAGACGCTCACACCTGGCATACACTGTGAGTAAGAAGGAATGCATGCTGGGTAAAAGATCTGGGTAAATGACATCATATCTGAACCCTAAAACACTTAGAGAAGCACCCAGTCATTCATGCAGCTTCTGTCTGTGCTGTTTCTGCAAACGGAGGCGATGAAATAGTTTAGTAGAGTCTAACATCCTAATTCGTTTGGTATAATTTAAGGAGTAAATTATATTCAATTTACAGACTAATGTGAAAATTGCTTCCCTTCGTGGTTGGGTTCACTCTGTGTTTAGTGCCTTCCAAGTTTGATCAGATCATACAGGATGTTAGTGCCATATCTAGTTGCAATATTTCTTTATCCCCCTTCAGTTTCTTGTTTTTATTTGAGCAGTACAAAGAATTGCATAACGTTATTAAACTAGTTAAAATCCTCTTGCATGCATCACCTCTGAAACAGTACTCTATAAAACATCTTTTTACTGTAGTTAGAGCTACCAATATTTTCACCTACAGCCTGAAATGTTTGGTCATTGCTTTTTGCTAAACAGCTGAAGCTCAGTCAGATTGGATGAAGAACATCCTTAAGAAAATCTGTTTGGTTTAGCTCTAGACTTTGGTTATTCCTCTGCGACGCACATAATTTGATCTAAACTGCTCTTTCAGGTTTGTCTTGAATTTACCTCCATGATTCCACCATCCCGGCTAAAGAAAAGCACCCTCACAGCATGATGCTTCCACTGCCATGTTTCACATGGCAGTGTCTACTCCACAGTTCCAAAGAGCCTTGTTGTTGTTTTTGTGATTAATTATTTGCTTTGTCAGCCCGCTTTGTTAGGATCAACATCTATGGTTTTTAAATCCTCTTTCCATGTTCAGATAACGTACTGAACAAAGGTCTGGGAGATATTCAGTCATCATGATGCTGCTTGTTCTCAAATGTCCTCAAATAAGTTCCTTTACAGAAATACCGCACTTACACTGAGATTAAACTATAAATTTTTTTCTTTTATCTGATTAGGTGACCTATGAAGGCAGTTGTTGCCCTGTGTTTTATTTAGGGAAAACAAAGTGATGTCATATTTCTGTCTTTACAAAAATATTGAGCCTGTATCATGTCCTTCCAGTGTCTTAAAGTCAAGTCTTCAAAGTTCTGCTCTGTATTGTTTGGTCACTTAAAATCCCGATAAAGAAGGTATAATGTCTGAACCTAAAATACTAAGAGCCTCTGTGTTTTGGTGAAAACAGGACAGCACATCCCCTGATGATCAGATCCACATCGAGCTGGTATCTGTGCCCATGTACGGCATCCTGACCAGGACCTATTCCCAGCAGGAGCCTCAGGAGCTGAGGGAGTATTCATCCTTCACCCAGGAGGACGTCAACCTGCACAGGATCAGGTGGGAAAGGGACTCGTGTATGAAATTTGGTGAATTCATTTGCTATTCACTGATGCTTTTTATTGTTTTAAATCCACTTTTCCCTAAAGTGCTCCTCTGAGCTTTAAAGTTAATAGTCTCTACACGGTGAAGCTCCTCTCATCAGGATTTTTATTCTTCCTGATGGTTTTATTGTAACTTCAGATGCGTATAAAAGCACATGAAGCAAAGCAACAATAAGGGTAAGACCAATTTTTAGGGCAATTGAAAAAACCCTAATGAATGTGTTATCAAAAACAAAGAGCTCTCATCCTAAAGTCAAAGGTTTTCCTGGGATAATTATAATCTGTCCTCTGCAACATTAATCGCCTTCATCATTAGAGATGCTCTAATAAAGATGCTGCTTTAAAAAGCAGAGACAGGCTGTTTGTTTGAGTTTGTAGGTGATAAAATGGCTTCAAAGAGTTCTTTATGCTGAGGTTGCAGTCATGATTAGCTCCTCTGGTTGCTGCTTGACTCCGTCGGGAACTTTTTTACTTCCACTTCAAAGAGCAAAGAAAAAATTGTTCAATTTTTCTTCAGAATAAAGTTTTTAAAAGACCAAAACCAGAAGAAAAGAATTGAATTCCTTTTCTTTCTTGAACGGAGTCTGTTAGAATAAGCTGAGCTGATGAGCATAGCATCAGTTTTACCTGTTAGAGGAGGTGAAGTCCTCAATGAGAGGCATGACATGAAACATTCACATGTTGGCTCCTTCATTTCCATTCATTGAACCTTCCTGAGCTGCAGGCGCAACTGTTTGTTTTTGTTTTGACTCTTTGGATCTAGCAAACAAGCGGTGCGAAGCTGGATGAGTCAGGGAAAATTTGACAGGGATTGATTTCAGCACGGTTATTTGTGGGAAAGCTACTGTTAGAGATTACAGCGAAATCTGTTTATCCCTCAGTCTTTAAAAACACCTCAGACACACTTCTGTCGATATGTCATGAGATGAGATGCTGATTCTTATGTAGCTGTTCACGGAAACAAAGGCAAAACCAGCTGATGCCTTGATTTATAGATCCATCAGAATACCATGAATCCGAGCACATTCAAAGAAAGTTAACTGGAAGGAAAAAGTGAGGTGGGAAGCAAGCACTCTACCTAAACAAAACACTAAAAATCACAAATGAATCTTAAAATCATGCGATCTACATTAAGCTTCCATCCTGATAGTGTTGATTTAGTCCTCTTTCAGTCAGAAAACTTTTTTGCTCAGCTGCAATCAGCAAACATAAACATTGTGATGCACTGTTGCCATCTGCTGGCAGTAATTATACACATCCATCAATTTGGCAGCTTTAATCTCACTTCATACTGTACTTCAGGCACTACTTGTGTCTTATTCCTCTTGATTTACTACTTCGTGCTTTTTCACACTTTTTTTCCACTCCTCCAGTGGGGAGGAGTTTGTTGTTTACTTATTGTGCTCATACAGAATATTTGGTCACATGGTCTTGTGAGGAAACAGAAGACATACAACCATGCACACACACAATCAAAGCTAACCGGTATGTTTTTGGACTGTGGGAGGAAGCTGGAGTACCCAGAGTGAACCCACGGATTTGTGGGAAGAACATGCAAACTCCATGTAGAGTTTGCATAGTCTCATTGGGGACTATGCCAGGAATTGAACCCAGAACCTTTTTGCTGCAAGGCAGCAGAGCTACAAACTGCCCCACCATGCAGCTCATATACAAAACCCTTAAGTTTAATAACAAACAGAAACAAAATAAAGTGTAAAATACAGTAATAGAATATAATGGGACAACAGGGCACCAATAATAAGGGTATAAGAATCAGTTAGAAACAGGAAGTTTTAGTTTCCTGTAATGATCTTCCACCAAATGTCTGCTGGAGTCTTTGATCCAGATGACTCGTTTTATGAGATTTAAAGACCTTGTTTCCAAAAATCTCTGCTGACTAAGAGACTCTTGTTATTTGAAAGAAGCGAAACATCCATCCATTAAAACCCTGTGATTGATTCCTCATTCCTTTCTTTGTTCAGCTTTCGCAAGACAACTTCTCTTTGATTATTCTGGAAATGGTAGCAGAACGTCTGAGGTCACATCTCCAGCCCTTCAGAGCTACTGTCCCACAACCTTTAGATGCATCCTTTTCCAACACACATCAATCAAGTGATTGTTTTGGAGCAGAGCTGCTGCTCCTCCACTGCAGGTTGTTTGAATGTCTTATCAGGATGTTCTCCCTATGGAGAGTTTCTGCCCGTGTCCCAGTTAATGGTGAACCCGGGAGAAATAAATCCTTTCTGGCATTTAAAGCATGCTCCTGCCTCCCTCTGAACCGAGATAAGCTTTTTATCCTAAAGCTCTGATATGAGGTCCTGTGTTTGAACATTTTTTTGTTTAAGAGTCACCCAGTAGAAATAAACTGGTTCTCCATATGCAGGTACACCACCTCACTAGAGACAGGAAGTCAGCCGGTCACAGACATCTTCCATTTTGTTGTCCATGACGAAGACAGCAACCGCCTTGACAACCAGATGTGCACAATTACCATCACCTCCATGCCCAGACAGCCGCCAGTGGTCACCCTGCAAGGAGGCATCAAGGTGATCTTTTTTTTTCACTTTTAATGCTGGTTCTTGTTCTCTCTTTTCTCTTTGAAGCATTTTGGTTTGTGATAAACTGGGATTAAATCTGTTTCAAAGATAATTTTTTTGAGTCACAGAACAGCTGTTAACATTTTTCAGTTGACAAAAGAGGAGTTTGATCTAATCTTTCAAAATGATTTTGATCTTCAATTAGACAGAAATACATAGAATATAACAGATGAGGAGAAATAGGACTGGGGACTGGGTTAGTGAAAACTGAATTAATCACTAAAGAGAGGGAATCCAGTGAAAACTTTGCCGCTGCCACAAACAAATGAAAAGAAGCAGACCTGCAGCCTTTTTTATTGCAGCTATTGCTTTTACAGATGCCAGGCCTCTTCATCCTCTTTCTCTCTCTGCTCCTTGCAGAACCTGATGGGTGGAGCTGGCTTTAAGCTCCGGCTCCAGCAATCAGTGTAGTTTACACTGTATGAAAAAACACAGTAGTAGCCATTCAACATTTCCCCACTTTCCTTGATGGGCCCCTGGCTGGTCCTTGGCTAGTCTTCTACAGTTTATTTTTAAACATCTAAAATATTCTGTCATGATTTATGGACATTCTAAAGCGGAGGTCTTCAACAGGGGGTCCGTGACCCCTAGGGGTCCACAGAGGTACTGCAGGGGATTCGCAAAAGTTTTGGTTGATTAGTCTTTTTTTTTATATTCCCAACCTGGAGTTTTTCCACTAATTGAAATGTCTTTAACTCCACATTACCATGAATTCAACGCACTGTAGTAAACAGATAAATGGAGGCAGAAGATGTCTTTCAGTCATCAATGCTCACATTCAGTGACACATAGGAGCTCTTTCAAGCTGGGCACCGTTTCATTCACAACACCTGTCCCATCAACCAGGAATCAGAATCAGAAATACTTTAATAATCCCAGGGAGAAATTACTCTCGTTAAATGAATCCATATGTAATAGAGTGACTATAGGATCAGTTTGATATAACACAATTTTATACAACATATATAGTATGGGGGTCCCCGCTCCATCTCGCCATCAGTTTGGGGGTCCTTAGCCTGGAAAACTTTGAAGAGCCTTGATCTATAGAGAAGTGTTATCTCCTGGTCAGCCCCTGTAATTCAGTGAAAGGGTGGAGTCAGGGTATAAATACAATGCCCATGAGAAGGCCATTGGCTGGAAGTTGGAAGGGATTTTTGCTGCCATTCGGATTGCTTTCTACTGGGAAGGGCCATTTGGAGTGGCTGCTACTGTAAAAGAAATAAAAAGTGAAAAATAATAAGTGAATAACTAAAAGTTATATACGAACAATATTTGTACGATTGTATAAACAAGGATGTGCTGTATATGTTTTTAATTCATAAAATGATTCACTGGGATAATTATCTGGTCCAAAGACCTGCCTGAGCTACATTTTCTCCTCCTACACGGTTCAGTGAGGGGCCATGAATAAATCTGTGAAACAAACTCTTTAGGAAACAAAAATAGAGAGCTTTCAGTGTGACCCAGTGATACAAAACTGTCAGATCATTCTGCTGGATTACACAGATGAGACGTGTTCGGTTTTAGCTGATATTTGGGTCACAGGATCCGTGTGCAGGAGGTGGGAGAAGGAGATCATCCGCCTGTTAAAAAAAACAGTCCACATCAGGTGGACATATCCCATTTGTCTGCAGCATGTATTCCAGAAATCTAACATCAAAGCTTTTTTTTCCCCCTTCAAGAATGGTCTTATATATTTTAGTTTGACCTGTTCCATCTGTTGTGATCATTGATATGAATGCAGTCCCTCTCCAGCTCCAGCTTTTTGTTTCTGCACTTCCTCAGTGAAAACCTAATTTCTCCTCCTCTTAGGAACAGCAGTTTTTCCGTGCCACATTTTAGCCCTAAACTGGTTCTCTTTCATATCCACATCTGAGCAGGACCAAAAAAATCCAGTCTGGTACAGAAGGAAACGTAATGAAAACCGTTACAAAGTGAGAGGAGAGGAGCAGAGATGGCCCGATACAGCCTGTGGAAAAAGGAGCAGTAGATGCTGAGCTGAGGAACGGTCCATCTGTTAAGTCCTGTTCAGGACCTGCAGCCTGTGATCATTTATCCTACATATTCCTCATGTTTTTAGAAAAAAAACTGGAAACTGTGCTCTCCTGCTCAGGCTTAAAACCATTGGGCAGCTCTTAAAAGATGTATAGCATTGAACTGCACAGTATGATTCTAAAAACACTCTGAAATGCACATTAATCAATTTTAACTTGGTTCAAGTGAGTTCAAAGTAATTTAAAGCATGAAAGTTGCATTTGTGAAAAATACAAGTTTTTATTTTGCATTTGCTGCCCTTAAATCCTAAAAAAATAAAGAATATTAGTCTGTTTACTCTGAATAGCTACTGGTGTTTGTTAGATAATCGTATTAAATGGAAACTGAAATGTGTGGCCCCTTAGAGTCCCTCTTAGAATTTGTCAATTTTTGTCTCTCTATTAATCAGAGATCAGGTGACGGATGCAAAACGTCCGTCCTGAAGCACTTTGCAGAAGGCACTGCAAAGTGCTTCACAGGACATTAAAAAAAAAGATTGTTAGGGTTAGGGTAAGATTGTTTGATGGACAGCTGTTGTTAACGGTCATGTTTTAAGCAGTGATTTAAAAGAACAAGCAGTTTCTGTGTAGTTGATCAGGTTTTCTGTCAGTTGGATCCCTGGAGGGAATCCCAGAAATCTTCTCCACAGCGACATTCCCCAGTTCAATCTTGGTAATGAATTTTCATATCCCTGTTGAGGTCATTGGGGGTTTGTAGCCAAGGTCTGTCTCCACCAAGTTCTGTGTCTTTTTTGGAGACTCCTCCTTGTTGGAAATCCTTCAAATGGAGGCACTGAGATGAAGTCCTGAGTGTATATCTTCACCATGCAAACAAAATAACTGAATGACAAATAAGAGCTTAGGATTTTTTGAAGAAGTCCAACATTTGCTGACTTTTATTTTGTAAAAGATAGAAGCTAAATAAAATGTTTATAACAGCACATTAAGCTAAATTTATATATATATATATATATATATATATATACTCTAATCAAATATTTTTTTAACACATCCAGGATTTTAGAGTGTAAAAGTACCAGAAACTACCTTACTTTAAAATGAATTGTTTCCCAGGTCCAGGAAGGCGGCCGTGTGTTGCTGTCCACCAATCACATCACAGTATCGGACGTGGAGACGCCTGCAGCGGACCTGCAGATCTGGCTCGTCAGCCCTCCCAAATACGGCTACATTGAAAACACAAAGAGAGGTGGGTTTACAGCACCCCCCCCACCCATTAACACACTGCCTGCACACAGAGCAAAATAAGAAGTGTCTCTCACAATGAACTCGACGATTTTGTTTGTGTCACATTTAACAACAGCAGCTGAATTTTCTGCCGTCCTGATGCCATCTGTCACATCTTCATAATGTTCTGGATTAGTGCTGCCGTATACCCGGCTACAGATGGAGAAACGCCGTGGTTTCAGTGCTCCCATGTTTTATCGCCCTCTGCTAAAGATAGGAACAGATTGGGGGGAAATTAGAAAGGTAATCTGAAATGAGAACAAAGCTGTTCTTACAAGGGGAATTTCTCACTAAAAGCTCCAGTACTAAAACACATTAACAAAAGGGCTGAAAATCAATGAGGAAAGACAACCTGAGAGATGATGCAGAAGAGATTATACTGAAGGGTTATCTTAAAGCTGAGCAGCAACGCTAAAAACATCCAAAGCTGCAAGGAATTGGTTTAGAACCGAGATGTGTGGGTCAGTTGGCCAAACCAAACCAACCCGAACCCCACCTTCCAGACAGATAGTAGATTACCACTCCCACTCTCAATCTATTAAATTAAATGCTTAAATACAATCATGTTTTTCTATACATGCAGTGCTGTGACCCCAAAGAATTTATTAGGACGGAAACAATGAATCAGACTAATTATTGAAATAATCGTCAACTAATTTAGTAATCAATTAATCATTAAGAGGAGTATAGAGATTCTAAAACATGCCTTTATGAGACAGAGCAACCCACTTAGAGCAGTAATTATACCAAAATTGTTACCCAGAACCCCATAACTGGAAAAGTTTTAGTTTCACCTGCTTTAATGCTGTAAAATATCTTTTTGAAGGATCCTTTTGCTATCCGATTATCAACCAATTAATCTAACAAATCACCGACAGTAGGGCTGGGCAATTAATTCCATTTGCAATATAATCGCAACCCAAGAAAAAGCATTTTTTAAGTCACAGAGGCACTGATTTTTAATCACACTATATTTAACAAGAGTAAGACACTAAATGTATCCCTTCTGCCCTTTAAGTGGTGTTTACACCCTTGAAGTGAGTTTGTTGTTGCACAGAAAGGTAGAGAGAGAGTTGTAGGCAGCTAGCAGATCCATGCATGCGAGAAGTAAACACTTTTTCACACAATGGTTACATTAAATTCCTGTAACAACGGAGTCTGGGAAGGCAAGCTTTAAAAAAATGAAACATGAAACATCTACAAGGTAGTGCAAAGGAAAATCTAAATAAAATCGCAATTTTGTTTAAATAATCAACATCGGATGTAAACGCACTCTCACTTTTATTTGTGTCCCATTTACCTATACAGGCATCTAATCATTAATTTTAATGTGACTCAAAGCTTTAGCTTTTGTTCTGTTGGTAGGTTAGGATAGAGGGGAATGTGAGCGATCATTGCCAACGGTGAATCAGAGAACACATCTTCAGAAAAAATACCATTAAATCTTTTAACTCAATAATGTTTATTGAAAAAGGTGGTGGTGTTATTTTTTTTCTTGTATTTCTTGCCATTTATTGAATTGTATTAATTATATGTTAATATTTTTCCTGCAGCGCTTTGGAAATGCTTCTGTTTAAAAAATGTGTAAATAAAGTAAATTGGATTGGATTATGAATATAAACAAAATAAGCTCTTTTAGTTTTTAAATTTTTTATTAATATGTGGTTTTAACTGAGCAAGTTTCCTGGTGATGCAGGTATTATACCAGTGCTGCTTTAGACCATGTTCATATTCTGATTACTTTTTCAGGTTTATATTTTTCCTCACCTCCCTCTTCTGGAGGGAGATCTGGCGCCCCCTGGGAAAGGGGCAGCAAACACTTTGAAAAGTCCAGGTTAAAATCAAGGCATCGTCATTTGGTACTAAGGCCTATTCAGCATCTTGTCAAAAATCTCTGTGTAGTCCACAGATGCTCTGAGTCTTATCTCATTTTAGACCGTTCAAAAAGCAAAAAACGAAACTTCAGTTTCTGTGTGATATGCTGTTAGATATATATAGTTATACAAAACCTGATTGTTTGGGAAGCAATAAGAAATTTTTATTAAATTTTTTTGACAGAAACTGCTAAAGAATATTAAATTGATATCACACCTAATCTCTCTGTTTAGTTCTCCACACTGGCAGCTCATGCACAACGGCAATGTGAACAGCTCCCACTCAGGGCTTAGTCTTTGCTTACCTATAAAATGTAGCAAAGAAGCGAAATGGTGGAAAGCAGAACCGGTGGATAAAAATGTTTACCTGTACCATGCTTTTCTTATATTTCTAGAAAATTACTTGAAGTTTAGTTTTTTTTATTTTTCATTTTAAATATATCCCCCAAAAATAAACATTTCTAGTGTGAATAAGTTAGAGGCAGATATAGAAATATTTTCAAGAAATATTATCAATTAATGGTCAATATTCTTATTAGGGAAGAGTTTAGGGTTTTGATTTAAAGCAAAACTCTTTGCAGAACACAGAAGCTAGACTCAGACCTTTTACATGTTGCTCTTCTCTTAAAGCATAAATGCACTCAGTCAAAGGCTCCTAACACCCATGGCTGCAGATTAGCAGCTGGCACAGATCTACTGTCGACCACAGCTTATTGTCCTCTTGGCTGCTAGAGTGAAGGTTACTTGTTTGTATTCAGTGAAGTCAGTCAGCAGCTCTTTAGCTTTCTGCAGTCTGCAGGGCACAGGTGGCGCCGGTCGATGTCTGATCACAGGCAACAAAGCGTAAAAGGTTTGATGTTGATGTAAAGACTCAGTATACGAGGCGCCTGCCCACATGATGTGCATTTATACAGTAAGGTTACAGTTATTCAAAAATGCATTTTAATAGACAAGACCTCCATTAGCAGAATGATGATTCTACCTGAGGAGTAGTAAGAGGATCCAGTCAGAGTTAGTTGGATTTATGGACGGATGAAAGGTGCTCCTCTCTAATGCTAAATGTTGAAAGTAATTCATTAGTCTGTAGTGGTTGAAAGTCTAAAATTTCTGCTAACTCAAATGTGTTTATTGTTAAATGTTCTTTTTTCAGTTCATAAACTCAAAACTTTAAATGAATCTAGATTGTTTGTGTTTTCATTAAGAATAACTACAATAACTTAATAAACCTTAAGTTAACTGCATTAAGAAAGTACTGGTAGATTATGACAATAAAGACCATAAATAGCTGCTTAACTGGCAATGGTGTGGCTAACATGGCAACACCATGATTGAGGTTTGTACTACATTTAGTCAGCAGTATTCAATGTTACCTGAAAAGCCATTATTAAGGACCAGGTGAAGAATTAGTAAATATGATATTTCAATTTTTCACACCCAATTTTTTTTATCAATTCAAATGAATTTGAATTGATAAAAACACAACCAAGTATACGAAATGATGTCTCAAGAGTAGTTGAAGAACTGCAATCAGAGTGAGATGAAGCCTCATGAGGCATTTGAACACTTTGGCCAAATTGCTTCAACAATCCCAAAAGTTCATGAAGCTTCATGTGAACATGTCACCAATTATTGCAATTATTGTTTTTCTTGTTGTTTTTTTCCCCTTAAGGTTCCTTTGAAATTGTTAATGATTGGTCTGTATAATAAAATCTTTTGTACGTTTTCTTGTTTGTAAAATGTCTGAGCAAAATGAAAAGTGTTAGTCATTTTATTTAAACATACTAATAGTTTTTTCACAGTTTTTGGTTTTAATCGGGTTGGAAGTTATGTGTTCAACCAATGTCTTGGTTAAACCAAACAATCTAATTTGGTAGTGTTTTTACACAACCTTTATTTGTAGTAGCACAAAGCAATACAAATTAGGCAAAATACTTGTGTTTTATCTCAACTTTCAATAGTATGAGGTGGGTGTTGAACCAAAAATCTCAAGAGTGGAAGTCCATTACAGCTGACACCACTAGTGAAGTGACAACACATACTAGTTAAATTCTATTACATCTGTAACCAGTGGCTTGCTCAGATTTTGATCATTAAATTGTTTAATCTCACAAAACTAGTTTTAACCAACTAGATTGGTTGTTTTTCCAACCAATCTATCTTTGAATATATACAACCTATCCAACTCAAGCATCTTGACTGAACACAGAGGCTGTTTAAATGGCTGCCGACGTTCCAGGCAAGCTGAACCACTTTCCGAAGCGGTCACATGGTATAGCGGGGTAGCGAGGCTTCGGACGTCATCGATTTTGGCTCCTACTCCAAATGAAGCAAGCTGATATGTGCCTCACGAAAACACTACTTCCAGTACTCGAGACACGCCTCAAAGCCTAGGTCATCTCATAACATCACCAATTCTTTGTCCTGAGAGACTGGGGGCGTGTCCTTTAGGGGCGCCGAACCGCCCCCAAAGTTGCTATTCTATTTCCCTGCAACAGTCACAATGAAAAAAAAATGCTAAATATTATCTGTACATTCTTATTTTTAATTCAGGGGGGATTAGTGGAAGCTTTCTGCATATGTGACTGATGTTCAATAGGGAAACACAGGAGAGTCACTCCGCTCTCTGACTGCAGACACAGGCTGCAGCTTCTGCGTCTGAGTCCCTGTGCTTTAGAGGAGGGAGGAGCTCGCTCACTAACTGTTCAATGAGACCGTTAACTCAGAGCGATCTGGGCTCTATGTGTTGTCACTAAAATATCCAACATGACAGGAAGAAGTTGTTAGATTTGTTGCTAGGCGCTTTGTTAAAAAAAAGTCCCTAGAGGAGTCTGAAAAGGTGGTAAATATAACCATAAAGTCACTGAAGTGGCAACAATGCATACTGTAGGCAGCCTGACTTCGTTTTTATACCGCTGGGCCAACAGGGGGCGGACCTATGTTGGAGGCAGCTGCATGATGACACGAGGCCACACTTTTAGACACACCCAACAAAATTCAAACACAAATTTACTGCTAGTACCACAGTTTAATCCTAAAAGGTTGGCAGGCTCTTTACATGCGTAGAAAAATACATTTATGTTTGGAAAATAGGGGAATTCTCTTTACATGCTGTTTAAATGTTAAAATGTTAATAATATAGGGGTTTGTGATGAAAAAAACTTTATGCCAATTGTTGTTTGGTAATATAGTACCAACGGGATATAAATAGCACATCAGGTTTATAGGTAGTCGTTGGATTTGTTGCTGTCTTTGTTTTTGGACTAAATAAACAACTGAACAAAAATCTTAAACTCTTTGCAAATAAAACTCTTTCCTATATATAGTTCCTATATCTAAATACTTTAAACAGTATTAAGTAAATGTTTGATTTGGCTTAATGAGCCATTCTAATTAAATTGAAATCTAAATGTAGAAGTAGGACTTACTGATTATTAATTTGTAATTTAAGGTTCACAACCTTAAACACTTTGAGGCAACTGGATGCTTTATAGTTTTTAAGATCTGGTCATTTATTCATGTTTACAAAGTGTTGAGGTATTTTTGACAAATCCAGACAGCTCAGGGATATACCCTCCACAGCAAGTCCCGGGTTTCCTCTGAGGCCTCCTTCCAGTTCAGAATTTCCAGAACCCCTCCATAATAAGGTGTTGTGTTTTATCAGATTAGCCTCATGAGACCATCCTGATCTTGCGAGCTTTCAAGATGTCACTCGTTAATCAGTCTGGAGACTCTCCGTTGAAGAAAATTTGGAGCTGTTCACCCAACGAACGTCCAATCAGCGTTGGCTTTGAGGCGGGTTGAGGTGTGACGCAACGAGAAGTGCGACAGTTCAGTCTAAAGAACATGGCGGCTTCAGCCGATGAAACTAGCGTTAGCTTGGCTATCAAGCAAGTTTTATCAGAATTACACTGTATTTCTTCACTGAAAGAAGAGCAAAACACTGCTCGGGAGGCTTTTCTCAGAGGAAAAGATGTTTTGGCTCTTCTCCCGACTGGTTTCGGCAAGAGTTTGATCTATCAATTGGCTCCTCTTCGTCGTCGCTCTATGTCATATGCTTCGTTGATCTGATTGGTTTATTTGGCCCGTCTATCGCCAACATAGGCCAATCAGCTAACCAGTATATTCGGCCCTTCCCAAAATTACTTCACCGGAAGGTTTCCAGATGGATATGCGGAGCAAATCCATCTGGCGGAGTCAGGTTATTATCAGATGCCCAAACCACTTTAACTGTTTCTTTTGGATTTATATAAATATTGACTTTACTTCTCCTTCTCTACTCACATGTTGTGTCTGAGTAATATATTCTCCCTATCCATAAGAGATCGTCCAGACACTCTGCGGATGAAAGTTATTTCAACCACATCCAAGATGTCTACAAAGGATCACTTTCGTTATTAGATCAAACCAAGTTTCTAAAGTTTGGATGCAGCTCTTGATTAATCTTCGAGACACCCTTCTTATACGGAAATATTAAATGTTGGGAGCGCTTGTCTTAAATGAGGTTTAAGTGATTAAAAAGTAAAATATCTGAAGATCGAACAACATCTTAGCTTTTTTAACCGGCATGTTTGATGACTTTCCCGTTAACTTTCCTGGTGCTGCAGGAAAAAGGGCATCTTTCCGTTCCATATATTATGTTAGGGTCAGTGATCAGTGTAAGAGTTTGAAGGACTTCCTGTACCATACCTCTACCCTCACAGCTGTGTCTGTCTCCTCCTCCTGCAGGCGGCTCAGTCGGGGGCTCACATATTGTTGCTCCAAATGTTCCTTTTTCTGTGGAGGACCTCGTGTCTGATCACATCTTCTACGTCCAGAACCATCAGAAACCTCAGGCCAGCAGGGATGTTTTCAGCTTCTACATCAGTGACGGATACAGCCAGACAGAAGCGTTCACTGTGGAGATCGAGATCCAGGTAGGAAGTTTTCAATGGGTGACAATAGACAAACTCACAGGCTAAGAGTTGATAGTATTTGATCAGTAGCGAAAGCTATTGATTGACTCTTGGTTCTGTATTTTCTGTTGCAAAATAAATTTTCTGACCTATGAAGATGATAAATTGGTTTAGAATTTGTTTTTAGTATTCATATTTTTAAAGGGATGATTTTCTCCCATCAATGTGATGCTTCTAAGTCTTTTATAAAGTATAATACCTGTTATTAAAACATTAAACCAGTCCTTTTTTATATACATTTTTCTTCCAAGGAACAAGAATTTCATTTTTGTTTCCAACGCATTTTATTGTTAATAATAGCATTAAGAGTATGCAAAGGTCCTCCAAATATTTTATTTGTCTTATTTTAATGTGGTATGTTCAGCAGCCTGTTCATACCCTCAGCAGATTAACAGCATGGAGTAGCTCTGCTTCTGAATCTGTTTCTGAATCTGTATCGGAAATTCAGACAGGTTGAACCTGAAGAACGTCCTGGTTCTTCAGGTTTAATTTGCATGTTTTCTAAGCCAAAATAAGGTTTCGTTTTGGTCTACCTTATAAAGCTCTGAACTCAATGCTAATTCTGACATTTTGAATTGAAAAGCTTCCTGGATGGGAAGTGAAATGTCTTCAAACTTGGAAACAAAGTCTAGTGGATTGATTTTTAACTTAACTAGGAATGACTATGGGCAGATTTAGCAAATTTTGGGCCGTAGGCAAAGACATGCATAGGGCCCTCTGAATTGAAAAGACAACACATAAAACAGTCCCATTATACAGATACAAAATGTTATCTTAAATTTTATTATTTATAAATAAGCACTTTTTAAAAAAAAGTGCTAGAGGGTTCTGAATAGTCGCTAAATAAAGCGACAAAAGCGCACTTGGCACCGTTTGTTTTCAAATGGTTTGCTGCTGACTGGACCTTTCTTCACTTGCGCAGCAAACGAACTGATCCAATGTGGTGGACACTAAAGCATTCTGATAGCATTTTAGAGAAAGTATTAACCATACATGTAAAAGGAGGTTTATGGGCCCCCAGGAATTTGGGGCCCTAGGCAGCTGCCTAGTTTTGCCTAATGGTAAATCGCCTAATGGTAAATCATATAACATTAAACAGTCGACCCGCCTGTATTGACTTGGAATCCAACTGTGATATGGTGTTACGGCAAGTGGCCAGGTCAAATGATTAATTAATTGGGGCATCGGGACACATGGGGAATTATCGAAATACTGAGATATATCAAATTTATAATACTGTTATAAAACTAATGCTGGTCCTTCCTTCTAGTTAAGACCCTTATTACTCTAAATAATTGAAGTATTAAAAGCTGAAAGGCTTTAAGAAAGAAAGCTGAGTTAATACATTTAACATTATTGGTCAAATCCAAAGAAAAACAAAGTCAGAGCTTTAGGAAAACAGGGGAATCCACTTTTTGCTGTTTTTTTTTTTATTTAAGTCTTGAATAATAAAGAATCAGCAAAAGCTCCTAATTCATGCTAAAGGATGGTCAGGACTTTTAAATAGAGGAGCCGCACAGGTTTGCAAAGTCTCCAAATCACAGACATGATCTTATAGCTACTTTTAAACCATTTTGAATGATTTTAACTTGTTGTTTTTGTTAAGAGGTGCTCATAGATCTCAGTATTATGTACTACCTTACACATCTTCCAATGTTAGAAGTTTTAGTAATTGATCATCTATCTTTCCTGCTCTAAGAAAGACTTCATCTAAATTAAACATCGCAGCCTTCAGCCTGCTCTTTCTCTCTTCAGTATAAACATAATCGGTTTCCTAATCAGCTAATTAATCCTGTTCTGAGACTCCATTTGAATTGATGAGGCTGTCAGTGAGCAGTTAGGTTAGCAGTGTGTGTGTTTGTGTGTGTGTGTGTGTGTGTGTGTGTGTGTGTGGGTGTGTGTGTGTGTGTGTGTGTGTGTGTGTTTGTGTGTGTGTGTGTGTTTGTGTGAAGCAGCCATGTATAGTGGATCTCTCAAGGATCCAAACCTCTGTTAAAATATAAGGTTTCTGCATGGTTAGCAATTTAGACTATCATCAAAAATGTTAACCTTTAGAGCAAAAAATAAGCTCTGAAATTCAGTTCAGTCAAACTAATATATATTTAGAATGAAATTTATAAACAGAAAAAGGTGCAGGTACCTGGTTGCCTAGATCGGGGGTTGCGGCCCCATGGGAGTACACCGGGGGGGGAGTATGTATGTTTGAATTAAGGTAGGTGAATATTAATAATAAAATATACATACATTAAAACTGTGACAGTTTTTCCCATATCATGAAATCGGCTTTTTTAAATCATTATAAACTATAACTTGTATTAATATACCACTTTAACATGAAAACCATGTGAACTTTCAGGCTCTTCCCCTGTCTAAATATGTGAGAAAATGATACTACTTTCACTGACAGTTCAACGGTTTTACCTTTGGCACAAATATAATTGCTTTGGTCTGCCTTTCTATCCCCAAAGAGACAGTTTGTTAAAAAGTTTGTTATTCACTGGAATTACTATACAAATAGAAAAATATGCTTGTTAATATTCTTTCTTCTAAAAAAGCAATGTAATATAATAATAGAAAAAAGTTAGAAAGGCATTCTAAAAGGGGATTTTTCTTTATGCATGTTGTAGCAGTGCCTGTTAGTTTGCAAATGGGCTCCCTGGTCAGAAGTTAAAACTATTGTGGGGGCAAAATTTTGTGAACTCCTGGCCTGGAGCAGAAAGTCTTATTTTGTCACTGTGCATTTTTTTTCAACATTTAAGTCTATTCCTCTTTATATTTATAATCGCTTAGTGTGAATCTGATTAAAACAAAATTCAGCTGTTTCTGTTTGATTCTTCTGATATGAGCGTCCTTTAGCTAAATCCCCCTTCCTTCCTTCCTTCCTTCCTTCCTTCCTTCCTTCCTTCCTTCCTTCCTTCCTTCCTTCCTTCCTTCCTTCCTTCCTTTCTTCCTTCCTTCCTTCCTTCCTTCTCTGTTTTTAACCATAAAAGCAAAAACATTTTGGTTTATTCAAAACAGAGTGGAAACATCTGACTTAATTCCACTCTTTTTCCATAACCTTATTGACCTCTCCTCTGTTTCCATATTTTTCATTTTACTAAAATAAAGTTTAATGAGAGTAGAATGATAATCAATGTGTTTACTTTGTTTTTCTTTTTAGATAACAACAAATACAACACAAAGTTCCATATGTATATCAAAAATCTAAAAAAATAGAATAACTTTTGCTCAAATGGACCATTCCTCCTATAAATGTCCCTTCTGGGTATCTCACTACCGAGGTTGTGCGGTGTTCTTTGACATCATCAGAGAGAAAGGCTGAGGAGACAATCTCAGTGGTGGTTTTTTTTTTTTCAGTTTCTTTGAAAAAAGGAGTTCATAGTGTGTCCATAAGGCAACCGCCAGTTTAGAGTATGTTTGGCTCAACCTGCTGCTGTGAAGCAGGATTCTCCACCATGAACAGAATCAAAAATAAATATGGATCCAGGCTCAAAATGAGCACCTTGATATGTGCTTGAGAATGGCTTAGTCTCCATTTAAACCCAGGTTTAAAGTCGTGCAGGGCAGCATAAAGCCCACTGCTCTCACTAACCCAGAAAAAACAAAAAAAATAATAATAATAATTTTCTAAAGCCAAATTAAACGATTGTTGTTCTCTACCTCAAAAAAGACTTTAGATTTCAAAATGGAAAAATTGTATGTTTTTATATCTTTTATTTAAAAATGTAATGTATAACATGGATGCATAAACACCTCATCTTATTTCAGTGTTAAATGCTGTTTAAAGTAACAGATTATATTATAAAAAATGTATCCGGACCTTTACTGTTTGATGATTTTCTTAATTTAGTTTATTAGTTTAGTGTCTTTTTTATGCATTACTTATTTTCAGCATTCTAACTGTTTTTTTTTCCACAAATAGATTAACTTTCAAGGTAGTTACACTACAAGAAAATGTAATCTAAATAAATATTTTTTTTCTTATAAGTGCATTTTTTCTTGAATTTAGGAGGTGAGACACTTTGCCAATGGAACAAGACAATATACATTTAAAACAGGAAAAACAATTGCATTGTCTTATTTCAAGTGCATATTTTGAAGTGATCTTATTTTAATAGTAAAAATATTAATGCCATTGGCAAATCATCTTTTTTACCTGCTTAATTTCAGGGTAAATACTCTTAATTAAAAAATGTTGACCTATTTTTTAGATCTTTTTTGCAGTGAAATAAATAAATAAAAACATTAGAAAGAAAATGTTTGTGTGACATATACAAAGATAATTCTTATCATTTAATTATTTTTGGCTTAATCATGTCCACTAGTAAACATCCAGCTGTGGTATTTTTCTGATTACTCCTATTGTGTCTCTGTCCACCTGCAGAGTAAAGCCGAACCAGAGCTGACGGTTTCAGTGAGCAGCATCCATGTGGAGGAAAACTCCGGAGTCGTCATCACCAACTCGTCTCTCAGTGTGTTCGACGAAGACACGCCGGAAAATGAATTATTATTTACCATCATCCGGATTCCTGCCTACGGTGAGCCCAGAAACACATAAACAGCATATCAACACTTTGCTCATTTTCACCTGGTTTTGTGAAGCTTTTCAACAGATATTGAAGCTTATTGTTTAAAAAGGCAAAAAATGTATTTAAAAATCTATGTAATTATTTTCTAAAATAATTTCTTGACATTCTAATTTCTTTAGATGTACATTTATTAGAATAAAGGCAAAATCTAAACCAAGCATCAGTAGGTCAGGTAATCCTTCTGCACAAACTTACAGTAGCTCTAACAACCAGTTCAGCACTTATGTTGAAGTATGTTTACAATAAATTATTCTGAATGTGACCAAGAAGAAGGCGCACACAGAGGCGTAAACACATTACTCTCACTTTGACACCCAAACGGTCTAAAACAAGACAAACACAGCGTTGGTCTGCAGCAGCGGGGCTCTTTAACCGCAGCCATTCCTCACACACACTCAGACCAGCCGACCTCCAAACGCTCCACGATGCTGACGGCTGCTCACAGGCGCAAAATGACTTCTCCTTCCAACATGCCAAAACCTGCTGGGTTAAAGGAAATTGCTTCACAAGACAAGATATAGATGACAGTATTTGTTTGTTTACCAGTAGTTTATCACCCAGGCCAATTTTAGTGGATAAAATCCTGGACCTGGATGGGAAACTATTTTTGTTTTTCTGTCACACAGAAAAAAACACATAAACAAACCCTCCAATTTTCAGTTTCCCATCATGTCAAGACATTAATGGGTTTAAAACCTCCATGACTGTCTTGACACGATGGCAGCCTCTGAAACACCAGCTGAGAAGAGCCGTCTGATGGATTTTCCACCAGAAATTAGCTGCCTTCCTAATTTCATCTTCCATCTCTTTTTAAACTCCACGCACACACACCTGGGTTGAACATGGTGTAATAACGCCCTGTCCGCAGTTAAAGAGCCGTAAAACAGCCGGTGAGGTGGAGCGTAAAGCTGCTATAAAACCGCTGTTGTGTAGAAGTGCTGGGAAGGAGCAGGAATCTGAGTGATTTCATACAAAATGATGGAAGTTGGGCAGTTTCTCTTTTTAACAGGCCACTTCTTTATTGTCTTCACTCCACCGACCCTTTCAAACAAACTGATTTATCACAGGGAAACGCTCTCTAGCCTCAGGAGGCTGCTCCACTACTGCGTGCAACTCATTGACTCATCTTAAATCCTCTGAATAATATGTAGAGCAAAAGATTTGACTCTGAAAAAAACAAATTAACTTAGACTATAGGGATTTCTGTTTTAAATCTTAATCTAATTACTTCATCTGCAACAATTATTAAGCCTTAAACAATTTAGTCTATTTTAATCATTCTAAATAAATTGAAATTTTTTTAACATTACTTTTTTTGGTCACACTTGGATAATTGAGCGAATCAAACACCTGAGCAATAGAAAAAATTGTTCCACCTTAACAGAAAAACAGCAGTTTTTCGGTAATAATTAGGATCATTTTTGTAAAAAAATGTATTTCAAAAAATATATCTACATTTACAGCTTGGTTATATACAAGAATATATTTTCCCCTCTGTTAACCCTTCTTTCCGGGTTTCAGTTTCACTAGCTGCCACACGTTATTCTAATTACTTCTTGATTTTTCAAATAAATCGCTTTAAAATTTACCTTTTTAGACCTGAACAACAGATTTCAAAAACCCTCTCATCTGACTGTAACCTGTTTCTAACCTTAGATATATATTGTGAACAAGATCACATGAGAAGACTCACATCTGAATGGTTTAATTTAAGGCAAGGAAAGTTTCTTTATTTGCACAATTCAGTACAGAGACAATTCATGGTGCCTTATATGAATTAAACTGTAAAACAGAGAGAAAACAAAAGCAATAAAAGGATAAAAAACTTGATAAAAGCAGGTGGTAAAGCAAATAAAAAAAGTTGAACCACAACCTTAAACTTATAATACCTCAGTTAACATTTTAACTTCTACAATCAAAGGCAGCTTGTGGCAGTTAAAGAACTCAGGCTTTCAGCACTTTTGCAGTCTTCTGGAAGTTTGTTCCAGATCAGTGCAGCATAGGAACTAAATGCTGCTTCTCCATGTTTTATATTAGTTCTAGATTGGTACTAGAAGACCTGAGTGGTCTGGGAGGCTGATAAACTGAAAACAAATCTGTTATGTATTGAGGTGCTGATCCATTCAGTTATTCATAGAATAACTGAAGGATTTTAAAGCCTATTCTTTGAGCTACAGGGAGCCAGTGCAAGGACTTCACAACCGGGCTGATGTGCTCTACTCTCATAGTTCTAGTGAGAACATGGGCAGCAGAGTTTTGGATCAGCTGCAGCAGTCTGATGGACTTTTTAGGCAAACCTATGAAGACCATGTTGCAGTGATCAATTCCACTAGAGCTATGTGCATGAATGGGTTTTTCTAGATCATGCTCAACCATTAGTCCTTTAATCCTGGAAATGGCCTTCAGGTGATAAAAGGCTGACTTAGTAACTGTCTTTATGTGCCTCTGAAGGTTCAGATTTAGCCATAATCAGGTAATAATCTGAGGTAATAACCTCAGTTTTTTTTTATTCATTTGGAGAAAATTGTGGTGCATCCACATATTGATCTTTTCTAACCAATGCTCTGATGGGGATTATAGTCATGTTGTAACATTGTGATGTAAAGCTGCAAACTTATGGTAACTAATCTTATTGTTTACTATAATCTGAGCTAAAGGGAGCAGGTAGATGTTAAATAGGAGCAGCCCCCTCTTCATGTTGTTGTCATTTTTCTCAGGTAAACTGCGTCGGCGGCAATTCTACTCCCAGCCTCTGGAAAACGGACGCGTCCTCACACAGGGCTCCACCTTCACCTACCAGGACGTTCTGGACCAGCTGCTGGTCTACACACCTGAAACTGTCAACGGGGGAGCTGATGAAATGGGCTTCACCGTCACCGATGGCATCAAGACCCAGACGGGCCTCTTGCAGTTCACCATGGATGTCAGGAAGAGTGAGGGACCTCGAATGACCGTCAACAGAGGCCTGCAGCTTACAGCAGGTGAGAGTTAGGAGACGTTTAGAGCAGAATGTTGTTTCCACATTGGTGCTAACAGTAATTAGCACATTATTTCTAACTGTTAATGTTCCAATTAACCTCTAACTTATTAGCTCACTCCACTTTCTGTCTAACTGTTTTAATTGGCTTAATGTGAGAAAACTGTTGCTTGATCGTATTTAACCTCATAGATATTTTGATGAACAAACTTATTCATTGGTAGAAATTTATAAAATATTGTATAATTATGCCGTAAATTTGTTATGACCATTATGCTAGATGCACCTTGATGCATTCTGCATTACAGTGGACCATTTCTATTTATTTTAACTGGATGAAGAATATATCTGATTATGGACACATGGTGAACGAAAAGATAACCGAATGCTGTGTTTTTTTGCAGGATCCTTGTCTAAAATCACAGAGCAGAATCTGAAGGCTACAGACATCGACTCGGACAACATGAAGCTGCGCTACATCCTGACCAAAGACCCTCCACGGGGCAAGCTGCAGCTGGGCAGGAGCAGCCATGTGGAGAAGGTTTCTACCAAAGGTCCTGTTCGGAGTTTCACTCAGGAGGACGTCAACAAAGGTGCCAGCTTTTTATTTTCTTTCTGTCTTGGTTTTGAGTTTATTTTCTCTTTTCTTTTTACTATTCTTTATCTATTTTTTACTGCAGTAGAATCACCTAGAATCAAACTGTACAGCAACATCTTACAAGACGTAAACAGAACAGTTGGATCCGTAAACTATGAAAGATGACTAAGCTGCATACGCCACTGTTATTATGAGCAATCGCTGCTGAAAGCAAAAAAAAAAAAAAAATTAAGTTGTAAAAGGAAGTGATAAGAAAAAATGATATTTTAAGTGACCAAAGTGAAAACATTGGAAATAACTAAAATCTAACATTGAATGCTATGTGTTGATAATAAAACACCATGGTTTTAGTTTTATGGTAGGAAAGTGTCATGGTAAAACTGTCAACCTATTCTCATTATGAGTGTGTATGAAATCGTACGAAAACTTATGCACCGTAATTTCGTACGTTTTGGACATTTTTTTCGTTGTATGCTCATCTGACGCACCATTCACAAATCTAGAATATAAATTACAATTAGCCCTAACCCTGACCCTAACCCTAACCCTAAGATATAAAACAGCAAGCAACGTAGTTAGAGACATGAATAAGATTGCACTGTTTTTCCGTCCGCGGATCTGCTTTTTTTTTCTGTCTGCCAGCGCATGCGCACTGATGTGGTTTTTTGAGGAAAAATGTCCAAAACGTACGAAATAGTGTGCATAACTTTTCGTACGATTTCATATGCACTGATAATGAGAATATGTTGAAACTGTAGCACCCTTCTCTTAATTTTCAGCCGTGGGATTTAACTGTTAGTCTTTTTGTTTCTTTTTAGGACTTATTTTAAAATGTAGATATTTATTTTACTTATCTCAAGTCAGGGATTCATTCGCAAACCAGTTGGCTTTGCGTGTGGATTTCTTTCACTTTCTCTGACTGTAGTGATCGTTGCCTAGCAACCTTTCCAGCCAATAGAACAACAGCATCAGAAAGCGTGCGCTTGTTTCCTTCTGAGTTTCCCTGCTACTGCTTACTGATGATTAAATTGCTTATCAATATAATTTCTATAAATTCTAATAAAATAAGAAGCTGAAAACACAAACAATTGCTACAATTGTAGGAAAAAAATTATAGAAACCTAAAACATTATAAGGGGTGATTCCAAAATCACCAATGAAGAGTCACAAATTGCTGGTGAAGATTTTCAGTCATCCAGGTCATAGTCATTCTAAAACAGTTTAAAAAAAACAAATCACTGGATTTTGTTTCAAAGTTTGAAGACATTCTTTTCACATTTTTCGATTTGTAAAAAGAAGATAGGTCGTTTGAGAGTGGTGTGAAGGAAGCCATCTATTTTGTGTTAAGTAAGAAAAACCAACCTCAAACAAAGGGGGTGGAGTCAGATTCCAGCTTTCAAAAGCCTACAATTCAGCGATTGAGTTGATTCCTTCCTGCTATCATTGCAACCCCCACCCTTTTAAAGGGGAAAAGAACACCTCCCCTGTTTAGCCAGGCGAACAATTCCTTTTCAGGGACAATACCGGTATCAGGTATTGCAAGCTAACAAAGAAACCAAACGAACCCCAATCCAAAGGGGCGGACCCGTTCGTCCGGTCCAATTTGCATGTTTTTTAATCCAAAACGAGGCTTTTTTGGTGTATTCCATAAAGCTTTGAACTCAAAGCTATTTCTGACATTTTGAATTGAAAAAGCTTCCTGGGACGGAAGCCAAACGTCTTCAAACTTGATAACAAAGTCCAGTGGATTGTTTTTTTTTTACTTTTTTGTAAAAGTAACCACCAGAATTAGCATCTGCCTTGACTAGCCTACTATAGTTTTGTGTTCACCTCAGGCCTGAAGATGGATCGACTCCAAGACTCTTAAGTAACCTACCTTTATTGGGGGTAAAATGGTTCATAAATCTGTTCAATTATTGTCTATGATTTCATATATTTGATTTGGCATATCGAAGACAATCCCATACAATTTCTTGACAAGAAAACATTTGAGGAGATTTTTATTATCAGTAAGCGGTAGCAAACTCAGTAAAAGAAAACAAAAACACCCTTTTTGAGGCTGTCGTTTTATTGGTTGGAAAGGTTGCTGGGCAACGATCCGACTCCAGTCTGAGAGCTAGCAGGAGATATCCACTAGCAGAGCCGATGGGTTTTCAAACGCATCTCTGACTCAAGCAGATACTGGTTTGCACGCAAGGAGAAGGAAGTAAAGGAGATGAGAAAATAATGTGTAAGAAGCATTAGATTTAACAGCAAAAACAAAGATTTGACAGAGAAGGGTATATATTTGAGAGAAAGCAGAAGTTTTGAAGGCGAGCAATATAACTTTTAAGTGCAAGTAGAGGAAATCCTGCTCTCAAATTGAAAGTGCATGCTCTTGGTTTTTGGTAGTGTTGTCCGGATGTCATTTTTTGGCTCCGATATGATACCCGATACCTGGCTACCGGCCGATACAGTAACCATACCGATACCATCTGTTTGAAACAAATGTGTGTGTGTGTGTATATATGAAGAACTGCATACTACTTGGATGTAAAATAATTGCTATCATGGCTTTGCCAAGCTGCTGCCTACCTTTATGAAGCAGGAAAAGGACTAATACAAAGTGAATCCAGTAGATCTTATTGCCTAGCTGGAATGGGTGACAATAGTTGAATAAACTTTTGTCTCTCAAAATGGTATCGGTGTCCTATTTGTTGGTACTCGCTGATACCGATACCACCATTTTAGTGCTGGATTGGGCCCCACCCGATACTGGTATCGTTATCGGTGCAACACTAGATTTTGGCAGAAAAAAATCCTCTTTACATGTCGCACACACTTTCCCATGTTTGGTTATTCCCAGCATATGGCTGTAACCTGAAGATGTGCACCAGTTCCCTCTATTCTCAAGGTGTTATTTGGACGGTAGAGGATCAAGTCTGTGCTCCTTGTGTAGATAAACATTACCTTTCAAGTTATACTATGTTATGTCTCCTAGAAGCAGTTAGGCAGGCATGCAGTTATGGCTTAAAAATACTCTCCAAACTTAATTCGAGGCCTAAACAGCTAAGGTACTATTAGACACTATAAACACTACCCCAAGAAACAAAATTCTGCTGATGAAGCCAAATATGTAGCTCTGTTCTTCAAGAAATGTCAGAAATTCACCAAAAGGACAAATAACTCTCGCTTTGCAGAAGCCATTCATTCCCAAACGATTTTTAATCTCACTCTATTACAGCTTCCTTGCAGTTTTGGCTTCCTAATTAAATTAAAATGAATGCCGCTCATGATTGCACTCATTTCAGTGTGTTTGCACAGAACAACAGAAACCGCTAAATTAAAGCTTGTGCTCAGAGATGCAGGTAACTTCAGATTAAAGCTTTCTGCACTCTTTATTCATCCCATTTGGAATAATGTTGCAGCCATTAAAAGCGGTTTAACACTGTGTAACTTTCACAGCTGTTAGCGCTGTGCATGGAGTTAGGTTGACAGTGGGTGTTTGTCTCCTTCAGGCCTGCTGCAGTACAGCCATGAGAAAGGGGAGAAAGGAGGGATCCTGTCTTTCAAGTTCAACCTGGTCGATCCGGAGGGCAGCAAACTGATCGACCAGTCCTTCTTCATCAGCGTTCTGGGTAAGGTTTCCTCCGTACTCCTCTACCTGCAGCCTAAAAGAAAACGGGCTGTAGTGGTCTTCCATTTGTTGAAGAAGACAAGGCAATTACTACAGATTTATGCCTTTGTCCTGCGCTCCACACGGGACATAGACTGAATACAAGATGTCCTCCGAGGTTTTTGCTGTGGGAGCTACTGATGCATTTTATTAACTCTGCAAATTCCCACAACTTATTTCTTTCATCTATACCATAAAGCATGTTATTTTCTTTCCCGGCTGTGTTGGCATTTCTTTGTTTCTCCTTTTAGTCATTGCACCATGTGTGTTAATTGTTTGACAACAATTGGGAACTATAATGCCTGTGAGTCTCCACTGCAGATGTAGCCTATAGTTTCTTATTTAGACTATATGTCACCTACCCTGCTTGAAAACAGATCTGTAAACCCGAGTTTGAACTCTTCCTCCTGAGAATAAAACCTGCTGTGATTTAGCATTTTATCCCCCACTTCGGAGGCTGCTGGAAACCAACTGCTTTTCTGTTCCTCGCAGCTTTCTGGTTTGTTATTTTCTTCCAGCTTTTCTGTGTTCTTCTGCTTTATTGTTTTATACCAGAATATTTCTGTTAGTTTCTTTAACTTTTAACCTTTTTTAACCCTCTTCATTTCCCTTAAAGTGGTTATTCCTGTCTCTAATTTTGTCTGATTTCACTTTTCGTCTGCTGATTTAACCCATCATTTCTTTTACCACCTTAAAGAAAATTACCTTCATTTGGTGCTTTGCTGGATGAATCACTTTCAATAATTCTGACCCCGGCACAAAGCAAGCAAGCCTCATCAACAACCCTGTGCTTTAACATGAATTTATTTCATATCTCTCTCATCCAGAGGATCATCTTCCTCCTTCTGTGGTGGTAAACAAAGGCCTGGCGCTGGACGAGAACTCTGTGAAGAAGCTGACCACGCTGCAGCTGTCGTCCAGCGACCAGGACAGCGAACCGGGCGAGCTCGTCTACCGGATCACCAAGCAGACCACCCTGGGTCAGCTCGAACATGTCACCAATCCAGGTAGGTGGCTGCTTTAGCTGGCAGATACATCTTAGCTTAGCATGCCTGTTCAGGCTGCAGAATCAAAGAGGGGTGAGTTTCTTGAGCATATAGTGCTTTGAAAGTGTTTTGGTTTAATCAAATCCAGCAGTTTTCAAAGTTTTCCTGCTGAGCCAATCTTTGGTTTGCAAGAAAGTTTTTGCACCTCCTCAAACCAACCCTTTGAGCAAAGAAAAATCAAGTGTATCAAATTACATTTTTGCAATGTAATGTCCTAAAAATCACACAACCACGACCTTTAGACTGTAATTATTTTAAGTTTTACAATTTAACAAAATCTGCAGTTAATGCATTTAAAAAAAAAACAACTAAATTTTTCATGTTTTCAATTCATTTTACCTGTTTTTACCTCTCCCAATCTGCAACTTTGGAAAACACTGCTTTAACCTAACAGATCATGAAACTAATTTGTGAGAGACAGAGTTAGTTATGGAGTAACAGTTGGAAGAAATGAAGAGTCACAGCTATGATCAGAAAAACAGTTTTCATTTTAACAGGAAGGGTTCAATATAAAAACACTCTGAGCTCATAAATGTCAAAGAAACTGAATTTAATTTAAAATGTGAACAAACCAACTGAGGCAAAAGCAAAACATGCCTGACCTAAGAAACAGCTTACGCACACACACACACATTTATAGAACACTCCATAAGCGATAACACAGGACCGATACGTTTTTTAAACTAAACTGCTGCAAAGAAGTATATAAAAACACATTGAACTTCTTCAATTGAACCTAAAAATAAACTTAAGATGAAAAAACTTATGACCACCAGGACTGTACCACCAGGAGCTGGTGGTACAGTCCAATTAGTGCTTGTTCAGGTGCTCTGAGCCCTGGCTGCCATCTTGGAGAGGGCAAATTCCCAGAGATTATAGAAAGTAAAAAGTGAGTGAAAAAATAGATACATGAACTGTTTTGGAGTTGTTACAAATAAAACAAATGTATATAAACCAATCAAACTTATTGCAAATTAACATATATAATTGAATGAATAAATACATTTAAGTGCAAAGCTTTACCCTATTTCAGGTGTGGACATGCTTTTGATCATCACAAAGTAAACTCAACTCAACTCAACTCAACTTTATTTATAAAGCGCTTTCAGTCAGCCAAAGCTAAAATCAAAGCGCTGTACAGGTCATTTGAGCAGATTATAAAACACAATTATCACCACAACACAGGACAAACTCAAAGATTAAAAAAAACAATAAGAGCAAAAAAAAGTCGAAGTCTCACTCAAAGGCCTGAGAGAAAAAGTGGGTCTTTAAAAGGGTTTTAAAAGAGCTGAGTGTAGGGGCCTGTCTGATAGAAAGGGGGAGGGCATTCCACAGTTTGGGAGCTGCCACAGAGAATGCTCGGTCCCCTCTGAGCTTCCGCTTTGCTCTAGGTGCTTTTAGAAGGAGCTGATCAGCTGATCTAAGGGACCTAGCAGGGCAGTAATTCTGTAGTAGCTCAGAGAGGTATGGTGGAGCTAGGCCATTTATTGACTTATAAGAAAATAAAAGAATTTTGAAATGAATTCTAAAATGGACAGGGAGCCAATGAAGTGAGGCCAGGATTGGTGTTATGTGTTCCCTCTTCTTTGTCCCAGTTAAAAGTCGTGCTGCAGCGTTCTGTACGCGCTGCAAGCGAGAGAGGGAAGACTGGCTGACTCCTGTATACAGAGCATTACAGTAGTCCAGCCGCGATGTAATAAAGGCGTGGACCACTGTTTCCAAGTCTCGGTGGGTTAAAAAGGGTTTGATCTTTGCCAGCCGTCTTAGGTGAAAGAAGCTTGACTTAACCACTGCACTGATTTGCTCCTCCAGCTTAAAATCATCATCCATTTTAAAACCTAAGTTGGTGACTACTGGCTTTCTGTAATTTGTCAAGTGCCCCAAATCAACACCTGGCAGCTGACGGGAAGCACTTGGACCAAAGACAATAATCTCGGTTTTGTCATCATTTAACTTCAAAAAATTATGTGACATCCAAGCTTTGATTTCATGAAGACAGTTGTGAAGGGAAGACAAAGACAGGGCCCCATTCTGATTTACCGGAATGTATACTTGTAGGTCATCAGCATAGCAATGAAAGGAAATGCCATACTTCCTCAGGATGGAACCCAGTGGGAGTAGATAGAGGGAGAAGAGCAGTGGCCCCAGTATTGACCCTTGTGGGACTCCATATTGTAGAGAAGCAGAGGAGGACTGAAAGCAGCCAAAGTCAACACAGAATGTTCTGTCTGTTAAATAAGACCGGAGCCATTCCAGCGCTGAGCCGCGGATGCCCACAAGGTGCTGAAGCCTAGCTAGTAAAATGTCATGGTCCACCGTATCAAAGGCAGCGGAAAGATCAAGCAAGACTAAAACCACATTGTCACCACAGTCAGATGCAAGTAAAATGTCATTAAAAACTTTCAATAAAGCCGACTCAGTGCTATGAAGAACTCTGAAACCAGATTGAATAAACACTAAATGCAGCTTCTAAATAAATGTAAGAGGAAAGAGGTGATTGCCTCACCTGTTTAAGCATGAATTACTCACACTGTATCACATCTTAGAATTGCTGATTTTATTTTATCTAGTGACACAAAATAAATGTAAGTTAAACGTAAGGTAACGCACTCCTAAAACCTTCTAGATGTCAAGTATAATGGGGCATAAAATTAGGAAGGAAGCATTTAGCATCAATCAGGGAAATGCTACAGTCCCTTCTAAAGCTTTGAGACTCCATAGAGCCACACTGAGAGCCATGCTCCATGAAAGGAGAAAACATGGAACATTCCAGCTTACCGAAACTTCAAGGGCAGGGGTCAGAACAGAGAAACTGTGTTTATACCTCCACATGATGAAAGAGAGACAGATATGAGAGAAAGACATTATTGAGTAAAAGTTTTTATAGAATATACAGTATCCTGACAATTGTCGTCCATGTTGTGCTGCAGGGCAGCCTGCACTCTGCAGCAATGGATGCAACACTGAGGACAATAAGGCTGTGCTAAAGTTAGATATTTCTTATTCATAAGGCTTTTCAGAACAACCTGGAAGATATAGATTTTCTATGTGAGTGTTCTTTATTTCTACTGTTTTTGGAATTGGCAAAGAGTCTAGCACAAAGATAAGAGAGAGACCTTTTCAATTTTCATGTCCTAATTATATAGTTTTGGCTCCATCAAATTTTAAATGCAGTGCAAGCTCTCTGCGTGGTGTCAAATAATTTAATTTAGAGAACGTTGTAAAGCCTCTGCTTTGTTAATGCTTTATGTAACAGAAGGCTTTTTAAAGTTAGAGTTGTCAATGAAACCATAAGTCACTTTTAGATTAAAAGAAAAGGTTTGTGAAATCAGTTTTCATGCTGAAAAATGTCAAACACTTGCAGTGTTGATGCTTCAACAAGCCTGAAGCTTTAAGTGTTTCTGTTAATGACAGCAGGAAAGAGATCAAGATTTATTGTTGGATTACAAATGAAGCAGCAGAAAGTTTGAATCGTCTTGGGATCACAGAGGGGTAATTATCAGCTTCTATCCTGCCTCAGCTGAATGGACACTTCAGATGCCTGTATGCACACACAGCATGCTGATCAGCCTTCTTTTCTTCCAGCTTCTCTTTACCTCAGAAACACGTAGCATCTCTGGAGAATCTCCACTAGTCTTGCAATACATCTGTCATTTTCATGCTAACGTGCAGAGATAGCTGACGGCTCCAGAGGGATGACATGTCGGTGTATGAGAAATGTCAGGATAACCGAACGCCCCTAACAATGCCCCCCTCCTGCAGCCAGAGACCTCAAAAGGCTAATTAATCAACTGAGGATGTCAGATCTGGTGGTTGAATCTGTTTATATGTGAACAAAGACTCCAACCTGCCTTACTTGAATATTCACCAGAATTTCCCTCAAATAGAAGTTTTGGAAATAGATTATTTATTTATCTGTTAGTTACTTAGGGGACATTTTTGGATAGGAAGTCATCTTTCAATCCTGAAGTTGTGGGTTTGATTCCAGCTTTCTCCTTCCTCCAGCTGCTACCATTCTGCTATCAGAATATGCGTTTGTGTTGCTCTATGATTGGGAGGTTTTAGCGTAGACGTCTTGGAGTGGTTGGACTGACTAGAAAAGTGCCAAACAAGTTTAGTCTATTTATCATGTATTAATTCATTTATTCAGTCATGCATTTATTCTCCCTATTTAGTTTCGCCCTTTTAGTTTTTAAATGACATTTAACTTTTATGAAGAGCTGCATCAATAACACACTCAGCATCATTTTACTGTAGAGGTTTTTTTTTTGCCCGTCACTTCAGCACATTAGGAAGCTTTGAGAACTTATTCAATGTTTTATGCAAGTTATACAATTTTACTGGTTTGATTATGAATTTAATAATCACTATAACCAGAGATTATGGTTAATTCATTTAGTGTTCCATTCAAGGATAAACAATAATATGAATGTTGGTCAAATGATTCCATCTAGCGATTTGCTCAATCACCAGGTGTTCTTAACTTGCTCACCTGTGAGGCTGAATATCTGGACCGGCTGTTGAAATCCTCTTGGATTATATTAGGATTATATTTTCAAGCAGAATTATTAACCATTAACCAAAAGAAAAAGCTATTGAGAAGTTTTTTTGGTCGATCATCTGGATTTAAGGATAAATTCGGACCAGGCCGAATTGATCCTAGATGCTAAGA
This sequence comes from Cyprinodon diabolis, assembly GCA_030533445.1. Taxonomy (NCBI): domain Eukaryota; kingdom Metazoa; phylum Chordata; class Actinopteri; order Cyprinodontiformes; family Cyprinodontidae; genus Cyprinodon; species Cyprinodon diabolis. The sequence continues at coordinate 12,979,768 of CM060073.1, forward strand.
TGCTAAGATAGAGCATGGAACCTTTTGAGTACTACAGTAATAAGTATTTTGATAAATTCTGTCTTTTGTCTGGTTATAACATAAACAACATGTTCAACTGCTCTCCAAATCAAGATCTAAAGAAATAAAAACTAAACTGGGAAAAAAAAATTTATTGAGTTCCTATGATTAGATATATCGAAAGACCCAACATTATTATATATATCAAAACAATTATGAACCCAAAGAGGTTAATATGAGGAAAGGCATTGAAAGGTGGTGGACCTATCCACTGGGATTAAGTGAGAGAATAATAAGAAGAAAAATTGATATATTACCACTAGGGCTGGGTATCGATTCAGATTTTCCAAATTGATTCGATTCGATTCACAAGGGCCCGATTCGATTCGATTCACAATTATTGTTTTGTTTCCTTGATATGGAGGACATTCTCAGAAGAACCAATGCTGCAGATAGTAGAAACTTCTAGCTCAAACTTGGAGCATTACTAAAAAATTTACATATTTACATTAGGAATTAAACCCAACGCAGTTACATTAATCATGTATGTTTTATTTAACATGACCTGACCAAATCAACTTAAACCACAGAGCACGCTGTGTAAATAAAGTGACAACAAATACACTGAATAGTGCGTACATGTTTGGGATTATTACCTCACTAAACTGTTTGCGTGAGGGTATAACGTAGCGTGGCTCCAGTGTCTTCATAAGGCCACGGAAACCTTCATTTTCAACCGTGCAGTATGGTTGTAAGTCTTTGCAGATGTATGTAGCGATAGCCTTAGTTATTTTCTGGGCACGCGGGGAGTTTGCTGGTAACTTGATATCAAATGCCTTCTCGAGCTGCATTTGCCTCCGGGCTGAATCAGATTGTGTTTGTGCTGAGTGGTGTCTCATTAAATGGTTTCGAAGATTAGTTGTTTTTTTTAACATTACCCCGATCTGCGTAGCAAATCTTGCAAACCGTTTTGCTCTTATCCAGTTCACTGCTGTCATTTTGTTTTTTAAATACAAAATATTTCCAGACATCTGCCTTCAAACTTCTTGGCGGTGATTTCAGAGCTTCCGCCATATTGTTTTGGTGCGCTCCTCTCGCGCCGTGACAAGATCTCGCGGGACGCGAGAAGTCATGAATGTATGGAAAGACGTATTATAATGGATCGATTTATGGTTTTTATGAATCGATATCGGGCTATTGAAAGGGAAATTGATTCAAATCGATTAAATCGATTTTTTTAACCCAGCCCTAATTACCACGTTTGTTGTTGTTGTTTATGCCCCTGACTGTAACGTCCCACAAACCCAGGTCTGTAAATTGGGATAAACTATCAAGATTTATATGGAACGGAAAACAACCAAGAATACGCTGCACTACATTATAGCTACCAAAAGTAAGATGAGGAATGGCAGTTCCAAATTAAAAACATATTAAATATATTATTTAATGCTGCCCTTTTTTTGTGTAATGTAAATCCCTTTTTTTGCCCCACAATGGGGAAATACACTCTCTGCATTTTAACTCATCCCCTTGGGGAGCAGTGGGCTGCCACTGTGCAGCATCCGGGGAGCAGTGTGGGGTTAAGGGTCTTTTGCTTAGAACCCAGAGTCTGCACTCTGGGTTCTAAGCAAAAGATGGGGATCTTGGATCGAACCAGGTACTTGAAACCTTTTCAGAGCACAAGCACACTGCTCTAACCAGTATGCCAACACATCACTCTACTTTTGACATACTTTTGAGTTCCAGCCTCATAGATTGGCACCCTAATTATTCCCTTTTTACAGGCATAGGCCAGTATCGTGTTGTGCAAGCCAACAACAACCTCAATGACTCCCCATTGCTAAGGGATTGATCTGTTCTTTAAGTTTTCTAAGCCATAACAAGGCTTTTGTTGGGCTACTCTATAAAGCCTGGAACTCAACGCCAATCCAGACATTTTGAATTGTGAAAGCTTCCTGGATGGGAAACAAAATGTCTTCAGTCTTGGAAAACAATTTCCAGGGGTTTGTTTTTAACTTTTTTTATTTTGTTTGAATGACTATGACCTGGATGACTGAGAATCTTCACCAGAACTTGGCGTTCTAAAATGGATTTCTTGTGATAATAAATTAAACCAGACCAATATGGCTCCAAATTCAAACAGTAGGAAAAGAAGGATTAAACAGCCATATGTAAAATTATTAAAGTAAAATAAAAAGTTTTCAGGAACTTAAAGACACATGATCTAACAAACCAGGATCTTTTCAAATACTTACAAATGCAAGATTATTATTAAAAATGTCTCAAGAATTTCCCTATATTTTCCAATAAGGCAGAAAGCTCTGAAATACTTGTGTCCAATCATTTTCGAAAACCTAAAACTTAAAAAAATAATTCAACTTATTTTACAGCTTTAATGTACCAAGCAACCTTTAAGTTACAGTGACTTAAGTGACTTTACATCCCTTCATATGACGTCTATCTGACTGTACATTCCTTTTAAACAATAGAGCTTGAATCAGACCAAGAATAAAAACGTGTTTCCTGCTCTTTATATTTGCATAACGGGAGAAAAAATATTGTCACCAGTTGATCAGAAACCTCGATCTACTGATATTTCTAAGCAGATACAGGTCTTCGTTTGTGATCTAAAGATTAAAACTTAAATACTATACTTCTACATATTATGCAACCCTGGGACCCAGTTTCCCTGCAGGTCCCGCCCCTGCAAAAATATTTGTGTTGATCTGGATTTGAAGCTTTCTCCAGGTCCTCAACACACTAAAAGTCCAATAGGGCTCCATAAAGAGAATAATAAACCATTTTTTAATGTTAGAATAACTTTAGAAACCACAAACAAGCTACAAAAATATCACTGAGACAAAGATATTTTCATGAATTAACTAAAAATAGGGAAATGCTGATCATTTTTAAATGCCTTTCTTGTCTCCAGGTACCAGAATCAGTTCTTTCACTCAGGCGGATCTGGCATCACGCAGCATCCAGTATGTGCACACCAGTGAAGAAGAAAAACACGCCGACCAGTTCTCCTTTACTGTGTCCGACGGCACTAATGAGGTAAATAAGGAGAGAGGTGCTAGAGAAGAAATGTACAGAAAAACAAACAAACATTTATTTCTTATTTTTTTTGTTTCTTATTTGGTGGGGATTTTTTTATATATATATATACTTTTAAGTATTATTTCATTAATGTCACTTTGGAAAGTCTGGACCTTTACTAATCAACCCTAAAAGCCTTATGGGTTTATTTTCTACATGCAGATGTTGAGTTGATGGTGGGCTTTTGAGTATTCCATGCTTAAATAAAGAAGTTTAAGTTTACAGTCACTGATTTCTCGCCATATTTCCGTAGAGATCATGGAGATACAGTAAGGTTCCTATCAACCAGGCCCTGAAGCAACAAAGAAACGTGTTTGTCTTTTGATCTTTTTATGACCTCATGGGTCAATTTAGTGGAGAAGTAACGAGAAGCACACCAGAAAAAAACTCAAACTTCCATCTCCTCAGTCCAAAGTATATTTTACACAAAGTTTTGGGATTTGAGATATAGAAATAATTCGGGTGACATTTGAAGTTGAACCATATATAGATTAGGATTTGGTTAAATTAGGAGCTTACAGTTAAATTTGTTAAATACTCAATAATTTGTTGCGTTGTCTTTTTTAAGCTTCCTTAAAGTTAGTGATACTTGCCAGTGGAATTCAATAATATTTATTGGGTTGACACTGAAAGTATCTGTACAGCCCTGTCGGTTCAGTACGCATGTTTACTAAATGAATACGGCCTTGTTCTGTGCCTGAACACATTCAGAATGTTTAGCTGGGAACTAAACGTACCGTGCACGGTTCTCCAGGGGATGTTAAAAAAGTGAAGCCAAAATGCAGAGAACTCCAAGCTGTCACTAACTTCTGCTGTTTCTGTTGCATTCAAATACATCTGGGAAACCAGGGTTTTAAAATATCAAAATGGTCTCAAAGTGATTTTAAACACTTTTTATTCTAAGATTTAGAAACAGTCTTTTTTTTTCAATGTCTCATTATCATGACTGGGTTTTTTTATTGCATTTTTTATATAATTTATCCAAGCGTTGTATAGGAATTACTATGCTCATTAAATAAATCCAACCACATCTCCATTCATCTAATAACCTTGCAGTTTTAGAACATAATAAAATAAAATAAAAAATCATGTATTTGAAATATTCTTTTTGATTCTGACTAAAGTAAAAAAAAAAAAACACTATTTTATTTTTATTTTTTTGATCCAACCATATGGAAAGTGCTACAAATAACAACAAATACTACAAACTAATATTTGAACCTGGAAACTCACTGAAGTGGGATTTTTGTATACATCTAGACACTTAATGTGTATAGACGCAGTGTTAAATCACTACAGTTACACCCGAGCAGTAACACCTATCAAACCGTGAAGATGTCAGTATCCTGCCAAATTAGCTGATAACATAATAGCTGCAATAAATTGGATTGTATAAACTTCATGCTTTTCATTCAACATGAGTCATTGTTTTCACTAATCCTTAGAGACTTTATTTGTTGACCTGTATCAAATCCATCTCACAGCAAAGCTGTTCAGGCTAATAAATCTGCACAGCAGCATCCATATTGTAATTTGCCTCGTACATAAATTTGCCTTAATATTCATACTAATGAAAATCTCTGAGGTGAAAGGAAACATGAGATAAAGGTCATTTGTCCTTTACACCTGAGTGGTAACTCAGCTTTGTTGCTATAGTGATGGCTCAGTGCATTTACACTTATTCTCAGTTACCTATTGGAAAATAAACAGAAATGTTTTAGATGCCTTGAATTGAGTAATCTATTTTACCTATAGAAAAATGGTAACTAATTATTTCAATGTTTATTTGACTGGTTCTGACATATTTATGTCTTTCTCAAATGTTTAGAACCATTAATAATATTTTTGTAACAGATGAACAAAACCTTGGTTAGGTTTTTCAATATTGCCACTCAACCTGTTAACATCACAGAAAGAGAACCTTTTGGACAACATGAAGTAGGCTCATAGATTTCAAAAACATGACGCATCACACCATGATTTAAAAACATAAAGGTGACCAGATTAGAAACAGAGTCATTAGTATGCGTCATCCTGGAAAGGCTACAAGGCTATTTCAAAGGCTTTGGGATACCAGTTAATCACTGGGATAGCCATTAATCAGAGGTGAACCTTCGCCCCAATCATTGGGTGGTCGACCAAAATGATTCCAATAGCATATTAATGACTCCTGCAGGAGGTTAATCCAGCATCAAATCTGAAAGAATGTAGACCTAGCTTGTTCCAGTAATGGTCTGTATTTGACTTAACAGTGATCAGTAAGGCCATAGCAGTACTCTCCAGGAAACATCACAAGACCCATTTCACAGTTTCCAATAAACATCTTGATCAAATGGAATATCCAATATTCTAGAGGAAATTTTGCCCACAGTAAAACACGGCGGTGGTAGAGTCAAACTTGGAGGGACCTTCTTGATTGATGGAACAATAAATTCTGGCCTCTCCCAGAAGGTCCTCAATGAAAGTCAGGGTCCATCTTTTAGCATTCTGGCTCTGTGGCAGAACAAAGATCTACAGCAAATCACCAAGTCCACTTCTGACCAGAATGAACAATAACCTGAGATATAATTAAAAGCAGATTAGAGCTCTTTACCTGACTATATCTCTGTGCTAAAGGCTAAATGCTTGGAGCTATTAGCCTCTACCTACAAAAATAGTTTTTACCAGACTATCTACAAAAACATGTTTCATTGGGTATTATTTTAAAAAAATCATCATCATTAAAACAACAGAAATTTAAAATTGTGGCTTGTGGGGGGCGGGGTGGGTCAAAAATGCAGGGGATTCAGCATATATTGTGGTTTATAGTTGTTGAGTAAATTACCTTTTATCTATGTTTATGTATAACAGAGACATTCAAGATTTGTGCTGAGTTGGTAATGTGTTGTATCTTATTAGAAGTTTATCTTAAATGTCAATATTAGCACATTCCAAGTTTTTAACTTACTGATTATCTCTACGAATAATCTTAGAGATATAATAGTCATCCCATTCCAGCTACAAGTCATATAACATTATCAGAGATGGGAAGTAACGAAGTACAAATACTTCGTTACTGTACTCAAGTAGATTTTTGTGATATTCTGACTTTACTTTACTACTTATTTTTATGGTGACTTTTTACTTCTACTCCTTACAATTTTACACAAATATCTGTACTTTCTACTCCTTACATTTGAAAAAATTGGCTCGTTACCTTAGTTTTGAATCATTTCAATGGAGTTACCGTTATTATTTTTCACGTCATCAATACCAAATTCAATCTAATTGGATGGGAATCTACGTTGCATTTGACGCACCACTACAAGAGGAATCGACAGATTCGGTGGTATTCATTCGCGGCAAATCATTGCAGCTTGGTGGCGGTGGCGTTAGCATAGTAGTGTGGACGACGAGATGATTGAAAATGAACACAACGGAGATCTAGTCCTATTGGCAGACATCCATTTAAAATGTAGGCAACGGCATGAAAAAAGTGGTTTCTACTTTTACTTTTATACTTTAAGTAAATTTACAAGCCTGTACTTTGTTACTTATACTTGAGTAAAGAAGTTTAATCAGTACTTCCACTTTTACCAGAGTATTTTTTAACACAAGTATCTGTACTTTTACTCAAGTACGGAAAGTGAGTACTTTTGCCATCTCTGAACATTATATAAGCTGCAAGTTAGTGGTTCATTCTTTCTGGGCTACAAGAGCATTTCATATTTCACAAGAACTTGAAGGTCTATCCCACTGCAGCACACTCACTTCAATTTGTCTTGGAGTCAAACACAAAAGTTCTGCAGAAGATATATGTCAGGATATGTTTAAGACCAAACTTTCTAGGTCTGGCAGTTTTCTCAAACTGTTTGTGATGCATATTTTGAAATTTATTCTTGTCTGAAGTCCAAAAAAGGAAGATTGTGCTGAAGAGGGAGAAACCTATGAATAAATCCTGGGAATTCTGCATTTGAGTTATTGTTAAGTATGAAAACTACCAACAACAACATTGTTCTAGCATTTGCTGTTTTGAGAAAAACAAAAAGCAAAACTGTCCGTTTTTGCAGAGCTTTAGGTCATTTTTTATCATCGGCTATTTGCCTGAGTTTGATAAGCAATAATACTTGCCTAACAAAAGAACGTGTGATCATTTTCTCCCCTGTCCTCACTGTTACGTGTAAAAGGCTGACGATTGGGTATTATAACCAAATCGTAAAATAAGAACTAAAGATTTTTCAAATTAGTTGCTAGTTTAGTCTTCAGCAAGAACTGACATTGGATGTGTTTAGTTTTGAAGAAACAATCATTGATAAACTGCTGCTCGCCTGCAGGTTGCTCAGACCTTTTACATCACCATAAAACCAGTGGACGACTCGCTGCCGCTACTCCAGGTCCCCGGCATGAGAGTCCAAGAAGGTGTGAGGAAGACCATCACTGAATTTGAACTCAAAGCCACTGATGAAGATACAGAGGTAAAAAGATGGTTTTAAATATTGTAAATATATATATTTAGAAATGTTTATTTAGAAAGGTCAATTTACCAAATGCTTGTTTTTATTAACTATGAATTAATAAAAAAAAATAATCTTTACATTAAATAATTACCAATATAATCGATAAGTAGAGCTCCACAAAACAAACTGATCTGATTTCTGAGCTGTACTTTAAGTTAGTATTTTTGAAAATCTCTCTAGCCCTGTGGGATTAACAAGGGAATCTCCCTGATAAAATCTATTCATCCCACATAAATAAGTTATAAAAGTAATTAAAAACATCTGGAAGTCAGATTAAAATGGTATTAGATTGAACTGCAATGTAGAGGTGTAGATACTGTGTGATGAAAGATCATTCTCAATATTATGCATCCATCTTCTCCAACTTAGTCCTGTCAGGGTCATGGTGGGGCGTTGCCTACGTATCTCCGGCAGTCTATGGGCGAGAGGCGGGGTAGACCTTGGACAGGTCGCCAGTCTGTTGCAGGGCAACATAGAGGCACACAACCATGCACACACACACACTTACACCTAAGGAAGACTCCGGGCCAGGAATCTAACCCAGAAAATTCTTACTGCAAGGCAATATTGGTACCCAGTGCATCACTGTGCAGTGTCATGAAACGGTGTTTGTTTGGAGGACCCAAATGCAGAGACCAGTTGGCAGAGGGGAATTTAAGTGGGTTTATTAAGGTTCACAGGAACAAAGGCAGGAATCAAAATCCAACAGAAAATATCAAACGCACCAGAACCAAGGAGACATCAGGGGTAAACCAAAACTCTAGGAGCCAGAGAGAGACGAGGAAGACAGGCAGATGTTAGACGAGGATCCGGCAAACAGGAACTGAAGAGGGAGGGCTTTTAAAGGGGATAGAGACAAAGAGAGGGCTAACGAGGGAATGAAAACAGGTGAGGGCAGAACAGAAAACAGAGCAAGGGAAAGAGGACACAAGAGGGCAGCAGAGGACAACAAATGGAAAACCAAGAAAAACAGAAACTAACAAACCAAGACTCTGACATGCAGCCCCGCAATATTATCATTAAAAAAAATTAACTTAATTAATTTTCTGTTTTTAATTAATTTTTATTTTATTCTCTGTTTGTTATGATGAACACTTAACATTCCGAGTCCCCACATTAATTCCATGCTTTTTTGCAGCAGTTGTAGGCTATGCAAACAGGGTAGGCTTGTTTTGACGTTCAAACCTCGGCATATTGGAAGCTTTCATTTGATTCAAACGTCCTTAAGCTGTAATCTATTTTCATTTGAGTGAAAATAGCAGAACAATGATGCTCTCATCATGCGTGCAGGATGTGATGCTCCTGTGTGTTATTTTATTCAGGGTGAGAGTAAATATTAAATAGATCTTTATTTTTACTATTTTTACTTTTTTTTTAAATTCAGGACTTAAATGTATACCTCTACTTAACTTAGCACAAAGTGTGTCCTATTTCTTTTACATGACAGAAATGCCACAAATCAGGCATCAGTGTCATTTCTACATCGTACATCGTAGCATTTCAATATTAAAAACATATTCTTATGTCTTTTTTTTCCTACAAAAACCTTAACTTCTAGCCCGAGTACATAATCTTTACCGTCGTCCAGCCTCCTCGCCACGGGACCATTGAACGCACTAGCAATGGCCAGCACTACCGGCAGACCAGTACCTTCACCATGGAGGATATCTACCAGAACCGCATCAGCTACAACCACGACGGCTCCAACTCGCTCAAAGACCGCTTTACCTTCACCGTGGCGGACGGAACCAATGACTTTTTCATGGTGGAGGAAGCAAACAAGGAGGTGAGTGTTACTGTGGTGCAGCTTTGTTTCCATTTGATCTGAGATGCATGATTCAAGCGAGATGCTGCTGTGTTTGTGGGTTTTTGCACATAAAGCCTGGTTGGTAGGTGTGTTTTTATCACTTTATGGAGGGAAAAAGGTAGAATTAGTTAGTATAGGTTTAACAAAAAAGCTTTGAAAAGAAAGAAGACAAGCTCTACTTTGCAGGATTGTTTTAAATCAGCCACAAGCGGGGGGATTAAAAATGATAAACTGCATTTTTAAGGGTATACCACAGCAATATTGAATTGATTGAATGTTCTACTTTGACTAGGCCATTATTAAATCTTAATCATGTTACGAATCCCTCCCTATGTGGACTTGCTTCTGTTCTATGAATGGTCCTGCTATATCGTTTAAGTGTTTTTTAAAGTCCCAAACTGATTGGAAATTCATTGATCTATTAATTACAGCAACTGAAGGAGCAAAGCAGCTCTAGGTGATGACATCAACAATACCATTTATTGATCTCAGAGTGGTATTTTAAAGGCTATGTAAGTCAGATCTTTGTCTGGTCAGCAGTAGTTTTAGCCCTGGAAGTCTCCAAGGGAGGCCATTTCTGCACATTCGCCCTGTCTTATTGTTAAATCATAAATTCTGAGACCAATAAGGCCTGCAGTTGTTCATATCTTAATCTGGGTTATTTTATGTTGTCCTTTATGAGTCCTTGATGGGCTTAGGCAGCATTTATGGTAGGAGAGTCTCTCAGCAGGTCCACCACTGGTTCTCTGCAGTGGTTTCCAGACAGAAGGATGTCGATTACTTTGTTTATTATCTGTCATTGATTTCATTTAGATCAGAATATAATTAGTTTCTTTTTAAGATATTTTAACTTCCTTCGTGTTTTCAGAGCGGCTCTATTTCCTGCAGTGATTCTAAATCCCTGGAAGCAAAACGTTTATTCAGGGATTTCATGGTATAACAAGCTATTGATTTGTGCTTAGCTTTATTAGTTTTTATAAATTAATATTAAAGTCATTATGATCTGAAACATTTAAGAGAGACACCAAAAGCATAAGAAATCTACTGCTACTGACAGGTTAGAAGCAGATTCACCGCTTTATTTCTGAATACCTCTGGTTTAATCTACAGCATGTTTAAGCCATCAGTTTCTTACTTAATTATTTCTTAAAGCCCCAACAGAAACAACTAGAACTTTTTAAGATTCAAAGCTGAACTTGCCATATTGTGTGAACATGATAGAGAGAACTAACTGGGATTGTGACCGCATTTAAAGCCTTGCTGTCATGTTTACACATGTTTCAGTCTTTAAGAGTGAAACGTTTAAAGGTATAGTGGAGGATGTTCTTTTTCCAGGTGGATCATCAAAATAAGCTTCTTCCTAAATGTCAATCATTCCGGTGATATGTTTACGTAACGCTGTCCTATGTGATTCGCCCTATTTCGAGTGTTAGCCCAGAGGTTAGAGCAGTGTGCTTGTGCTCTGAGAAGGTTGCAAGTACCTGGTTCGATCCCCACAGCCTCCACTCTGGGTCCCTGAGCAAGACCCTTAACCCCACACCGCTCCCTGGGTGCCACACAATGGCAGCCCGCTGTTCCCTAAGAGGATGGGTTAAATGCAGAGTTACATTTCTCCATTGTGGTGCAATAAAGGGATTTACATTTAATTTTCACTAATCGGTCGTGAGTGTGAAATACTGGAAAAATTGCAAATCTTCTTTTGGAAAATAAGCTTGTATGAGAGATGCAAACAGTTTTTTGAGGGGGGTTTTAAGGTTTTTGCAGCACTAGTGGCTCGCCACTGTACAGTATTCTGACAGGAAAGGGGGCACAAGATAAAGGGAGAGACGTGCAGCAAAGGACCACAAGCCCGGACCCGAACCCGGGTTGGCCACGCCGAGGACCAAGGCCTCCACACATGGGTTGCACTCGCCAACACCACAAACAGCAACTTTTAAACAGAGCATGCACAAGGAGAAATGGGCTTGTGAGTGCTCTTGCATGCGTTCAATAGGCATTCCCTCTTGGGAATGAGCATTTTTTGTTTTGAAGTCTCTTAAAAAATCGGCGAAAATCCTCCACTATACCTTTAAGTCACACTAAAATAAACAAATTCACAACTGAATGTTGAAAAAGAGAGAACACGGGTCAATATGAAAAGTTTTCCAAATGTTTAATTTACTGACAGATAAACAATATGAAGCAATATTAAAATTGATTTATGGAGTCATAGAAACACAGAGCGAGACATCAAGATGCCTTAGGGGAATGGCTCTGAATAAAGATTTGTCAGGAGTATGAGGAACCTCAACAGATTAATCATCTTTTATTGTACTAGTGCCAATATCTCTGAGTGACCGATGAGTTCTGTAGTGTGCAGGAAGTGCTAAAAGGAAGATCTAGGTTCTTTGTATTGTTTGTATTTGCTTCACAAACAATCATGATTTTAAAAGAAGTACTTGTTTTCCATGTATCAGGATAAAATAAGCTTCTGAAATCTAAAAGCTTCAATCTAACCTCAGGTGTTCAAACCCCAATCAGATCCCTCAGTACATTTTTATTGAATTTCCATGAAGCTAAGAAAGAAATGCTTTGGTAAAAAACAAACACGAAAAAAAAAATTACAAACTTTCTGCTTCAAGGAGATAGAAACATCCAGGAGCTGCTGATGAAATGCATAACCGACCGTCGTCTTTATCAGCATCAGTTTTCTGGTCTGAAGCAGACGTCTGTGTTTAACACAGTGTAATAGAGCGGTGGTTTTTATATCCAGTCCTGGAGAGCAACTTTAGATTCATCCCTCCAACAATGCAGCTGAATCAAGTGATTTTATCGCTGCCCGGCTTCTGGAGAGGTGAATAACTGAATGCTGATGAGGGATTTCAGCCTTTTGATACAGGAATGTTCAATTACTTCTAAAAGATACAGGATAGCAGCTCAGGAGGACCAAACCTGGACACCTGTGTCATCATAACAGCTATAAAACAATTTAAACAACATTAAAGATCATGTCCAAAGAATTTGGATTTATGCGATGCTTAAAATAGCTCAACAAGCAAGAGCTCTATTTCAAACTCAGCCCTCAGGTAATATGCTAGATGTTAAGGTTCATAACAGGATGAAATAAGCAGGCAGTGAAGGAGAAACCACCTTCTCTCTTATAAGGATATTGATTCTGGTAAACAAAGATGTATCACGATAAGGCTGCAACTAATAATTATTTTTTTAAATTTGACTAATTTAGAGATTTTTTTTGATTAGTCAACTAGTCATGGTTATTTAATTTCCATTTTCTCATTGCTTGATAAAATATTTCAACTCAGTTGGTCTCTTCTACAATACTTTGCACGTCTCTTTATTACATTTTGTTTGCGACTATCATCTAAAACTACTATAATTGATATCTGTTTGAAAAAAATATATAAATATTTTATATTTTATTTTTAACTTTTGACCCTATAGGTCTTAAAAATGCCTAATGTTTACAAGGATTTTAATTGCAGGATAAAAAGGGAAGCATATTGACGTGTTTCACCATCTCCTTTATGAAGAAATGTCACCACCCTCAACACCCAGGAATAAATATGAAAAAAATATTCACTTCCAAATAAACTTTGCAGCTTTCCTCTAAGCAGGAAGGACTTTTCTAATGATACTGCCACCTGTGGCTAAAACACAGAACTGCAGCTAACTTATCATAATTCTTATAGCTCACACCTGTATTTATTTATGATTTCTTTAACATTTTGACCTTATGTTGAGTTTCGATTATTTTCGTATAGATTTTTTTCTAGGTTGGACCCATTCAACATAGACAAGCTTGATGTGACATCCGCCAAACAGCGCGGAAACTTCCGACCCGAAGTGAATTCAGGAAAATAGGCTACCGGTTTATAGATACATAGGCGCTGAACTACTGAGGTGTCATTCTGCTCATCAAACAATGTTTTAGTCGTAAAGGGTCAAAAAAGAAGACTATTTTAAAGATATTTTTCAGTTAGAACCTACATAATGTCTTTTTAAGGAGAATAAATTTATCCTATCAAACACCTTTACATTAATCTCAGCCATATACCTATGTAACAATTAAAACAGTGAATTAAGCTAAACATTATCCTTTAGATATAATCTGACTAAATTATAAATGTGTTTCATTTCTCATGGGCTATGTTCCCGCTGCAGCCTGAAACAACCCAAATCCCCCTTTTTTTTTTTTTTTTGCCCATATGCCACCTGTATCTGATCTATTCATGACGGTCTGAACAACAAAGATCAGATTTTTTCAAATGTGACCCAGGCCACTTGGCTATGTGTCCTGAACCCGATACATATCTGATATTCTCAAATGCGACCTGCATCTGAACGGCCAGTTCAAATTCATCCCACCTGAACGTCATTATTACTCAACAAAGGTCCCTATTCTTCATCTTACGGCACAAAAGCAGTTAGAAAGACAACCATGGTGATTGATAATTTGGAGAAAAGAAAGATGCATTGTTAATGAATTGGCTCTCAATGGGTTTACTTCTGTAAACACAGAGCATGTTCGCTACTTGTGACATCATTGCATCCTCTAGTATGCATGCAGGACAGTTAAGTTGTATAAATGCAGTTCACACGGGAGATCACATATATTTGATCTCCCGTGTGTCGCATATATTTGGAAATGTGTATAACCATGCAATCGAATTTCCCAAGAAATAAAAATAAAAACGTAATTCAGCTTTAAGGTCGGCATTTTCAATGTAGCCTTAGTCCTGAAGCTAGGCAAGATTTCCAGGGAGAATCATTTCCCTCCAAGTTTGACTTGGCTTTGATCAATTTGATCAACTTTGTAGCTCAGCCATATCATGATAACTAAGCAGGTATTCTTTGTTCTTGTTTGACATAATCCGGAAAATTTAGTTTGGATTAAAAAAAAAAATACATTTTACCCAGACCTTGTGTTCTCCCCTTTCCTCTCAGGAAATCATGGGATACGGTGGGCATTGTTCACCACATAATTTAAGATATACTGCCCTCTGAAGACACTGGAGGGAACTGCATATGATATACTGCCTTTAACAATGCTTTGAAGATAACAGTTTGTGCCAACATTTTCTTCTATTCCACACAATCAATTACGTCAAACACCGTAGTCCTATAGCAGCTTAAACATTTGTCTGGAATAACGTTCTTAGGAAGAAGGTTTTTTTGTTTTTTCAATAGATGCAGGATAGTAGTTCTCCAAGACTTGACTTCAGCATCCCTGATATAAAGGTACCAGCAGTAGGATATATTAGATGCCATGTCTATCTTGCAACCAGCATCATCTTTCAGAATGAAGGTACTAGACAGGGGTATCTCTATAATAAATGAATGTGTAAAAGAATATAACAGTTTGGGATGCATACCACATTGTGCAAGAATAAAGATAAAGACACAACAAGAGGGCCAGTCAGTCATATATCCTAAATATCTGATTGTGAAGTTGTGAAATTTAAACTTCCCAAGCACGAAGATGAGTTTGAAAAAAAATGAGTTTGTTTTGAACATTTCCTGCATTGAAAGAAATTCTTCTTTGTACTAAATCATAAATAGTTAGAGAACCTTTTAATCTTCTAATTTTGCCAACGTTTTGCAAAGAAATATTGGGTTTGTGGGTCGAGAGAAAAGAAAAAAAAGGTATAAGAGTAAAAAGATTGAGAGTAATGTTCCTTTAACTGGCCACCGATCCATAGCTGCATACACAGAGCTCTGATGGAAACAGCAGCGTCTGTCCCTGTGATGTTAATGTCAATTTTATGACGATGGTCGACTCCTCTGCCTGTCAGTTTAGACCTTCCTCTCCTGCTTCCTGCACCATCTGTCATTGCTAATAGTCTGTGTGATTAAACTGAAGGACAGCTCGCAGGTACTGATATTCACACACAAACACCTCTCAGGCTTTTGTTTATTACCTCTCCATCACCTGGGGATGTTCACCTCCACATCCACACATCTTCTGCAGACTGGAAGCTGGTTTGTGGTGTTATTGCTGCTGATGTTCGAGGTGAATTTTCTCCCACCGGTGCCTTGTTATTAGATATGATATGAATAATGTATAAACGAGATGAATGGATCCTTCAGTGGCATGTGTCAATGTTGGCTTTAACAGCAGCTGCGTGTTGACAGGCTGCTTTTTGTAAAGTCCCTTGTTCTTCTGAGACTCAATGAAATAGCAAGTTATTTCTGTGTTTATGTGTGTTACCTTGGTCACTCAATAAAGTAAGAACCTGAACTTTTTGTAAATGAAATTAAATACAGTCACCTCATCATACTGACCATTTAAAAGTTATATATCCAGGTGGTATCATTAGGGCTAGCAGTACTTTCTATAGCTGCATTTGATGCTTCTATCCAAGAAACAGTCACTTTTTATTTTGCTATTTTGGTATTGACTCTTTATCCTGCATGATGGAAGCGAGAAAGTATGAATTGTTGCTGCAACAGAATCAGTATCAGTCCATCAATAAATGGAAGGCAAGTCAGGCATGTTAAAGAGCCTGTTATCGGATTCGGATGCTTGGAACACGGGGAGGAAAATTGGGGGGAAGGGGTGACAGGTCGGAGTATTAATGGGCAGGCGGAAGAGGACATGAATCAGAGGTTCCTTGCAGCAGCAATCACACTGCAGGATTTTCCCAGAAACTGTCAGACACTGCCCCAATTTTGTTATTCGTGGACTACTTTTTGAAGTGGGAGTGTGATCTGTCACACTGAATGAGCACTAATCACAGATTAAAGCTCACAAACAGACATTTTCTAACAAAAGGGAACATTTTCGATCAGATGGATGATGCGTTGAGCCTTGTGTAGTTTATAATGTTACCAAACGCCTTCTTTATGACCCCCCATAGGGAAGAGGCACAACCAAACAGAAATGGCCAGGGGTGCTTTCTATAGTAGAGACAATATCATTACTCATTGTTTGGGCTGCAATAGTTCAGCTAATAGCTTTGCTATTGAAAAACAAAGGGCAAAAAACCTGAATTATTGGGACAGAAGTCCTTTGTATCAAATATAGGTTTTACAAAAGCAATATTTCTATTAATATCCCTGTCCAGAGAGAATATGCAGCCAAGAATCATTGAACCAGGGGTACTTTCTATGGGATACAAAATAAAATACTGACACCGTCCAAAAGAGAGAGACGTAGGTCTCCACCCAAAATCAGTTACATTTGTAGGTTTTATCATGCTACAGACATTCTATTATTTCACATCCAAAGCAGTGCATTGCTTTAATCCATATACTACATAATGGTGTTAAAGTTCTTCATAGCATAGGAACTGGAGTACACTTGGAAATTATGATTAACCTTCTTTGGGTCCAGATCCAGACCCTGATTAACTGCTTTGTAAATCTTTGTCATATAATTAGGATGTCCAAAGGATTATAAAGTCGTGTAATGGACCGCCTTGTTGGGATTTCTGCTCCTACACCTGAACTTTATGACACCATCATGAAACACATTTGTAATGCAGGCTGACCAATCACAGCAGAGCTGGCTGTTTGTTATTGACTTTAAATGACACTGATGTTACATTAAAGCTTAATGAACTCTTATCAGTGTCTATACTTGTTGGGTTGTCAGTTGTTTTGTCTTAAATACCCCTAAAAGCATCTGTTTTCCCTGTTTCTAAATCTATTTTTATTCTACGGACTTTCCAGGTTGTGACGGCTGCTCCTCAGAAGTTTAAGATCGACATTCTTCCGGTTGATGATGGAACGCCACGGATCGTCACCAATCTGGGACTGCAGTGGCTGGAATATATGGAAAACAAGGTACAATGCAGGCCTTTCTAAGAATGCAAGTTAGAAAATAAGTTTCTCATTAAACAAATGCATTTTTTTCTCTTTTATTGTCTGTTAGATGTGGAGAAAATGTACTATTCTAAAACTTTAATTCCTCCACTTGCAGGTGTTTTTTTAACATAGTAAAGCAAATTATGCAACATTATGTTGTTTGTTTTAACACTGTAGAAATGGCATTCTGTGAAATTATGTGCTCTGCTTGCACTGCTGCTAATTACGTCCTCTGTGTTTTATCACTTAAGCAAATTATGAAAGTGTTAAACCTCTGATTCCTCTCAGTGGTTGCAGAGCAGAAAGCAAAGCCTGTTAGCGAATATTTGTGCGGTGATGAGGTGTTTTTTCAGCTGCTGCTCACGCAAACACTTGAGCTTGTTGTCATTCAAGCGTGAAACTTTTATTTAGAGTGTAAATAGTAATTTGCTTAAACTAACCAAATTAAATTTTACTCTTCTCTGGTGTGCTGTTTTTTTTTTTTTTTTTTTATAAAAGGTGTTGTTCATTAAAGGTAAAGCACAAACTTGCATAAGATTTTTTTCGGCATCGTCCTGCAGAACAGCCTGTTTCTTTATATATATATATTTCTACAATGCTTTTCAAAGTTTGAATGCTTTTAATAAGATATCTGACATAAAATTCACACCAGATGTTGTGCCTAGTAATTCACATAGAAAAGGATGTAAGTTAGTCCAATCGCGTAACGGTACAACAATAGGCCCATAAGCAACATTATCTGGGTGGGCCCTATATGACGTACAACACCTCATTCCCTTACCAACAGTCTAATGAACTATACACAGTTGTTAACCTAGTAATTAAAAGTACCACTCTTTGCTTTGCTATTGGTGTCATGTTTAAACGATTCACCATCATGTTGAAATCTGCGATGTCTTGGGGTATAAATGAGGTCCGGTCAGTTGACCTAGTATCAGGTGGGTTTAAGAGGAATTTTTCCCACCATTACATCTGCAAAGATACGTCCTAGTCCACAATTGCGAAGGGGTCCACAAGGTGTCAGTGACGCAACTTTAACAATTTAAGTTATGGTATTGTTAAAATAAATTATAACAAAAGGAGAAATAGTGAACAGTCTTACAGAAAAGTTTTACATATTTTGTGTAGAAGCTGTTTTTGGCAATGACAACTTCAGAAACTCTCCTGTTCTAACAACCTTATTATATAAATTGGTTAAGAAATTATTTTAACCCATTGTTCTAATCACATCATGTGTGAATTTTGCAAGCCTTTTTCTTTTTCTTAAGGGAGTTTTCATAGCTGATATGTTTACCCCTGAGTTCAGACCAAACTAGCTGCATCCAGACACCTTGTCCAATCAGTCATGGTTCCAAACAAACTCTAGAGTAGTTTGTTTTTGTTGTAAATATGATTCAACCTTGATCCTATATAGCTATTAGGTAAACACTGCACGGTTGAGCCAAATAAATACGATACGACTGGCATAAAATCAAATACAAACAGCATAAAAATAAAACTCACCATTATGTTGAATTAGTGGGAGCCCTGAGCTTGTTTCTCCAAAACAAGCCGGTCCCATCTAGGCGTAATCGGAGACAATGACACACAAAGTATGCTCCTGATGTCCAGTCTGCACCGTAGCTTTGTTTTGGTTGCTGTAACTGCAGAAAATCCCGCTTCACAAAGATAGGATGTTATAGATAGGATGCGTCTTGAACTGAATTAACCTGTGTCAAGAGGCACAGATGCACCGACTGATGTAATTGGGAGAGAATACCGCAATTTTATAGTTTTTTCAAAATAAAACATCACTCAGACTCTGATCATCGATAAATTATATATATGTATATACTTTTTTCTGTGTGGCCCGGTACCAAACGACCGACTGACCGGTACCGGTTCGCGGCCCGGTGGTTGGGGACCGCTGCAGTAGAGCACATAAAACTTATTAACACAGGCTGTGTGTCTTTGCTTAAAGCATACAGATGCTTGTCCTAAATCCCTTTGGAATAGTTTCCTGATGATTTACATGAAGCAGAACCCAGGCTATAGGTTCGTTTCCATTAACATTTTGTAATTCGCGCTTTGAAATATCGCATAATAAAAAAAAAAAATCCCTCAATTTGAAAAAAGTTTTAATGCTCGCTTGAAGTGGTACAAAACAGGAGATGGAAAAACTTTTTTTTAAATCAGCTCTGACGTATCAAACTTGAATCTCAAAAAGCTGTGAGCTTGTATGTTACTGCTGTCATCAACTTCCTGGATGTGCGTAAACATGGTTGGAAGCAACGTCGTCATTGCAAGCTAACATAACCTGAGAACAGGTTTTAGATAATTTGATTACCAGTTTTCTACAAGTTAACAGACTCATGAATGGAAAATAAACAAACTATAGATGTGAAAACTTTTATTTTCTTTCTCTGAAACCAACTAAATTTTTTCTTGGCTATTTTGAAGTCCAGACTAACCCATACATTTCTCCAGTATCCCTTCAGTTATATGAAGTCTGCCAAGAACAACACCTGACAACCCAATTATACTACCAGCAAAGTTTCCTTTTAGGATGCTGTCTTTGTGCTGATATGGAGAAGCTTTTTTTTCTATTCTAATGTGTGTTCATCTTTCTCCTCATCATTGGTGTCCTCACCATTTTCTACCATTTCCGTTGTGTAGCAAACCAGAAAAAACATCAATTGGATTTTTCTTCAGGTGTGGCGTTGGCATATAGACGAATGCTACATTCACACCGGACCTGCTTTGAGCAGCAAAAAGGCGTCTGCTGCTTCATTTTTGAAGCTTGTACACATTAAGGCAGGACGCGCGTGAAGTACATCTTTGGTGCTCCTGAAGCACGCCAAGTGTGCACAGATGCGTCTGATGCTTCTGTGTTCAATGGCAGAGAGCTTTGCTATATATGCTTTTTATGTATTTTCAAGTGAGAAAGACCACTTCAAAACATCGTATTTGCAGTTACTTCATCAAGATTACCATCATGTCTTCAAAT
The DNA here is from genome assembly GCA_030533445.1 of Cyprinodon diabolis. NCBI lineage: Eukaryota > Metazoa > Chordata > Actinopteri > Cyprinodontiformes > Cyprinodontidae > Cyprinodon > Cyprinodon diabolis. The sequence goes on from CM060073.1 coordinate 12,999,962, forward strand.
ATTATTTAACTGTCGGAGCTGCTCAGATCTTCACATACTGGCTGTGCGCTTTCACTGGGAATCGGTTTTCTGCTACTGTTCGTTGTTAGTGTTTTTCAGGTATGTGGTACAATCTGCAGCCACCAGAATAATAAAAGCAAACATACTTTGCTGGCAGGTTTCAACATTTTAAGTTAATTTAGGTGTTAATAACCTGTTTCAGAGGAGTGATCACATCGCTCTACATCAGCAGCGCTGTCTGTCCACCTGCCAGTTCCCAGATCAGCTTCTCTAATTGGTTGATGTGGCGCGTCAAGCAGCAAAAGTTCAGTGTTTCAAACTCCAGCAGCTGCTGCTTTCACAGCGCGTCGCTCGTCAGATGCTCAGAAGCTCATGAGGCGCTGCTTCGGCTGCTCAGATGCCTCACGATGCACTGCTCCTACTGCTGGAGATGCGCTGCAGGACCTTTAGATGCACCTTGATGCGCGCCAACCATAGACTTTGCATGACCAGCTGCTTTTGCTAATTCAATCGGATGCGGTGTGAACCTAGAATATAGCTTGTTGTTTTCCTGGGATAAACTTTTTATAGCTCTGAGCAAGTCCTCCTTTGCTCCCGGATAAATCTTTTGACTATTCCATGAAGTCGCTCATCAGAAAGAGTACAAGGAGCATCTGGTTGATAGAGAAATTTTGGATCATGGCTACATGTTCAGAAATTACACTTCATCAGTGTCCTTATGTATGTTAAATATCTTTGCTTTTACCACCATGTGCAATACATTGCTGATAATGAACATTTTTATAGGCCATCAGTTAATAATCTTTTGGTTTTGGACAAAGCACTAGCAGGAATACTTTATAAAACTTCCCCATTAGATACCCATGATTGATGCGCCTCCAATTTGTAACTCATAGCTTCACAAATGTTCCTGATGGAGCCTATTTTATGTTCAAAGGCCACCAATCTAATTACAAAGAAGGAGCTGCTGACGATGGACCCAGACACTGATGACGGACAGCTGGTGTATGAAATTACGGCGGAGCCGAAGCACGGATTCCTGGAGAGCAAGCTCAAACCTGGAAACCCTGTCACTACGTTCACACAAGGTAAGAAGTTTGCTCTACATCTTTACTTCTAGTCTCTTCCACTTGGATCTCAATCGACAACAATTAATTCCTCCTATTTTCTCTCAAATCTTTCCTTCAAAAATTGTTCTGTACGAATACAGTCACTGTTTGTATGTTTAAGAAGCTGAAACAATGTCCTCATATTGTCTCTCCAATTATTAATCAAACAACTTAAAATACTTGTATGTTTTGTAAGTTTTTAATGTTTTAATTACTGTAGCAAAATATAATATACTCTATAATATATATATTTTGTGTTTTTTATCATTAAAAACACCCATCCAGAGGGTACTGAGATTCAATCTTTTTAGACTGTCACTTAAACAAAAATGAGGAGGATATTAATTAACCTCATCATGGTTAGTCCTGACACATCAGGGTTATAATAATAATAATAATAATTGAACTTTATTGATATCACATTGGAGAAATCTACCTCTGCATTTAACCCATCCCCTAGAGGAGCAGTGGGCTGCCATCGTGAGACGCCCAGGGGGCAATCTTTTGAATTGATTTGGTCCAGTTTCATGTGTTTCTACTGCCCCCTCTGTCCATTCTAATCAATCAGCTTCTGTTTGTGTTGTATAGTAACATCCTAATACTTAACCATCATGTACTGTGGGATTTGTTATGTGTAAAGTAGAGATCCCAGGATTTCCCCTTCGTTTACCACTCACAGCTTTTTGAGATGCTCCTCTGCCGTGTCTCACCTAAAGGTTTCCTTGTTTATCTAGTTAATTAGCACTTTTGATTCTGCAGGGTTTTCATTTGGAGTCTGTTTTTATCATGTTCACCTTCTGGCTGCTGCTTGGAATCAGTGTCAGGCAGCTTTTGTGAGATATTGATCCTCCAGGCGGGAGAGGGACTGCAAACAGTCCTTTTAATGTGTTAGGTGTTTAGTTTGGGGTACAGAAATGCAATTTTCCTAATGATAAGAAATATAAAATGTTTCCACACTGCTGTATATATTTCTGTGCCTCTGCAGCTTTGTTTAGCTTTTGGTTGCCCTGGGCACCTCTATTTGCCTTTACTCAAAGTCTTACATTTTCTCCATCCCCTTCTGGGAGGTATCGGAGAGCGAAAAATATCAGCTAGTGATGATTTTTCTAATTTGAACTCTAAAGTAATGGAAAACAGCCAGGGGAGGCATAATGAAAAATGATGAATTTAGAGGAAAGGCAATCTTCACAAAGGATTTTGTTTTTAACATGTCATCCTCCTCAAACTGGAGCGTTAAATAACCAAAAGAAAAATTGCCTGCCAATTTCCTTAGAGGAAATGTAGTTGCTATTTTAAGAGCTTTTTGGCAAAATTTGAGTCACCAATTAAAAATTACAGTAGGCATCGACAATCTTTTCTTTTTCATCATTGGCTTTATAAAAACCGTAAGTACTCAAATCACCACTCAAAGTTATGATTTTAGTTTTTATTTATAATTTATTTTTTCCAAAAATACCCTAATTGGCTCTGCTTTATAGTAAAGAATGAAATCCTAAATTTGGCAGTTTCTTTTTTTTTCCTGCTGTAAAAGTGACACTGTTATACTTTTCTAGTTAATTCTGATAATTATATTTATATTTTGCTGATGCATGAGTCTAAACTGAAGCCATTTACAGGAAAGACCTGATAGTGTTGTCAAATGCACAAAAGTTCACAGCATTGTCACCTCAGTGTCCAGGAATTTCACAAAGCCCTGACAGCAAAATTTACTCTCCCAGAATCTAATAGACTGACCACCAGCGATAATAACACTGTAAATATTTAAATCTAATTTAGTCTATTTTTCTTTTAAAAAAGTGTATTTTCCCTTGATTTGAGCAAATAAATAAAACAATTTAGACATAGACTTAGACAGATTTTATTTGTCATTTTGTTTACACAAATGTAAAACAAAAATACATTTCTTTTGGAACAGCTCTCTTGACAATTTCATCTTTTAAAAAGTGGCGCCTATTTTCCAATAAAATAAGATGTTAACATTTAAAATAAGAAAAGACTGACTGCATTCTCTTATTGCAAGTCAACAATATTTAAAGCTACAGTGTGTAACTTTTAGCGACATCTAGCGGTCAGACTGCAGACTGCCGCAACATGAACATCTCCCCCCCACCGTTTCTCCCCCCCAACAGTACGGTGAGCGTTACGGGACAAAATGTCTTCCACGACATCCGTATCACCTACCTTCTCAAGTGATGAGGTTTGTTTACATAGATAATTTTACAGATAGTATTTCATTAGTCTGTGTAGGGTATAGATTTCATGTAGACTTAAGATAATAAATATACCCGTAATGGGCGATCTCGCAATCTCTAGTTTGTTGGCTCTGCGCTGCCGTAGCGCAAAGATGTCTGCCTCCATGGCTGCGAGACCCGCTCCTATGTAATTATAAATAACGAATTCTAAGGCAACGCAAATATTAAGGTTAAGAGGCTGAGCTCGTAGATGATGATAAATAACATAGTTAAGTATAATATATTACATTTCTGACTGTATATCCCTGTAATTATTTATATATATATATATATATATATATAAATATATATATATATATATATATATATATATATATATATATATATATATATATATATATATATATATAAATATATATATATATATATATATATATATATATATATATATATATATATATATATATATATATATATATATATATATAATTGCCCTCTTTTAAGGCCAAAACTATTCATTACATTGGCAGATAATCTAATTTACCCATAAGATTAAGATATAATATACCTATTTTGCTCATTTTTAGATAATTTTTTTGCAGTGAAAATGGTACCAAATCAATCCAATAGGTGGGGTACCAGGGCATCCTTCACAGTCAAACAGCACAGTGGACTTCAAGGGACCTGAACCCCCAACAGGGACCCGTCTTGTCCCCACAGCTGAATTGTAACATCTCCCAGAGCCATAGACCAGGAACCCATATTTTCTTAATGAAACACCACATTTGTGTTTTGAAAGGGTGATCTTTTCATTTTTATCTTCAATTTGATCCATTATTCCTGCTACAAATTATTTAGTTTTTAGCAAGATAAAAAAAAACTTATATTTAGAAGTGTTAGATAAGTTTAGTTGTTTTAAGACTGAGGTCTTCAACCAGGGGTCCACCTCCGTACTTCATGGGGGTCGCAAAAGTTTTGGTTGATTTTTTTGACTTTTTTTTATATTCCCTCCGCAATTTTTTCAACTAATTGAAATGTCTTTAAATCCACATTAACATGAATTCAACTCACTGTAGTAAACAGATAAATGGAGGCAGAAGATGTCTTTCAGTCATCAATGGACACATTCAGCGACACACAGCAGCTCTTTCAGGCTGGGCTCCGTTTCATTCACAACACCTGACCCATCAACCAGGAATTGGAATCAGAAATACTTTAATAATCCCAGGGAGAAATTACTTTCGTTGCATGACTCCATCTGTAATAGAGTGACTATTGGAACAGTTTGATATAACACAATTTCATACAATATATATAATTAGGGGGTCCCCGCTCCATCTCGCCATCAGTTTGGGGGTCCTTGGCCTGGAAAACATTGAAGACCCCTGTTTTAAGACATACCGTATTTCTAATTTTAAGTGTTCAACATGTTTCAACCACGAAAATTGTCAATTAAAATTATCTTGCTTAAAAAAACATAATTTCACTTTGAATACCCTTTTCTGTGGGATTGAGTTTTCTTTCTTGATTTTAAACACCTGTTTTTGCAGCGTAGGTACAACACTAAGGTTGACTTTAGCTTGTAATGTGCTTTATGAATAAATAGAAAACGATAACTTTGACACGCTGCCTTCAAAAGGAAGAAGTTCAGGTATCTAAATGCCTTGTACAGGAATGATCTGAAGATATAGGAGATGAATAGATAGAGAGGTCTTGGTTTTATCTGCAGTAATAAGAGCCACTCAGCCTTGGGCTGTTTTGGTAGAAATAAAAAAGTGCTGAGCTAATAGATATCACTACTTTACCACTTTATTTTCAAAGTACCTTAAAAGAGCAACAAGGCCAAACAAACTACTGCACAACTAGAGGACACAATAAGTGCATAAAACAGCAAAAGTTAGAAAAGAAGCCGAAAGCATAATGAGGTCCCAAACTGACAGAGTAATTGAGCATGGAGTAGAAGCATATAATCTGCCTCATATAATCCCTCATATCTGATGGATGGAGTTCATAAGTCCATCAGGTCACCTGACCTTAGGCAACACTCTAATTACTACAGCAGAAATAGCTGATGAGGTGTCTTACAAGTAAAGTTTTAAAATGTAATCAGAAGTTACCTAGAAGACAGGGTATGAAGTCCAGAACTGGAAAAATATGGTCTGTTTGATAAATTTCTTAGTTTATTGGTCCCTCTAGCTTCTAGCCGTTACTCATGGCTATAAGAAAAGGATGACGGCTCAAAATGCAAAACCTTAAACACATTCAAAAATGTTTAAATTAAAAGTACATGTCTGATTTCTCAACCCAAGGATGATTCAGGATTTCAACCAGATAAAGTCCCCCCCCCCCCAAATTCTATGAAACTCATCATCCATTCAAGATTTTGTCTTTAAGGCACTCTCATCACATGTTCAACTTTAAAATAATCCCAAACTGGAATTTTCCCATCTGTAATCCTTCTAGCTGATATCAACCTGGGTCTGATCCGCTATGTGCTGCATCAGGAAAACATCCAGGAGACCATGGATAACTTCAAATTCCTGGTCAAAGACAGCAAACCAAATGTGGTCAGCAACAACGTCTTTCATGTTCAGTGGTCTCTGATCAGCTTTGAGCACAAGAGGTCTGTATCATTAAAGCTTTTTAACAGACCGTGCACCACTTCCATTTTTACACCTTTAAAATGTAAAATAATGTTGCACATCTCCTATTCCCCTCAGTTACAACGTGAGCGAAAAGGGAGGGACTGTAGCTGTCACTGTGAAGCGAACCGGTAACCTCAATCAGTACTCCATCGTCCTCTGTCGCACTGAGCAAGGCAGCGCTGTTTCCACCAGCAGCACTGGGACTCGCCCTGGCCAGCAGGACTACGTGGAATATGCTGGACAGGTACCTTTTCCATAGGAAGCCTACCTGGACATTTTTACATACACCATCTAACAATAAACTCATCTTCTTGGTTCCCTAGGTCCAGTTCGACGAGCGCGAGGACTCCAAGGTATGCACCATAGTGATTAACGACGACAAGGTGTTTGAAGGGATCGAGAGCTTCAACGTGGAGCTGAGCATGCCTGTGTATGCGCTGCTGGGTGAAAACACACGCGCTGTGGTCAACATCAACGACACGGAGGACGAGCCGACTCTGCAGTTTGACAAGAAGACGTACCACATCAACGAAAGCACTGGCTTCTTCAGCGCCCCCATCGAGAGGAAAGGTACCAGATCATCAATGAAACTATTTACACAGTTCTTGTACATTCCTGGCTAAATCAGCTGAGCCACCATATTGGAGTTTTTTATTTGTTCTTATTTTTCTGACTGGTCAGAATTGTCCGTCCTGAGTATTTCTTCAAAATGTGTAGGTATATTTTGATATACCTTTGATATAATATTATCTTTGCAGATGATATTGTGATCTATGGTGATAGTAGAGGATTAGATACAGAGCTTTATGAAGGAAGAAAAAGACGAAAAGTTCAGGAAATTGTCCAGCATATAGTGAAGTAACGTATGCAGTATGCAACTTAAAGTAAATAATACCTACATCTAAGCGACAAGCTGCCTATTACTTTCAAAAAACTTAAGCCTTTTAAAATAATTCGTGCATAGGAAAAGAAGCCTTTTTTTTTTTACAGCAATTGATGTATACAGAGGGGCCGATTTCGCATGTGACCCTAAGTTTATGTCGTATCCAAGTTCTAGCTCAAAAAAATCAATTGATGATGGCAAAACTAGTCGACATAAGTGATAAATTTGGCTTTAATAATCTAATAATATTCATTAAATCAAAAATGATTTTGTAATATGCCATTTTTTTAAGTTTTAAATATCCTAACCCATTAAACAGTTTTTTTGCTCACTACTGCATGTTTTAGGGTGACTAGATCTAAAAAAACAAATATGGGACAGCTAGGATGCCGCAGCTAGGATGTGACAGACTGAAGAATAAAATGCTTCTCTACCTGGTTCTCAGGGCCACTTCCTCGGGGGTTAGCGCTACCTTCTATAACCCTAAGCAATTTCTCTGATCTTAGTAAGATTACAATTTCTATCAAAATCTGTTGTCATGTCTCGTGGTTACTTAATACATATACGTTATTAAGTGTTTTTAAAAAGTTTGTCCAGAGTGATCTCTTTTCAGGAAAAAGAACCTGAGAGAGAAAACTTCAAGGTGTAAACACAGAGCTTACCTTTAACAGTACGTAAACAAAAATTTTAAAAAGTTCTGTTTTATTCTCCCTTCCCCTGATCCCTGCCTCTATTTATATGTCAAAATGCAGATAAAATATATATAGATGACTGTTTTGATTGATCCTGGTAATAATTCTGTAGGAGCCACCGTGGGGCATCTGATTAAAATGCAGGCATGATGAATAGGTCCAGAGTATTTATTGAAGCTGTATCTTGAGTTGTAAAATTGAAGTTATAGAAGTTGTCTTTTGGTTTATGAACGCACAACGTCCAAACAACACAAAGGTCCACAGAACACAAGGGGTCCTTTCACCTCTCTGTCTCTCTGTCCACTGGCGTGTGCGCATGCGCCCTCGGACTCACACCCCAGTTAACTCCACAGGTGTAGTCACGAGGGTTGCACGCCCAGGAAGCATGGACAGCGAGCAAGAGGCTACCTGCTCATATGAAAGGTTCCTCATCCTTCACAACAATGACCTATTTGTCCATTTTGGTAATGCAATAAAATAATAATTTAGAATGTATTATAATTCTTTATAAATTTAACTTTTAAAACTAACTCCTCCAGGGTTTTAAAATCCAGTAACCTCTTATTTGTACTTGATTGTAAACACATCCTCCTCTTTATATTTTCTTTTCTTTTAAATGTTTAGGTCTTTATTCTAAATATCTTCCAATTGAGCAACCCTGTGATCCCAAAGTATTACGGAAATTAGTGGACACTTTCAGTGGAGTCTAATGAGTTTTATAGTAAAATATATTTTTTAAATTTTTGAAGCCCGTTTTCCCAAATGCTCTGGGAGAGATGACAGGATATGAGCACATGGAGAAATCCTGTTTTGAGAAGCAAAACAAACAGGAACACATGGCTTCAACAACACATGAAAACACTTGATGGGTTCAAAGAGAATCAACACTATCTAACAACACATCAGGGGGTGGTGTTGGTGACCTGTGGACCTCTGCCGCATGTTTTCCCCCTCTGTGTCAACCAAAAATATGCACATCATCCAAAGCAAAGAAATTATTGGTGAACTGATTGATGAAAACTTGGCAGGGCCCCTGAATATGGAGGCCCTTCACACTGTGGTGACCAGCATCCTTCTGTGTGCTGCAGCGTGTTAGGGAGGCAGTCTAAGGTTATTAGACATTAGAAGGAGACAGAGAAGGAAACGCTAGCTTAGTGCTTTGCTCTTTATAAATGGGTGGGACGAGGGCCCCTATAAACAAGCAGTAACGAATGATGGAAGATGACAGAAGCCCACCTTACAGCCTTCTGACCAGAACAGCAGCTTTAGCAGCTTATTCTCATTTTACTCCATAACTGAGCGGTTGAACATTGTTGTTGCTCCCAGGCTGATATGACTTTTAACCATTTCTAAAGGCTATTTATATATATATATATACACATAAACTCCACCATGGCCAAAACTAGAGAGCTGTCAAAGGACACCCGAAACAAAATTATAGACCTGCACCAGGCTGGGAAGTCTGAATCTGCAATAGGTAAACAGCTTGGTGTGAAGAAATCAACTGTGGGATCAATTATTAGAAAATGGAAAACATACAAGACCACTGATAATCTTCCTCGATCTGGGGCTCCACGCAAGATCTCACCCCGTGGGGTCAAAATGATCACAAGAACAGTGAGTAAAAATCCCAGAACCACACGGGGGGACCTAGTGAATGACCTGCAGAGAGCTGGGACCAAAGTAACAAAGGCTACCATCAGTAACACACTACGCCGCCAGGGACTCAAATCCTGTAGTGCCAGACGTGTCCCCCTGCTTAAGCCAGTACATGTCAAGGCCCGTCTCAAGTTTGCTAGAGAGCATTTGGATGATCCAGACAATGACTGGGAGAATATCATATGGTCAGATGAAACCAAAATAGAACTTTTTGGTAAAAACTCTACTTGTCGTGTTTGGAGGAGAGAGAATGCTGAGTTGCATCCAAAGAACACCATACCTACAGTGAAGCATGGGGGTGGAAACATCATGCTTTGGGGCTGTTTTTCTGCTAAGGGACCAGGACGACTGATCCGTGTGAAGGAAAGAATGAATGGGTCCATGTATCGTCAAATTTTGAGTGAAAACCTCCTTCCATCAGCAAGGGCATTGAAGATGAAACGTGGCTGGGTCTTTCAGCATGACAATGATCCCAAACACACCGCCCAGGTAACGAAGAAGTGGCTTCGTAAGAAGCATTTCAAGGTCCTGGAATGGCCTAGCCAGTCTCCAGATCTCAACCCCATAGAAAATCTTTGAAGGGAGTTGAAAGTCCGTGTTGCCCAGCGACAGCCCCAGAACATCACTGCTCTAGAGGAGATCTGCATGGAGGAATGGGCCAAAATACCAGCAACAGTGTGTGAAAACCTTGTGAAGACTTACAGAAAACGTTTGATCTGTCATTGCCAAAAAAGGGTATATAACAAAGTATTGAGATGAACTTTTGTTATTGACCAACCATATTTTCCACTTATTACTTATTTTCCACCATGTTTTGCAAATAAATTCTTTAAAAATCAGACAATGTGATTTTCTTGATTTTTTTTCTCATTTTGTCTCTCATAGTTGAGGTATATCTATGATGAAAATTACCGGCCTCTCTCATCTTTTTAAGTGGGAGAACTTGCACTATTGGTGGCTGACTAAATACTTTTTTGCCCCACTGTATATATATATATATATATATATATATATATATATATATATATATATATATATATATATATATATATATATATATATATATATATATATATATATATATAGTCCGCTTTAAAATATCATTTTATTATTTCTTTATGTGTGTCGAAGATTCTGTGTGTGCTACTGGATGTGATTTCCATTCAAAAGTTTCTAGTGTAACCCGAGCCGACCAGGCATGGGCTAATTAAACCACTGCTCAGGGGCCCCAGTCTATCAGGGGCCCTCGCATATATGCTTGAATTTTAGGGCAGATCAGAGTTATATGTTTTTTATTTGTCTAATTAAAATGAGAATACTACAAAAATCATTTTGAGCTTTCAAAACAGATAAGTTAAAAGATTTGAAACAGCTTGAATTAAAAAATCTAATATTTAAAGGAACTGGTAAGTTAAATTTGAAAGAGTTTGGTGATTTTGTTCAGATAGCTGTGTAGTCATACTTCCCTTTTTTATTTTATGTTTGTTCATGAATGAACTTTTTGCCGCATTTTGAGTTCTCAGAGTTTCCATTTTATATTTTATTCTACATATTCAGCTTTTTAATGACATGAATATTTAGTTTTTTTTTTTCATTCTAAAGGCAGCATTTTATACTTATGTTTGTTATGTTAAAGTACACATTGTATTTTGTGGGACGTTTTAATGCAAAAGTTTATTGTAAAACTAAATTGAAAATTATTATCAAATATTGGAAAAAAATAAATCCACTATTATTTCTTAAAGGTAATGAATCAGAGCTTATGTCTGTACTCTCCATCTGCCACCTCCCATTCATTCAGGCGACTCCTCCAGCACCGTGTCTGCTCTCTGCTACACCGTGGCCAAATCTGCTAAGGGCAGCAGCTTCCACGCTCTGGAGTCCGGCTCCGACTACAAGAGCCGTGGAATGAGCAGCGACAGCCGCGTCATCTTTGGCCCCGGCGTCAGCATGTCCACCTGTGACGTCAAGCTCATCGACGACAGCGAGTACGAGCTCTCAGAGGAGTTTGAGTTGGTGCTTTCGGATGCTTCTGACAATGCCCGCCTGGGAGACGTGTCGTCAGCCAAGGTTGTTATCGACGGGCCCAACGATGCATCGACTGTGACGCTTGGAAATGCGACCTTTACCTTCAGCGAAGATTCTGGTATGAGCCGCATTCTTACATCCCAATTAATAAATAATCACATAATCTAACACAAAAACCAAAGACAGGAAACAATGTCAATTCAGATGGCAGTTATTTCCTTATGTTTCCCTAACTTTGCTGGGGTTTCTGCTGTACAGGAACCATAGAGATACCCGTGTTGCGTCAGGGAAGCGACCTGACTTCTGTGACGTCCGTTTGGTGTGCTACCAGACCTTCAGACCCCCCCTCAGCCAGTCCAGGCGTCGATTACATCCCCAGCTCCAAGAAGGTGGAGTTCAAACCTGGAAAAACCGAGGAGGTACCAAGAGATATGACTTTGCATTATTCTTGGTAGTGTCCATGTAGTAGTGATAATTTAACTCTTTATAGGGCACTCAATGAAATACTTTGAAAATCAAAAATTCAGACCAATGGTGTTATTTAAATCCAGGACAAGACCTTATTACCTTTATAATATTAAAAAAATATGGATATTTTCATGGCAAAAATGATGTCTATGTAATAATAAGAAACGCCAACCTGTCCGAACAAAAGTGTTTCTATAAAAAAATCATGAAAACCACTCAAAAACAGATTTTTTTGGTACAACATAACAGTGGTATCAATACCTACATTTTTTAGTTTATAAACCTAAATATAATTGTTAACTATGCTTATTAGCTTTTTAACTTTTTTTCTTACTTGTTAACTTGTTCTTTCAACTTAATTTACAGTAGGTAATATATCATTTAAGAGCTCATCTAATTGGTCAAAAGCCAAAATAAGATGTACAGGTGCTGGTCATAAAATTAGAATATCATGAAAAAGTAGATTGATTTCAGTAATTCCATTTAAAAAGTGAAACTTGTATATTATATTCATACATTACATACAAACTCATATATTTCAGATGTTTATTTTGTTTAATTTTGATGATTACAAATGACAACAAATGAAAATCTCAAATTCATCATATCAGAAAATTAGAATATTACTGAAGACCAATAAAAACAAAGGATTTATAGAAATGTTGGCCAACTGAAAAGTATGAACATGAAAAGTATGAGCATGTACAGCACTCAGTATTTAGTTGGGCCTCCTTTGGCCTGTATTACTGCAGCAATGCGGCGTGGCATGGAGTCGATCAGTCTGTGGCACTGCTCAGGTGTTATGATAGCCCAGGTTGCTCTAATAGTGGCTTTTAGCTCTTCTGAATTGTTGGGTCTGGTGTATTGCATCTTCTTCTTCACAATACCCCATAGATTTTCTATGGGGTTAAGGTCAGGAGAGTTTGCTGGCCAATTAAGAACAGGGATACCATGGTCCTTCAACCAGGTACTGGTCGCTTTGGCACTGTGTGCAGGTGCCAAGTCCTGTTGGAAAATGAAATCTGCATCTCCAAAAAGTTGGTCAGCTGCAGGAAGCATGAAGTGCTCTAAAACTTCCTGGTATGTGGCTGCGTTGACCCTGGACCTCAGAAAACACAATGGACCAACACCAGCAGATGACATGGCACCCCAAACCATCACTGACTGTGGAAACTTTACACTGGACTTCAAGCAACGTGGATGAAGTGCCTCTCTTCTTTTCCTCCAGACTCTGGGACCTTGATTTCCAAAGGAAATGCAAAATTTACTTTCATCAGAGAACATGACTTTGGACCACTCACCAGCAGTCCAGTCCTGTTTCTCTTTAGCCCAGGCAAGACGCTTCTGACGCTGTCTGTGGTTCAAGAGTGGCTTGACACAAGGAATGCGACAGCAGAAACCCATGTCTTTCATACGTCTGTGTGTGGTGGTTCTTGAAGCACTCACTCCAGCTGCAGTCCACTCTTTGTGAATCTCCCCCACATTTTTGAATGGGTTTTGTTTCACAATCCTCTCCAGGGTGCGGTTATCTCTCTTGCTTGTACACTTTTTTCGACCACATCTTTTCCTTCCCTTCGCCTCTCTATTAATGTGCTTGGACACTGAGCTCTGTGAACAGCCAGCCTCTTTAGCGATGACCTTTTGTGTCTTGCCCTCCTTGTGCAAGGTGTCGATGGTCGTCTTTTGGACAACTGTCAAGTCAGCAGTCTTCCCCATGATTGTGTAGCCTATAGAACTAGACTGAAAGACCATTTAAAGGCTTTTGCAGGTGGTTTGAGTTAATTAGCTGATTAGAGTGTGGCACCAGGGGCCATCAATTTTGAACCTTTTCACAATATTCTAATTTTCTGATATGATGAATTTGAGATTTTCATTTGTTGTCATTTGTAATCATCAAAATTAAACAAAATAAACATCTGAAATATATGAGTTTGTATGTAATGTATGAATATAATATACAAGTTTCACTTTTTAAATGGAATTACTGAAATCAATCTACTTTTTCATGATATTCTAATTTTATGACCAGCACCTGTAAAGCCATTAACAGTATCTTTGCTGGATGGCTGGATATAGATCTTGAGCTTCTAGACCTCACTGAGGAGAGGGGGGGACTCCATGTGTAAAGGGTATGCAGGTTAAAAAACAGCAACTTGCCCTATAAAGGGTTAACGGGGCATCTTGAGTTTTGATGCATTGCCAAACTGTATCAATACTGTGTTGATACTATCTCATGGAATACTGACACCTGCTGGACCTTTAAAGACACTACAGGCAGCTTATTTTACAGACTAAACTGAATTGATTTGATGACCTAGTGCAATGATATCATTAAAGGTTATATTGTATTATTTCATATCTATGTTTAAATTGAAAATAGCCTTGTTACTTTTAGATAGAACCAATAAATGATGTAAAAATATATAATACAATGAAAAATTACAGGAAAATGTGAATGAGAATGCTTGTGGATTAGATGTCACGATTTGTATGGACCCAAATGCAGAGACCAGGAAGCTGAGATGAAACATGTAGATTTAATGAGTAAATGAGGCAAAATACAAAGAAACAATGATCAGAAAACATCAAGGGAAATGCATGGGAGGGAGCTAGAGATGAGGAAGCAACAAACAACAAGGAAGCAGCACTGAGTGACTGCAGAGGTGGAATATATGAGGGGAACAGAACAAAGGATGGACTAATGAGCTCAATAAGGAGCAGGTAGGAGTGGAACTAACTATAAGGACGCAGAGGGGAAAGGAAACAAGCACAAGGAGGCAACAGAGAGTAACCAGACTGCTTGAATATAATGGAAAATAAACCAAAGATCGACTAAATAGAATAATTAATGACTGAATAATATAAACTACCGTTGTGCCGATCCCATTCTTTGGCCCTGATACCGATACCTGGCTGTGGGTTATTGGCCAATACCGATGCCATCTGTTTGAAATTGATGTGTGTGTATATATATGGAGAACTGCAAACTACTTGGATGTCAAATAATTGCCATCATGGCTTTGTCAAGCTGCTGCCTACCTTTGTGAAGCAGGAAAAAGACTAATACAAAGTGAATCCAGTAGAACTTTTTGTTGCCTACCTGGAATGGGGGACAATAGTTGAATAAACTTTTGGCTCTCAAAATGGTATCGGTGCCCTATTTGTTGGTACTCGCCGATACCACCATTTTAGTGCTGGATCGGGGCCCAGCCTGATACTGGTATCGGTATCCGTGCAACATTACTAAAAACTAAGAGTCCCAAAAGGGGAAACCCATAAACACTAGGTTTTTAAATCATAATTTTAAAACAATAAGTACAGCAAAAACTGCAAGAAAACTAAGAGTCCATTTGAAATTAACTTTAATTCAGATAAGCTGAGTGATAACTCAGAGGAAAAGTATGACACAACGAGAAAATAAAAATAAAAAAGCAATGGCTGAAACGTTCGTATTCCTTTTAGGCTGCTCCAAAATTCTTTATAATTTAAATGATAAACCGCAAAAGATGGGATATTTTTTAGCAGATGCATCGTTTTGACAGATACCTTTTTAAACACAGTTTAGTTAGTCAGTTAGAAACAACTCCTGTATCGTTCACATGACTTTCTTGAAATGACATGCGCACTGATGCAGCACATGTGATGTTGCTGGACCCATCACATGTAGGCTTGTTGTTAAAATCACAATCATCCATTAAAACAGCAGAAATTGCAATTAGATGTAATTTTCTTAGAGATGTATGCAGTGACCTGCATGCTTTTTACGATCTTGTAATCAGTTCACATCCGTTTCCAACGGAGAAGGAATAAAAATCCCGGATGCTGAGGGACTAAATAAAAAAATAAAGCAACATCTGAAAATGTTGCATTTTTGTTCATTACACTTTAACAGCAAGTAGTCAGAGGAATAATCAGCCTCATGTTGTGGTGAGGCTATGACTGACCTTCAAAGAAGAAAACACTTACAGAAGCTTTAACAGGAGTTATCTCCATCTCAACAACAGAAAAATCACTTAAAAGGCTATCAGATTAATGACTAGAATACAATTGAATTTAACTCTAGCTTAAATTATATTATCTCATGCTTAAAGGTGAAATTACCCTTCAGAATCATTTTCTTTCCTTTATTTTTGTGGAGCAATGGATTACTGGAGGTGAGTAGATTACAATAATCAGTTGTACTGTCCCAGTTCCTTGGCTTAAATCCTATAGAAATGCAAAGGGATGAGCTAAAGGGAAGGGATGAGATGCAGGGATCTGGACAATTAAGAATTATCCTTCTCTCTATGATCTTAAATCATGAATAATTTGCAAACCTTCCTTTGGTTCTTGTTTTTTTTTTTTTTAGACCTGCAGTTTGACCATCATGGATGACATTCAGAATCCATCCATCGAAGGACCCGAGTCGTTTGTTATCTTCCTCAGTTCTCCACAGGGGGCAGTCCTGCAGGAACCCTATGAGGCCAATATTGTCATCACTGACACCTTCCAGGACAGTATGTACCTGAACCAAGGCTCTAGATTTACATAAGTTAAAGCCAGTTTAGAAGCACTTCTCTGAAGCTCATCTTCTTCTTTTGTCTCAGTTCCTACCATGCAGTTTGAGAAGACCTCCTGTACTGTTAAGGAGAAGGACACGGTACTTCACCTCCCAGTCATCCGGACTGGAGACCTTTCCTTCAAGTCATCGGTGCGGTGTTTCACTCGAACCATGTCTGCCATGGTGATGGATGACTTTGTGGAAAGAAGGAACACTGATGAATCCCAGATCACTTTCCTCAAAGGCGAGAAGGTAATATGTCAAACTTTCAAAAACAAAACAATGTTTGGTGTATTGGTGAACTTACGTCTTTGTTGGTTTATCAGGTGAAGAACTGCACAGTTCACATCAACGACGACTCTGTTTTTGAGCCTGAGGAGGAATTCCAGCTGCATCTTGGTACGCCGCAGGGTGACCATTGGAGCGGTGCGATGGTTGGAGTTAATGACATTGTGACGGTCACCATAACCAATGATGAAGATGGTAAGCTGACCCTGAATGACAAACTATTAACTGCAGCTGTTGTAAACCCACCGTGGGAAACTCCCAAACATGTAGAAAAAAGTTGGACATGCTGTAGAGATCACATCCTTCAGCAAATCAGCTTTTGTTGTGTCGTTATGCCATTGGATATAGAACCACTCTTAAAAGTCCGAGGTCATGGTTCTAGACTGTAAAAAAGAAGGGATTTTCCTCTTTCAGTTGCAGTAATGCAGATACTGCTTCAGTCCATTAAGGTGAAGAGAGAGTGAACTGGAAGGAGAGGTTCCTTATAAAATGATCAGTGCCCTTTAGTTTGCATTTAGTTCAGATTGAGAAATGAAACTGAATTTAAAACAGACCTTAGGTTTTTATTTCATTTGATCTTTTTTTATTTAATCTTTAACAGAAAACCATAAGCCGTTGAGCAGAAGGATGCTCACTGGGGGAAAAAAAACAAAAATATTTATAAAGCAATGTATAAATTGTGCTTTTTGGGATAAATCTACTTTTGAAAGTCTTAAATCTATAGAGTGAGAACTAAATAAATAGTTTTTCTTGGGTTGCTTCTCTATTCCAATGATATAACTGCTAAATCTTTTATGTTTGAACTTGAGTTGTTCTTGTTTTTTAGTTCTAACAATGTTTTCAACCAACAGACACATTAATTCTGTTGAACATGAGCTGATTCTATTGATTGTCTTCTTCTGTCCCCCCAGCTCCCACCATTGAGTTTGAACAGGCTTCTTACCAGGTTAGAGAACCTCCTGGTCCAGACGGTGTTGAGGCGCTCAACATCAAGGTGAATCGCCGTGGAGACCTAGACAGAACCTCCAAGATCCGCTGCAGCACCAGGGACGGATCGGCCCAGTCTGGAGTGGATTATAATCCCAAGAGTCAGGTCCTAAAATTCACCCCAGGTCAGTGGAGAGAACCTCTGGTCCAGTTTCCAGTGTTGGACTTCACAGGGGTTAGACTTTCTCTTCTTGTTTTGAAGGCATGGACCACATCATGTTCAAGGTGGAGATCCTGTCTAATGAAGACAGAGAGTGGCATGAATCCTTCTCCCTGGTTCTTGGTCCCGATGATCCGGTGGAGGCTGTGCTCGGTGAGATCACCACGGCAACAGTGACTATCCTGGATCAGGAGGCTGCAGGCAGTCTCATCCTCCCGGCACCACCGATAGTAAGAAGAACCTCTTTGCTCTATTGAAATAATCTCTATCTTTTTTTAAACTCTGAATCACCTCCTTTCCTTCCTCTTCAGGTGGTCTCTCTGGCTGACTATGATCATGTCCAGGAGGTGACCAAGGAAGGCAGTAAGAAAACTCCCTCTCCTGGCTACCCTCTGGTCTGCGTGACTCCCTGTGACCCCCACTACCCAAAGTACTCCGTAATGAAGGGGCACTGCGACGAGGCGGGAATCAACCAAACCCAGGTGCACTTTTCCTGGGAGGTGGCAGCCCCAACGGACTCAAGTGGAGCTCGTTCCCCATTCGAGACAGTGACGGACACCACCCCCTACACCAGCGTCAACCACATGGTGAGACGAGATGGTTCACTGCTGGAACAAAGATAACATGGTAGATAGGGATGGAATGAAATAATAAAGTTAGGATTTATTGCCAATTTATGGTTTATTTAGATCAAAATTTGTTCCTTCTGATTAATTGCTAATGTCTACCGTATTTTCTGGACTATACGCACCTACTTTTTTCCTAAGATTTGAACCAAGTGGCTTATCTGCTAACCGCCAGGAGTCTGAAGTCAAAGTTGGTAATCAAAGAGCAGGAGGGGCTCATTTTCATTTAGAATATTCTAGCAGAGAACAAATTCGTTGTTCACTCATTTTGACATTGATTTGCAATAAAACTGTTGAACAAATGAAGAGACTTTGCTTCAGAGCTGAAATAAAGAGCTGACGAAGTCTTTCATTAGAGGCTTTTATTGCTGTGAGCCAACAAGCTAATAGGAACTGGTATTCTTCATCCCCTACTTAAATTTCTTACAGTGTTGTGATGTTACTGCTGTTCACCAGAGTGCGCTGTCGTTCATTTTAAAGCAGAGCCTCACTAGTATTTGCAAGAGAAGTAATTCTAGAGCAGAAATATGAATCGAGTCCAGTCCAGGATTATTTACACTGTTTAACAGTCACACGGATGCAGAATGAGCTTCATGGTTCTGTTTGTAAATATGAACATTTGATGAGCTCCTTAATGGTATAAGGGAGGATTTTCCCTCATTTCAATAAAAAAAAAATGCACATGCACGATCTGTACCTGCTCCCGAGAGGGATCGTCTATTAAAGTTACAACAAATAACTAGCATGATGACTTTTACTAGCAGTGATGTGAAATTAATTTCTCCAAATAACATTCTAAACGTTGCCTGTCGAGTAGAAACTTTGCAGTCGAGGTATCAGTGGGAAGCCCGACCTGTGCTTTCAGAACCTGTCTCTGGACAGCGCGGCCGAAACCGGCTTTCTGAATTTCATTTTCTCCTTGAAGGAGAAACCTGACACAACTTTCAGGACATTCCACCGAAACGCCTACTACACCGTCCACGGAAAGGATGCCATATTTGCGACCAAGGAGGATTTTAAGACTAACAGTCATCAAATATCTGGGTTCAGAGACTCGTAAGCTGGAGAGCGTGATTCTGAGCAAGCTGAATTTTGAATCCTTTGGGAAGGACCTGTTGTTGGTGAGGCAGTACAGAGTAGAAGTCTACAGGAATCACAGCAAGAGCAGCAAGGAGCATGACTGGAGCATTAAGTACAAGGTCACTCCTGGAAACCAGTTCGAGGACATTCTGTTTGGTGGTAGAACCGGGGGGGAGGGCTGCGCAGGAGTGGTTGCCGTTGCCAATGGCCAGTGAGTGGTCTGAGCCGGCTATGTTGACGCGGCATAGAGGACCATGGGGGTGTGCGAGTTTCCAGACAATGAGATCTTCTCCAAACTGGAGTCGCGTGAAAGAATCTCCCAAAAACACTCTGGTCTTGTTTCTCTTCTAAGGCCTCTCTCTTCTTCTCATACTCACACACTTTTTTGCTTACGACCCTCGGCCATTTTCAAAGAACCGCGCTGAGAAAGCCGAGCTTCAATCACTGTCTGAAACAGTAGCTCACCAAAGATATACAGTAAAAGTGCGCATCTTACGTAAACATATCACCAAAATGATTGACAATTAGGAGGACCACTTATTTTGTTGATCCACCCAGAAAAAGAACATCCTCCACTTTACCTCTAAGGTATTACCTAAATAGCCCCCATTTCGCTGTGCTGCATGTGTCAACAATGGGTGGTGAGGTTGCTCGAGGACCCAGATGCAGAGACGAGTGAAGCAGAGATGAGTTCTGAGAGGTTTAATTGCAGACCAAAGGTAGCAGAGGCAGAAATCCGAAAATCCAACTTAAAATATTAAACAAACCAAAACCATGGAGACATCAGGGGAAAAATGAGTCTGAGGAGCCGGGGAGAGACGAGCAGAGTAGACAATACAGCAAGGAGAAGGAACCAGCACTGAGTGACTGCAGAGGAGGAGTATTTAAGGAGAACAAAACAAAGGATGTACTAACGAGCTGAATGAGGAGCAGGTGTGGGTGGAACTGGCAAGAGGGAATCCAAGGGGAAAGAAAACAATCACAAGGGGGCAACAGAGAGTAACCAGAGAATGCTAGAATATCATGGAAAATAAAAACAACGGATAACAGAAAACTGAAAACTCAGAGTCACAACAAATGAGAACCATAACAGCATGACAAAGCAGCATAACTTTCCTATTGTGCTCAGACCATTACGATGTAATTATACAAAGGTTACAAAAACATTTGTTACATGACAGCATCCAGAACGTCCCCTTCAAAAGTGTAGCTGACAGCACAGTCTCTCCCAGCACTGGAGGCTGGATTACACTATGAACAGAGAGCTATATCACAAATAATAATTTGTAAGAATTTTAAATAATTTTTTATTGAGGCAGTATTTAATACAGCTGATACAATAAATTGTTAAAACTATAATGTCCTGCTTTTTATTTTAATTGAGCATGTAAAATATAAATGTAGCCCTTCAGGTTTTGGAAAGATCCTCTTAATGCAAGAGAAATCTCAGGTTTTAGGAAAATGTCTGCTTATTAATCGCTAAAATTAATCAATTTTAGATTAATTCATTACCTAATAAATTGTAAGTTGTAGACCAGATGTGCAATCCAGGTCAGTTCAACCCCCATAAGGTGGGAGGTATTGCTTTAAATCAGCTAGTCGGTATAAATCAGTCTAGTTTCTGGGATCACTAAGGGCTCGTTTATTTGTTTGCAGTATAAGCCTAATTTCTCTAACTAAATATTTCAATTTTTAACCTCCCCCTCAGGTTCTGGAGAGCATCTACTTCAGCCGTCGCTTCCACGTTCGCTGCGTGGCTCAGGCCCGGGATAAAGCCGGCCACCTCGGCACGCCGCTTAGAAGCAACATCATCACCATCGGCACAGATGGCTCCATCTGCCACACCCCTGTTACCACGGGAACCGCCAGAGGCTTCCAGGCCCAGTCGTTTATTGCTACGCTTAAATACCTGGATGTCAAACACAAAGAGCACCCCAACCGGTCTGCAGTGTCTAAAAACTATTGTTGAGAACTTTGTCCAAGCCTTATTTTTGTAAATAAATGTTCTGCTCTCTTCTCTCCACAATCAGCATCCATATCTCAGTGCAGATCCCACACCAGGACGGCATGCTCCCTCTGGTGTCCACCATGCCGCTGCACAACCTGCACTTCCTGCTCTCAGAGTCCATCTACAGGCAGCAGCATGTCTGCTCCAACCTGGTCACCATCAAAGAGCTGCAGGGGCTTTCTGGTATGTGAGACTCTATCTAAAGGTACAGATAATCATAGCAGAGAGGTTCAGTGGGGGAACTTTAAATTCAACTTAAAGATAATTATCAAGAATTTTTTGGTTTAAAGACTGAGACCGACTTTCAGAAACAATGTTCTTCCGCAGAGTCTGGCTTCCTGGACAACGTATCCTACGACAGCATCTCGCTGGGTCCAGGCTATGACCGGCCATATCAGTTTAACCCCAACGTCCGTGAGGCCAAGAGCATCCAGCTGTACAAACACCTGAACCTGAAGAGCTGCATCTGGACCTTTGACGCCTACTACGACATGACCGAACTCATCGACATCTGTGGTGGCTCGGTCACTGCTGATTTCCAGGTGTGTCTAAAACATCATCTACACTTTGAACATTTAATTTTTTGTAAAAAGGCAATAAGAGATTATTTACTTTCTCAAGACTCCGATTTGCTACTACCTGCTGCATTTGATCCTTTAACCTAAAGGAATTTTTTTTGTTTTTTTTATTTGCTAATTTAGGACTTAATCTTTTTGTTTTTGTATTTTTTCCCACCATAGACATGGGTATTCTGAACTAAATGTCTAAACGTTTTGCAGTTTTTCTTCCAAGGTTTACCCTTGTTATATAAAAATCAGATGAAGTTAATTGTTTTTGGAAGTTATGTATTATTTCATATAAATAAAAAGTACATCTGGAGGAAAAACTATATATATATATATATATATATATGCGCAGTGACACTGCTGATAATTATTCAAGTGGACTCATAGAAAGTTGAGTGGAAGGTAAAAGCGAGGGAGGACAAGGGGCTCAAGAAACAGGGATTCTTAAATGCATAAAAATGCATACTGTCTTTCTCTTAATTTTAAGTTTTTTTCAAATAGTTTTTTTTACTTATTTTTCTCTAATCTAGATTTTATGATCTCGTGTTTAGCTCAACAAATATCTCAGCTCAAAGTTGCCTCTTGATGAGCAAAAAAAAGTTTTTTCCTCATATGTTTATTGGCATGTATCTGATTCATTTATTCTTATAGAAATGAAAGAAATAAGCAGAATCATTAAATTTAGATTTTATGCAAATATATTTTTCAGAGTTAAATGTTTTTAGGAGCTGTACTTTTTATTTTTAACAACTACTTTCCCCCATAGAGCACCTTGTCATGTTCCAACCACCAACTTCTATGTATTTTATTGGGGTTTAATGTGATGGATCGGCATTAAGTGGTTCAACATTGTTAAGAGGAAAGAAATCTGGGGTCAATAGCTTGTAGAACCACTATTCATTACTATCACAGCTGTAAGTATTTTGAAGTACATTCCTTCAACTCAAGTTGAAAGCTTCTATACAGAGAAGAATCTCCAGGTCTTTGCCACAGGTTGTCAGAGGTGAATCTTTTCCTCAGTCTCAGTTTGAGAGAATTCACAAGAAAAATCGGTTTTAGAATTTAATAGACCTTCACAAAGAGTGGACTGAGGCCGGAGTCTGACATCAAACCCAATATGGAAATATAAAAATGAATTGATGGATGGATGAATTAATTAATTAATTCAATAGATGAATAACATACTCTATATGTTTCTTTCTTCCTTATTTAGATCTGGAAAGTATTCAAATCACATTTTAGATTCTTATGCTTTTCTAGGCTGTGTCTGAATGTCCATCCTAACGTCTAAATCCCTCAATCACTTTATAGAGCGGGGACTATAGTGGACTTTATAGTGAACTCAGTTAACTGAGCATTCGGACAGATGATCACTGCTTTTTGCTCCGCGTTGGTCACGTGACTATACCCACTCCCCAACCCTGCATGTTGTCTGCGCCATCTTTGTTATTTTTCACAGCTGTTGACAACATATCCCACAATGCTTTGTAAGGAAAGCTCTCGCAAAGCATTCTGGGATATATCTGCTCGTCTAGTGACGATGGATGATCACTACTTTTCAAGGTGCGTTGTGTTAAATTTCGAGGCCACTACTTTTTCCATCCACTAGACATTTGGACACTAATCTAAAATGGCGTAACCACTATATAGTGATTAGAGCGGACATTTTGACTCAGCCCTAGACTAAAGCTTGGATATTAGCTCTGCAGAATCCAAACTAAACGTACTGCTTTCTCTCTCTTTTTGTTTTGGTTTTTTAGGTTCGGGACTCGGCTCAGTCCTTCTTGACTGTACAGGTTCCTCTCTACGTGTCCTACATCTACGTGACGGCCCCCAGAGGCTGGGCATCTCTGGAGCATCACACTGAGATGGAGTTCTCCTTCTTCTATGACACGGTGCTCTGGAGGACAGGTCAGACGAAGCACTGGTCTCACTCCTGATTATTCTCTTTGCAGCTTTGCATCCAAAAGTGAAATTAAAACCCTGCATGGTTTAACATCAGATAACTCAGACAGAGGTGATTTAAACATGCTTGCACTTTGCTTCTTATCTGGGTTGTGTTGTTTTCCTGCATGCAGGCATCCAGACAGACAGCGTCCTATCTGCCAGGCTGCAGATCATCAGGATCTTTATCAGAGAGGATGGACGGCTCGTGATTGAGTTTAAAACTCACGCCAAATTCAGAGGTCAGTTCCTCGCCACAAAGAAATGCTCATCAGAGCGGCTCAGATTACTTTTTAGGTTTAGAAAACATTCATTCTCAAATAAAGGTTGCTGCTGTTTGTTTAGTGATCTTATCGCTGCCATTTTTCCTCTCCCAGGTCAGTTCGTTCTGGATCACCACACTCTCCCGGGCCACAAGTCCCGTCTGATGGCACCCGACCACTTGGGAGGCATCGAATTTGACATGCAGCTTCTGTGGAGCGCTCAGACTTTCGACTCGCCGTATCAGCTGTGGAGGGCCACCAGCTCCTACAGCAGGTGTGAACATTTGACTTCATTCAAGTCACATCTGTCTCTGTAGACCTCTCTGGAAGCTTCCTGCCTAATGACCCGTGCTGTGTGATACAGGAAGGACTACTCTGGGGAATACATCGTGTTTTTGGTCCCGTGCACCGTGCAGCCAACGCAGCCCTGGATCGACCCCGGAGATAAACCTCTGTCCTGCACGGCTCATGCTCCAGAGAAGTATGGACACACAGCTGCTATAAAACCAAGAGATCCATTAAACATCGGGGTAAATCCTGAACTGTTTTTTGTACTCTGACAGGTTCCTCGTTCCGATCGCGTTCCAGCAGACCAACCGGCCCGTTCCGGTGGTTTATTCCCTCAACACGGAGTTCCAGCTGTGCAACAATGAGAAGGTTTTCCTGCTGGATCCAGCCACCGCCGACATCTCCATGGCTGAGATGGACTACAAGGGAGCCTTCTCCATGGGTAGGAGTCATATTAGAGAAAATGATGCTGTATTTATCCTCCTTGGATCTAAACATCCCAGTATAGCTTTCATGTAAATAGAATCTGTTGAATGATATTCTTCATTTTACTGTTTCTTGTGGATATTTAAGTTTAATATTCTAGATGTTGTGACAGACGACTCGCTGCAGAACCATATGAGCGGACCTCAACAACCTACTCTCCCTGCCTTAACCAAACCTGTGTTTCCTTAATGGCTAAAGCTAACTCTTTTCTTTATCTCCTCCTCAATCACACCTCACTGTGGGGGGCTAGAAGTTGGTTGGTGGGTCAACCAGGGTTGAATTTTATTGTGCACCACTTAGAAAATGTTTAAAGTCCTGTTTGGCCCCTTCCCCCTGCAGGTCAGACTCTGTACGGCAGAGTGCTGTGGAACCCGGAGCAGAACCTGAACGCGGCCTATAAGCTTCAGCTGGAGAAGGTTTACCTTTGCACCGGCAGGGACGGCTACGTTCCCTTTTTCGATCCAACAGGGACTCTTTATAACGAGGGGCCGCAGTACGGCTGCATCCAGCCCAACAAACATCTCAAACATCGATTCCTGCTGCTGGTAAAAACAAACATTTATTCACTCATTTTTGTTTTTATTTTTATTTGCATCATTATTGGGTTTATTGTTGGTGTTTTTTATTTTCTTTCAATGTGCATTTCTTTCAATCCTTCCCTTGTTTTTTTAGATATTTTTGTGAAAGGTAATAATTGATTTAAACCAACACTAAGGAACTTTTCAACCTTCCTAAAATATTTTCATAACTTTTGTGATTATACTTCGACTTCAAACTAATAGAATGACACCTCTGTCCTGACCCGACGGGGTCTGTATTGCTTCACTGACACTAAGCAACTTAGAGGAGGATGGCAGTATCCCTGCCACACAAAACAACTACCAATTTGCAGACTGCTTTACGGCATACGTCACTTCGCTCTTTCCCAATTGGCTAGAAAGACGGAGGTCACTGCGACTATATTCCCCTAAGAAACTGTATATTTGTGCAAAATATGCAGGGTTGGTATTCGGGCAATGCGACAACTTCCTTCTACTGTATGCTTCTGTTTGCTGTGAAGTCATCCAACATATTTATGTCTCTCAAGGCTCTAAACTCATCAGCACATCAGTCGCTGACATATGATATTGTTTCACCATGATCAGCATTTTACCACACTTTGGTCTTTACCACTCTGTTCATCATGGGAAATTCTGTCTTCCTTGAAGCAAAACAATACAGATTTTGTCCACCAGGGGAGCCAAAATACACCAAAACGGAAAGTTCTTTAGTTCTTTAGAAACAGTTTAAATGCTTTAGTTGGCTTTGTTTTATACATCATTCTCGGGTTTAAAGTCTAATATAAAAACAATATAGATTAAACCACAAAGTTTCATTGAAATATATTTCTCATTAATAATTCTTCTGATAATATTGTAGTTTATTTTAATCTAATATGATCTCAACGCGTCCTTACCATTTTCTCTCTGAAATACTCCAAAAAAAATTAAAGCTTGCATAATATTTGCATTACCATATGGTTACCTGTTTTAATTCACTTAGCTTTTGTTATTGGTAAACATTTATGGTGTTGTTCTGGTTAAAGTGTGCGCTACACAACCAAGCAACAAAATTTAAATAAATAAAAAAATCACGATTGCATCACTATACCCATTTTCCCTGTCTTTGTGTTTCAGGATCGTAAACAGCCGGACGTATGCGACAAGTTTTTTCATGACGTTCCCTTCGAGGCTGATTTTGCCTCGGACGTCCCAGAGCTGCAGGCCATGGCGGCGATGCCTGGTGTCGATGGCTTCACTATGAAGGTGGACGCTCTTTACAAAGTGAGTAGAACTCCTGTTCTCAAGTTGTTGAGGGTATCTTTTCATGACGAAAGATGAAAGAAAGAGGCGAAAAAAGCGAGACAATGATAAAAAGTCTTCTGTCTGCTTCATCACCTGCAAAGAGAGATTCCTTCCGATTTTAAATGTTTGGGCAGCAGCCATCATGATTAGAAAAGTTTTTTAATGCATAATATCCAACTAGATGGCTGATCCCTTTAATGCATCTGTCTGACTGACAGGTGGAGGCGGGCCACCAGTGGTACCTGCAGGTGATCTATGTGATTGGCCCAGTGTCGCGCTCCAGCCCCAGGATTCAGCGCTCAGTGACCTATCAGCTGCACCGACCCAAACGGGACGTGGTGGACCGTAACGGCCGGCTGACGCTCGATGAATCGCTAATCTACGACAACGAGGGCGACCAGGTGAAGAACGGCACCAACATGAAGTCGCTTCGCCTGGAGGTCGGCCCGTCAGCCACATTCAACGCCCACGTGGGCGGCTCTGTGGGCGGGGGGGTGGCGGCTATCACTCTGCTGGTCCTGGCGCTGCTGGCCTCCTGCTTCCTGTTCCGCCGCTGCAGAAGGTCAGCCAAAAAGGTGACGAAGGTCCCGAAAACCTGCGAGGAGTATCCACTCAACACCAAGGTGGAGGTGTGCATGGACAAGTGCATGGAGAAGAACTTCAGCACCAAGCAGTGCACGGTGAGGAACGTCAACATCAACCGCAACCAAGAGGCCAACGGCAAAGTGAAACAGGTCAACCTGGAAGTGAAACTCCACAACAACCTCAGCGACGGCACTGAGGTCTGAAGCACTGACGAAGGACTAATCGGTGAAAAGAGAATCAAAATATCTTATTTTCTAAAATAGGATTCGTACTTAAAGAACAGAGATGTTTTTGTTTATGTATTTTTATACCACAGTTTAAAAGGGAAGAGTGTGACGTGCAGGCGACTGGGCAAACTCAGGAATCCACAAACTGCTCAGCTGCATGGTCTTCATCTTTATTTCTGTTCTCTTCTAAATCCATATTGGTTTCACATCCATCGAGGTGAACAGTAGCTCCACACTGGTGATTTTTATCTTCTGCATCGTTACATCACACTGATATAAACGTCACTCTGCTGTATGAAGAAGCAGGCAGGAAAAGACCTTCTGCTTTGCTGCATCTTCACTTCATCCATCACGCAACTCGTCCTGCAATATAAGAATCACTAAAACAACTCCTGCATCTGCTGAAGCGGCTTGAATATAAGGCACAAAGGAACGTGCTGGTGTCTGTCGCAGGCTGCGCGAGCGCTGATAACTAAAAAACGAATGAAACCTTTAAGTGCGATTATGTCACAACCTTAGTTACTGACTTCTTTCATTAAAATGTGTTTTAAGCCTTACTTACGCCTCCTTTACTCTAGATCACCAAAACACACCTAGATCTATACATATCATACCCCGCAAATCATCTATCTCTGTTATAGGGAGCCCTCTGTGTTCTTAGTAAGACCGCATCAAGACCTCATTATGACCTTTCCAAACCCTGCCGATTTTTGCAAAACTCTTCAGACCATAAGCTTCAATTAGTTTCTTATCTTGGTTACAGCGAGCCAACTGTGTTTTTATTTTTTTTTAGGGTTTTTACGGCTCTAGTTGTTTGTTTTCTGTAGGTAGAAGAGAGGGGAAGAGATGCGGCGAAGGACCACAGGTCGGATTCGAACCCAAGTCGGTTGAGGACTAAGGCCTCCGTACGTGGTTCGCGTGCGCCTACCACTGCGTCACCGAAGCAACCCCATCTGTGTTCTTATTAAAACAACATGAAGACCTTTTACCTTTGCTTATTGTGCTCTGTCTTGCCATTGGGGACACTTGTGTCCCTAATAAAGCCGGGCGTACACTGTACGATATTTTCAATCGTTGCATTCAGCTTTAGCCCAAACTGTTTGGCGAGCCACAGGGTTTAAAGGTTCACAGCTTACGATGTACAATCTTGCACTGTACGGCCCAACGCTCTAATGTGAACTAGCTGCTCATACTGCACGTCCGAAAACCACACCTCGGACTCGGCGCCGAGAGTTGGAACTGTTCAGACTTGTCAATCTGGAGGAAGTAGAAGCAGAACTCCCATGTTTGCACATGCGCAGTGCGTGAAGTTCTGGTAAATCGGCTCGTAGACGGCCGTAGCTCTGCCTCAACAGCAGGATTTGTCCATGAACACCTTACGGCGGCCGACTGGATATCAAACATGTTTGATTTTCTCCCGACCTTACGATTCCTGATCGGGAGTTGGTCGTGAGAGGGTGATTGTCCATCATTACCCCAGTATATTACATGACGCAGGATGAGGGTGAAACTCGGCACAATCCAAAAACTTCTTGTACGACTGGAAAATCGGCACAAAAAAAAGGGCAAAAATTTGTACAGTGCATACCTGCCATAAGACAGCATCGATACTTCAAAAAGATTCTGCTTCCGTTTCTGCCACTTGCATTGTGTTATATCCAGGTAATAAATCCTCTGTGATCCGTTAAAGCCCATTTCAGGACCGTGTTAATACCTTGGTCATGCCTCTTCAACCTGCACAATCCTCTAACTTGATGCTCTTTGTGCTCCCATTATCACCTGGTCAGGATCTTGCAGGTTTCTTTGTTTTATGTTGGGTGGGTCTTCATTCAGTGTTAAAGTGGGGGTTTAAACATCTGTATTTACTGCCATTTTGACGTTTTTCTCCTATGCCCATACCTGTACTGTATTCACACAGCTGCCAGTTTTTAAGTGCCATGCAGTATTTTGTTCTTATGTGACTGAAAACAGGTCGTCCAAAGTATTTCGACTGAAGAGCGTAGGAGTGTTTATTTCCATGTGATTGTTCCAAATCCATCCACCTGACTGACAGCTTCAGCCTTACTATCGTTTGAGTGAAAAGAATCGCTTTTTAAACATGTATTTTATATGATTGGTGTCTCTGCCTGCCTTTTGCTCGACCCAAAGACTCATGGTTCAGCATCTCAGTTACTTTTGATTCATTTATGCATCACTGAATTACTCTTGTCTGATGTGTTATATCACAGCCCAGCTACTGATGTTATGTTTTAAAGTGTTTGACACTGGTTTGTTTGTGAAATATATGTATTTTTTTTCTTAAAATAAGTGTATGTTACCTTGTTTTTGCAGTTAAGTAACACACCTTGCCAACGGAATAAGATGATTTACGTTTAAAATAAGAAAAAGCAGCCCCTTCATCTTATTTAAAGGGTTTAATGTGTAATTATCTTATTTTAAGGCCAGAAATACTCATTCCATTGGCAGAAAATTTTGTTTACCTGCTCAAATTAAAGACAAGTACACTTATTTTAAGAATTACCGGTATGTACTTATTTTAAGATCAGTTTTTGTGATTTATTTTTCTGCTCTCACCATTTCTTTTTCAACATGCGTGCCTATTAAACATGAACATGGGGGAATTTTGGGGAAATATATTTTTGGTTCTATAACATTTGGAGAACACAGTAATATTAGTATGATGCCTGTATTTGGTGCCTTTTTTTTAGTAATAAAACCTAGAAAATTTCAAATGTGTTTGAATTATTTATCTATAATTGTTTATCTGTGACATAAAAACGTTTTCCTGGCAGGAAAATTCAAACATTCAAAAGTCGAAAACATTGACATCACTGTTTGACTTTTTCTTAATGTTTCTGAAGCAAACTTGAAAGACTTTTAAGGATTTTCCTGTGAAATATTTATCCAAAGAACCACTTTTTTTTTAATTCTTTCATATTAACACAAGAAGTTGCTTTCACACACATCTGAAATCCATCTTAACCCTGATCTGATTTCACTAGAATGCAAAAATGATCCATCTAACCCAGTCTAATAATCTTATTCCAATCCAAAAAGCTTCTTTTGAGATGATATAATATGCAACCATAGGTTTTGTTAGATTATTTATCTATTGCTTAGTATTAGTGTTGCACCGATACCAGTATCGTCCGGGGCTCTAATCCAGCACTAAAATGGTGGTATCGGTACCAGCGAGTACCAACAAATAGGGCACCGATACCATTTTGAGAGCCAAAAGTTTATTCTTTTTCTTGCTTCACAAAGGTAGGCAGCAGCTTGACAAAGCCATGATGGCAATTATTTCACATCCAAGTAGTATGAAGTTCTTCATATATACACACTCACATTGGCTGATACCTATAGAGCACAGCCAGATGTCGGGGCAAAAAATTGGCATTGGTGCAACACTACTTAGTATAGCAACCTTAAAAGAAGATCAAAAATATTTTTTGGGACAGATATAATATAATACTTGGTTAGATAGACATTTTTTGAAGTGTATACTTTAATAAAATAAGTAAAGTTTGTGCCAAACTACACTGAATTACTGTAATAGGCATGTTGTCATTATGCACAGAAGCAAAATACATTTCTCATTGCCATTATTATTTACTTTCACTTCTGATACTTTCAGCCATCGCTCTATAGGTTGTGCTCTTCTAAAAGTAGGGGGTGGGACTGTGTTAGCTGATGTGTCCCTGAAGGCGTCACCTAACATGCCAAACAGGTTGGCCAACCGTTTGCTCTACAGGTAGATTTGCAGTCTCCACGACAGCTGCAGGTGTGGCAGAAAGAAACTTTTTATTTGAAAGACTAAGAAAAAGGTGAGTTTCTCTCTTTATTTGTTAGTTTTCCTTGTGAGTTGCTGTTTTCTTACCAGTTTACTTGTTGTAAGTAGGGTTAAAGAGCCTGGCATTCAATACTTTTACAGTCTCATCCCTGAACCAGAGCTGCTTTCAGCTGCCTTGGTCCAATGCTAAGCTACAGTATTTTCCATTTACACAATGACATATGTGCATTTTTCCTGTTTTTCTTGCTACTAAAAGATAAGTTGTTACATTCCACGGAGAAGCCGTCACATTCTCTACATACATTTTTAAAACACAGTGAAGGCAGTAAATGTATGTTTGATTTAATCTACTTTTGATTCAGATTGCAGTGAGATACAGCATACATTTACAAATGACTGAACAAACTGAATAAATGTTTGATTTTTGAAAATTGAAAGAGGGACCTCTTTATGAATATTTAAATGTCACTGAGACTTTGTTTAATGTCTAGCAGAAAAAACGCCTCATCATGGGATCTTTATGGGTGAGAAAGGTTCTTATTTGATGCTTTCTTAAAAAAAACAAAACGGGTATGTTAAAACATCTCCTATTTGCAGGATGACCTAGAGGGTCTTGTGAACTCACCTGTGTCGTCTTCTGCTCAAGTAGGTCCTTCCCTCCATTACCTTGTTGAGTTTTAAATGACAGACAGAAGACTAGTTTGTAGTTAACGGTTAAATGGATATGTTCTTTAGAACGGACACAGAGGAACCATCAAGCCTAAAGCAAATTTCGATCCTGAAGAAGATGCTGCAGCTCTGAAAGAGGCCATTGAAGGATTCGGTAAAAACTTCAAATCACTTTAGAGTATATATGCTTTTATTTTATTGGTGAAAACTCGATGCTGAACTTTATATATATATATATATATATATATATATATATATATATATATATACATATATATATGTATATAAATATATATACATGCTGGCTTTTTGTCTTCAAAAACTCCCTGATGATAGATAAGACATTGGTATGAGGCTGCTGTGTGGGTTGAACAATATAATAAAAAACAGAATGAGTTATAGTTATATTCCACAATATTTTATGTATATATAGTATATATTTTTTATTTTTCTTGTCATTCATAAGATGCTAAAGATGTTTTCCACATGGTAATTTCTTCTTTTAACCTGTTAACACACCTGATCAAACATCTGCAAAAGCATGAGTTAGATTAGCTGCTGTTCTTTAACCCTTTGGCGGGTGCAGCCTACAGCCACATGCTGCCTTACGTATAAGGCTGCTAATTATGAAGCGTCATATGCGTCCTTCAGATGGGATGTGACAGCTTAAAGGTTAGCATTGACTATTTTAGCTGGATGTATCTCTGTTACACTTCTGCTGTTTTATTTATTTATGTGTCTCAGATTCATTGATGTGAAATATTATTTTTTCTCAGCTTCTATGTCTTCCTTTTGTTTAAGCTGTTCCACTTTTTTTATTTTAGTTTTAGTCTTAAAGAAATTGCTTTTTAAAAATGTTTTTTTTTTTTTTGTAGTTTATTAAACTGTTTGGTTTTAGTCTTCAACTTCAACTGATAATAAGAAAAGAAATTTAAAACCCAGCTAAGTTCTATCTAAAATAAACTTGCACAAACTGTCTTTATTTGCTTTTGCTGCTGTATAGATTGCTCATGGCAGTGGAGGAGAAGCTGCAGACCTGCTGTATTTACTTGTTCTCATGGAATCAATCAAACTAAACAATTAGCCTGTTTCTCTTACACTTTTAGGAACTAATGAGACGGTCCTGATTGAAATTTTGACACAAAGAAGCAACGCTCAAAGGCAGCTCATCTGTAAAGCATATGAAAAAGAGACTGGCAGAGTAAGATTTCCTTAATTCTTCCATTTTTCCGTATGACTTTAAAGGGTGAAACTCCCTGTGAAGATGATGGAAACTAGAGCGTTAGATTGGAAAATGTCAAAGCATGATTTGTTTAGATTAACGCCCCCTGCTACGCACTCCCCTCACTATAAACAAATTAGTTTGAAAGCAAATTAAACGGGCAGATCCAGGCAGGAAGAAGAATGAAGGAAAGGCCAGATTCTCCAGTGTTATTATAGCAATGTTAAACATGACTAACACAACAATCATTCATTGTAGGGATGAGAAGAAAATAGGCTTCAATTCATAATATTTCTTTTTTTTAAATGTGCACATTGCAGGTTATTTTTATATCCTTACAATTTTATGTCATGCTGTTTATGTTGCTGGCTGCAGGATATCAGGAAAACAGTATTAGTGATTGTCACTGTCATGATATCAATTACAGTATATTAAATCAATTATTTCCATAACAGCGACAGGGCTTTATATCTTCTCGTCAAAGACTGATGTAGCATTCTCTTAATAACTTTACCATGTATACCTTCTACAAAAAAAATACTGAGTCAAAGTCGCACCTATAAAATAAAAGCCTCTTAAGTAATTTGCAAACACTTATTGCAGCCAAGTGAATTACACAAGATTTAAATACTCCTTAGAGAAGTAGCTCTCAGGGTGTGTTTTGGGTGTTTCTCTGCAGCAACACTCCATTCTTAAATGAATTAAAGAGTAAAAGTATTCAATACTTGATGCTGGGAAAGTAATGCAATCATTTGAATCAGGTGTGTTGGAGCAGAGAGACATCTAGAATATGAAGGATGGTCGTAATAACACCTGCAATATATTGTGCAGCTCTAATATTTTTGGTTTTTGCTACAAATTCAATGTATCATTGATCATTGGATCAAAAGAGGGAACAGGGGGTATATAAGCAAAACCAAAGATTTAAAATTCAGACTGAATTCTTGCTGAAACATCTGTTTCCTGTCATTATTATGCCTTTAAATATCTTACAGGAAGAATATCTTTAAAGTTAATGTGGAAAATGTGAAACTCATTAATTTTAGACGGTCTGTAATTATGTTTCCCTTACATACTTGCTCAGATTCTCCTGCTGTTTAATACAATCAGCCATCAGGTTCTGTGTTGGGTCATCTTACCTGGGTTCAGGTGGCGGTGGAGTGTATTTGCATGGGTGTGGTGGTGCAGAGCACAGTGAAAGTAAACCTTTAAATACTGACAGCCTTTTTTGCACCACAGACGCTGGAAAAAGACCTGAAAAGAGACACCGGTGGCGACTTTGAAGACCTTCTGGTGGCGCTTATCACTCCCCCAGCAGCGTTTGACTGCCATGAAGTCATACGGGCCATGAAAGTCTGCTTCCTACTGAAATATATTATTATATTTTTTTTTCTTTAAAAGAGTTTATCATTGTACCATGTAATTTGAGTTATAAACATACAATTTATAAGCTTTAAAGATCTAACCCGAACCGTAAAACAAAGTTTCTGCTTTGCAGGGAGCCGGTACAAAAGAGAAAATCCTGATTGAAATATTTGCCTCCAGGGCCAACCAACAAATCAGAGCTATTCAGGAGGTCTTCTTAAAAGGTTTGGCAGCATTATTAGTTTTATTCCTTTTTTATTTTTTATTTTTGTAGAAAACAGAACCTCAACCCTATTCTATTGATTCAATGTCTTTCTCTGCAGAAGAAGAGGAGAAGCTGACAGATCAGCTGGAGAGCGACGTCTCTGGAGATTTATCCAAAGCGCTTCTCATCCTGGCAGGGGTAAAAAGAAGGAAAAATTACCCTAACAAACTTACCCTACTATGATGATTAATAACGATGGAAGTGCATCATTAAGCAGAGATGAAATCCTTAAAGTTCTGCTTTTATTTCCAGGCTGAGAGAGATGAGGACAATTCTGTGGACGTAGAAAAGGCGAAGCAAGATGCTGAGGTAGAGTACAAGACAGAAGTGAACCAAAAATGGTACAAATGTCTAAATTTTGGAGTTACAAAGTTCAAATGTTTGTATTTTTTCTCTCTTAGACACTTTACAAAGCCGGGGAGAAGAAGTGGGGCACAGATGAGTCCAAGTTTATCGAGATTCTCTGCAGAAGAAGCATTCCTCAGCTCAGACAGAGTAAGTCAGACCTCGTTTAATAAAGGATTTATAACCCCATTGGGGTCGCCAGCATTATAGGAATAGTAAAGCAAGGCTTTGTTTTCTGCAGCTTTCTTCGAGTACTTGAACATCAGTGGAAAGACGCTGCAGAAAAGCATCGAAGGAGAGATGACTGGAGAGCTGGAGGAGCTGCTGGTGGCTATTGGTAAACTGAACCATAGAATCACTGGAAGAAATACTTAACCCAAACCTGCCCTGGAAGTGTTTCATTTGCTGTGCTCCATTTCTACTAACTTCGCTTTTTCTGTAACTTGGTATTTCTGCAGTGAAATGCGCCAATAGTTTACCAGTGTACTTTGCAGAACTCCTGCATGAGAGCATGAAGGTAATCAGCTGCTGTTTCCATTTGGAAATCACACCTCATTCTTGGCTAGTTAGCTAACAAGTTGCTGACGGTCCATGATTTCTTCAGAAATATTTTGTTTTTGCATAGTTAAATTGCTTGAGTTTGAGTTTTATTGGAAGGATTCCCATTAGCTACAGCTATACTGCAGCTATGCTTCCTGGGGTCCTGAAAAATATATACATTAAAAACAAAACAAAGAATACAACAAATAAATGAAAGGGAAAGAAAAGAAAAAAACATATACAAATACATATACAATATATAAACATTTGCACATACATATGTGCCCTCATGTGGGCATAAAAATATACACAAATTGAAAAACACAATCTACACTTACACCTGTAAACATACCTACACATATACATACATATTCGCACACAAATATAAATGAATATAACATTCAATTATATCATTTTGATAGATGCTGTTTTAGATATAATTTAAATTTATTGACATTATTAGCAAGCAGGATGTGTTTTGGCGGATTATTCCATTCTTTCATACCTCTAAACACAACATTTTTTTTATGGCATTTCTTCTCACTATGGGTAAAGTGAAATTACCTTTAACACAGGTTTTTATGTATTAGCTCTATAGAATACATTTCAGAAAGGATAAAGTTTCAGTTTAATTCAGCTTTCAGTTAACTTTATTTATATAGTGCAACTTTACAACAAGTCTCATTTAAAGGCAACTTACAGACACAATTCATTGGTTTCAAAGTGTTTTTATACACTGGAAAAAAATCGAAATGTAGATAGTCATTTTTTTTCTTAAAATAAGTGCATTTGTTCTTATATTGAGGAGGTAAAAGAGACATTTTGCCACTAGAACAAGACACTTTACATTTAAAATAAGAAAACACATTTGCATTGTCTTATTTTATGTGCATATTATTTGTATTCTGCATGCCCAGTTTCACGGAGTAACTCCTTAATCTCTGGGCAGAGCTCTAGAAATCTTTGCAGGAATTTCCCTCAGCTAAGCCAACTCACATCAGTGTGTAGCAACAAGTCAGGGTGGTCACAGTCAGCCTGCTCCAGATGTGCACGGAACAACCGTCTTTGAAGAGACCGGGCTCGAATAGCACAGGCAATTTTCGTTGCGACATCCATGATTTCTTTCATGTTGAGCATTTTAGCGCGTAATGCTTGTTGGTGGATTATGCAATGGTAATTCAGAAAATCTGGGAAAGCATCGTCCTGCCTACACTTGGCAATAAATCCATTCAAGTGACCAATCATTGCAGGTGCGCCATCTGTGGTGATAGACACCAATTTATACACCGGCAGCTGGGTTTTCTCAATAAAGTTTTTAAACGACAGAAATATGTCCTCTCCTCGCGTCTTTTCTTTCATGGGCAGTAATGTTAACAATTCCTCTTTTGCAGTCATATCACTAAACACCATACGAATAAAAACGCACATCTGTGCTGTGTCACTTACATCCGTAGATTCATCCAACTGCAGTGAGAAACACTCGCAATCTCCGATGTCCTTCCACATTTGCTGCGTTAAGTCCTCAGCCATGGCTTCACAGCGCCATGTAACTGTACTCCTTGACAGCTGGAGAGCTTTGATCGAAGACAAGATTTCTGCTTTATTTTTAAAGTCCCGGAACAATGAGTCTGCTGCTTCAACGAATGCCTCTTTTACCATCTCTCCATCTCGGAATGACTTCTTGTTTTTAACGATGATGTGACTTACCCGGAACGATGCTTCGGTAGCAGCTTTAGCTTTAGAAGTAACTTGTGTGAAAAATGACTGCTGTCCCAACAACTGCGATTTTAGCTCCTTCACCTTTGTCTTTCTCAGCTCGCTTTTCGGTGGGAATTCAGTGTCGTATTTTCCATGAAGAGTCCGAAAATGTCGCTCCACGTTTCCCTTCTTTGGTATTGCGAGGGTAGATTGGCAGATGAGACAAACGTACTTTGAAAATGTCATTGTGAAAAAAAAGTCCTCCTCCCATTCTGTATGAAAGTGATAAGTTTTTTTCTTCTTACTTTTCCAGCTTCCCCACTCATTTTCATAACCGAGCGAAAAATTAGGATGCAACAATTAGCAAAGTTAACAAGCTTGTCATCTGATTGGTTGTCCTGTGTATCAATCAAGTGTCGGTTTGGCTGATAGGCTGAAGTCTAGTTTTTATTCAAAACAATTCAACTTTATTTGCATAGCGTCAGTTCATGACAATCTCACCTCACCTTGTCATGCGATCTACCAATAGTACCTTGGCGATCGACTGGTAGATCACGATCGACGTATTGAGCACCCCTGCACTAAGGGGAGCTCCAGACAGTCATCCATAGAGGAGTTTGTGGTATGCACAATCAATAGATATCCACCCTTCTTTGGATATCTGCAATTCCTCTCAGCTCTGGTGGATGGTTGAGTGAAGGCTGATTTATGGCCAGGACTAGTATTTTTTATACTCTAATAATCCCAGAGGGAAATTACTTCTCTGCATTTAACTCATCCCCTTGGGGAGAAATGAGCTGCCATTGTGAGGCGCCCGGGGAGCAGTGTGGGGTTAAGGGTCTTGCTCAGGGAGTGGCAGTCTGTGAGAGATTGAACTCACAACCTCAGGATTCAAAGCCCTATGCCCTAACCACTAGGCCGCCACTCCACTTGTAGTCATCATAAATCCTTCAGAAGGCATCTGTCTTAATATGAAGATTAAAATAAACACAGAGGGATACTGATTTCTAATTTCATGGCAATTGGCTGCAGTACACATTAGCGTTTCACAGTAAAACTAGTTAAATATGTTCATATTCCATTCATTCACACTCTGTATAATTTTCTTCTCCCTTCCACTAATAATCAGGAGGTGTAAATATTTTTATGGACCCCTGTATGTTAATGATACTGATTATTTCTTATTACAAAACCTCATCAGATGTAACGTAGGAATCCTTAAAAGGTTTATTTATTTTCCTTGTGCCAATCACCTCTTGTTTTGTTAGGGGGGCGGTACCCATGAATCCACTCTGACCCGGATCCTGGTGAGCCGATCTGAGATCGACCTGCTGGACATCAGAGCGGAGTTCAAGAAGCTCTATGAAGAATCTCTGTTCTCTGCCCTCGATGTGAGTCGGAACGCAAAGACAGATTTAAAGTCATTTTTCATCATATTTTTTCATTTCCAGTTCTATTTTAGCAGCAAGTCGAATTTATACCGAATTAAAAACTTGTGGAATATTCAGATTGGAATTAATTTACTTCCTTCCAATAACAATATCGACTTTAATGAAATCAAGCATTAACCAAGGAGTTTGCTTGAGATCCTGTTTTTTATTTGCTTCTCCTTTTTAACTCATAACAATAGAAATTAAATAAAAAAAAAAAAACATTCAAACTTTATATTTACTCCATCTGACCATCAATATTTAATTGATTTCAGTTCAAACTCTCTCTAACTGACTCAACTTTTATTGCTGTTTACAAAGCGTGAAAAAGTAAAAACCCTCATCTGAACCAAATTAAAAACTAAAAACAGATCCTGTTTTTAGTTTTTATATGTTTACTGAAATATACTTTGGGCAGTAATTCTAATTAACTTCAATCAACCTTACTGTCTTGATCACAGATGTGTACGAAGATCTGTGACTTTTTAATGACTTGCTAAATCTGAACTCTGGGTCACAGTTTTAGATATACCTGTTTAAAAACAATTAAATAAGGCTTCTCTTTACATAGCCGTTATCATAAATCCTATCAAAACAATTTATGCAGAATAATGTAGAATATTTTTTTTTTATTTATGTGATTTAAACTAATTTTTTTTGTTATGTTCTGCAGTCTGATGTGGGAGGAGAGTACGGCGATTGCATCAAGGCGATCTGTGGAGGAGATGACTAACACAGCATCCATCTAAAGCTACAAAAAAGGATGTTTTCTTTCTCATACAGTCATTCGTGATCAGGGGTTTTTCTCATTAGAGGTTTAATGATGAATTAAAAAAGGGTAATTAATTAAATGTAATAATTAAACTTGATTTATAAATGATTAATTTAAGAGGTATTTTAAAAAATTAAAACGTACCAGGCTGATAGGACTTTTTAATCAACATTTATCAACACTTCAGTTTAACAAAACTAATTTAAAAGGTGAAAAGAACGTCCCATATGGAAGGAAAATATTGCATTTGGTTTAAAATGTTTGCACAGTTCCATTTTATGCCAAAATATATATTAAACTGCCTTATCTTGAAAAAGAAGGAAAAATAAATTTGTTTTGTTTTTTCCTTTGAAATATACTGTTTTTTCCCCCTTATTTTTGAAATAAGATTTTTGTTTATGTCTCTTATCAGCTAAAAAAAATAAATAAATAATTTTACCAATCACTATAGAAAATGTAGATTTTCTTTTTATCTGGATTTAATGAAAAATGTCATTGTCTTTTTCTACTGCTAAGGTCCTGACCGTGACAATTCAGCAAATGTATCACCAGAGGGCGCAGTTTAGGCTTAAAAAAGGAACATGAAGACTCAGTTTATGTTATCCTCTACATAATCTTACTATATTGAACTTGAAGCTGATCGTTGCTGTGGAAAGCTGCAGGCATCTGGTAGTACATGTGGCGTCAATCATCTTTTAGTCGTTCTGTTTGTTTCTACTCAGTTTGATCCACATCTCACTTCCTTTGTGCATGGTGCCAATAGTCCTTATTACACTTCATTTTTTAACTTATTGACTATTGTTAGTAAACAGTTGTAAGTATTGAACTAAATCCAACATATCAAATACAAAAATTTTTTCTATCTTTATCGACATGTAAAATATACTGTAGAGCAGGGGTCTTCAACGTTTTTCAGGCCAAGGACCCCAAAACTGACGGTGAGATGGAGCGGGGACCCCCTAATTATATATATTGTATGAAATTGTGTTAAATCAAACTGGTCCTATGTTCACTATATTACAGATGGAGTAATGTAGCAAAGGTAATTTCTACCTGGGATTATTAAAGTATTTCTGATTCTGAAACCTGGTTGATGGTGTTGTGATGCTGTGAATGAAACGGTGCCCAGCTTGAAAGAGCTCCTGTGTGTTGCTGAATGTGTGCATTGATGACTGAAAGACATCTTCTGCCTCCATTTATCTGTTTACTACAGTGTATTAAATTTATGTTAATGTGTGTTTAAAGACATTTCAGGAAGAATTGCAGGGGGGGGGGGGAGTCTAATAATCCAAAACTTTCGTGACCCCCATGCAGTTTTCCGTGGACCCCCTAGGGGCCGCGGACCCCCTGTTGAAGACCTACGGTCTAATGCATTACTAGCTGGTTTGGGATGAATTTGCCTCACTATAATGGAATCCCCAACTTTTCTGTCAATTTAAGTGATTTGAAAAGTAATTAAAAAATATATTCTAATACATTGAAGTTAAATCTTGAAGGTGTTACAGTCACTACCGACTCAACAGACAGGAATGGAAGAGCAATATTTATTTGCTAGTAAACCAGCATGCATGGAAATCTGCCTGTTTGTTCCATTTGCAGTCATAGTTTGTAAAAATTGTAACTATGAACAAGTAACTATTTTATCAAACTCTAATCATTTTAAACACAGGTATCTTCTTTTTTTTTACCTGTCTAAAATTCACTGCATCTAAGTTGTTTTATGTAAAATTATAGCGTTAAATGACAAAAAGTGAGAAGTCTCTTTCCAAATATGCATTTAAACTGTATATTTAAGTGTATTTTAACCTAGTCTGACATTTTAAATGGATATAACTGCTATATTGTTTCAAATTAAGATTACATTGTGAAGTAGCCTAATAAATTATTTAAATATTTTAAATAATGAGTGTAATAGTTTTACACTCATTTAATCTTGTAATTCCTAAAAAAAAAAAAAAAAGTTAAAAAAATTGTCTTCTGGTTTCCCTAACTGTTTTATGTTAAGTGACTATCCACCATTTTGAGTCGAGGTAATGGCGCGAAAACAAGGCAGGATTTAAATTGATTTATTGTAATATTTCTATTTATTCACTCATTTTGAATCTGTTGTTACTTTTCGAATATGTATTTAGAACCAGTCTCGGAAAAAAAAACTGGGTAAGTATTGCCCCGAATTTCGAACAGACCGCTGTTTGGTAATCCTCTTAAAAAACTTCAGCTAGCCAAAGAGCTATTAGCATTTTAAGAGTGTAGAAAATGCCTCAATTTCCAAATAAAAACATGTCCTTTTCA
Organism: Cyprinodon diabolis; assembly: GCA_030533445.1. Taxonomy (NCBI): domain Eukaryota; kingdom Metazoa; phylum Chordata; class Actinopteri; order Cyprinodontiformes; family Cyprinodontidae; genus Cyprinodon; species Cyprinodon diabolis. The sequence continues at coordinate 13,041,918 of CM060073.1, forward strand.
AGGTTTAGTGGACCTATTGCTTAAATACGGTCCTAAACCCAGACGTAAGACCTTTATTTTGTTTATGTTATCAAACAAAATGACTTAAAAAAGCGGATTTTGTACATAAGATGATTTACAGTATGTTAGCTGCTCATTTAATCATGTTGGTTCAGCATACTCAACAAAACATCACTTTTAATCGCTTTAGTCATTACCCTTGTTGCACTTTTTCTTAAAATACTATTTAATGATTCAGTTGGAGTATACATTTAAAGTTGGTCTTTGAGCAGCAGTTCACTAGTTTATTACGACGGAGTATTAGGGCCACATGAAGAGAAAAAATATTTTTGCCATGACGAGATTAAACTCGACATGTCGACTTTAAAGTCGACATTAAACTCGCCATTTCGAGAATAAAGTTGAAATGTCATGTTGAGTTTAATCTCAACGTGTCGACAATAAAGTTGAAATTAGTTCAAGAGAGCCAACCGCTGCACAGGATACATGCACAGAATCCAGAATCAGACATGCATTGTGTAGATGATTTGGTCAAATTGTACTTTCTGTGATGATTATACAGTTATACAGTTGCAGCACGTCACAGGGTACCTTCACTCTTAAAACGCAGACTGCAGCTGTGGAGCGCGGGTGCTCTTTTCTCAAAACTTTGGAATGTCGAGATTAAAGTCGCCACGATATATCAACTTTATTCTCGAAATGGCGAGTTTAAAGTCGACATGTCGAGTTTAATCTCGTCATGGCAAAAATATTTTTTCTCTTCATGTGTGGCCCTAATACTCCGTCGTAAGTTTATACATATGTATGTAGAGAGAATGATGTACTTCCTGAGCTGCTCTTAATTTCCTGAGATTGTGCTGCCACCTAGTGGGTGAGTAGAGAAATGTTTAAGACCTCATCTTAGAAATGTACTCGTGAAAAGAAGTGAGGCCTTTACTAGGTTTCTGATGAATACTTGCCTCTTTAGAACTTCAACATGAGCTGTTTGGAAGAGAAACTGCTAGTTTCCAAAGGAAGTTGGGTTATTTATAATGAAGCGACAGTTGTTAAACATATCAGCAGACTGAAAAACAGCTTTTCTGGAGTCTCACAGTGATTTATACATCAAAAAGAATTGACAAGCTTTGATTGATTTTATGTACTTTACAAAATTATCCTAAAACTATTAGAAGTTAAGGAATTTCCGCCTTCCTGTATAGACATACATTTTTATTGGCTTTACATGATCTGTTCATCATCAGAATTAAAACAAAAAAAGGCGTTTATCACTCTGGCTAATGAATCTCTAGAACAGTAAATAAATGTCAATGTTTTCACAGAAAAATACTTAAAAAATCGTGAGACATTATTTATGATTATTTATTGGTACTGTTGTCTCTTCAAAAGAAGTTCAAGCCAAACACATCTTTGCCATTTCCTGAGGCACATATCGATGTTTAATTTACTGAAAGAGGATGGTAGCTACATGAGCTTGTTATCGTAGACTGTGGCTTCTGTTTGTCTTCCTTTAGTAACACTGCAGAGGTAAACAACCCTGCTAATGAGGCTGAGATGGATGAAGAGACGTTGCTTTCAGACCAGGATTCTGTCAGTTTGCTGCAGGATCTTCCTGCCCCCCAAAGCAGAACAGCTGCTGAGGACATGGCTGTGACTAATTCAGGTTCGCACGCTGCAAACACAGAGATTAGAAAGAAGCTGGAGCTGAACCGGCAGAAAAGAAACAAACCGGAGATCAGCAGAGGTCAAGCGCCTACTGCAGGCTATGCCGCTTCCTCTTCGCTGTCTGGTGAGCTGGAAAACGCATACAGCTCCATGTTTACCAGGACTATTTGGGATACATTTTTTTTTTGTTTGATTTTCTTTTAAAGCAAAAGTTCCAAAAAAACATCTGCTTCACAAGCGAAACAGCATGGGAGAGACTCTTCTTCACAAGGCATGCAAGAAAAGTGATCTGGCTCAAGTCAGGGTGCTCCTTAAGGCTGGAGTCGGCGTCAACATTGAGGATTATGCAGGTTTTAGACTGTCCTAACATTTTAATCTGTTCCATCTGAATCTCTCCTTTATTGTCATTCTGTCTGTATATCTTGACTCGATTTGTCAGGATGGACTGCTCTGCATGAGGCGTGTACTGCTGGAGACAAGTCTGTGGTTGAGGAGCTGCTGAGGGCCGGGGCCAACATCAACGCCAGGTCCTGTGATGGTGTGACACCACTACATGATGCTGTGTCTGCTGGACACTATCAGGTGATGGAGAAAACTACAAAAGATCAAATAATACACAGGCAGCCTGAAACAACCTTTCTCATAAATGAAGTATTACACTACTAAGAGTTGTACTAAACTTCACCTGAGCGTGGGATCTCTGCAGCTCCTCCAAAATTAACCCTTTTTTTTGGCTGTTTCTCTCATTGTTTTCAAATAGCTTTTTGCTTCTGTTCCATTTTTCTGCACAGAATATATATATATATTTATTTTTGTTATGCAGAAACAAGCAAGGAAAAAAGTGAAAGCAAATGACAGAGGAACCATTTAAAACCAGAACTGCTGCAGAAAACTCATAATGTAACATTTTTTCCTTCAATTACTTGTAGATTTGTTTCTCGATCTTGTTTATTGCTTCTGGTATTTAATCTCTTCCATTTGTGTAGCTACATTTTTTAAGCCGTTCTTTAGTCATAGCTATTTTGCCTGCAGTAGGAAGAATTTTGGTTAAATATTTGTCTCCTTAAAACAAGTTATTTGTTTTTTGCCTGGATTCATCATTTATGCTGTTAATGGGATCATATACAGAGAACCCGATATATCTCATTACTGAAAGGCCACATTTTTCTTTGATTCTACAATATATGCCTGTTGTCGGAGTTGTTTTAGGACATTTTTAGCTGTGGAGGAATACCTGATAGATCTTGATACAATATTCTCAGCTGCACTAGATGGCGCCACAGAGTTTTAAATCCTGTTTTTCTGTATTAAACTAATTTCTTTGTAATAGATGCTATATACATTTCCAACAGGAAGTATAAAACATGTATCTGTTGTTTAGGTTGTGAAAGTTCTCCTTGAGAACGGGTCAAATACCTCTGACAAGAATGTTGGTGGACTTAGTGCTTTTGACATGGCTGAGGAGGAGGAAATGAGAAACCTGCTTAGTAGTTTTCAAACCTCGACCTGCAGAGAACCAGCAGCATGTAGAGCACCAGGTGAGCACCTGAAGGAAAAGAAATGTAATGGAGGCTTGAAAAAAAATGTATTTGAGGGTTGGACTGCTTCAACTTTCAGCTCTTCAATACAGCACTGCTGCTTTACTTCCATTACAGACATTCATCCAAGGGAAGCAGGTGCTGCAAGCACAGAACCTGCTGATGTTCAGCTGAGACAGAACAAAGGCAGAGATAAAGTGAGACCCATCCATTTATTTTCCTTTTAAACTGTGTCTGTGTTTCTATACTTTTTTTGGCCTTCACTGATTTTTTGAGCTGCACATTAAACAAATACAGTTCTGCGAAAATAGTTAATACACAAAGTAGCAGAGATGGGGATCAACAAGTGATCCTTATTTCATGTATTTGTTCTGCTCAGCAACTGAACCCGGTGAGTCCGATCTGTACAGGTTAGTTCAATCTACAGAACTCACCCTGTTCAGTGGCTGGGCAGAACATATACAGAAAATAGACGTTTCTCAAGCCATAAGTACACGAGTACGGACTTGTGTCCTCGCCAAGTTTGTTCTTGAGGCGAACACAGGAAAGTATGGACTTGTGGAGAATAGGAGCACGCAGCATAAATATGGGTCAATTGGATCAGAAGCGTACTTGTGACGTCACCACATGCTCGGCTCTGACTTTTTTCATTTAGTGGGGGAATAATAATGAACACAGTCAGATAAACACAAATCAAATTAATATTTTGCCAAATAAACCAAAAAACTCGCCATCAGAGCCAGCGATCCTTCACACACGGCTATGCTGAGAGAGGGCTGCCGCAGACGGGCTAGGATTAGACCAGGCTGCCGTTACCCTCGAAGGTCCACTGGCTGTCACGGTCCTCTCAACTTTTGATTTTTTTTTTTATGACGCACTAAATCAGTAAATGGGCCATATAGTGACGCTTAAAAGTATTATGTTCTTGCCGCAAATGATCTTAAAATGTACTTTTAATAAACAACAGCAACAGAAAAGAGAACTTTTAACTTAATACTTTGAGCTCTGTGAGCGCTCCATGGAAAGCTGCTGCTGCTGCAGTGCATGCTGGGACAGCTGTCAATCTCATGAATGGACAAGTCTGCTCTGATGCATGCTCAATAAAGAGGGTGGGACGAGAACAACATCCAGGGACTTTGTCTCTTTTCTGTCTGCTGTTTCTGTGAATTGGAACAGCACCAGGGCTTAGGCTGATGACATTTCACGAGTACACGAGAACTCACAAGTACACATAAGGAGAAACGGCCACAGAAATTACTTATTGGCTCCACATCCCCCATCTCTGCAAATTAGTTTCCAAATTTCAGAAATAACCCCTTTTTGTTTAGTTTAGATTTTCAGGTCAATATCACCATAAATTGGGCAGTTTTACCTTGATAACAATAAATGCTTCGGCTCCTCTATCAGAAATAAAGGCATGTGGAGGAAATGAAACTGATCAATTTATAATTTATGGAATAAATCGCATTAAATCTTTTTTTTATTTTGAGTTTGTATGGCACTATTGGCTCATTTTTGTTTTTTTTGGACAGTAGGCTGACAGGAGAGGGAGTATGAGAAAGGGGGAGAGACATGTGGCAAAGAACCACAGTTAGGATTCGAACCCGGGTCGGCCCGGTCGAGGACTAAGGCCTCTGTACGTGGGTCATGTGCGTCTTGTACCCATTCAGGTTTAAACATCCAACAATGTCTCATTGAATAAGAGAAAAATGTTGCCTCTGGAAAACTTTCTGCATAAATGTATTGGAGCCTTTTCCACATCTTAGAACTCAACTGCATAATTAGGACAGAAGTAGTGTTGTAACAAAGACAAAACTTTCAGCTGCATTCCACCTCAAAATGCTGGAAACAGAGTCTCAATTTTCCCTGGACCCCCCTATGCCGCACAAAGCCTAAAGAACAGATACACCAAGGTGTAAGCCCTATGAAATATTCCAAGGTAAAAGCATGTTGATTGGTTCATTGCTATCAAGCCTCCAGGATTGATCGACAGCTGGCATCACGCCACGTCATGCCTTTTCATTATAACTTATGTGGTTGTTTTTTTTTTTTTATATATCTGTTATTTTGCTGCTTATTTTGCCCTTAAGTGCTTTGGAAGGCTTTGAATACAAGAACAACCCAAGAACAAAGCCCTGATTGTAAAGTACGAAGCTCACATGTGATGATCTGCAGAAGATCTTACAGATCAGCTCCATATCTTTTGATTTAGAAATATTTCTGGAACCATGACGTATAGCGGTAAATAGAAAACACTGATATAAAACTTTCAGCTGATATCGGACATTACTTTTTGCAGTGATCGTAGGTATTTCATAAGATATATATTATAAAAAATTCCCCTATCCTTTTGACTCCATGAAGAAACATCACTGCTGACTTTTCCTCTGTTGAGATCATTACTGCAGCCTCAGTTTACTGAACCCTGTTTGGTTTTATTCAGCCATTTACAGCTCTGAGTTGCACTGTGATTCTGGAAGATATTTCTAGGAAACAAGAAGAAATTTTGACCTCGCCTCTCACAAATCTTAAGGATTTAGGTGAGAGCTGTTTGACTGTAGAAATCTCACAACGGCGATACAACTGGCAGTTTCACCAATAACCTGCAGTTTTCTTGTTTCTCAGAGAGATACAAAGAGGTTTTACTGGATACCAAAAATGTGCTGACAGATGTCCTGGTAAATCAACGTTTAGAGAAAGACACTTTAAGCCACAAGTTAAGGTCAGTTCAGGAAAATCATTGATTAAGTTTCTTCAGAATGGATGGGCAGTAAAAATGTTTTATAATGAAACATGGAAATGATGCAACACTTCCTTGTACTGTCAGTATTTTTCACACCATGAAATTATTTTTCATATTTATTTTTAATTGTAGCTCCACATTAATTTACTTTGCTTTTATTTATTCATGTAAAATAGTCAAGAAAAGGTTGATAGAAATGGAAGAATTCAAGAACAACAATAAGTGACAATAAGGAAATGGGTAAGGTGAGCTGTTGTTATTTTGTTTTTTAGCATCTTTATATAAGTAGCATCTCTTTTCTCACAAAAGATTTGGTTATATATTTTTTTTATATTTAACCCCCCCCCCCCCAACACATTGCAATAAACACAAAAATGGAGGCAAAAGATTCAGTCATCAATGCACACATTCAGCAACACATAGGATTTCTTTCAAGTTAGGCACCGTTTGATTCACAACACCTGTCCCATCAGAAGAAATACTTTAATAATCCCAGGGAGAAATGACTTTTGTTACATTAATCCATCTGTAATACAGTGACTATTTGATATAACACAATTTCGTACAATATATATAATTAGGGGTCCCCGCTCCATCTCGCCATCAGTTTGAGGGTCCTCAGCCTGGAAAACATTGAAGATTCTACCATAGAGGAACAAAACATTACAACTTTTGATTGTTTTTATTTGTTTTTTCCTGGAAGACCCCGACTCTCAATGAGAGATGGATGCCAGCATCTGACATCGCGTTCTGCTTTATGCATTCCAAGATTTTCAATGGATACTGCACACTCTCCAGCAAATGAATTCAGAGTCTCGGACAGTTTTCTTACTGGCTCCATTGTGCCCCATAATGGTCTGGTTCTTAATGTTCCTTCTGGTGTTGGAAGCAGAGCTGTAGTGGTTTCCAGTGGAATGAGACCTATTGTCTCAGATGGATGGTAGTGTGGCTCGCTGAGTGGCCACTGTTGGGGTCTGGTAGCCCCTGATGAGTTTGGAGCCTTATGTCCGTCAGTCATTGCATAGGAACCTATTGTCATGATCGGGCAGGATTTCTAGCCCAGTTGCAGAACTCACGGACACACAGGCAGGATTAAAGTCCAATAATTTATTGGATAGACACAGGTTTCTGCCTGGAAGGCAGAGAGGACAAGCAGGTCAGGTTCAGGTTTACAGACTTACAGGTTTACACTTACAGGTTTACAGGCAAAACAGAGGTTCAGACAGGCAGGGGGGCTCAGGCTTGCTTAACCAAACAATCCGGCTCAGAGGGAAGCTCTCACTCAGCTTATATAGGGAGAGCTCTTTAAACAGCAGATGGGGATCAGCTGCTTCTAATGAGCACCAGCTCTCAGGAGAAGATCCACGGCGCCCTCTGGTGGGCAAGCCTCTGGATCCCAACCGACAGCAGAACCCCTCATAAAGGGATCCACGTCGCCCTCTGGAGGGCAGACCTCTGGATCCAAACACCTATAAAGCGTTGGTAGTTCTTTGTAGCTTCTGTAGGTGCAGGGTTGTTGGCCTGGTTTGCCTACAATGTGTTTTTGATGCTAAATAGGTAATTCCAAGGTTCACTTGGAATCAGACACTGCCCATTATTGTCAGTTTCTCTGAGGGGGCAGGAATGAAATGTTATCACCCGGTCGGTATTGGTTCTGGAGGAATGGCGGTCTAGTGGTTAGAGCATAGAGCTTGGAATCTGGGAGTTCTGAGTTCAAGCCCCACTCGCATAGACTGCCACCCCGGGTCCCTGAGCAAGATCCTCAACCTGTTATTGCTCCCCGGGTGCTCCACGATGGCAGCCCACTGCTTCCCAAGGGGAAGGACAACATTTTCATCTTGATCAGAGGTGGCATTCATTTTTCTGTGCTGTAAGGCATGGTGGATAGACCCAGGCATGGTTTTTATGATAAGAGCACAGGGTGGCATAGAACCATGCAGCCATTTGTTGTTGATTGTTTGCATATCCTTTTAATGGCCCTATTGCTCAGTAGTAATTCACTCTAAATAAGTAATGCAAATGGTTATTCACAGTGGCAGATTTATACTGGCAATTTATACTTTTGACGTATAGCCTCTGCAACCGTCAAATTTGTCTCTGTACGCGTCCACACCCCCCTCACAGAGGCTCTGTTACCATTGTTGCGCACCTTAAAAAAATCCTGACTCCACGTTCGGACGGTCACAAACCCGTGCAGACTTCAAGAGGAAGTGCACAGACAAAAACCAGCTGTGATTGGTCCTTGGTATGCCTTACCTTTCTGGCTGTCTGTGTGGTCGTTCCAGGGCACGCCATTTTTAAAAACCGAGGAGTAATAACAACAAGGGACAACCATGACAAAAGGTTGATCGAGGAGGTTTGGAAGTACAACCACTTGTACAATGCCTCAGACATATGTTGTTTTGGAAAATAAACACTTTTGCTGGTGCTGCTGAAGAAGTTCTCTTGACCATCCGCCAAAGTTCTAGCAAGTTCTTGAATAGGCTCCCCCTTGCTCGCTTTGGCAGCAAACTGCTGTGCGTCCCTAGAAATTCCAGACTGACATTGCAGAAGCATACCAGTGAAGCTGCCGTGTGACCCGATGTAAGTTACATTTGATAATAATCTGCCCTTAAGGTCGCTAAAGTTGTCTGATATAAAACCTTTAAGTGACTTTAGAAAAAAAAAACAACAGTTTTTATCAAATATACACAGCATTTAACAGCGTGTACCATTTAAAACAACAAAGTACAGTGGAATCGATACAAACAGACACTGCCTTAAATTTTTATGGGAATTCCTTTTAGAAGCGGTTGTGTTCCACTGGTGACCCAAGCTCACTCTGCTGTGCTAGTAAGGCATGGCAGGTTTGTTTACGTAGCACATTTCAGTAGCAAGATGATCAATGTGGTTTATTCTATTGCCATAAAGGCAACACAAATTATTAAAGAGAATAAAAGAGAATAATTAAAATCAGATGATTATATGCAAACAAAAACACAATAAAATTATTGATAAAATTATTAAAGTAAAGTTGGACTTATTACTTAATTAGAAGATGCTCAACATGCTTCTTCTTCTTTCTCCTGTGTTGTTTCCCTTCTCCTGTACTTGGCATTCAAACCAGCAGACAGAGGAGGTGCACAATGTTAGAATAAGTGCACAGCATCAACCAAGTAACAGTTTTGGGGGATGTTTTACCAGCATTTCGAACTTCAAGTAGAGCGATTTATTTTAAATTGTTGCTCTGAAGTGGAAACACGGTTTCTGCCAATGCTCCCAGGCTGCTCGCGTGGAATGCCAATATATCCAAAATGTCTTGTTTTTGTGTTGGATTAACAGCCCAACACAAACACCTCTTAATGTCCACCCTCAGTCAAAATGTTATTTTAGATTGGATAAATAACTTAATCCATCTCAGAGTATATATTTTTTCATATTCTCCCATTTGGTAACATGCATATTTTTAACTATTTTACTGTTCTAGTCGCACTTTTACCCTTTGTAATAATTATGGTATTTCTTCACTCCAGGACTGTGCCTGTTTACTTTCACGAACGAGTGCTGAAAAGTAACGTCCTCGCCTTGGCTTCAAATCAGAGGAAATTGGTGAAACTCCTCCAGAATCAACTGGAGTTGGAAAAAGCTTACATTACAGCAAAGGCTAACATTTCTTCTCAGTCCTTGAATCATCAAGGAAGAGGTTCTCCATTTAACCAGCAGGAATCTCTACTGACAGATCACAACAGTGCTGATGGGAATTCTACTGGAACAAAGAATTATATTACGAACATCAAAGGGTAGATTTAATTTCATTATATTTTCATTTTGTTTAATTCAATTCAGTTTAATTCAGTTTATTTCTATAGCGCCAATTCACAACATCTTAAGGCACTTTACAGTTCAACCAGATCATACACTCAAATTGATTCAAATTTTTCTATCCAAGGAAAACCAGTTGATTGCATCGACTTATTGACTTGGATGCAGTCCCTCCTAAGCATGCTTGTAGCGACAGTGGAGAGGAAAAACTCCCTTTTAACAGGAAGAAACCTCCAGCAGAACCAGGCTCAGTGTGAGCGGCCATCTGCTGAGGCCGACTGGGGTTTAAGGAGACAGAAGCAGAGATACCAAAACTGTCATAGCCTGAAGCTTCAGCTGTGACTATAATCTATACTATAATCACTTCCGTTTTCCTTTGGATCTCATGTGACAGTTAAAATCTTAGAGACAGTACATTTTAGGTCTTTATTTTCTGTTTATCCGAATTCCAAAAAGGTTCAATTATTTCCCTCTGGGGAATGAATATGTATAATAAATGAATTGCAATATTGACCATTTTCCCTTTATTTCAGTTTTTTTAAAGGGGTCATAGAATGCAAAACCGAGTTTACATTGTCATAGATGGAATAATGATAGTTCAGTGGGTGAAATGGACGTACAGAGAAGTTGAAAACCCATTGACACCTCCTTTCTCTGCAAATCTCACAATTCTAAACTTCCACCATAATACGGGCGAATTCAGACGAAGCACCGAATTGACGTAAACTCCGTCCCCTGCTGGCTCCCTGCCCCCATTAGTTGGAGTTCCCGGACCAGGCCCGGAGCTCACGGCTTGGTTCTGCTGCTCTGTAGTCGACCAAAATCCCGGACGATTTTGAATTTCCCCCGGACATTTTTTTTAGGTATAAAAAGTAGGACATGTCCGGGAAAAAGAGGACGTCTGGTCACTCTACCATATCAACAATTTGATGTTTCAGTGAGTGAGTGCTTGTTGCTATGATGCGTCTTTGCTCAGCAGCTTCCCTTGTAAACCAACCAATCAGAGCACAGCTCATCGAAATATTCATGAGCATATCATATAAGAAAGAAAGCCTGTCATTTAATTTTGGGGCTTTTAACCAGGCTTACATTTAGGCTCATAGAAAAGCAAATATGCCATTTTCAGCCCAACCAATGTTACACACCCTATTCAGAGACCTTAAGGACCAGCACTAAATACCCTATAGAATCATTCTATGACCCCTTTAATTTGTACTCATACTTTCCAGTAATATGCTTTATTATTCAGATGTCAGAGAGCTTTAACGGCTCTTTCACAACCTTTGATAGTTGAAGACCAAAGCATATCTGTGGCATTTCCTGAGGCACACATTGCTGTTTAATTTACAGAAAGACTCCAGGGTTAATAGACTTTTAGAATGTAGCTTCATGACCTTGTGATCGTAGACTGTGCCTTCTGTTTGTCTGCTTTTAGTAACACTGCAGAGGTAAACAACCCTGCTAATGAGGCTGAGATGGATGAAGAGACGTTGCTTTCAGACCAGGACTCTGTCAGTTTGCTGCAGGATCTTCCTGCTTCCCAAAGCAGAACAGTTGCTAAGGACAAGGCTGTGACTAATTCAGGTTCGCACGCTGCAAACACAGAGATTAGAAAGAGGCTGGAGCTGAACCGGCAGAAAAGAAACAAACTCAAGATCAACAGAGGCCAAGCGCCTACTGCAGGCTGCGCCGCTTCCTCGTCGCTGTCAGGTGAGCTGGAAAACCCATGCAGCTCCATGTTTACCAGGATTATCTTGGAGAATTTTATTTGTTTGGTTCTTTTTTATTTGTTGAAGCAAACGTTCCAAAAAAAAGTCAGCTTTACAAGAGAAACAGCATGGGAGAGACTCTTCTCCACAAGGCGTGCCAGAAAAGTAATCTGGCTCAAGTCAGGATGCTCCTTAAGGCTGGAGTCGGTGTCAACATTGAGGATTATGCAGGTTTTAGACAGTCCTAACATTTTAATCTCTTCCATCTGAATCTCTCCTTTATTGTTCTGTTGGTATTTCTTCTCTCGATTTGTCAGGATGGACCGCTCTGCATGATGCATCTGCTGCTGCAGACAAGTCTGTGGTCGAGGAGCTGCTGAGGGCCGGGGCCAACGTCAATGCCAGGTCCTGTGATGGCGTGACACCGCTGCTTAATGCTGTTTCTGCTGGGCACTATCAGGTGATGGAAAAAACTACAAAAGAGACCTTTAGGATCTAAAATTCTAGATTCTAGAATTAACGTCTCGAAACCCGCCATACCCACCCATTGTGTTTTGTAAACCATCCGGTGGGTCGCACGGTAGCATGACAAAGCAGTCACAACAAGCAAGCATGTCTTTATTAATTCTGTTCAAAAAAAGACTTATTTTCGAGAGAAATAAAAACAACTTTGAGTCATATTTGAACTGATGCAGCTTGGGCGTTTTTACACATATTCTATTCTGTTACAACCATAACAGAATATAATAAAATCTCTTTACTTGTGTATTACTTAGAGCAGGCATGTATAACTTAATTAGAAATTGGAAAACATCTGACATAAATAAAGCAGAAATTCATAAGAATGAAATAAAAAGGGGCCAAACATCAGATCTGGCATGATAACGTCTTTATTTATTAATTTCTTATTTTTTAAAGTATTTATTTAAGGCATGTTATAATATTTTTGTCTGTTTTATTCTTCCTTTGTATTTTTTTTACCCTAATTATTGCATATGCATATGAATTATTTTAAATGGTTCCTTGGGCCAATCAATGTACAATGCTCGATACTATCAATGCTACAAGCTGAGCTACCCTCTAGTAATACTGAAATATTACTATGTCCATCAGTTATTAGATATTGTATATCTAACTGAAATAGCTGTTGCAAACAGTCAAATATTTAGAAATAAAAATAATTAAGATTAATAGGGGTGCCCAAACTTTTTCATATGATTGTACATTTGTCAAATGAAGTTTGAAAGATGTTTTAATTTTTTTCACTTTTTTTCACATCATAAAAATAGGACATTTAACATTAATGTGTGCACCTTTTAGTAGTTACACTGCATATGCCAGGAAACCTATTTTCTTTTATATATATATATATATATATATATATATATATATATATATATATATATATATATATATATATATATATATATATATATATATATATATATATCATTATGGAGGGATAACCACAAGATCTCCTTTGTAAGGCTGATAAAAAGAAATGCTCTATATAGTTGTTAGATGTGTTTCACTGTGATTTCTGAAGCATTGCCTTGTTATGATATATTCTAATTGATACACAGGCTCTCTGCTGAGTTAATTATCATAAATGCACAGATAAGACTCTATCCATTAGAGCTTTTCTAACAGGATGTTTGACGTGTTTATCTGTTTTTTTAGGTTGTGAAACTTCTGCTTGAAAACGGATCAAACCCCTCTGATGGGAATCTTAGTGCTTTAGACATTGCTGAGGAGGGTGGCATGAAAGACCTGCTCAGGAAGTTTCAAACATCTTCTGAGGGGCAGGGTAAGCCTTGCAAAGGGTCAGCACCATGTGGAGAACCAGGTGAGAAAAATGGGGGGAAATGGCTGCATTGAAACATCTGGTGGGGGCTTGAAAATCCTAAAACATTTTGATTTTTTTTATCTTGAAGGATCTAAGCACAGGACTGTGACAAACTTTAATCAAAGAGGAGTGGGAGATGAAGGTGGAGGAAATACTCATGTGAGAACATTTACATATTTTCCTTTTCTAATACTTTTTATCAGGAGATTAACGGTGTTAAGATTACAATTACTGTTTAACAAAGGAGCAGGTTGGTTTGGATAACCCTTTGCTCTTTAAAAAAAGAAATCTAACTTGATTTTCTGAAAGAAAAGCTTAAATAAGAGAAAGCAAACATTCTGTTGTCAAAGATTTACATACAGAGTCCTGTACATTAATGCATAACAGAACAATGCCATGTTTGTTAAGTCTCATGCTGAAAGGTGCCCTCAATAAATAAAGATCTGTAAGGCACATTGTCCAGAGCGTAGGAGAAGACGGCTGCCAAATCCAGTGTTTTAAAAGCACTCTGGGACGCACTGATAAGGGAATCTAGGTCGATATTCGATATTAATGTTGCTGTGTGATAACTGATATTTACTGGCATGTATTTTAAAACATTTTCTTACCCTTTTGAAACTAAGAAAAAGACCATTAATGACATCGGCTCTTTTATCCTATTAAACACCCAGAATCCTTCACTGCCTCATTACTGACCTATAACCAATTTAATACAACATGGCCAACCTCCTCCCTTTCTCATGCAGATACACTAACAGCCACAAGAATGTAATGAACATTGAATTTAGTTTCAGTCCAGATTTACTTGAGTGACTGATACCGCCATGCTTCATAAATGTTGAACATTGGCTTATACCGATATATATATAGATATGTAGAGATATATAGAGATGTATGTCTCCCTCCACGTCATCCATTTGGTCAGAATTCAATAGAGAAAGAATTCAATCAATAGAGAAAGGCTCAGCTTGTAACTTAAATTACGTTTTTATCAGTCTCTCTAATTTATGCAGATTCTACCCTTGTTATCAGTTAGACTAAACAAAGCTTTGTCTTCATACTTTCTAAACCTGAAGGCTAAACAAAAACCCTCGATGATCCGACTTCAGGATGGTGTTCGATGCGACAGAGACGGTTCTACTCAACAGGAGCTGAGTCCAGGTGTGTTGCTTGTTTATCTGAACACGATGAAAACTGTTTGGATTGGATTGGATGAACTAAAACAGATACAGAATTAGCAAACATCAATTTGTTGAAGAGTGTTTTTTTAGCTAATGTATTAAAATCACCTTCCAAATTGAATGTGTCTTAGGTAAAGTCTGAGCATATAAAAACAGTCTTCATTAATCAGAGAAAAAACACACAGACAGAATTGCTGGTACCCCACTTTAAGTGAAAGAAAAAGCCACTGATGTTCGGTGGGGTTTCAGCGTCACGCAACTGAAGCTCCTCCTATTTGATGATATATATATATATATATATATATATATATATATATATATATATTTTTTTTTTACACATAAGGCCAACAACAGAAAATGTTTCTTGTATTTGATAAATGGCAGACCAAAAATAAACAGAAAGTCCCTTCCCCACAAAATAAATGTCCATGTTTGCCCCGCAGCAAGAGGAAATGAATAAAATCCCATACATAATTATTTAAGTTTTACTTTGCACCATTATAATCACAACATCACAAACAAAACATACATGAAATAGACTTACAGATCAGATGATGGGAATATTGCACTGATGCACTGATGCATTTTGCTTCAATTATAATTTTTGATAATTCAAATATTTTAATCCGTGACATCACGGGCTTCCCAAAAGTCCTCGGTTACATGTCAGCTTTTTCTTTTTCATATCAGCGAGAGATAAAAACAATCCAAAACGGAGGGATCAGAATATCACTACGAGGGACTGAACAGCCTGGGATGTACTTTTAAGTTTCTGTATTAATAGCTGTAATACAGAAGATATTGTGGCAGATACGTTTCTGTCACTGGAAAACTGACATTTTTCAAAGTAGAGTCAGGAACCACCTTAAATAGCGGACAAATCATTTAAGTGGATGTCATGAAAGGGTGTAATAAAGGTCTGTCTTAAGCTGTCAAAGGACAGGGGGGGAGAGGGAGAGAGGAAAAAGTGCAGCAAACTCCGTGCAACAAGCAGGTTGTAACAAACTGATTATTAGATTGTAATATGTTGTAATATAATTAGTGGACACGCCTTGATTTAATGTCCCTTTGGTCACACTATTTTCAGTCTTTTCTAGGGGTACCATCATTTTTGTCCAGATCTGTTTCATGAGTTTATTTTTTAAAGTCATTCTGTTGAAGCGTGGTTGAAAAGCAGTGTCTGGCTTTCATTTATTAATTTTCATAATCATTTTAAAAATTATTACCTTTTTAGATTCATTTATTTCTGTAAACATTGTTTGTTTTTTTCTAAATTAAATGAGGGGTACCAACATTTTGTCCAAGTGTCTATATCTGTATATCAGGCCTTTAGTTCCAGATGAAGTCCAAATTAATCCGTATTTTTTATATATTTGTATTAATAAATAAGAAAAAAATAATAATAAATAAATAAATAAATAATAAATAATATATATATATATATATATATATATATATATATATATAGTCAGGTAGGCAAAAAGCATATATATATATATATATATATATATATATGCTTTTTGCCTACCTGACTTGTGTTGTAACATTATGCATAGAGATTTAATCTTTTCGATTTCCTGCAGAACCAGTGAGCCAACTGCAACTGTTGAGAAATATAAAAGTTGTACATTTGATGGACCCTGATGAGTTCACACCCAGTGCTTTAATGGATTACTACTGGGACAAGCTTCTGAAGCAAAACAGCCAAGAATTTGACGACTGGGAGACCCCTCTCTAGTTTTGTTTTAAAATATTTAAGTAGGTGTTTGCATATCATTCTGTATGGATTCTGTTTTATTTCACACTTTTATTTATTGTGCATTTGCCTACAGTCTGTAGACAGCATTTAAATTGTTTATGCCTCAGAAGTCAGCAAGACGTATTTATTTGTTGACTAGTTATTTATATTCTGTAGAACCATATCTGATGTACAATGCTTCCAAAGTATATTAAGGTTTCCATGTCCTCTTTGTTATTTATTAACTCGGTTCATAAAACAAAACAAAGTTCACTGTCATTGTATGAGCTTAGGAAATTTTCCCCCTTAATTTCCAAATATTTATATTAAATAAAGGTTCTTGTATTGTAGGTTGATCTCAGTTTCTTCTCTTTCATTCTGCATTTCTCGCATCCTCTGGTAAAAACCCACATACTTTCATTATAACAGGACAGATATAGTTACATAAGACAGTTTGATTGCACTGCTGGTATACCATGATCTGTATTTGATGTCGGAGCTGTGTAGAGAAACGATGAAACTTCCAGAATGCATACAATGTTGGATAATCAATATGAATAGTTTTGGATTAACATAAAAAAAACATGTTGGCTTAAAGGTATTGTGGAGGATTACCGCCAAATATTTTAAAACACCCACCCTCTCCACTTAAATAAAAAATGCACATGCAAGAGCATGCACAGCCCACTTCTCCTCATGCTTGCTCGATTTAAAAGTTCATACAAGCTTACTGTGCCTGAACGTCCGCCCTAACCCCTAAATCCCTCAATCACTATATAGAGCGGGGACTATACAGTGGACATTATAGCAAACTCAGTTAACTTACTGCTTTGCGAGGAGAGCTCTCCACGCAATGCATTATGGGATATGTCTGCCTCTTCCAAGACCTTTCTATTCTTCTCATTCATTCTTAGACCCTTTTTCTCTTATGACCCTCTGCCATTTTCAAAGAATCGCAGTGAGAAAGGTGAGCTTCATTGACTTTCTGAAACTGTTGCTCACCACAGATATACGCCTAAAACTGTGCATGTGCAGAAAAAGAAAGCTAACGGGACGAGCATGTAGGATGACCTTATGTAGACATATCACCAGAATGATTGACAATTAGGAGGACCACTTATTTAGATGATCCACCCATAAATAAAATACCGTCCTCTACACCTTTAAAGTTCCAAGAGTTTTTACCAGATCAAACAATCCCAGCGGTTCTCGAGTGGACATCTCCTCTGTGAGCCTGTTTCTCCTACATATACCCTCAGAATCTTCTTTGTCTGCGTGGCAGCACAGACTTTTGGATCCATCTGTACAGTAGAAAGAAAAACCTTAGAAATGGTTGCTGGTGGAGTTTTCACCGGGGGGGGGGGGGGTATTACTTCAAAATAGATGTATACCAAAAACCAATCAAAGGTATACTAAGGTATCACACCAGTACAGTATATTTACATGAATGCAAACAACAAAAAAACAACATTGTAAAATTTTATAAACGGTGCTTTAAATCAGTCAAACCTGTCTTAATCTATGTAAATCTACGTTTGAAAAATGAGGCAGGGAAGCAGAATAGCTGAAAAGCGCACATTCACAATGTTATTAACAACTAGTAGCATCAGGAGGGCCTGGTAGGTGATTTGAAGACCAACACCAAATATAATGTTTTAAATTGAAAATATGTATTAGTATAATTTTAACAGGCTGAGGAGGACAACATAAAATAATGAGCAATGACCATTAATTTAAAGGTTTTATGCTTTCAGTCCTTAACAAGTCCAAAAGATCCTTAAATTGAGACTCCTCCTGCAAATAAATAAATAAATACAATCCTGAAATAATGAGACAATAAAAAAGTTATTTCTGTCCAAGTCAATTTCTCGTACCACACAGGTAGCAGAGGGTAGCTCGCCATATGAGTTCATTTTCTTCCTTTCATTCCAGGGAGGAATAAAAGCTGACCTAAAATGGTCACACAAAAATGAGTATTTCATTCATTTATGAAACCATTATCTATTTACCTGCCAACCATTTAAAATGTTTGTCAGTTTACAACAAGCTGAATCACTAAAAAAGAAACGTGATCTGATCCCATTCGGAAAATAATCGCTACCTTATCAAAATTTATTTAAATTTATTTGAAAACATTTTTGTTCAGATATAAGAAAAATGTATTAAGTTCAAAAATATCAGCTCAAACTTTTTTCAATAATTTATCATTCATTAAGTTCATTTAAATCCTCATCAAATAGTTTGGAATTAATTGCTTATAAACTTGCTCAAGCAAAGTCAAAACAAGCTGCTGTTTGAACAGATCCCATAAACAGTTCTAAATTAAATAAAACCAACTAAATCATTAGAACTTTTTCATTAGTTAATAGTATGAACCTTTAACTAAAATTCGGCTTGTAAAACAAGCCCCATAATCGTTACATTTTAAGGAAAATTTAAGTCAAAGATTAAGAGTGAGTAGTGGCTTATTTTAGCCTATGTCCCTTGCGTTTGTTTCCGTGCTGCAGAGCTTGTTTGGAGAAGCTCATTCTGCAAAGACAGCAGAGATGAAGTAGATTAAATGGGGTCATCAAGGAGGAAACACCAGATACGCCAAAGTAAAATGTTGCAAATAAAGTTGCTGTCAGCTCTTTGCGCAGGAGAGCTGCGCCCCGGAGGGTCCTAACTTTTCCATTGAAGAGGAGCTACTGCACATGTACAACTTTTAACAATAGTCTATGCAGGCATGCCCAAAGTGGGCCCTGAAGGGCTGCTGTCCTGCAACTTTCCCTGCAACAGCAAAGTTGATTTTCATTGATAGCTGAACTGCAATCATCAGAATCAGCTGTGCTAAAGCAGAGAAACCTCCAAAACCTGCAGCACAGGGGCTTTTGAGGACCCACTTCGGGTATGCCTGGTCTATGGGCAACTATTTTTGCGCCCCAAAGTGGAAATACGTCAGTAATCAGATGACAACTATTTGTTTTGCTCTTCCAAAAATTATATTATATTAACTATATTTCTAAATATTTTGTTTTTTTTATGTCTTCTTAATCAAGGTCATTGGGTGGGTGGGGTGGCACCCTCACGCCCTCTATTGGCCGGCCACAACGGTTTTAGTCCTGAAAACAGGAGGGCTTAACTCTGTAACTGCAGAGGCCTTTTTATTATTATTTGTAATCAAATATATCCATTATGCTTCAATGCTTCTGTTTTTTATTTTAAAGATGTGAGATGTTGGTTGTTTAAGTGTAAAGTTTTTCACTAGGAGTCACAGAACAGGCCAACAGGGGGCAGCATACACTTCACAGTTAATCCCAGAACTTTAACCTACTGTAAAAGGGAAGATCCCCCTCCACCCCACCCTACAGACACAGGATGCGTCCAGACATGGGGGTTAATGCAGTCATGTGACCAAACTCCACTCCTCTTCATATCTTATGTAATCCCCATATTAGCCATGTGCTTCCCCATAACCACTGACCTACTTTTGATAATAATACTCACTTAATCAAAGCTGTAAAGTTTTTCTGCTTCCCACAGCCCCTAACAGTACACACCATAGGGGACTTTCAGTTTACTGTTATAGATCAGCCTGTAAGGAGGTGAAATCGACGAATTTATAAAAATTTGTCCCATATTCATACTTTGTTCAGAGGCGGTGCTTCAGTGATGATACTTCCTCATTGGCAGTATCTGCTAAAAAAAAAACAAAACTGCATCATTTGTTCCACAGGAGGGCAATCTTTAAACACTTTGTGCTAACAGCAAACCTCAGAAGTCAGAAAACCTTAAAAAGAGCCATATTCTGGATGCAGTTTGGAGTTGTAAGACGGAGCAGAAAGATAAAATTAACAGGATGTTTCATCACTTCACAGTCGCCTGTGGTTAATTTCCCTGTACACTGCATTTTTCCCAGCCTGTTTTCTGCTCTCCTCCTTCAACCAAACAGCTTATGTCACTCCTGCAGCCTAGTCACAGATGAGTATTGTCTGGGGTGCCTATATGGAAGACCATTGCTACCAGAAAAGAAAAAAAAATCCTTAAATTAGATATAGCGGAAAGGAAAAAAAAATCACACTTTAAAATAAATTTTTTTGTAATTAGCAATTTTCAAACTGAACGGAAAACAAAAGAGTGGAACAAAGAAAAACTGGACAAGAAAATAAACTTAATCAAAATAGAATTCTGTTAAGTTTATAAATAAATGCAGGACAATTAAAAGAAAGTTTAAAAAAAATTGTTTTTTCAATTAAAAGTTAAACAAGGAGAAAATGGTTAGTATTCTTAAAGCAAGATACCAATCTGTATTCCCACCCCCAAACATATTACCTTGGAGGACAATTTGTCCTAGGTGTACATCCTTGCTCTGATTTAAGGTTGTTTCATTTTTGAACCAGTACTGCTGCCAAGTATGGTCCAGAAGTAATTATATTAAAATATGCTGTTCTCTATTTTGCTCCACTGTGGTGAAAGTGTTCAGTAACTGCAAACTGGGGGATGGGTTGAAATGAATTGAATGAATTACCCAGTTTGAATATATTAAAACCACAATTGAATTAAACCTAAAATAATTGCACTTTAAAATGTGGAAGATTAGACTTTTAAAGGAGATTGTTGTTTATTTTATAGCAATATTCAATTTCCTGCTGAATATTTTTCTTTGTTCAATTATTGCAAAGGTTGGGTTAGAGATTGGGGGGATGCAAATACTTTCTTGTAAACAAAGGTGGATCCAGCAAAAAAGGGGGATTTGGGGACCAAAGCACCATAGGATCACAGAGAATAATGTCCTGAAGCAAATGATGGATTTACTTGTTTTTCAGTTTTTGGATCTACACAAGCCACATCGTATACTCCCAATGTTGTAATATGTCAGGAACCTGCCTTGGAAAATGCAACTGGACAAATGGGTTGCTGACTTTGTGATAACTTAGACAGATTTATTAGTAGTAAATTTAATAGTATATAAATCTTCCATATATATATATATATATATATATATATATATATATATATATATATATATATATATATATATATATATATATATATATATATATATATATATATATATTCCGCCTCATTCATTCATTCATTAAAGCCCCTTTCTAATGGCATCAACGGGCGTCCACACTATCTCCATTTACACCAATCATAACAATACAAGTGGGCGGGGCCACGCTAGGTTTGGTTGTCACACTCATTGGGTAAATAACAAACCACCCACTTATTTTGAAGCCTGCCATTGGGGCAAATCACGGGAAGTTTAATGTTGGCGAAACTAAAAGAAACGACCAGAAAACAAGAATAGGTGGGAAGAGGGGATTTTTATCTAATGAAACGGACATTTCCCGATAACTACTATCTCTGACTCCTCCAGTTTTTTTTCTCGGGGTGGCTCATCTTTTGCAGCGCTTCGGCTAACCAGCTAACTGTCTCGGCTGAACGTGAGGAGCAAAATACGCCGCGGTCGGATTGTATAGGACTGGGTAAATTTCCTGGAGGAGGTGTTCTCCACCCACAGATAGCTGCTTTGTTCTTCGTGTCTTCCTTTTTTTCCCTCTATGTGCTGGCGGAACGACCCCACTGCCTGTATGCTAGCCAGCTAACGAACCCAGGTTTGCTGTCAGGAGCCGTTGGACGCCCCCCCTCCACCGCCATCATGATATGACGGCTTTATATTAACTGCGGGGTCACGCACGCGGAGCATGCAGGAGAACAGAGTCCAGATAAAGAGATAGGGGACGTCAGTTGAACGAGGACTGTGTGGATTAGTCACAGATTTCAGGTCGTGGCCCGAGAGGAAAAGTGAAGGATGAAGAAGTTTTCCAGAATGCCAAAGTCCGAGAGCGGAGGACTCGGAGGGCCGTCCGGTACCAGCTCCAGCTCGGGGGTCAGCAGCTACTTCGGGAAAGTGTTCGCAGTGGGCCGGTATCAGGTCACCGTGGAGGAGCTCGTCGCTGAAGGTATGTGCTCCATTTCTGGGTCACACCCGCCTTCTTTCTGTGGTCCTCAGCATAGAGATGGAGCCGCAGTGTCTCTAAAGCACACCCTCCTCTAACCGCCTGCCTGTGTCCCAGTAACATGGAAAAGTGATCAATTAAAGAGGTCATTCCACTTCCGGGCTATTGAACTTAAACACCAGGGGTTTGGTTCATAGCTGGAATTAAAACTCCCCCCAATACACACACACACACATATACAGCTGTGGTGAACATCCTGGTGAGGCTGCTGCACTATGAGGATCTACCCCCCAGGGTAACTACAGTCTTGCTCCTGTGTCAACATACAGAGCTGGAAAGCTGCAGTCATGAAGCCCCAATGTTCTGTTTTTATCTGAACTGAGCTTTCCATAACAGTTCATAGGATTGCTATTAAATATCAGTGTTGCACCGATACCATACCGATACCGATATGGCTGTGCAGTATTGGCCGATAGATATTTACAAATTATTAAATGCAGTTATTATGAGATGTTTGGTGATATAAATTATACTTATTATGTAACTGATTTCCTGAAGAAACCAAATTTAAAAGAGTATTGTTAAGAGTATTATTTGCTATTTTGGGAGTATGATTGATACTGTAAGCAGTCACTGCAGTACAGTTACCCTTACCAGGAGTTTTTTTGAAATCTTTTTTTATTATCACAATAATATTTTTTTAGCAATATTTTCATAGTTGATTTGGTTCATTTGATTTGGTCATGAATTGAGTCTGGTACCCTTTTGTAATGTTTCTGGTTTAGATTGCCCTTTTTCACTTTATTAGTTAAATCTTCTTTTAACCTTGGTTATATTATTAAGTTTAGTTTAGTTTTTTGTATTTGTTATTTGAATGTTTGAGCAATAATCTTAAAAATGTCTTAATGTCGGGTTACAAATTGTTTCCAGACTGAATGCAGGATTTAACCAGGATCTTTCCTTAGCGATGCGCTGATAGGTTGTGTTTTTAGTTCCACATCGGGACGGACAGTATGGCCAAAACTTAAAGTACGGTATTGTGATGAGTGTTGCACTGATACCATTTTTTGGCCCCAATACCGATACCTGGCTGTGTAGTCTCGGCCGATACCATACCAATACCTTCTGTTTGAAATTGATGTATGTGTGTATATATGAAGAACTGCATACTACTTGGATGTAAAATAATTGCCATCATGGCTTTGTCTGCTGCCTAACTTTGTGAAGCAGGATAAAGACTAATACAAAGTGAATCCAGAAGAACTTTTTTTTGCCTACCCGGAATGGATGACAATAGTTGAATAAACTTTTGGCTCTCAAAATGGTTTCGATCCCTATTTGATGGTACTCGCCAATACCGATACCATCATTTTAGTGCTGGATAGGGGCACCGCCCGATACTGGTATCGGTGCAACACTAATAAATAGATGTAATGCATCTCATCAATCTGCCACATCCTGGATTTATTATCTCTAACTGGTCGAAATTTGAAGAACGAAAAAAAAAAAAAAACTCCCAAAAACACTTCTACTTCAGCTCATAAAATCTAAAATGTCCCCCACTTTATTCAATTTATTAATGTCATTAAACAGCATGTTCTTTGAAACACTTAGATTAGATGTAGTAATCCGTTCTACATCTAATTTAAAACATAAAGTTACTGTTAGATGTTAGAAATTAAAAACTACTGTTACAAATGCCATCATTTTATGTTTGTTTTTTTTCTGTGTGTTATGGTTCTTAAAAAGTTCCAGGTCATACATTTAGATAGAACCTAGGAAATCATAATAAGCCAGCTTAGTGCATCTTTAAAGGGAATCATTGCATTGTTTAAAGCTGCTAAATGTGTTTTTTCCCCCTCTACCTCTGCAGGTTTTAAAAGTCTGATCTCTTCTTTTTTTTTTTTTTTATGCACACTTCTCTTGCTAGAAGGGATGTCACAGTATTATTTCCAATTGATAACATATTTTTGGTCCTTTTTCTTCAGGTAGACTTGAAAATACATTTTTTTTTTTTACTTTTCATTAATGTTGAGTTTTCTGGGCAGTGCTGCAGATGGAGTCATTGGGGAGAAACTAGTTTTTCCAGACCTGCTTTAAGTCTGGCTGTCTGGTAATCATTCTTGGAAGACGTGACAGATGATGAAACACCCCTACAGCTCTCTACAAAACATTGTTTTTTTGGGCTAATTATTCATAAAAGTAGCTGTTTTTTCACATCTGATTTTAAAGTTTTGTCTTAGTCTTACAGACTACAAGTAAATAAGAACTTCAAAAACTTTAAAAAAGCATTAAATTGGAGTTACTCATTCCTGTATTATTATAGAATATGGTTTGTTGTAAAGGTATGTTTTATTCTAAGCTCGTTAAAAAACAAAAAAACTAAACAATTTTTTATTGGTTTGTAAAGAGCCAGTATGAGGATGATTCATCTATAATATAAAACTTGTGAAACATTTTTGTTTATGCAAAACATGATGAAGGCATACAAATTTTAATAGCCAGTATGACCGTTAAAGCCTGTAGTTTCAAGTTTTTCTTCCTGGCATATAAGTGGTGCTTCTGTCCTGCACTGTCATGTCAGTTAATGCTTACCTTTGGTTATAATTTTTTAGGTTTTACCATCACCTCTAAAAAATAAAGTCCTACAAAGTTGTGTATCATAGAGAGTCTTTTTGGTACCGAGAACACATACAGGTGTACACCGGCAATTAAAAAGTAATATTTAATTAATAAAAAAGCCACGTTATGGGAAGTTTGTGTTTTCTTAGTGTTTCAAATAAAATGGAGTCAGACAAACCTGGATAGAATGAGATACAGGGAAGCAAGTCTGGAAAAGAAATGAGTTCTGACATGAGAAACGTTTTCATCAAAGCTCCTGATCAGTTTGTTAATGTCTCAGAAAGTGAAAAGGATGAAAGGAAACTAACCATGTTTTTTGAGTAGTTGACGTGTGCAAACTTAATTGGGTTGCAACGGTAAGACAAGTAACTGCAGAGGCATCACAGATGAAAAGATGAATGTTTACTATGAGCTGTGTTTGTAGACGGCTCTTCAGGATGTGGGACAGACTCCTCGTGAAGTTTCAAACTCTGCTTTTTGTGACTCAGCGAAACGCCTTTTGTTAAAGGAAAATACTAAATCTTCTTCAGCCTCAGTCAGACTGGCATAAAACGAGGACGTTTTTTTTTTGTATAACAGCTGTTATTTCTGAAACGCTTTAACAATTATGGCGTTGTGGGTTTCAAGAGACTTTGAGTTAGAACTGCCTCGTCTCACCCTGATGAAAGCAGAACAAGTTGTGCCATGTGATTATTTTTATGTTGAGGCAAGAACTTTTGTTTTGTTGCTAGACAAAATCTAAACAGGGAGATTAAATACTCTAAACAAAACTTATTGATAAGATTTATCCTCTTTGTCGACCTGGATTGGATGTTCAGCTAATCCTTAAGATTGGGTAAACAAATTAAAGCTTAAATATCTAAATTTTAAGATAAATGAGGGCTACATTATATTATAAATCATAGCACCTAAAATGACAAAATCAAACACCTCTTGAAATCATCTCTCAACCTTAAAGAAGAGGTATGCCGAGTCAGCAGATCAGATGCGACAAACATGTCTCCTCATGCAACACAACAATGTCAACAAGCTGTGATCTCAGGCCTCAGGCCTGATCTGACTCCTCCACACTAAAATCAGAAATAAAAACCACGTTTCCTCCTGCGAGCAGTCATATTATCTGTGTGTGATCATTGAACAACGTGAAGTGGTGACTGCCGCTTTTAGTTTTAGCTGACTTCCAGCAACTCAAGGTTACACCATGACCTTTACTCATCACTCTTTCTCAAGGTAACTGCTTAGCTGTCGGGGCGTCACACTTAGTCATATATTACTACACTGTGTCTCACTTAGCTCCTGTACTGAAGTAGGACAGTTGTTTGTTTATAAATGTTTTTAAGTGAAAACCCTAATGAACATTCTGGCGATAAATGTAAAGAAAATATGTTAAGCTGTACCTCCTTGAGCAAACATTTAAAGAGTCATTCACAAAAATATTTCTAAGGAGTGTAAGGTGGTCTTTGCATTGTGAGAGAAAGTGGTGAGGCAATAACTCTTAGTGCCTCCTTGCATTGTCGTTTCTTATAGGTTTCCTGCATGACACGGTAGGCCAGAGGTCACGGATTTGGTAGACCGCGCTCCGGACCCGACCGGATTTAAAACATTTATAAATCACTGCATGTTGTCTAACGACAGTGTCTAACTTCACTTGCGGCGCTTCTCCGGTTAATATGGTAATGCTGTTGGAACGCCGGGACCAGGCTACA
Organism: Cyprinodon diabolis; assembly: GCA_030533445.1. NCBI lineage: Eukaryota > Metazoa > Chordata > Actinopteri > Cyprinodontiformes > Cyprinodontidae > Cyprinodon > Cyprinodon diabolis. The sequence goes on from CM060073.1 coordinate 13,068,409, forward strand.
CGTGATACACATTAGCCAATGAGCTGTGTCAATTTGGGTCACTGCTGCTAGCTACTCTTTGACACAACAGGCAAACCTGTGGCAAGCCGGGCGATGGGAAAGAAGGAGAAGAAGATGAAAAAAAGAGAGCAGAAAAAGTGTGGACTGCTGGAAGAACTGTGGTGAACTTGTGAAAGAAAAGTGAAATGGCGTGCTCAAAGATGACCCTGCACATTTAGAGTATGTTTGGTTCAACCTACTGCTGTGAAGCAGGATTCTCCACCATGAACTTAATCAGAAATAAATATGGATCCAGCCTCATAATGAGCACCTTTATATGTGCTTGAGAATGGCTTTGTCTTCATTCAAACCCAGGTTTAAAGTCTTGCAGGGCAGCATAAAGCCCTCTGCTCTCGTTTAGCCATAAAAAGGAAAAAAACAAAAAACAAAAACAACAAAGAGTCAGTTCAGGTGTTTTATAAAATATGTGATTCAGGAAATTGTCTATATACAGAACTGACAATTGTTGTTCGCTACTTAAAAAAACACATGCATAAAAATCTGCTTTTATTTCAGTGTTAAATTCTGTTTAAAGTAACAGCTTATAATTAAAAATGTCGCTGGATCTTTACTTTATTCGGACCCCGCTGATTTTTTAATTGTTTACCCCTGCAGTAGACTCATGAATGAATTACCTTCTGTAGGTCAAGTTCGGCAAAGGGCATGTTAATGGCCTATCGATTTAAAAAAAAAAATTTTAAACATTGTGCCTAAGTGGACAAATATCTAAAACATGTGGTGCTGGACTCGAGGATTTTATGTTTAAAAGCTGATAAAGAAGTATGTTCCATATGATGCCAGATGTATGATATTTGTTCTCTAATAGATGCAATGAGGAAGTCTGAATTTTATACTTTAGAAACATAAAAAATCAGAAAATTTGTTTTCTTCGTGGCACATCAGGAGTTTCCACCCTCCATTAGCCGTCTCCTATCTTTTGCCATCAGTAAACGGTCATTACTGACCTACACGTAACACATGACTGCTAAACGCTACAGATTGATGCGGAACAACCAAAGCATCAAATCAGGACTTTTGTCTACAGGATTGATCTTTTGTTGCTGCTCTTTAAATGCAACCACTGTGAATTAGACTGATGTTTCCGCTTTTTGGTTATAGGGGAGCTGGATGAAATCACTGTCTAAAGATCTTTTTAGACCGCTTTCTGTTAACAGTGGAAGATTAGTTAAGAATCAGCAGTTTCCCGACTGGCCCGTCCAAGCTCTTCCTGAGCTGGCAGCGGTAAGCTGCCACCTCTAATGCTGTAGTCCCATAGCTCCAGAGGGGTTATAACTCGCCGGCTCTTCCCCTGTTAGGTTGCTACAGCAGGGAATCTATTGAGAGCTCCATGAATTCAGGACCCCGTCTCCCATTAATCTCTGTTGTCCAGACGATTCGTCCCCCTGTTTTTTACTCCCTGACCAAAACAGACATGGACTGAGTGCAGGAGAGAGATGTGAGTCTGCTCAGGAAAAAAAACCCCAAAGAAAAACAGCCTGCTCTTGAAATCAGTCATCTTCATAATAACGAGGCGGTTGCCGGTCGTGGCTGGTGGAAGTCTGGTTTCCAAACTGTTTTAAACAGTTGGGCTGTGTTGACCTAGTGGGTTAGAGCAGTGCGCTTGTGTTCTGAGAGGAAGGCAAGTATCCGGTTTGATCTCCACAGCCTCCACTCTGGGTTCCTGAGCGAGACCTTTAACCCCACACTGCTCCCCGGGTGCCACACGATGGCAGCCGCTTTTAAACTCTGCGGTTTCGTCATACAGTGTGAGCTGTAGCTGCGCGCAACGATTGAAAAAATCGCACAGTTTTTGCAAGGCTCAAGGGTATGGGTTAAATGCAGAGTGAATTTCTGCAATGTTAGATCAAGTTCAATTATTACATAGATATCAGTATTTTATTAGTCTGTGTTGGATTGCATATGAACCTAACTTGCTACAGTCCTATTCAAGTGTTTTGGTCATTTCTATAGTCACTGTTTTGTCAGCTCTGCGGTAACGCAAAAGACGTCTGCCTCCGCAAATGCAAACCTCTCCTATGGAATTATAAATAAGGCAAGACTAACATGACTTTCAATTCATAGGTGATAATAAATAACATACAGATAGATACTATATGACATTTATGTCAGTAAATTGCTGTAATTATTACACATTGTACCTGAAACATTAAATCACAGACCAATAGTCAAATTGCGGTGGGAAAAGAAACAGTCATTGTTATTCTCCTTTTTTCTTCCCTTTTTTAATAAAAAGCTGGGAAAACTAGCTTTCTAAGTTTCTGTTCAGTTTCCCATAAAGCAGCAGTTTTGTCCAGACAGTTTAAACATATAAAAAATGAAATCTTAAACTGAATACATGTCAAATTAGGAGCGTTCCGACATGGAAAGCAGATGTGATTTGTGCACATGTGAAACAGTTTTTCTATTTTCTACTGTTTAATCTTGATTGAAACATCTCTCGATTCTCTGGTCTTCCTAATAAAACTGCCAAATAAATTGCGACAGTATGCTAATCATCCATTTGTGCAATATCTATATTGTAAAGAACTGCTTATATATGCCAAGGGTCCTGGAAGCCTTTTTGCATGCTAATGTCATATTTAGTCAGTTTGCCAGTCTCATTGTGGCAGATGTTCAAATCAGACAATTACTTAACCCAAAAATGATAAGGGTCTGAGACTGAGGGGAGCATAAAGCAGCGAAATATCAAATTTGATATTATAATCAAAGTGCTTCGCATTAATGTCCCTCATAAGATTTTCTGATATAGTGCAACCCTTATTCATAATCCAAGTGAAAATCAGATTCTTTAGTGCTGTTTACGTTTAAGCACGGCTGCATTTTAAGAAAAGGAAATGTCATGAAAGCTGTGCAAAAACAAAATAAAAGCTGTCTAAGTAAGTACAGATCAAGCTTAGAGATATTTACCATAATCACCCCAATGCTTTTTATCAGCATAGCAGAGCTTCTAGTTAGACTGATAATTTTTTTAAAACCTAAATGTAATCAAATGCAGCAGCACAAAGTGTAGACTTTTCTTTTCTCTCCAACTCCTTTACATGAAGAACAACCTTTCTGTCTAAGGTTACAGCTTAAAGCTGCTTAAACGATCAACTAATGCTGATGCATTAGTTGATTCTGTTGCATAGAAACTCTTGTGTTGTCAGAAACGTCATGAAGATTTCTAGCTGAAGAAGTAAAACATGAAGTAGTCATCAAACCACAGAGGAAGCGCAGCGTTATCTCTACTCGTCCATAAACCGCCTTTTATGTTTTCACTAACACTTTACTCCCTGTCTTTAGAGGTTTGATGAACAAACATGGTCCTTTCTGTGGATCGTTGTAGTACCTATACCTATTAGTTAGGGAAAAAATGCATTTTAAGTTAATTTAATTGACTTTGCATTTGGTCTTATTATTTCTATCGATCAAGGGTCACTACGAACAAGAGAACATGGGTATATTTTATCTGTGTTTTTCCACCTGCTCTTCCAAACTGAAAAACTTGAGCTGAACCTGTAGTTTATTATGAACTACCCAAAAATTTTGTATCACTTTGTCAGATGTTTACGATTCAGGACAACCAAACGTAAATACATTAAACATGTGATGTGTTCCAATCTGCTGGAAAAAGATGAAAATATAATATTTTTCTTACTATTTCTTTTCATGCTAAATCAGTAAAACTATTTAGGAAGTACAATGAACAAATGATGAGAACTTTGGGGCGTCTTGAAAGTTGCACGCTGCTTTATGTTCTTTATAAAAGAAACACTCATTAGTTTGCTTACTTTAGACTTTAGACAGATTGTGTCATTTTGTTTACAAAAGTGTAAAACAAAAAGAAATTTAGTTTGGAAACAGTTCACTGGATGATTTCATCTTACTCCACCGTATCCCACAATGCAAAGCAAGCCCTGTTATAGAGAGATAGCGATGATTGCTTAGCACCATTAATAAACTGACCTGAAGTTGTTTGGGTCAGCACCTTAATGCAGGTCTCTGGTTTGAGTTCTACAGATGCTGAACTAGACCCAGAGTTTATACTGACTGCTGGTTGGACACGTTCATGCAACTAGGAGGAGAAACTGGAATTACTCCTGCCTCTTATTTTGAATTGTCCCTGATCTATTTTGCTCTTCCTGTGTTGGACAACCTGTGCAGCTTTTCTGGCTTTTAGAATTAATGTGTTTTGCTGCCTAATTTGTAAAGACAAGTCCCCTTCCCATCTGTAGTGCACCAGGTGAGGGTTCTGTGTCATGTTTCTGTGCCACAGAGCCAGTGGGAATTACAGAATTGATTTGGATGTCTTCTATTTGCAATGGAGAGCAAACTGCAAGGATAATGGATTCTGTATAAACGGAGACTAACGCCCTGGGTGCTGCGCAGAGGCAACCCAATGCGTCTTTAGTCATAGGTGAAATGCAGAGGAGCAATTTCACTGAAATGTAAAAAAATTATTATTGCGTTGCAAACAAACCACCCCAACGGTGAAATAAAGCCGTTAAATTAAACCTTTAGCTGATGAACGTCTAACCTACTGTGCCAGCCACTTCTCTTCCCCTTATAGTTTTGCAATTATCTGCTGATCTACTAAAAAGGCTCTTCTTCCCTGTTCCTCACTGATAATGAAACTGATGCTCCTATGTATCTCTGTTATCTTTGTCAAAAAACAAAGATTGCAGAATTGTATTTCCCTTCTCTAAGCAGAGAACATTTTGAGGATTGCTTCAGAGGAGATGGTTGATTATTCTGGAACGGAAAGATGTTCGGCTCCACCATGTGAGCCGGCAGTTCTCTTTGACCATTGATGTCTCTGTACCGAATTGGTCATGTGATGTTTTGCTCTTTTAACTTTAATCCAGCACTTACATCAGTTTAATGAAAGGCGCGAGATTCCCTTAAGGTGAAACTTTATGGCCAATAAGTTCCTCTGTGGTATATTAGCAGCGCTGCTGGGTTTTTCACACCGAGTTGGAACTTTATCTTTGCTCCTCTCTAAGTCTTTGTGGTTTCGCTTCAGCTCCTGCTGTTATCAAGAGGAACCCAGAGGCAACTCGCACTTAACAGGATGCGTCTGCTGACGCATCACTCTAGCTCTTACCACACAGCGATTTCTTCTACAAGAGTTACCAGATCTAATAATTTCTCTTTCTTAAAGTCTTTCTTTTTAAGAGTTTTTAAGATAGTTATAGTGCCATAGATAATTCACCTGCTTAAACACTTTACATTTTTATTCTATCCAATAGCATGGTTTTCTAGCCTGAGCCCCCTTTTCAAGGTTACGTTATAGTAATTGCTTTGGATTTTGCCCCAAAACCTTAATTCAGTTTTTAGATCTAATCCCGGGTGAACTTCTTGGTGTGCTTTGGATAATTAGCTTGTTGCATAATCCATAGGAGCCAGAGCTGAAGGTCAGAAACCAATGACTTGGCATCTTCAGCGTTTTCTGGAAGACATCATTTATGGTTCTGGTTACTACTCTAGGTTGTCCTTGTTCTGAAGCTGAAAAGTCATTTCTTGAAATATTTGGTGTACGGTGATGTAAGCTTTTCAAAATGTAAATCATTTTCCTAAAAATTGAAAAAAAAAATGTTTATCAGAGTTTGACTATGTTTGTCCATTTTTAACCACCAGCAGCAGTTTTTTTTTTTTTTCCCCAGTGTCTTTGAGGTTTTCTTACAGTACGGTTTTGTGATACATGTTTGTCAAGGAACATATTTCTGGTTGATACAATATTATACAATATAAGCACAATAAAAGCTGTAGATTGTTTTAAAAAAAAACAAACAAAAAAAAAAAAACAAAACAAACAACATCCTGCCATGTTTATAAAAATCCTCCAGAATAAGATTTTCAAAATATTTTCAAAAAAATTAACTACATAAAACACGGAATGTCAGTCAGGGACAGATGCTGTAAATATAGACGGTTATGTCATATAATGAGATATCAGAAATTTTATATTGGTGTTATTGGACTAAATTAAATTGATAAATATTGAATAATTGGCATCCCTAGCCACACATTTACACACACCACTGTGACTGTAATATGGTAGCTGTATATGATAGCTGTTGTTTGTTAACTGCATCGACATCGACCGAATGTGGTTAGAAGTCCCAAAAATGTTTACATGTGTTTGTTTGCTCTTGATAAAATGTCACAAAATTTACAAGTCACTGGAGACTAAGCCTCTAGGGTTTCACTTCCTGCACGAGCACTTTTATAAGCTCATTTACAAAGGTTGGAATTTAAGGGTATCTGATTATGTTGAAGTATTCCACTCGGTCAATCTGAAGTTTTTACATTGGTCTTATTTTGCACAATTTTCTTCCTACTTATTGCCCTAAAAGATCCAACCTATAAACAACAAAAGGAAACAACGCCTGATGAAGATTTTGACCTTGCACGTAGAAGCCATGCATGTTGTCAGCAGGTTAAAACATGCCATCTCTTTCTGATATCAGTGCCTTGTTTGTTGTTGCATCCAGAGCTAGGTGCGTTTTCCACCGTTTGACGGGCCATGGATCATGTAAACAACACGGATGCAAAAACTCTGTTTCCATGCAAACATTTTCTGTGTTCAACACGTGGCTCTTTGGCTTTCCCCTCTGGCAGCCTGTGATCTGGGTAGTGGTTGCTTAAATGGGACTTTATTTGTATGTTTTGTGCATTTTATTTGCTGTTTGTTTTGTAAATTTATATCTTCATTGATTGTAAAGTGCGTTCGATAAATGAGTTAAATTAAATATTTAATAAAAGTAAAATTTAATAAAGATAAAATTAATATTTGAAGGTCATTGCCACAGCTTTTTTAAATCTAAAACATTTTTAATAAAATTTTGCTGCAGAATAAAAGCATTAATTTTAGTATTTAAGTATGTACTATAAAGGGAATTGTTTAGTCAAATCTGACAGGTCCAACATATATAAATATTTACCTCTGGTTACAATGCTGACACTGGCAGTCCCATGGAGGGGGCCTTCATGCTCCTCCAGCATAGTGCAATAGATCTTCCTGCTTGAAGAAGTCCGTAGTGTAACAATGTAGTTGTCAATTCAATTCAATTTCAATTCAGTTTATTTATATAGCGCCAAATTCACAACACATATCATCTCAAGGCACTTTACAGTTCAACCAGATCATACAGTCAAATTGATACAAAGTTTTCTATCTAAGGAAAACCAGTTGATTGCATTGACTCATTGACTCAAATACAATCCCTCACACTAAGCATGCTTGTAGTGACAGTGGAGAGGAAAAACTCTCCCTCTGCGATTGTTTAAATTTATTGGATATATTCCTAGAAAACAGATTTTAATCTGTAATTGGACTTTCAATTATAATAATAATTCAGATAGACACCTAATAACATCCTTCCAAAACTTCTGGACTTCCTACAAACAATGGAGAATAGTTCCTTTTCATAAACATAAATAAACATTTAGTGCAAGTATCTTGAATATCACTGGACATATGGTGAAGCCTAACTGGTGTTATAAAGGTTCTCATAAGACATTTATATTCCGGAAGATTAAATAGTGTGCTAATTGTTTGTTTTTGTGCTTTTAAATATGCCTCATTACAGTCTTCTTAATTTATATCTTCGAATGTATCTCCTCTCGAAGCGTCTAAATTATCTCTTGCTGAATCTTTAGAGGAAAGCTAGAGTTCATCACTTACTGGCCGGTAGGAGTTAAGGGCCCAGTGGACATCACCTTTTAGTCCACTGCAAATGACTCACTGAAAAAGTGCCATGGTTCTGATGCTGTCTGGAAGGTGGATAATTCAGAATGGTTCTTCCTGGATTTTTTGTTTTGTTTTGTTATTAAATCCTCATTAAAATGTCCAGCTAAAACCAAAAACATAACACACAGTAACTAACACTGTACCTTATAAAATGTGTCACCGTTTTATGAGTGATTCAAATAAAGCTTTTATCAGATATCAAATATTTATTGCCTTTTTTATGTTTTTTTTTTTCCTCTGAGGGGAGTTTGATGAGAATGCTTTCATCTAAGCTATTAGCATACTGTTCTGGTGATGAATGGACACATTGTGCGACTTTGTTGTCTTAATCCAGAGGCCTAGAGAGAATACTGGTACGACGATGCAGCTCCCGGTCCTGCGATGGGCATCGCTGCCTTTATGCTTGCTCATTCAGGCTTTCTGTTCCTGCTGCTCTGTTTCGCCGCCTCCTCTCTTCAGGAAACTGCAAATGAATTATTTTGACCTCTGCTGTTCTAACTATTACAAAGAACACAGTGTTGGAGTGAGGTTGGTTGATACAGCGATTTGTGTGGCTTTTTTTCCCCCTTTTTTTCCAAGAATAAAGAAACAATGGTAAATAAATGGTAAATAATTTAGATCATCTAGCCTTTCCAGAATTGTGTTAACTCATTACATTTCTTTCAGTCTTCTTACAGGAAAGAACTGTTTTAGCGGGTAAACAAAGTTAAAAGTCAAAAACAGGCAGAGAATAGTGATCAGTATACAGAGTAAAACTAACTTTTAAACCACAGTTTGGATCAGTTAATTTTAAAAAACATCATTATTACAGTAGTAGCAAGTAAAAAATTTAAATTTTTTTTTTTAAACTGTGATAAAGAGCAGAGGGACGCGCCCAATGAGTCATAGCGTCTTTGGTGATTGTGGTGGTGGTCTAAGTAAAGCTGTCAGTCGGCCAGAGGTTTGGTCTACCGATTTTCACCCTTGATGAGAGGTTAGATTCAGAGAATGTGAATAAACCTATTCTATCAAAACCAGAAATGTTTTGTTCTTGGCCCCTAGATGAATATGATCATTGTCAAAGATGTAAACAAATTTTAGAGATGTATATTGTAAAGAAAACATGGAGTAATCACACCGATAAGTTGAAATGCTAGTTCCCTTTTGTGCCAAAAACAAAAAAAACAATGTGAGTCCTAATTGTAATTAGCAGCTCCAACTGAAAAATGAGAAAATGCTATTAAAAAAGCCTGATCGGTGCCTTTCTATGGCCGCCATTACTATTGTTGGTGCTGCATTTTATTTTACAAATGCAATAAATAGTTATTTTATCCAAGGGACAAAGAGGAGCACAGGAAGGTGGTGGTGCAGGTATTTTCTGCAGGTTGTCTGGAAGCAGTCTCAAAGTTTTGCATCTTCTCATCCATTCTCCTCGCCCTTCTGAAGAGCAGTATCTCCACGGAATGATGCTGCCACCCCTATGTTTTACTGGGAATGAATCTTATTATGATTTTCCTTCTCTTAAGTTACATAAAGAGAAACGGCAAACTTTCAAAAACAATAAAATATAACACTAATGTGTGCAGCTAATGGTATCACACAGGCAGCTATTTTTTCTGTAATGAGAAGACCTCTAAAAACAAAAAGTGATAAACTGATGTCACTTTAAGCTATGGGAGCACAATGAGTGGATTGATGTAAAAAAACAAAAACAAAAAAACTTTTTCTCCAAAAATTAAATCTCATCGTAAACATAAAACTTTAATTCAGCGATAAATGTTGTTAATTGCAGAGGACCATTTTTTGCCGCCATGTCTTGCAAGTTTTTACATTTAGTATCAATTATTGGGGTTTATCTTAGCCAAACCCTGTGCGATTTATTTTTTTTTCAATCATTGCACGCAGCTACAGCTCACACTGTACGATGAAACGGCAGAGTTTTGTCGTACAGTATGAGTTCACAGCTTATGATACATGTTCAGCCCGACACTCTGATGCGATCTACCTGCAAGAATCCTTGTTTTTGCATGCCCACTGAGTGATTTGCCCATGACCTCACGATTACTGATCGGGAGGTGGTTGTGAGAGGCTGCTCGCCCCTCGTTACCCTCTGTATACTACATGGCTTACGATCGGGCTGACTTTCAGCCTGATCGTAAGCCATGTAGTATACAGAGGGTAAAATTCTCGCACGACTGGAAAATCGCCCCGAAAAGGGCAAAAAAATCACCCGACTCTACGCACTCAAGAGTACCAAACTGCAAATAGGCCACTAATGCTACTTTTGAGAAGTGCTTGATTAATTTTGTTAACATATTTCTGTTTACATATGGGGATGTTGTGCTGCATTTCGTAGGTGGACAGTCTAGCCTTTGTAGGTCTTCTCAGTTTTGCTGTTCTCTCACCAAACTTTGGGATATTGTTTTATTAACCTCTGAGGCTTTTTACACAGTAGCTGGAATTGTAAATAGTCCCAAATGTGAATGCCTTTACTCATTAGATGCCCTCTGAAGACAAATGAGTGAACTGCATTTGGTATAAATGATGTATTCCACATTTTAATTGTATTTATCACAAAGATATATATGTAGAAAGTTTTTTGTACTTATAGGTTCTATAACTTTTCTAAGCAAACGTTGGGCTCCCTCACGTTAACGTGGTTTCTCCTTGAGACCCCTGAACATAAAGAAATAACCCTCATTCATTTTATTGTATGTTTAATGAATTGCTTCACCTTTAAATGCTGCAGTGAATTAACCTTTTTAATCTTTCTCTTGTATTGTACGTCTTTGCCTTTTCCATCATGGTGCTGAAAGCATAGCCACTCCTTTCAGTTTTAGATGAATCAATTGAAGTTGAGGTCAGACTTTTCCAAGCTTTCAGAGCCAGAACCTTCCCAGTTCACTAATCCTAGTAAGAAAAAACAAGTCCAGTGACTGCACCTCATGTAGCCTTTTATGGAGAAAAGATTTTGTAAGATATGTTTATCCGTCTTTCCCAGAGCTTTTCACTCCTCACCTGAGCCTCTGTCACAGTAAACATTGGTTTTCTTACAATCAGACTTCTTGCTTTCTATGGAAGCTTAGGTGGCAGAATGAGCTGAGGAAGAATAAAGAGTAAAAGTCAAGGTGAACAGTTTAATAAACACAAACCTTTAACTGTGTTTGCAGTTCCCTTTAGCCAAGCAGAGGGTAAGGTTGATTGCAAAACTGAGATGTTCTGTATGGTGAAGATGAATCTGCAAGATTTGCTGCGGTTAGAGAAAGCCTTTGTTTGGCAGATGCATTTCCTTCAGAGCTGTACGCATTTCATAAGATGCATCTGTTGAGGTGAAACAAGCTTTTTCTAAGTTTCACTAATGGTATTAAAGTTTTCGTCTCAGAGCTTCAGATGTTCTATAGCATATCACTGCTGTTTTGCAGTTTAAAGGTTGTGGATTGTAGTTGTGGACCGCTAATCCAAGATCTGAAAGATTTTCCCTCCAAATTGAAGCTCCTACTTCCTGTTCCTTGCTCCTCCTCTTTCACCTTTTGTGGGTTCAACATTAAGAACACTATCCTGGGAAGGAAAGGACCTCAGTACAGCTGTGCTGAATCCAGACAGCCTTTAGCCTTGCAGACGTCATTACATGACATAAAGGCACATTGATGATGCCAAAAGGCCTTCTGAAAAATAATCCTCACATTAGACATTTTCAGACTCTGTCTTCAGGTTTACACTTCTTATAAATTGATTTTACTTTGTAATGCACCACATTTGTCTTTGAACATATGATCAATTAGCTACACTACATACAGTGGGGCAAAAAAATGTATTTAGTCAGCCACCAATAGCGCAAGTTCTCCCACTCAAAAAGATGAGAGAGGCCGGTAATTTTTATCATAGATATACCTCAACTATGAGAGACAAAATGAGGGGAAAAAATCCAGAAAATCACATTGTCTGATTTTTAAAGAATTTATTTGCAAAATATGGTGGAAAATAAGTATTTGGTCCATAACAAAAGTTCATCTCAATACTTTGTTATATACCCTTTGTTGGCAATGACAGAGATCAAACGTTTTCTGTAAGTCTTCACAAGGTTTTCACACACTGTTGCTGGTATTTTGGCCCATTCCTCCATGCAGATCTCCTCTAGAGCAGTGATGTTCTGGGGCTGTCGCTGGGCAACACGGACTTTCAACTCCCTCCAAAGATTTTCTATGGGGTTGAGATCTGGAGACTGGCTAGGCCACTCCAGGACCTTGAAATGCTTCTTACGAAGCCACTCCTTCGTTACCCAGGCGGTGTGTTTGGGATCATTGTCATGCTGAAAGACCCAGCCACGTTTCATCTTCAATGTCCTTGCTGATGGAAGGAGGTTTTCACTCAAAATTTGACATTTACAAACAAGCAAGATTTCTGGCTCTCACAGACCTGTAACTTCTTCTGTAAGAGGCTCCTCTGTCCTCCACCCGTTACCTTCATTAATGGCACCTGTTTGAACCCGTTATCAGTATAAAAGACACCTGTCCACAACCTCAAACAGTCACACTCTAAACTCCACCATGGCCAAAACTAGAGAGCTGTCAAAGGCACCCGAAACAAAATTATAGACCTGCACCAGACTGGGAAGTCTGAATCTGCAATAGGTAAACAGCTTGGTGTGAAGAAATCAACTGTGGGATCAGTTATTAGAAAATGGAAAACATACAAGACCATTGATAATCTTCCTCGTTCTGGGGCTCCACGCAAGATCTCACCCCGTGGGGTCAAAATGATCACAAGAACGGTGAGTAAAAATCCCAGAACCACACGGGGGGACCTAGTGAATGACCTGCAGAGAGCTGGGACCAAAGTAAAAAAGGCTACCATCAGTAACACACTACGCTGCCAGGGACTTAAATCCTGCAGTGCCAGACGTGTCCCCCTGCTTAAGCCAGTACATGTCAAGGCCCGTCTCAAGTTTGCTAGAGAGCATTTGGATGATCCAGACGATGACTGGGAGAATATCATATGGTCAGATGAAACCAAAATAGAACTTTTTGGTAAAAACTCTACTCGTCGTGTTTGGTGGAGAGAGAATGCAGAGTTGCTTCCAAAGAACACCATACCTACAGTGAAGCATGGGGGTGGAAACATCATGCTTTGGGGCTGTTTTTCTGCTAAGGGACCAGGACGACTGATCCGTGTGAAGGAAAGAATGAATGGGGCCATGTATCGTCAAATTTTGAGTGAAAACCTCCTTCCATCAGCAAGGGCATTGAAGATGAAACGTGGCTGGGTCTTTCAGCATGACAATGATCCCAAACACACCACCCGGGTAACGAAGGAGTGGCTTCGTAAGAAGCATTTCAAGGTCCTGGAGTGGCCTAGCCAGTCTCCAGATCTCAACCCCATAGAAAATCTTTGGAGGGAGTTGAAAGTCCGTGTTGCCCAGCGACAGCCCCAGAACATCACTGCTCTAGAGGAGATCTGCATGGAGGAATGGGCCAAAATACCAGCAACAGTGTGTGAAAACCTTGTGAAGACTTACAGAAAATGTTTGATCTCTGTCATTGCCAACAAAGGATATATAACAAAGTATTGCAATGAACTTTTGTTATTGACCAAATACTTATTTTCCACCATATTTTGCAAATAAATTCTTTAAAAATCAGACAATGTGATTTTCTGGACTTTTTTTTTTTTTCTCATTTTGTCTCTCATAGTTGAGGTATATCTATGATGAAAATTACCGGCCTCTCATCTTTTTAAGTGCGAGAACTTGCACTATTGGTGGCTGACTAAATACTTTTTTGCCCCACTGTAGTTATAGTGATTATTAGGCTGATGTAAATGAAATTAGTTTTTCTCATTTTAATTAGATGTAAGTACCACTTTTCTGTGGAAAAAGTTGCTGATCCTAAAGGAATTTGTGTCTCTTGAGAGGGCTGATCTGAGGCAGAACAGGATGTGGAGGGAACTGGAAGACCAGGGATGTTTCACAGAGTGTTCTGCTGTGTCACAGATAAGAAGTTAAAGCTCATGATGTTAAATACTGTGGTTATGCAAATAAAAAAACCCTAATCAATTTAAGAAATCTTTAAATTCACTAACCATCTCCTTAGATCAAGAAATCAACCGTTTTTCTAAAAGTGCATCATTATGTTTTTAAATTGTCTAATAAACTATGATATTTGGATGCAACCTTAAAGAATGACTCTGCCTGAAGATAAGCCGTCAGTGGAAACAATTATATCTAATGGAAAATAATAAAGAGGCACAGGAGGAATACATCATTTTTACGACACACACTTACATTATCAGAGCATCTTTGAAGAATTATATATCTTTCCTTACAAGGGTAGCTCCCCTCCCCGTAACTTTAATTTAATTTTTAGATTGTGCACAACAAATTCCTGTGCTCCTAAAATCTGCCTTTATAAATGTCTTGCTGTTTTAATCAGCCTTTTTTAATCAGGCTTTGCAGAAAATTTGTTTATTTGTTTTTCTTTTGAGAAAACCTTTTAAATGTTTTTGTTTGGACTTATTTTTAAAGGTATGGAGGAGGATTTTTGCTAATTTTTTTAAAAGACCCACCCTTTTAACTAAAAATAAATCTACATTCACAACCCTGTACCCGCTCCAAAGAGGGAACTCCTATTAAACGCGTGCAAGGGCATGCACAAGCCCATTTCTCCTTGTGCACGCTCTGTTTAAATGTTGCTGTTCTCATAGTTCATTTAAGCTTAATGTGTCCGAATGTCCGTCCTAACTCCTAAATCCCTCAATGACAATATAGAGTGGGGACTATATAGCGGACTTAGTTAACTTACTTTGGACAGATGATCACTGCTATTTTCTCCCCGTTGATCACATAACTCCTCCTCCTTCACTGCGCGTTGCCTGCACCATCTTCATTATTAGTCGCCACTGTCGGGTGTTAACAGCGGGCTGCTGTGACAGCAAATCCCAAAATGCTTTGTGAGGAGAGCTCACTGCACAAAGCATTGTGGGATATATCTGCCTCTTCTTAGGCCTTTCTTTTCTTCTCATACATTCGTAGACACTTTTTGTCTAACGACATTTCTCAAAGAACCATGGTGAGCCTACCTTTAAATTCTTCATTTAGAGTTTCATAAAGAAACTCTACTTAAATTAAGATCATTTGATTCTGTAAAAGTACTTTTCACATATTCCAGTCCTGAGTGCCTCAGAATTCCTCTGCCACCTCCGTGCTCTGGCAGAGATTCTCTGACCTGCAACTACCTTGCATCTTTGTCCTGTGGCCTTGACCCATCCTTCTCACTTTAACAAGATGTCTTTGGATGTGTTCTTTTTTCTTCATATCAATAAGAACTGTCCTGTTCTAGACTTTTTTAATAGTCCAGGATAAAAGTAGCATGCTGGTGTGTTGTTCAAATCAAGAGAAAGACCACAAGGTGCAGAATGTCTCGATGGCTCGATAAATCATCTGCACATCTATTTGTAGGTGGGAGTGTTGCTGTAGTGCAACTTTTTACAACTTAGAAGAAACAAAGATGCCAAAACAGACGATCGTTAGTAGGGCTGGGCGATAATTCAATAACGATATATATCGATCGATAGACGTGTGGCGCAATAGAAAAAAATAGGCTCGATAAAAGTTCGATAAAAAAACACAGTTTTCCTTCCTTCTCATTGTAGCCTAGCATGTAGGTTTATGCTAGTCACTACTTCCTCCCAACCAATCACAATCGCGGACCCAGGCATGGCGTCACAAAGCGCCGCCCTCTCAAACCACAACACAGAGCACATGAAGGTCCATTTATTTGTTATATTTATTTTGGTCACTTTAGTTTATTCTTTGTCAGTATTTAATAACAAAACTCAGGTCTCTTAAGTTATTTTTCTTTAAAACAATTCTGTTATGGTTAAAAAAGTTGGTTAAATGAAGATTTAATTGGAAGTCTGTGTTTGTGTTCTTTATTAAAATTAAATCATTTAGCAATATCATAAAATGTCCAGGCAGAGCTGCACATAAAATCTTTTCAATAATTATCGATATCGATCAATATGCATTTTTTTTTATCGATAAGCTTTTTTTCTATACCAGCCCTAATCGTTAGCCTGAAACTGTTTCAAGGCTAGTCTGGAGAATGTGTGGTTAAATTCGTTCTTAATTTTGTTCTTAACATGTACTTTTCTGCTATTTTTACATTACTTGCATTGCTTTGTTGCAGTTCCAGTTACACAGTGATGAAAACAGGCCTGTTGTGTTCAACCAGCCAGAGAACAACAGCTTCTGTATTGGCCTCTGTCATACTGAATTGAAGAGGATTTCCTGAAGTGCTGAGGATCAGAAAGTCATCAGCTGTAATTAACAGGAGCAGCTGCTACAGATAGAAAACCTCTTTTACGAGACAAAACATAGTTTAAATGGAAAAAAAGGAGTTTGTTCTTTTTCTTTATTTAACCGAGACAAAACTGCTGCAGCTAACTGGGAAAGGGTAGTCTTCATCCAATCCACAAAGTTGTTGGTTTGAGTGCAGCTGTCTCCTGCCAGATGTGAACGTGCCCCTGGGCAAGACGCAGTAGCCACCAAACTCATGTGATCCAGTATTCACACAAGGGGATAACGGCCTCTGAGTAAACACAAAACTGCACCTGCTGCTCAAACAAGATCACCAGTTCAGTTGTCTTTTTTTCTGTATCTCTGAGCACCTGTCTAGATGGTAGTGGATGGTCTTAGCACAGACGCTGTGATCTTGTTGTATTAATAAAATTTCAATATTCGTACTAAAGCTGAAATGAACAACACTTCATCTCCATGCCAATAAATACAAAAGCTGCTCAATATATTTAAGGGACATTGCAAAAAAACATAGATGTAGTTTGGAATACCAGATTTTATGAAGGAAAAACAGACACTATGTCCATTTCTGATATATTCTCAGGCTGCCAACTGGTTGGACTGAAGTTGCTCTTGTTGACCAAAACTTGTGCAAGTTGTTAGTGGTTGATGGAAACAAACCTTACTCTGCAAACCTTACTTATCATAAATAATATTCTCATTTTTTTTTGTTTAAATATTTAATTTGTTTTCTCAAATGTTGCCCTCCTAATAAATTTGCTTCAATGCCATCTTTACAATGTCGGCCTTAGTTGCATGATAGTAACCTAAGCTAGGAAGATGGTTGTACACACACCTCCAAATTGCATAAAAGATGCTTGCTTGGAAGTCAACTTTATTCAGACTATACCTAAATTGTGTCCTGCAACGATATGATGGATGCGATGTGTTTTGGAAGAAAGGCAGACACAGTAGTTCATGGGAATATTAACTGTAGCAATAGTTTAAAAAAAGCTGACATCTCCATTACTGCTCTGTCCCTTACCTTTGGTCATGAAATATGAATCAACGCTGGCACAAGCTCAAAGGTTTTAGCAACTGAAATAACTTTATTTAATTGGAAGAGAAAAGGTGAGGAACTTACTCCCCTACTGAGATTTTAATTGAAAGTGAAACTGCAACTGCTCCCCTCTATTAAAAGTAGTAATTTAAAGTATTACGGTTATGCTGTGGACACATCCCCTTAGAGATATCCTGTGAATGTCCAACTAGGAGGAGATCCCCAGGGCAGAAGCAAAGCCTGCTAGCTGAGCTATCCCTCCTGGCCTGGGATCTCCCTGAGATGCCTCCGAATGAGCTGGGGAGAGGGATTCCTTGGATTCCCTCCTAGATATGTTACCCCCTTGACCTGATATTGGATAAGCAAAAAGAAATTACTGGATGGCTGCAAGAGTCAAGGCATGACTCAAAAAAAAAAAAAAACATCCCCTGGGTCATGAGATGCTGTGTGATTAACAGATTTTATATGCATTGCAAAGGATTCAGTCTTCGGGCATGGAAAATCTTAACTTACATCATCTGGTATTTCTGATGATGTGTTGGAAACGGTCGGGAGACTCCAGGGCCGTCTTAATGCCATGTGATGATGGCTGGGTAGTTTATGCTGAAAAACTTTGGTGTGTTACACTGAAAAAAAACGAAGCTCTCCTCTGAGCTCGGTTTTGAATTTAGAGAGGAAGTCAAGAGGAGATTTAGAGTTGAAAAGGGCAGAGAAAATACCTCTGCTCAGCAGAACTCCTTCCTTTAGCAGACTGATGAGTTTCTTCAGTCTAAGCGGCCAAATTTACTGGTTTTTACTGGGGGGGACTCTCCACTTACAGCCTTCACTCAGCATCAGGCTGTAGCTTTGCTCCCTTTGCTATCTTTGCCTGATGGATTATGGGGTTTTCCTCCCAACTGTCTCTGACAGCTGACTCAGTCCTCACCCTGAAGTTTTGCATATCCCTTCCACCCTGCTGCCTGTCAGCAGACGTGCAGGAGGTGTAGCAACAGTTAATTTGGCTTAATGGTGGCGGATTACGTTAGACATGCCTATTAGTCATTCTTTAATAGAAAGATGGTTGTTCTAAACCTCGTGATCTATTATCATCGAATGCAATTGGGCTTGGATCATCGTTTTAAAATCTACTCAAGAAGTTGAAATGTCCTTTTTATGGTTAGATTCTTCAAAGTTATCAAATTATTTTGTTTTGGAATAAATATAAGGTGTATTACTCAATATTGAATTACTAGAAGAATTTAAAAACGGAAGGTAATAATTCTCCTTTCAGACTCAACTTTTTAAAGCAGAGTATACTTTTTTTGTTGGTTACCAAACAACTGGGTAAAAAAAGTCCCAAAATGTAGCTTTTTCACCAAATTAGGATCTAAAATGTTTTGAGGCATTCCAAAGCCCTTTATTGGTCTGGGAAGTTTGTATGCGGGGCACAAAGCCCACTCTACAACAAATCATTCCACCCGTACCAACTTATTCAATAGCACACTGCTTCCCGCAGCTGGCATAGTCATGGGAGGCAACAAAAGCCCCCAGGGTGGTGATTTAGAGAGAACTTGATCCTGTAGCATATGGACCCAGTCAGCTGCAGAGCAAACCAGTTGGCAGGCATGGAGTTGTCCGAATGGATTGCAGACAACCCCCATTTCGTCCTGTAACACAATTTTATCCTAAGGGCAAAATCCTCAGTAGGGACACTACTGGGCTGCACGACATTAGAAAACATTTTGATAGAGATACTTCTGATGATTATTTACATCTTTTCTCTCTTTCTCATTTGTGCTTCCATTACACTTTGACCTTTAGCATCCTGGATAACACAAGTAGTGTCTGGTGTGAACATCTGCTGCCAAGAGACTCTGTTCAACTTGCTAAATCTTTCACTAGGATGAGAATTTTAAGTTCATACCAATTACTCCAGAGCAGAGATCTCTAGAATTGCAGAACTGCAACACAGAGGTTGCAGAATGACCCAAAAATATAGCTTGAGCTCTATACTTTGGCTCTATACCCACCTCAGCTTTCATAGTGCTTGGAACTGAAGGGCACCCTAACAGCACGAGTTTTCAATTACCTTAGCAATAACATGGTAATTTGGGGGGCTCTCAGAAATGCAAATTAAATTTCTGAGGACTAAAGTGTACCCAAATACGTAATATAGATGACAACTATGACATCACAGAAATGGTAACGTATTTGGTTCTGATGCAGCAGAACAGTTCATTTTAAGTGGAACAACTGTACTGTTTGTAACTGGACACATAAGCATTACAGGTGTCAACTGATCTGCAGAATCCGCCCCATTTCCTCATGTGTACACAAGTCGGATGGTAACGGCCTGACAGCTGATTGGTGGATATAATATCCCTTAAAATAGATCTTATCTAGGGTTTAATGTGAGATTTTTTTTGCTTTGCTGCTTATTGTATCCAAACCATGCTGATACTCCAGGATCCTTCAGAGGCTTTGCTGGATTTCTGCCTGTCATCTGTTCAGTGCTACAGCAAATGACTTGAATGAAATAGTTTCACTTGATAATGTGGAATATCATGTACATTATGAGATTATTTATGTCTCAAATGGGCACTTTTATCTATTTGAGGGGAAAAAAAGTTGTTGGATTAACTTTGATTTGAGAATGCCTTTAAGTTTTTCAGGTTTTAGAGGCTCACCCTTTGTACCTTGTCATTACATCTCAAGCAGCCTTCTCCTTTCTACTCCCTGGCCCTTCGCCCGGTTTAATGGATTTTCCCTTATAAAATCCATCACATCCATCAGCTCCCACATCTGAGCTCATTCTCTTGTATCGTTTGAGTAACTGCATCTGCATCCTAAAAAAAAAACAACTTTGAGCTTTGAAGTCAAAACCCTCTAGCTTCAAAGAAGGTCACTCTGAAAATTTCTAACAGATCCATAAAGATGAAAGTCTTTTAAACGACTTTCTAATCAACAGTGTTGTCAGAAAATCTATTAAAGCCTGATTTAGCCGTTTGAATTGACCAGGAAGTCATCCCTGGAACATGAGGGGAATCAATGAGCTTCTTTTAGCAGAGACTGCTCTCCTGGCAACCTTTCAGTTTAAATTCCCCTCATGTGGGCAGAAGTTGGGGAAATCTTTTTTATAAGGCTGCAGTATTGTTTTCCAAGCATTTATGCACTTTTTGTATCGCTTTAGTTTCTATCACATGTCTGCAGCTGTGCCCTGAGGCTCTGCTTCACCTTGTGATGTAGCAGCTCTATCTTTACTTATCTGTTTGTTGGCCTCTTTGGTGGCTGAATGTGAACAGATGTGAGCCGTCTTAGTCGACTTCAACAGTAAGCTAAACCAAAGTTGGTTTCTCTCTTTGAGCTGCTGTGTTTCACCGTACTGTCTTTTATAGCTTTGCTGAGGCGCCATTGATCCTTGTGTCATTTTCGACTTGCTTTTTGTTGCAGAATAACTTCTGCCGTTCCTAATCTGGTAATGTGTGCTACTGTATCACTCCCTGTTGTGACTACACACAAGCAAACACTTTGCTTCAGTGTGTTTGTGATTAAGCCTCACTTTAAGCCCTGCTGTGGTCCATTTAGTCCTCCTGGGGCAACAGTTTAATCTTTTTTGAATTAGCTTTTAAAATATGTTTATAAAGGGAACCGTTTCAGGAACAACAGCTCCAAAAGTGAACTTGTTTCTGGCCTTCTGTTCAGTGGATTGAAGCATTGATCATAAAGCCTTACATCAATGTTTGCACCAATTAGTTGAGAGGAAATCTGTTGTTTTCTGTACGATTACTGGATCAAATACTGAAAAATCTTTATTTTGCTGTTTAATGCGCCTCAACTCTGAGAATGTCCATCATTTGTTGCGGTCTATAAATTAATCAACCTAAACATTTAATATTAAAACATACATTTTTGGGTTAAAAAAATGTATAAATAATTTTATGATTGCTTCATTTTACTTTTGGATTCAAAACTGTTATCTGTATGAAGACATTTCTGTTCGGGGTGTTTCTGAACCCTACTTTAACTCAGGATTAATAATGATGGGATCCATTTCAAACCTGGTGAGCCAATAAAGCTTTAGTAGCCCAATTTTAACAGCTGTGTCGTAGATTGAGACAGCCAGGGTTTAAACTCTGCACTTGTTTTTTTTTTTTTATCTCTATTTTCAGTGAGTTGTTAAAACATGTCACAGATCCTGTTATCGGTTTCTCTGGGTTGTAAATCAGCTGCAGAGTTTATGCTCAAACATTCAATTCATAAACCTCAGAGCTGAAGCTGGACTCATCATTCTGTTTGAAACCTCAAGAGACAAAACTTAAAACAAAAGCAAAGCTAAAAAGCCAATTCTCTAGGGGGGTATTTTAGAAGTTTCAGATAGAAAGCTGTGAATCAGTTGGATTTTGCTTTAGATGCTCTGGTGCCGTTTTCTTGATTTCATATGCAGGCGGTGGCAATGTTCTGAGTCCCCATCCTCCAGTAACTAGAAAAGATCCAGTGACCTTATCAGCTCCCGTCACTATTCTCGGCATGGTTTTCGTGACAGTTTGCAAGCAAAGTCCAAAGTTTACATAAAAATGCTAAAAATCCTCCTGCTTGCAAATAAGGTTACCGTTCCTCTCATCACAGTATGTTTTTATGTAAGTCTGTTATGGGTGTACAATAATACAGTTGAAGTTTAGAACATTTAAGTACCTCATCAAAGGTGGATCCATAAGGCAAAGTTACACATCAAACTAAACTTTTTACGCATCATATGTACATTTAAAAATGGCGCCGTTTGATGAGTGCAAGTGTTTGTGATAATGATTGAATTCAGGCTAAAATAGACGTTACTTAAGCTCTGAATAATGTGCTAATGTGGCTTTTGTCTAGACATAAAAACACTTTAAAGTTATGAAAACCTTTTATTTGAAGGCAAGCTTTTTTTGTATTATTTTAAAATATCTGTAATCTTTCCTCTTTTTATTATGTAATAGATTCAGTCAGAAGGAACAAAACACAAAAATAAAATCCTTGATTGATGAACTGCTTTACTTGCTATCAACCTGGTCAAATAAGTGAAGTACTGTAATTAATGATCTACATTTTTCTATCCATTAGGGGGCTTTTCTGTGGTGTTCCTGGCTCGGACGCATAGTGGCGTCCGCTGCGCTCTTAAAAGAATGTACGTGAACAACGTGCCAGACCTGAATGTCTACAAGAGAGAGATCACCATCATGGTGAGAAGTTCTGCACTCTTGCTCATAATGACTGCAATATTGCTGCTCTGATGAGGTGATGTTAGAAGTCAGTTTGTTCCACCTACATCTTCTAGTCTCTGTTAAATAATACATTGGAATCTACCTGGCTTATAATGTAAAAACTGACTAAATCAGTTTTGGGTTTGTTTACAGTTCTTGTTTCTGAAGCTCCACACTCCACAGAGCCTTATGGCTCACTGTAAAACACATTGAATCATGAAGCAGGTTGCATCATAAACACCTCCCTCCCCCTCCTCTTTCCAGCATTTCCAGTCTGGTGAGAGCAAAACAGACTTTTAGCAGAGAGCTTACTGACATGGCGTAAATGAACCTGGTCGATCTTTAAACGACTTCGATCTGTTGCACATGATTGCCTCAGCGCACTCCAAACGTTTTAGCTACTAAACCCTCATAATTTTTTTTATATATATTTCCAAAGCCCCTCAGACATATTCGACCCTGACGGACTGAATCGTTATGAGCGTTTGACACCGGAGTGCGGACGAGCAGCTCGATCAGAGCCATTCAGCCTGCTTTGTCAGTCTGTTCGCTGTGTCATCATCTAGAACGATGTGCAGCTCCCACACCCACAGCTGACCTTAAACGTTGACACAGTTTGGGCCTGTTGGGACATTGCCTTAGGTGTGTTGGTTTCCACAACACACACTTCTCATGCTGGCTTTTAACTACAGACAAACAATCGCTTTATGTCAGTAAAGCATAATCAGCAGAATTACTTTGAGCAGAAGATGGGAGCTGAATGAAAGGAGTTCCGAAAGGTAAACTAATTCAGTGCAAGTAGCTCAACATGAATATGAAAATGTTACATTTATTAAAGAGTGAGATTAGACTTTATTTGTATTCTAGTCATTTTAGTTAAGGCTTTAATGGTGCAGTTGAACCTCAGTGCTCCTTGGCTTTAGCAACCAGTCTGTTTTTTTTTTTCCATCAGAGGAGAAGAAAACCTTATTTATTAAAAAAAAACTCCACCTTGTAATCCACCTTGTCGCTGCTGCCTGCGTCACAAACCTGACACAGCAGGAACTACGTTTACAAAGCAGTTATTTCTGCTTTGCTTCATGCATGCTCTGTATAAGCGATTGCTGCAAAGTAGACAACACGATTCAGTCATTAGAAAATGTTTTATTTGATATAAAGAACTGAACTTTAATACTTTCATACCCAGGTTTGACTCTGTATGATTTATTTTCACTTAGCACATATTTTGTAAACAAACTGGATCTGTTTTTTTTTTTAATTTAAGGTTTCTTAAGTCATTAGCAGTGAATCGTTGGTATATAAAAACACATAAAGCATTTAGCTTATTTAAGTGTAAGCCTTTTATTGAAGCTCTGTTATAAAGATTACTATTCACAGTTGTGACTCAGCACTGGCGGAATAAAAAGATAACCACTTCTTACTCCAACAGGCCTATTGTTTTTTTTTTAACCATTTAATCAAAATAGTAACTATTTTTCTTAGCAGTTAAAGTTTGGACACAATTTCTGTGTCACATGTTTCACATAATGTGTTAACATGTTTGTATTTCTGGACTTGCCTCTAGATCTTACTCTATAATATTCCATCTGTTCCCCAATCAGGATGTTGATCTGTCCACACATCAATCCATCCGTCTGTCTTATCTATACATTCTGTCCTTCTATTTTTTTCTCAGTCCTTCACTTTATTTATTTATTTATCTATCCGTCTGTCTTTCTGTCATTTCAATTCAGTTTATTTATACAGCGCCAATTCACAACCCGTCATCTTAAAGCACTTTACAGAAACAATTCAACCAGGTCAGACAGTCTGACAGATTCAAAGTTTTCTATCTAAGGAAAACCAGCAGATCAACTCATTGACTCGAGGGCAATCCTTCACACCAAGCATGCTTGTAGCGACAGTGGAGAGGAAACCTCCCTTTTAACAGGAAGAAACCTCCAGCGGAACCAGGCTCAGTGTGAGCAGCCTTCTCCCGAGGCCAATTGCTTGTATCTTGCTCATTGTTCAATGAGACAGAAGCAGATCTACAGAAAAAAAGCAGAGATACAAAAGGCAACTTTTAAGCCCCTTTGAGGAAAGACACTGCCAGGCAGATGATCTCCAAGCCAGCTCCCATGTCAGAGGATGAAAGGGCACATCCAGTTTGTCACAGTCAGAGAAACAGGACTACACTAAAAAACAGGCCAAGTTCCAACATCTATAAACAAAGTGTTGATGGCAGCAGCACAGCTGATATTTCTCTCCAGGATGGTGTCAGAGCCAACAGGATCAGACGAGGTGAAACTACCATGAGAAAAAGCAGAGAGAGCATAACATTAGAGATTGAACGAACTAATTCTGCAGAATAGGAGAATGGAGATAGAATGGAGCAGAATAATGAAAAAGGGGTCACTATGTCCTCCAGCAGTCTAAGCCTATAGCAGCATAACTATAG
This sequence comes from Cyprinodon diabolis, assembly GCA_030533445.1. Lineage (NCBI taxonomy): Eukaryota > Metazoa > Chordata > Actinopteri > Cyprinodontiformes > Cyprinodontidae > Cyprinodon > Cyprinodon diabolis. The sequence continues at coordinate 13,093,189 of CM060073.1, forward strand.
AGATAGGTCAGGATAACCTGAACCACTCTAACTTTAAGCTTTATCAAAAAGGAAAGTTTTAAGTCTACCCTTAAAAGTAGACAGGGTTTCTGCCACACGTACTAAAACTGTTAGTTGGTTCCACAGGAGAGGAGCCTGATAACTGAAAGATCTGCCTCCCTGGGAACTTGTTAGGAAAGTAAAAAATAACATTTGTTTTGGTTGATGGATCCAGAATGTTTGTTTGTATCCTTATCTTGCCTATGTTTTTCACCCTGCCTGCAGAAAGAGCTGTCGGGCCACAAGAACATTGTCCGTTACCTGGACTCGACAATCAGCTCGGTTTCAGACAGTGTGTGGGAGGTCCTGATTCTCATGGAGTACTGCAAAGGTATGCTGGGGAGGATTTTTCAGTCATCTAGGCCATAGTCATTAAAAAAAAAAGATTCAAAAATTTAAAAAGCAATCCACTGGACTTTGTTTTCCAAGTTTGTAGACGTTTCGCTTCGCATTAAGGAAGCTTTTTCAATTCAAAATGTCTGGAATAGCATTGAGTTCCAAGCTTCATAGAGTAGCGAAACAAAGCCTCATAATGGCTTAGAAAACATGCAAATGGAACCATAAAAAACAGGTCCACCCAGTGGCGGAAGGTGGAGTTAATTTTTTTTTACATAAATCTTGCCCTTCTGAGGCTTTATCAGAGTAAATCTGTGTTTTGCATGGTCCAATATTGTTTCACAAACCTAAAAAAATAACGTACCAGTTTAATAATGGAGAAGCTATTGGTAAGCTTTATATTTTTTTAATATATATAAAAGCTATTTAAGAGCAACTATTCAAATTTACAAACATCTAGAAAAAGTACACTATTATATTATTTTCCATGTGAATCCCAGATTTTCATGCTTTCTTTCCTTTTCTAAAAAGTGCTTTAAATCAGTCCTACCTGTCTTTATCCATGCTGGGTCAGATCCTGATGTTTAAAACAGGAGGCAGGGAAAGCAGAATAAAGCGTTAGCCTCGGTCCATGCAGTTAGCCAAGCCTTGCAGTTAAACAGGACCTGGAAAAGGACGTTTCTTGCCCTATTTCTCTCTCTCGCTCCCTCTCTCTCTCTGCGCTCTCCTATACCTTTGTATTACAGAGGAGCTACTGCGCACGGACTACTTCTAACGAGAGTCAATGGGTGAAGATTTTTGCGCCCTAAGGCAGAAATAACTCATCAATCCAATGTAAAATGAAGTGACGCTTCACTTGTCATTTAAGATTTAATACATAACTTGAAAATCAAAAAAATGTATATCAATATATTTCGAAATATTTTAAATTTGAATTTAAAATAAAAATATAAGAAACGGTATACACATTTCTGTCTTAATCAGGGTAATTGAGTAGGTGGTGCGGCGCCCTAGCGCCCTCTATTGACCAGCCGCCGCTGAGTCCACCCATTAAGTTCGCTGAGGTCTTTGTTGACCTGCAGGCCTATAAAGCTTGGAACTCAACGCCAATCCGGACATTTCGAATTGAAAAAGCTTCATGGATGGGAAGCAAAACGTCTTCAAACTTGGAAAACAAAGTCCATTGGGTTGTTTATTAACATTTTTACAATTTTTGTAATGCTGCAAAAGTAAAAAAAAAAAAAAAAAAAAAAAGAAAAACATTCTGGAAATAGAAAATCAGGTTTTTTTTTTAAATAACCCTGATATATTTTTCTGCTTTTAAAATCCACTTCTCAGAAGTCTGAATGATTTTATAGATCATGCCACTGCTGGGCTCACCTGGTAAACGACTGTCTTGGTTGCTAGCTTCCCTTAAATTTGAAAAGTAATGATTAAACTGATCTGTTGTATCCTAACAGCTACTTGATAAAGATTCAACTTTGGTCAACTGGAGCTGAATGCTTAAAGGAGAACGCCGTTTTGTTTTTTTGTTTTTTTATTGGCCCTTGATTTTACGTTACTAGATCATGTTCTACTCACCCATATCAGTTTTGTGTCATTTGGAGCTGTTCTGAAGATATTCCGTCCCCCGGTTATATTTTTTATATTTATATATTTTTTTTAAAAAGCGTGTATGACGTCATCCGCGCGCCGGACTGGAGTTGTGGCAGGCAGCCCAGGCATCAGGCGGCTACGCTCTACCCCTTCTATTCATTCGGCTAGCTAATCTGAATCGTTCAATTCCATTTCTAGAACGAGATCATCTGTGGTAGTAGCACTAGACATCTTCCAGGCATGTGAGTGAAACTAGCAGCTGTTCAGCAGACAGGATGAATGAACGGTAGCCGGCGCGCATGGATGACGTCATACACACTCCACTTTGTTTTAAAAAATTCTAAACATAAAAGATATAACCGTGGATGTCTGGGGGACAGTTATTCGCCTACATGTTATGAATGCTGGCGTACCATAAATGATAAATTATGAACAGTTTAGTTTGTGCCTTCAAGTCGACTGCCCAAAGGAAGACGTTACTTGGATATAACCTAACCGAATATCTCATATGGGTGAGTAGAAAATGACGTAATAACCTAAAATCAAGGGCCCAATGTAAAAAAAAAAAAAAAAAAAAGGCTTTCCCCTTTAATCTTGATGCTCCTCATTTTGTTTTTCAAAATTGAAAAAAAGCAAATCTTCCTACAGGGGAAAAATAACCTTGATTATAGCCGGACACATACTAGCATGGCTTGTTTCTACAGCTTGAACGAGGAAGTTGATGAGTGTTGTTTTGCTTTTTTGCAGCGGGTCAGGTAGTGAAGCAGATGAATCAGCGGTTAAATGTGGGTTTCAGTGAAGCCGAGGTCCTTCACATCTTCTGTGACACATGTGAAGCTGTGGCTCGCCTTCATCAATGCAAGACCCCCATCATTCACAGGGACCTTAAGGTGAGGGGGACATGAGTACATCTGGAGTTCCTGCACTGTCTGCAGAAGTCTATAAGTGTTTTCTAGGTTTGGGTGAGTATAAAAGCAGAAATTCAGGAATACAAAAAATATTGGCTGTTAAGATAACTGTATGCTCTAAATAAGTGACTGAATGTCAAATAGCTGCAGTAATCAGGGGAAATAAGATGTGACAATATTTTTTAGTCTTTTTTCCTTTGGTTTAAAATTTAGATCATTTTCCACCCAGAGGAAGGTGTTTAGAAAATCTTTTACATATGCTTCTGTTCAAACAAACTTTTTGGATAAGATATATTCCAAACTGACTGGAGAACGGTTTTAAATAATGGCATGAAAGAAACTCCAATATACATTTGTCATTGCGTTATAAAGTTCTTTTCTCATCATTTCTGATTGTCCGATCCAATAGAATGAACTCTCTGCCACAAACAGCAGAACGTCAAACACTCAGAATGCTTGTTTCGTGGGACCAGAGGACCAAAGTCTATCATCTATTTTTAAATTTGATAGAGAAAAACTTTCAGAAGAAGAAGAAGACCAGCTTATATGGCAAGATGTTAGCATCCTGGGAGGTTCACTGCATCAACCAAAAAACAACTTAGTGCTGAGATGAACCTCAACGTGACTAAAAGTTCATAATAATAATTAATGATTTAAATTTATTGATCTCACATTGTAGAAAATTTATCTCTGCATTGAACCCATCCCCTTAGGGAGCAGTGGGCTGGCATCGTGTGGCGCCCAGGGAGCAGTGTGGGGTTATGGGTTTTACTCAGGGAACCCAGAGTGGTTGCTGTGGGGGTCAAACCGAGCCTTGCAACAACCTTCTCAGAGCACAAGCGCACTGTTCTAGCCCACTTTGCTAGGGGTTGGCAACCCAAACTAATCAAAGAGCCATTTTGGACCAAAAAACAAAAAAATAAATCTGCCTGGAGCCGCAAAAATGTAAAAGTCTTATATATATGCCTCTTATGGCAACACGGGCTCCAAGTTTATTATTCCACTATAGAAAAGGACTATGAGGGCTTAAATATATAATAAGCATTCATGATTAAATGTTTATCCTGGAGCAAATGTCACATAGACGCATGAGGTGAGGGAGGAGCAGTGAACACTCTCAATGCGTGGAATTCACTGTGCGCCGCTCACTGCCCTACACTGCATGGTTAGATTCTGTTGCATTGATGAAATTATAGAAACACAATAAAGGAATCTTTCTATGGTGGACGTGTTTCTGTTGGGAGGAGTCGATTGAGTGATGAGGAACCAAACAGGAACTGACATCCATCAGAGCAGTGATCTCTAACCCCCGAAATCCCACATCCTCAGTCACCAGCGTTCCTTTGTGTGATTTATATTTTTAGGATTTGGGGAAAAAATGCAAGAAAGTTCACATACTTGCAACAGAGCACTACCTGTTTGATCTGTATCTTTTGATTTGTGGACTGTTTTCCATCCCTTCAACGAAACTAGCAGCAGTAGTGGAGTTTGGAAATGTAATCCAGTTCTTAAATCTGTCTTTGTGCTCCTCTAATTTATCCAGACGTTCTGCAATCGCACTTTTTCTCTCCCTCCCAGCTTGGTGGTCAGCTGCATATTTAGCTTGCATTCCCTGGAAATGCCTTTCCAAATTTTTCTTTTTTAACAACCTCTCATTATAAGCAAAAAAGCAGGCAATCCTTCCATATTGATAATGAGAGCAAATGATTCGGTCCGTTCTTTGAATCCTCTCTTCTCATTAGCTATCTTCCTTTTTTCCCCCTTTGAGAACCAAGGTCCGAGACACACGCACCGCTTTGTTAGCCTGGCACCGCACCACGCTGGTTGCAAGTTATGACCATTATTCTCTATGACTATGACCCAAATTATTGTTTAGATTTATTTATTATACAAATTTTTACAGCATTGGAAAGCATAATAAATTTTAGTTTGACCTCTTGCACAGCATATTAAAACATAACAAAAAAAATTTATTTTCATAAATTTTTGAAAAAGATCCAGGAAGCTGCAAGGGGGACGCTAAAGAGCCGCATGCGGCTCCGGAGCCGTGGTTGCCGACCCCCGCACTAGGCCAACACACCACCCTTACTTCCCTCACTGTCTCTGGATAAAGGCTTTGTTTAATGCAAGGAAACTGTACCAATTCTGACAGAAATAGTGTTTGAATATCCAACAGAATGAGCATGTTACCTTGTGACATTTAACCCTACACCTGTTTGCTTGAGTGTGTGTCTTTTATATATGTAAATATGTATGTTTAGGTTCTGTAAATTCTGGAAAAGTTTTCTGCAGCCCAAGTGCTCCTTTATTCATGAGATCTCTGTTTGGGAAAATCCCCAAAACCCTGAGACAGATACATTTAAATACCACAGTTTATAGACTACATTCACTTTGATTTGCATGAGACTTGAGCAACATAAACAGGATCTAGACCTGCCTGATCAGCAGACGGCTTTAATTTTAACTTCTTCTGATTCTCTGCTGATCCTTTTACAGCTCATGCATCTTTTCTTTGTTTTTTTTTTCCACCTCCTTCATCTACAGCATCACAGCTACTGCCTTGCATGAGGCTGTCTGAAGGTTGAATTTTTGTAGGATGGATTTTGTGCTGGTTGTGAAGCTAATTGGCTGATTCACCTTCATTCTGCTGATGCTTCAGTCTCATTGTAGTTTCGCAGTGTGGTCCCCATCAGTGGGCCGCTGTGCTCGGTCCAGTTGGACGAGCCTCTGAACAGTACGGTCCCTTCAGGTCCACAGGCTTGTCCTCTGTTTGCCGTCTGTGTTCAGCCTACACAGCTTACGTAACGTTAAAGGGACACAAAGGAGCGTGGAGGCCCAGTCATGCATCGCCAAGGGAAGTGAGAGTGCGAAAAAAAGCATTAACCCTGAATAACCAACCGATGTTTTTTTTTTTTTGTTATTAGACATTTCTCTACTCAGTTGTGCTGCTTTCTAGAGTTTGAAGTTATTTCTTATTTGTGTTGTTTTTAATACTTTGAAATTCACAGCGGTCTAATAAAAAAAAAAAACAATAAAAAAGCATTTTTATGGGGAAAAATAAGGCGAGGAACTCTCTGCTTTGTTGTTTTTCTATGAATTCCATTCATCGGATGTCTTTGGTATTGATTTTCTGAAATAGAATGAATTTAATATTCAGGGTTTTTATTCTACTGACAGAAACGCATAAATTAATGCTTATCCATTCTAAAGTGAAACTTTACTGCCTGCAGCTCACATTGGCTGTTAATCCTGGAAGCTGCTGCTGGGGGTTTGACTCCTAAACCCAGTATCTGTTTCCTTTTCTTCCTGTTTCCTGTCTTAAAGTTGTAAACCGAGGCCTCTAATGCCACTTGATTAAAAAAAAAAAATCTAGGTTTAAATGTAAAAGTATTGGAACTGGAAAATTATTACTTCATGATTTGTTGAAGTTACACTCAGATACACCTTAATAAAACCCAAAAAGGTAAACTTTCTGCTCCCCACTCTACAAGAAAACCTCTTGCTCATCAGCAGATGTAGTGATATCTGGTTTTATGTTTTCTTTCTATCTCTTTAACCAGGTTGAAAACATCCTTCTGAACGACCAGGGAAACTATGTCCTGTGTGACTTCGGCAGCTCCACTCATAAGATCCTGTTGCCTCTTAAAGACGGAGTGACGGCCGTGGAGGATGAGATAAAGAAGTAGGTTCCTGGACTTCTCCTTAATGTCACCTTTCTATTGTTTCCCTGTAACATTGAAGTTCATTTATAATCAGGTCAATATACCTGATTTTCATTGAAAATGACACTTTTCAGTGAATTATTTCAAAAAGTAAAACTAGCATATAGAAACATCACACACTGAATTTTAAAGACTTAAGAAAAGTTTTAATTCTAGATAATTAAAACCCAAAGTTTAGTTTCTCTTATAAAAAGAACAGTAAATTAGTTTTTGATGAGAAATCTTCTGTGCATAATCTTAACAATAAGTGTGGGCATGACCTAATGTTTGCAGAGGGATGAATAGCAGCATTTTAATGGAAAAAACTTCAGTCTTTAATAAAGACTGAAGGTATGAACTGAAGCTGGGGTTAATGCTTCAGCTGCATAGGCTGTGCAATAAATACAACATTTTTAATAGGCTGTGTTTTAAAACCCTTTTTATTTGATTTCTTTGCAACATTCTAATGATTTAGGTGCTTGGATTTGGGGTTTCCGTTAGTTTTTATTGATGAACTGTAGCACAGGGAGCAGATCCTGGCAACCTCAGAATACTCTGAACAATCCTGCGGCTGCAAACACAACCTTATTGACCCTTTGCAAATCGCGGTTTATCAGGTGGTTACTGCTGCTTGCTCACTCTGCTGCTTTCCATTGTATTCATATTTACAGAGAGTAAAATCTCAGAAGGCCGGTCAGCTCTGGCCTGTTGGCTTTCCCTAATTTACAGCAGGAATAAAGTGCATCGTGTGGCGCTTATCAGCGGTTTATGGCTGTGTGTAAACCTGTCCTCTTCATGGTATTATTTAGATAAAAACCATCAGGGTTTTCAGCTGACTCTTGCAGATCTTTGCTGTATATAAACCTTTTAAGGGTTCACATTTCTGTTTAAAGATATCTGTTAAGGTAAAAATCATCCACAAGCTAAGCTCTATCTGTACCCTGCTGTTTTGGGCTATTTCCAAAGTCACTATGCTTCTTTTGAGCAATAAAAAATCACTAATAAATGAACTCATCTGCCTTAAGGGCTGGTTATCCTCCTGCAGCAGTGTGTCGCAGTGAGCTTGTCGCATTTATTTTTGATTTATGCCCAATTTTGAAGCATGGTCTGCTCTATGTTTTTACACGCCACAACGCAAATGGGACAATCACACACCAGCTGTGGGTCTAGATACGACCGAGGCAGTGAGGAAATTTGTGCGACAACAGAGGGATATGAGGGTGAAAAAGAGCGGGGATCCAGGTGGAAAAAGGGTCCCAGCGTTCTTGCCCACCTCGCTCTTCCAGCTGGTCCAACTTCACAAGTCGTTTTCCACAGTGACGGTCATACAAACACACACGCAGACGACCTGGTTTCTGAGTATAAATCAGCCTTTATATTGAACACTGCAGTTACCTTTAATGTTTTTACCTTCTATTTGTTTCTACCCAGAGCGATTCTGCACAGCTCAACATTTCTATTTATTATTTTTTCTATCTTTGTTTCTGGGATTGTTGACCAGAATATTTAGGAAATCATCGTCACCCTTTAATTGCAGTCATAATCTTTTCTGGATATTTGTGCACCATAGGAAATAGAATGGATGTTTTGTTAAGTATCAGTGTTGATTTCATGGTGCCCCTTGTGACCGCCTTAGAAAGTTTCAGTTTAATAAGCGGACCCAGTCATCACTAAACCCTAGAGATGCTCACAGATATGAGGCTAGAAAGCTGTAAGCAAAGTCAACCATTCACTAGATGAGATGCTAAACATTCGCTTTTGGCTTTAAAGTCGAAAACCCTTGAAATGATGTGCAGTTGTGTTGTTTCAGCACAAATTTACAAATCTTAGCATATTTTTTTTTTTAAAACATGGAGTCAAAGATAAGATTGATAATGATTTTTTAAATGCTTTTCAAGTTTCAGAGCTAGGGTGGTTCTGTGTCTGCTGAACCTTTTCTGTCGTTTTGGTCCCTAAAAACTTTAGAAGAGAGACTGGCCCACAGCATCACAGATCCTTCACCATACTTGACAGAAGGTGTCAGGGTTTTGCTTAGACAGAAGTTGGCTACTCATTTCCTATTTAACTGCTGTGTTGTCCTTTCTTATCCATTTCGAACAGCAGCTTTGACAACTAAGCTTGTTTCACATCATATTTTTCAGGAAACAGTCATGGCAAGACTTTAAGAAAATGATAGAGAATACATTTTATATATTGTTTGATTTATTTTATAGGAATTCCTAGTGATGTAATTAAGTGCAATAGAAAAACAATCATTTAACATGAGATTTTCTTCCGCCACACTTAATAGATGTGTTCAAATGTTGGATTTTTTTCAGCATTAAACACTTGAGAGGATGATTTTTTTTTAAGATTGTTTAGTCATCTGTGCCGTGTTGACCGGATCATCTGATGCACGACTCTCTGCAACTCTTGTTTATTTAAAGTCATTATTGTAAAAGGAGAGGATTTACTGTTGTGATGTTGACCCCGAAAGTTGGAAGTACTGGATTTAAACCTGCTGTCGTCAGCACATCCGTACTTGGATGACGTTTCTTTGTAGTGGCCAATAAAAAGTTCAAAAATGAAACAGCAGCATTCTTTTGATCAACAAAAAGAAGAAAAACTGCAACAAAAAATATGTTTAAAAAAGATAGTCAGCAACGGTGATAATAGATAATGTTGTAACAGAACCATAAATATTAATTTCTTTTGAGGCTTTATTTGTTTCTCTATAAATTTCATTTTTTTTATTGGTGCTTATATGAGGCAGATCAGGCTTCATGGTCAAGAATGTCTTCAGGTCAGTTTTGCTTGGAGATCAGAGATAAGTGAGAAAACAAGGCTGAACGTTGACCCGTCACTGAAGGTTTCCTGTTGCTGTATCTCCCAGGTACACAACCCTCTCATATCGGGCCCCGGAGATGATTAACTTGTACGCAGGAAAAGCCATCACCACTAAAGCTGATATCTGGGTAAGCTCTGACTCTGTGTATCTCTAGTGTAACCATGTGATTGGTTCCTGGGTGTCACTCTGATCCAACAGGTTCTTCCTCTCTCCACACACCCTGGGCCTTTTACTGACTCCTGTTCTCTGACAGCCTCTCCTCCGTTAAGCAGCAAACCAAAGCTCTGTCTGTTTTATCTCTGCCTCACTGTTTTCTCACTTTGAGACCAGGAGGCCCAGCCCTTCATATGGTTTAAAAGGTGCAAAAACAAAGACAAACCGGGGTTCTAAAAAGTATGCAGTGCATATGGACACCATTTGTTTTGCAGCTTTGCATAAGAGTAGAAAATCCCCCCGATGTTTCTCACTTCCTGTTCTTTAGCCACGTTTAGAAATTGAACAAACATCCTTTGCTTCCACTGACTTGAAGTTTTGTGTCAGATTTGTTTAACAGAATCATGGAAAATGTAATTCCTCTATAATTTCTGAGGCTGTCATCTGTTTACCAAAGGTACATGTAGCTGCTTCCTGATAAATAAAGAGCACCGACTTTCTGCATGTGGATTCATCTTTCAGGCCACAGCGACATAAATAACATTTCTTCTGTGCTGTGAAGCTCTGTGCTGATGCATGGAAAAAGCTTCCAGCTTCAGTTATGCAAATGATTTCATAAAGTATGTAAAATCTGGTTGCCTGCACCACTTCTGATTTAAGCCTTTCTGTAATCACACACAGCAATCAAACATTTTAATCACACATTAGAGATCTCATTCAGAATCAATACAGGCTGTTAATTGAGAAAGTATGGATTTTGTTTAGTTAATTGGATAGCAGCGTTGGTGTAGCATGTTTAACAAACACTTCTTTCAATAATGCCGCCATATTACCGGTATTTATTAAATAACACCTTAACAAACTGAACTCATGGATTAAGCCGTACAAGATTGTATAAACATGCTTTGTTGAATAAAGGGTCATTACTTTACTTTGAGTAGGTTGTTTATGTTTTAAATTATTGCCCAGAGTTGAAGAATATTCTGGGCTTTATTTTCTGTTGCAGTTTCTAATAAGTTGCAGTGCACTGGTTAGTAGAATAGCTTTATTTGATCGTATTGATTTGGATAGATTCAGATTTTCATCCAATCAAACTGTATCACTCTGCCACCTACTGACACATACTTCTACCTGGTTTATATTTCAGGATGTGAAATGTTTTTTTCTGTGATAGCTATGTCATATAAAAAGGCTTCTCCTCAGGGAATCTTCAGGTTTATGCATTTTTCTCACTTTTGGTCAAGTAGAGGAAGCAGAGAGTGGTGAATGATAGAGAATGTTTACACATTATTTCATATTCCGTTGCTTAAAAAAATATGCCAGAAGATGACAGGCATCCATTAAATGGCTTTATTTTGTTACTTACCTGTCCATCTATTCATCTATCAGATATTCATTTATCCATCTTCAGTTTTTTGTCCATATTTAAAGCTTGTCCCTTCTAGAAATGTCTTCTATAACATCAGAGCCGCTTTATTTACATTTACGAAAACAGCAAAGATCTGAGGAAACTTTAATCTGGCAAATTTAGACTTGATTAAGTAGAAACATATTTATCTTTTTTTATTATTTGTTTCTGTAATCACGAACATGTTGATAACTGCTGCAGATCCCATCCAGGGTGTTTTCAGATTAAAGATGTTTTTTCTGAGAAGAGATGTGATCTAACTGCAGCTTAGGTTTGATATGACTGATCTCTAATTGATGACCTCGTGTGGAACTCGCAATAAGCAAATAATGGATGCTTTGTTTTTAATGGATTGCCTGTTTCTCCACAGGCACTCGGATGCTTGTTGTACAAGCTGTGTTTCTTCACACTTCCATTTGGGGAGAGTCAGGTGGCCATATGTGACGGATCCTTTATCGTCCCGGATAACTCAAAGTTCTCCACCAAGTTGCACTGCTTGATCAGTAAGTCCAGAAGCAGACCCACCGCGGTCTGGTTATTGCGACTCTGATCTGGTTCATCTCTCTCTGTTTACACAAATATGTTTCTTCTACTCCGATTGTCTATTATAATGAGTCGAAGGCTGAAATATTTCCACTGTTTGAGCTGCTAAGCAATTAAACTGAAATTGTGCAACCACAGTGATGTGGTGTGGTCTCGAAACATTTAGCTTTCTTCTCTCTCATTAGCTGGATTATTGTTTGGGGGGGGGGGTTTCAACATCTGCAGCTGGTTTGTGCTTCTTTGTTCTTCTTTTTGCACAACTTGTTCCTGTTTGAACCAGTCAAGGGCTGTCAGTCAAGACCGGGTCTTTGAATTATTTCACTTCCCAAAACTGGAGCCTGCTGCTCACTCTGTCAACTGAAATTTGATGCAAAGGCTCCCCCGTGTGGCAAAAGACATGAGCTGCATGTTAATAAACACACTTCACTGTCTTTCAGGATATATGCTTGAGCCGGACCAGGAGAAAAGACCAGACATCTACCAAGTGTCCTACTTTGCCTTTAAATTAGCTGGAAGAGACTGCCCAGTCCCAAACCTCTCAGTGAGTAACATCAGTAAACATCAGATGGGGTGTTTGTAATATCTGCAGTGGTTGACTGGGTCGGTTTTCCTTACTTTTTCCAGAACTCTCCCATCCCGACATCTCTTCCTGAGCCTCTAACAGCCAGTGAGGTGGCTGCTAAGAAGAGTATGACTAAAGCCAGGTACGTTAACTGCTCATTCCTTCCTCCTTTAGAGGAAGAGTTTTCTGTCCAGGTTGATTTATTGCAGAAAGCAAAGATGATATGCAGTTTGGAAAAGTCTTAATGATTTTAAATCTCCATTTTTCTAAATCCGGTCACTCTTGTGATCAGTTTTGTTCTCATTCCTTTTCTTCTTTGTCTCATTTTAGTTTATTTTTTTCTTTCTTTATGCCCTTCCTTGCCTCTTTTTCTTTCTATCTCCTCAGTTCCCTTCTTCCTTCCTTCCTTCCTGGTGTACTTCCTTCTATCATTCCTTCCTTTCCCTTCTTTGCCTGTCATATCAAGTTAAGTTTTGCACAGAGAATTTTTAAGAATCATGCAACGAGAATCAAATGTGAAAAGAAGGGGACTTTTTGATTGTCTCCATTTTTCTCCAGGATAACCGACTCCGTGGGTCCAACAGAAACATCCATAGCTCCCAGGCAGAGGCCGAAGGCTGCAAACAGCAACGTCCTGCCTCTCCCCAACACAGTCACTCCTGTCAAAATGACCGTGCCTTCAGCACCCGTCAGCAACGGCCAGAAAGGTCCGTCAGACTGTTTTCTATATACAGTGGTAGCCATTCAAAATTTCCCCACTTTCCTTGATGGTCCCTTGGCTGCTACCCTACAGTTCCTTTTTAAACATCAATCTTTGACAAAAACATTCTTTCTGTCATGATTTGTGGACATTAAGATCTAAAGAGAAGCTCCATCTACTGGTCAGACCCTGTAATTTATGAAAGGGTGGGGTCACATTTAACAATATATACAAGCCCAGGAGAAGGCCAGTGGCAGGAAGTTTAATGGGATTTTGCTGGGAGCTGCAGGGAAGTGGGCTGTGATTTGTTTGTTTGGGGAGGGACATATTGAATGGCTGCTACTTTACCAACTAGGGATGCACGATATACAGGTGCTGGTCATAAAATTAGAATATCATGAAAAAGTAGATTGATTTCAGTAATTCCATTTAAAAAGTGAAACTTGTATATTATATTCATACATTACATACAAACTCATATATTTCAGATGTTTATTTTGTTTAATTTTGATGATTACAAATGACAACAAATGAAAATCTCAAATTCATCATATCAGAAAATTAGAATATTGTGAAAAGGTTCAAAATTGATGGCCCCTGGTGCCACACTCTAATCAGCTAATTAACTCAAACCACCTGCAAAAGCCTTTAAATGGTCTTTCAGTCTAGTTCTATAGGCTACACAATCATGGGGAAGACTGCTGACTTGACAGTTGTCCAAAAGACGACCATCGACACCTTGCACAAGGAGGGCAAGACACAAAAGGTCATCGCTAAAGAGGCTGGCTGTTCACAGAGCTCAGTGTCCAAGCACATTAATAGAGAGGCGAAGGGAAGGAAAAGATGTGGTCGAAAAAAGTGTACAAGCAAGAGAGATAACCGCACCCTGGAGAGGATTGTGAAACAAAACCCATTCAAAAATGTGGGGGAGATTCACAAAGAGTGGACTGCAGCTGGAGTGAGTGCTTCAAGAACCACCACAAACAGACGTATGAAAGACATGGGTTTCTGCTGTCGCATTCCTTGTGTCAAGCCACTCTTGAACCACAGACAGCGTCAGAAGCGTCTTGCCTGGGCTAAAGAGAAACAGGACTGGACTGCTGGTGAGTGGTCCAAAGTCATGTTCTCTGATGAAAGTAAATTTTGCATTTCCTTTGGAAATCAAGGTCCCAGAGTCTGGAGGAAAAGAAGAGAGGCACTTCATCCACGTTGCTTGAAGTCCAGTGTAAAGTTTCCACAGTCAGTGATGGTTTGGGGTGCCATGTCATCTGCTGGTGTTGGTCCATTGTGTTTTCTGAGGTCCAGGGTCAACGCAGCCACATACCAGGAAGTTTTAGAGCACTTCATGCTTCCTGCAGCTGACCAACTTTTTGGAGATGCAGATTTCATTTTCCAACAGGACTTGGCACCTGCACACAGTGCCAAAGCTACCAGTACCTGGTTGAAGGACCATGGTATCCCTGTTCTTAATTGGCCAGCAAACTCTCCTGACCTTAACCCCATAGAAAATCTATGGGGTATTGTGAAGAAGAAGATGCAATACACCAGACCCAACAATTCAGAAGAGCTAAAAGCCACTATTAGAGCAACCTGGGCTATCATAACACCTGAGCAGTGCCACAGACTGATCGACTCCATGCCACGCCGCATTGCTGCAGTAATACAGGCCAAAGGAGGCCCAACTAAATACTGAGTGCTGTACATGCTCATACTTTTCATGTTCATACTTTTCAGTTGGCCAACATTTCTATAAATCCTTTGTTTTTATTGGTCTTCAGTAATATTCTAATTTTCTGATATGATGAATTTGAGATTTTCATTTGTTGTCATTTGTAATCATCAAAATTAAACAAAATAAACATCTGAAATATATGAGTTTGTATGTAATGTATGAATATAATATACAAGTTTCACTTTTTAAATGGAATTACTGAAATCAATCTACTTTTTCATGATATTCTAATTTTATGACCAGCACCTGTAATCGGCCCCCTATCGGTATCGGCCTTAAAACTGAATATCGGACATCGGCCACCCCACCGATATTTAACCCGATATTTAATCAGCTTCTGAGTTTCTAAAGTCAAAAAAAAATAAATAAAAAATACTACTTCTTCTTCTTCCTCAAAAACTTCTAAAGACGAGGGAAAAATATCTTCATATGCTGATATATTGCCATTAAAAACACCATATCAATCTCTTTTACTAATGAAATATTGCTATATGTCATCGTTATGCTACGAAATCCCCTGACAATTCACAAAATTTTGCCATATTTTTATATGTTGATATATTGACGCGGTATCAATCTATTTTACTAACAAAATCTCACAAGAATTTGCAAAATATCACGAGTTTGTAACAGAATGATGAAATTTCACGAGATTTTGAAAGTAAAATAGATTGATACCGCGTTTTTAAAAATCAATTTGTCATTATCAGAAATAAGAAAATATATTTGAGTATATTATTTTTCAAAGTGTCAGAAATGGATAACAAAACTGCTATTTTCAATGACTACTTATTTTTGTCCAGCTTTAACATCGGTATCGATATCGGTTATCGGCTACATGAGTTTTAAAATATCGGCCAAAATCCCAATATCGTGCATCCCTAGTACCAAATATTTCCCCATTTAATAGCCTTATACCTTTGGTTGCAGAAAACAGACAAAAAATACTCTGGTGACCTTGTAGGTTTGTTTTAGGATGCAGCTTTATGTTGTTTTTTTTTTTTTTTATGTTTTTTTTAAATCAAACTCTCTATATTAAAGTGAGATCCTTGTTTAGTTTTAAAGTAATAAATGGTCCTTGTGTCTGTTCAGCTCCCACTCCTGGATCGGGGCAGCCGACTGTGCAGACGGCGCCCAGCAGCCAGCAGCACCGCGTCCTGCAGCAGCTGCAGCCTGGCGACCTGCGCCTACAGCAGCTTCAACAACAACAAGCAGTGCAGCAGCAACATGCTAATGCTCAGCATCTGCAATACTTGCAGGTAATGTTGAGTTCAAAACTATATCGGTTCATCATTGACTGACCAGATCAAACCCTGGTTTTCTAGAAATATTACTTCTTGCATTGCAAAATGTACCAGTAGGTGTGGTAGGGTAATAGAATAGTATTAATGTGATGCAGGCTGATGGTTCAGGCTGAATGCTTCCTGATAGGAGTGTGTTACACTAATGGCCTTGTGGTGAACTCAGTCCGTAAGTTAATTGATTTTGCAAAGGCTGTGGATGTTTTACATGCAGGTTATGTGCGCTCCTCATTAAAATCTGGGTACAATAGGTCGTTTTCTCTATAGACTTTTGTTACATTTCTAATTAAGCAGGAGGAGCACTTAGTGTCACCAAAACTAAGCTTTA
The DNA here is from genome assembly GCA_030533445.1 of Cyprinodon diabolis. NCBI lineage: Eukaryota > Metazoa > Chordata > Actinopteri > Cyprinodontiformes > Cyprinodontidae > Cyprinodon > Cyprinodon diabolis. The sequence goes on from CM060073.1 coordinate 13,109,323, forward strand.
AGGGTCTCAAATGCTTTAAAATGTAAACCAAAACCAGAGACTCTAAAAAAATTTAATTTATCATCATATGTTGTCAGAATAAATAAACATTAGTCAAGACTCAGGCAATAACTATTGGATAGACTTTGCCCATTAGTGGGGAGTTTCAGGTGTACCTAGGGCTGCAACAACGAATCTCAACGAACTTTTAAAAGCGTTGGCAACGAATTTCATCATCGATTAGTTGTGTCGCGCGATGAATGCGTCATCCGCCGCCGTCGTCATCACTGCCACTTGATTGAAACGGGGGAAGAAGAAAAAATACGGCAGAGCGAGCCAACGCCGCAGGTGAACAAAGGCTGTTTTAAAAAGGCAGTAATGTCAACTGTTCTAATGACCGATACCGCAAACACAAGCTGCGTGTCAATTTGCAGGCAGCCTGCGCTTTGTAAAGCGAAAAAAGTCGTAACATGCAACTTTTGTAAAATCAAATGAACATGGCACGTAGGGTTGTCAAAAGTATTGATATTCAAAAAAGTATCGATACTGAAACGTTGTATCCGGATACAATACTCGTTTTTAAAAGTATCGTTACAGTGCTACTACCAGTGGCGACTAAGCAGTCATTCATCTAAAGTGCAGAATAGAGGAAAATGCACTTTCAGAACACTGTGTGATTGAATAATTCTGTGCACTTTTCAGTTTCAGACTTTTTTTTTGTAACAGGTGCAGCTGCTGAGAATTATTTTTGTTTCCTAACCGGTTTGGCTATTGTCATTGTTATGTGTGCAAAGCATAGCCAAGGAAGGAACACTTAATTTTAATTTATCAAGCTTGCTTAATATTGTGCACAGCATACAACCTTTATTGTATTTTATTTATTAATGAAAATATTTCCGTAGAATTTTGGAGTCTTTGATTTTATCCTTTTGGTATCGAAAATGGTATCGAGTATTGAATATTTTCCTTAGTATCGGTATCGAGTTGAAAAGTTTAGTATCGTGACAACCCTAATGGCACGGAAGCACCACTGTTATGATGCAGCACCTGAAAAGGAAACACGTTGGAGCCTTCAATGGCAGTGAAGAGAGCTGATCAGCAGGGTGAGCGACCATGTTTGCTTCGTTTTAAAGTGGGGAAACGTAACGTTAGTTTCTCAGGTAGCTCATCTGATGCTTTCCTTAACTTGTAAGTAGGTTACAGACAGTGATAAGGTTGGCTACTTATTTTACTTTTAATTTCATTTGAATTAGCTTAAGCAGCGTTTATATTTTCTTTATAAATAAATTAACTTGCAAATTATGAGGGCAAGGCTTTTAAAGTTTAAATCTTCTGGCAAAGATAAAGTAAAGAAGATCCTGCAATTTATGGAAGTAAAGCAGAATAAAATCCAGCAAGATCAGTAATATATCAATTAATATGCCACATTCCCATGTAAATATCTGTCTTTGGAGGATGTGTTTTTTAACACCCCTAGTTCTCTCATTTTTATTCCAAATACAATTTATAATTTGAATCACAGGGCTATTTTTTATCTTATGTCACACTTAAATCATTAACTGGAGTATAGAGACTCTATAACATGCCTTTAGCTGACAGAGCGATCCACTTAGAGCAGTAATTATAACAAATTGTAAAAAAATATATAAACATTTTGCATTTAAGATAAAAAGATTTTTTTGTCCATCAATAAGCTCTATCCAGAACTCCTGAAGTGGAAAAGTTTTAGTTTCACCTGGTTTGATTTATTAAAAAATGTTCTTTAAGTAACCATTGCCAATCTGATTATTAATCGATTAATCTAAAAAATAATCGATAGATTAATTGATTTGCAAAATAATCGTGAGTTGCAACCCTTGACTAAATCTTAATTAGAAACAGTTCATAGGACTAAAACTATGATGAAACTAGACTGACTGCCGCATTGTCGTCAACAGACTGTAAGCTAACACTTATTAAAAAGTTGTTGAAATTGATTCTGATTGAAAATCACAAAAAGTTCAGCTAATCTTTGAAAATAGCGTTTATGATGAATGTGAAAAATTAAACATCAAAGAGAATGAGAATAATAAAAATAAACCCGTCCCACTATTTGAAAATAAAAAAAAGGACAGATGCTAAAGATTAGCAATAATTTCCACAGTAAGCTATGGAGCTTAGCTTTAGCTTAAGCATCAGGACCTGGGGATGCTTATTATATTTCGATGCAAGGCTTATTTCATGGGTTCAAATGCAGTAAAATGCTTACAGATCTCATGTTGCATCAGTGCTGAAGAGGAAAATTCCTTGAAATGGGCGTTTTACAAAAAATGGGCTTATAAAGCTCTTCCCGGGTGCAAGAAGCTGGTTTCTTTTGTGATTCAGATGTCTGCGGCTTTTTATCTTTTTAGTGAGTTTCATTTCGTTTTTTCTCTCCCTTTCTTTACATAAACAAATGTAATAATTTGTCCTCAATGTTTGATGTGGAATAGAGTGGGCGGTTTTCCCAGAGCTTCTGCATGTATGGAAATAAAAGCTGTTATAAAAACTTTATGCTTTATAGACTGCAATTATTTTTACTCACGATTTCAATTTAGAAGTTTTAGCAGAAATGACGGACAGATCCGCACTTTTTATCTTAAGAGATATCTTAGAGATGCTAAAATGTTTGTCCTACATCTGTCAGTACCAACAGGCAGTGCAGCAGTCCCTGCAGCTTCAGCACCAGCAGGCTCTGCTCCAGCAGCAGCAGATGATGATGCAGCCCATGTATCAGCAGCAAGTCGCTCAGGCCCAATATGCTGCCATGGTGAGTTGTGCCAAAGCAAAGATCCGTGATCTCCTTCCTATCAGAGATAAACACCCATCAGAATGAGTTTCTTTTTTTGTCCCGTTAAAGCTTTCTATCTAAGTCACGACAGAACTTCAGGGCAGATTTCACCCAAAACTGCAGTAAATAGTTTGATCAAATGACAGTGAAACACATGGAGGCGCAGCATGAAATATCACCGAGCTGCATATTTCATTTAATGTCAGAATGGCTCGAGTTTGCTTTTCTCTGCTCCCAAAACTGGCAGCAAGTCCTCCTTCACTCAAATCTCCCCCCGTCTGTGCCAAGCAGCATCAGAAACAGACGCTCAAACTTCCTACTCCGTCTCTCCAAACATTGAGCGAACTCGTATTTACGCAGCTCCTGAAACCAAACACACAAACACAGGTCCCCCAAATGTGCGGCGTAAGGGCGGCGCAATTTTTAGCCCATCTCTCCCACCGAACACGCACCATCTGCTTTATTTCAGAAGCAATCTGGTCTGAAAGAAGCCACCAGGGGATGGAACAGAGGGTGGAAAATCGAGCGCTTCCGTCGGCGTTTTGTACCGACATACGAAGCGGTTCACAGGAAAGGGTAGCAGAGCATCTCTGGGTTTTTATTCCCCAGATACCTGCTGAACATTTTAAGGCGGCTTTCGCTGTAATCTTAGACCTGTGCTGCATATAAAAACTCAGAGGGGTGGTTTATCCTCCTGATAATGTCTGAGCTAAATGTTAAAAAGCAAAAAAACATGCCGAAGATTTAAGGAACAATATTCCTGTGAAAGGTTGAGGTGCTCCGTTTATCTGACAGGATCCTCCCTGCATGTTGAACTTTGATTGTATTCAGTTTCTGTTCTTTGACTTTCATTCCTTCGTCCCCCCCTCCCACCACGTCCCCAGCTTTCCAAAACCAGAACTGGTTTCTAACATTTCATCATCATCATTATGCACCATGAAGTCAATGGTCCGTCCTTCATTCCCGTCCCCCTCTTCTCCCTCTCTTCCTTCCCTAACAGCTGCACCAGTACCAACAGGCTTTTGTCCAGCAGCAGCAGCACCATCATCATCAGCAGCAGCAGCAGCTTCCCGCTCAGCAGCCTCTTCCCTATATGTCTTCCCCTCTTGAGTTCCAGATCCCTCTGGCTTCTCTAAACGCCACCACGCCCACTGCTGGATCCGGAGCTGCACTTGGACCGGGTTCTGGACCATCCCCTGTAGAAACTTCATACACTAACCCCAGGTAACCCTCAGATATCTGTAGACTGGAAATGAAGCAATAGGGCTCTTCCTAATTAAGGATTATAGACACTAAAAGAACAAATCTCTAGTTATCTTCAGTCTAATGAAAAATCCTCTCTTTTAGGATCAATACAATTGAAAGAATCCTTTGAGCAAAGAAGGAGTCTTAAAGCACAATCTGTGCTTTTTTAGAGGAGGATGTATAACATCCTGGTCTGCAGAGTATTGAGGAACTTTCTATAGAGTAACGTGGAAATTAAAAATGCTTGATTAGAGAAATGTGAATGTTTCTCCTTTAGGTTCTGGTATGATTTTGATTTCCGTTTCCCTGCTCAGATCTGCAGGTAGCATCCAGGTCATCATTAGGTTTGGGCATTTGTTATGATTTTAGCTGCTGCAGCTCCAATTCCTTGTTTCTATCCCAGTTTCTGGAGATCCTTGATTCAGATTCCTTTAAGATGGAGGATAAATAAATATAAATAAATAAGCAAGCTAATCATCGAATGATCTATACCTCTCACTGAACTCCTTTATTTGTATCAAATTTACAATGATTTATTGTTTATGGTTTATTGTTTTGTCACAGTTTCATTAAAAATCATTAAATGTCATTAAATTATAATTTTTTTAAATTGAGGCCTTAATTGGCATTAAAATTCATTAAATGTAAATATTGTTGCATTTAAAATGCTTTATTTAAATAAAAAAAACATTTATAAAAACTATTTGGTCAGATATATTAAGTCGCAATATATTTGCGCGGAACTGCTTCCGCTTGATCGCAAAGCAGCATGTTTGGAAAAGAAGCTTGAGGCGGATAAAAAAGCTAGAGGATGGGAAAATGTTAATTTCAACACATATGTTGAAATTAACTTATATATATATATATATATGTATATTATTAATGAAAATAAATATAATGGCTTTTTGGATATGAAAGGTTGCAGACTCTTGCTCTAAATGGATGTTTAGGGCAAATGTCCTGCCTTTTGTCAGCTGAGCTGTGAAGCTCTACAGCTCCTCCAAACCTGCTGAGTATATTTTTGAAAGTTAGTCTCTATGTAATAAAAGTTCTGTTGGTCTGTTGTTTTCAAACCTTGTATATTATACTAAGTTTTGACTCCATTTTTTCTGTATTGCTGTTCTCTCCTCAGTTCCTCCTTCAGTTGGCTGAAGTTAACTTTCTGTTACTTTCTTCCATCAGCAGTAGAAACGCCCTGCTGGCCACAGACGGTATCACCCCAACCTCTCAGAGCAGCAGCGCCGTCAGTCACCCCCCCGACATGTCGGGCTGGAACCCTTTTGGAGAGGACAACTTCTCCAAACTAACGGAGGAGGAGCTGATCGACAGAGAGTTCGACCTGCTCAGAGCAAGCAAGTCATCTTTTTTTTAACTCTCTTCTCAGAGTTTGCCCCAAAGCCTTTAATGTAGAGGAAACGGGACAAAGAAAACAGAACCTTTTTGTTTACGTGTGCCTGTTTCTGCTGATGATAATCTTCTGATCTTCCTCTTTTTGAACAAACAGAGAAGCCAGAGGAGAGAACAGCCGGCGTAGAGACGGAGCCATCGCCATCTACAGCTCTTCCACCGGAGGATCTGTTCGGCTCAGTCCCATTCGTGGCCAACGCAGGCAAGTCTTAGAGGAGTCTCTGCCATGACGACCAGTACTGTGGAGCCACAAAATCCAGTGCAAACGGTTCCCAAGTAACGGTGTGCAGATCCAACCAGGAGGGGAGGGGTTAATGCTTTAATTACAGGCGCTGGAATCTCCAATCACTTTTATCACTAGTTACCACTATTCTGCTCTTAAAGACATTATTTTAAGGAAATCTTCACATTTTCCTCATAAAGAACTCTGCTTTGCAGTTTGGGGAAAAAAAAAACAAAAAACTGACTTTGCTCCAAATGTGCAGAAGTGAAAGGTACAGATGTGCTTAAAGTTTTTGCTAACAATATGAAGATGAGAAGTTAAAACCTGTTCCAGGGCTGCCACTGAAAGGGCTGAATGATTCTGGTTAGAAAGAAATGCCAACTAGTTTTTGTGTTTGTTTTTTTATTAAGAGTTTTTTCATCTCATAGCAAACTTTAATGTCTGCAGAGAAACTTTAATCCAGGACCAACTACAGAAGTAACTCGATGAAACTTGAGCCACAGACGGGTTAATTATTTAGCGGATTATGCAGCACTGAACTGGTTTCTAATGCAGTTTGTTTTATGTGAATCAAACTCATGTTGTTTCAGAACAGAGTTTTTTTGTTGTTGTTGTTTTTAGCAGATGTATGTTTTATTTTTTTATTTTAGTTTTGTCTGGGTTTGGTGAATCTTCAGGCAGTCTGTAAAACCATGACTTCAGGTGCATCTTAACATCCAAAAAGTTAGATTTGCCACAGATTCGCTTTTTTTCCTGGTCATTTTTGCGATACAGATGATAAAAACCAGAAAAATCAGGTTATTACTCATTTGGAATATTAAAACAAAACTAAAATGTTGGCCTATTGAATTGAATGTCCATGTTCTGTGCTGTATTTTCCCTTTTTGCATGAGATGATCAGCCTGTGGTTCATGTTAGTTTGTTTCTACCCTTCAGCTCACCTGTGCTGCGGCTCTGGTCTTTCTCACATTTCTCTCGAAAACATCCACTGACACTTAACCCCATATGTTCCCCTGTAGGCCTACTTAACCATCTACTTTTGCGCCTGCCACAGTTTTTCCCTCCACCCAACTTTCTGTCAGTATTCTTAAATTCAGTAGTTTATGTGAAGTCTGCTTCTTTAGCTGGGAGCATTGTTGCCTTAATTCATTGTAAATGTGATAATTATAAAGTTGAGAGTCTTCTCCATGATTATATAGACCAGAACATGAACTTTACATTAGTAGGTTCAAAATCCTTTCTTCATCTTTTGGAAGTAAACTGTATATGGGTTATATTTACAATCCTTAGCTTGAAAAGCCTGGTCTAACCCAGTTTCTCCTTCCACTCAACTTTACCTCATTATAAAGAGCTACAGCTGCTAATGAGGAATCAGCTCCTTTACCTTTAGCAGGTTTAGCTTCCTTGTGACTGCTGGCTCACCATCAGATCAGTTTATACAGACCAGAACATGGACTTACTGTTACATTATTATGCTCAAACCCTTCTTTGGTATTTTGATAAATGATAAGAATTGGATCTATGTACATTTTAGTAATTAGTCAACACTTTGATGTTTAGATGCACCTGTAGATCAGAGTGGATTGTGGTACCAAGCCCGTCCCGACCAATGGCGTTCCTCTCGGCTTCGCTACAGAACAGAAACTACACTAAGGTTTTATTGGGGTTGAAACACAGCTGACTGCCTACAGCCTTTAACACTGCAGCCATTAAAACTGGAGCCTCAGACGGCGTGGGTTCTTTCCTTTGCCCCTCGCCAACCAGGACGACGTTGTCAAATAATTAACGGCAGCACTAAAGCTCCTGTGCCTGTTTCCCTCTTGCTTCTTAATGTGAACATTTTCTGGTTTAGTAGGGTCAATAGAAATGCTGTTTCTGAGTCATGGAGTGTTTTTAAAGATAAGCCGTCAATCCCAAACATTCTCTAGAAAAACTACGATATGTTTTTTTTTTTTTTTATTTCCCTCCCATCTCCTGCCTGTCAACATGGAGGCTGAATCCGAGTTCAGCAGTTACGCTTAGAGTAGAAGAAGGCCAGATAGCGATGCAATATAACCCTGTAAGCACTTGAATGTCAGCGGGAATGTTTCCATCGTCTTGAGTCATTTTATTTGTGAACTTAAGTTTTAGTAAAATCTGGATCAAAGAATCGATTCAAACAAAAAAAAAAGACCAACAGATTTTATTCCGGTTTCATTCCTGCGGGCTGGCATGAAAAAAAAAAGGTCCTTTCAGCTTCATGTGTCTGTGCCATCAGTTCCTTTAGGTTTCAGTTCTTCATTGTTTTGATCATTGCTTCCTGCTTTACTTTGTTTTTCCTGGATATTCACGTTCTGAAAACATCAGTTTGCTTTTTAGTTGAGGCTCATTTTCTTACAGCAGAATCCCAACAAATAACTTTACATATTGTAAAAAAAAATAGTGAAACATTTTTTTTAAGCTTAACTGCTTTGAAAAAGAATCTATCAGGTTATGCAAACCAGCTCCCCACAATTGAACCTGTCCAGATCCCTTTTTATGTGATTTTTCTAATATCGTTGATTTGGAAAAATCAAACTTTAAATGAGATGGACTTTTTACACCCAGTCAAATGAGACTGGAAGTAAATCTGTACCAGTAAGCTCCACTGGATTTAAACCAGCTGCCGGAGCCTCCACTGTGATTTTTGGATCCATATAAATATAATTGGTTACTTTACATCTCAAAGTAATGTTATAAGGTCGCAGTGATCAAATCAAAACAAGGTAGCTTGTTTTTAGCTCAATATTCTGTTTTAAGAAGAAAAAAGACTCAGATATGATAGAAAATATTGCAACAACATAAGTGAAAAGTTACAATTACAGGAAAAACAAAACAAACTTTAGATATTTCTCTAAAAAAAAGGCGAGACTTTAAAATAATCCCGAATAAACGAGCTTGAAGTCCATTTTGATGACATAAATGAACCTTTTGCATAATGGAGCACACTTAAGAGGCTTGAAGACCTCTTTGAAGTCATGTTGGGGAGGCTGTTAAGTTGGTTAATTTGCTTTTTTCTTTTATTGTTTGCCAGTCTGATTTGAAAAATGTAATTGGCCCAACGAGAAGAGATCATTTAACCCAACAGGATTAAAATCTGCTGGATCTCAGCCTCTCAGCAGGCAGCGGCGGAGGTGACGCCAGGTCCTTCTAGCTCCAAAAAAGACTCTCGCTTTTTTCTCTAAATTTGGATAAAGACCATAGACAAACCTTTAGAGAGAAGCAACATTTCCGGTCATTTTTTTGTGTTTGTGGCATCTGGCTGATGGCTTGTTGGTCTGTGTGTAACGGGCTGCATGTTTGCCCGCCGCGGCTCAGTCACTCCCTCTTTTTTCCGTGTGTTAGACCAAGGTAAGTTCCCCGCTTCAGAACGGCTTCAGTTCATCTCAGTTCAGTTTCCTTTTGCTCTTTTCGTTCTTCATGTAGTGAGACAGCCATACTCAGAAACATCTTGTTCAGAGTCTTAAAAACAAAAATGAAAACAAGGGATAAGGAGAGCCATGAACTGCACATGCAGAACCAGATTCTTGTCCCAGTGGATGTCTGAGCATAATGTTACATGTTTACATTTTTGTATTTGTTTTTGTTGTTCTCAGTTTATCTCTATTATTTTTTTCCTGCAGAGGAGCTAGAGATCTCCCAACTGACGACTAAAACTATAAAAGTCTGTTTTTAGTTTATACAGCTCCACGTCACTAACATGTCATGCCATCGTTTTCCCCCCTGTAACATTCTGTAAGTGTGAATGTATTTCTGACCAATAAAAAAAAAACATTTCAAATCAAATTTCCCTTCTGGTTGTTTCTTTAAGTCTCTCCACCAAGAGCAAAATGTTCCTGATGTGGCTGTCTCACTTTGAGCTCTCGCCGTTCACTCCGACGCCCAACACAAACTGGGTCGGGTTTCCTGCACTGTTCTGAAAATATGAAATATGGTTCACCAGTTTTTAGAAAAATGTTAAAAAGGTTTGGGTGAATATTTACAAAAAAGGCTCATTTTTTTGGTTCATTTCAGCCTCTCCATCTTTTGCCTCTGGGTTTTAACATGGACTCGAGGTTCTGGAAGTAGGTTTTTCTTATTTTTATGTGTATAAAGTTTACACTGAGTAATTCACTCTAGATTAAGGATGTTTGGATGTTTCTCAGTTCTATACATAAAAAGATAAACAACAAATAAATGAAAAGCCCTTCCGTGCCGTCCTGGACAAAATGCGACTTTAAACAGGTGAAGGAATTAATTTAATTCAATAAAACAAAATATAATAATATATTATAATAATTTTGGTGCAACAAAAGATGTTGCTTTGCTGTCTCTTCTATTACAGTCAGTAAACTCATTTATAAGATTTACTTTATTTGAACCAGCTTTCCGACCTATTCCTCTGTGTCTCACTCTTAGTGAAACTGAACACTTTTCCATCCATTCATTCTATATCACGCTTATTACAGCTTGGGTCGCGAGGGGCGCAGGTGCCCATCTCCAGCTGTCCAGGGGCAAGAGGCGGGGCACATCCTGGACAGGTTGCCAGTCCAGTGCAGGGCAACACAGAGACAAACTTTGAGATTCATATCAGTCATGTTTTTGGACCCACTACTCTACTGAGCAGCTTTGAACACTTTTCCATCACATTTAAAAGAAACCTCAATGTTAATCATAACCCTCTTAACTCAACTTTAATAAAAGAACACATTGATCGAAGTTATTTTATTTTTTTGCCTATAAAAATAAAAATTTTCATGCCAAATATTGCGATTAATAAAATTACCGAAAACTGTCACTTGTCCTGATATGGTAAAAGATATTCCAAACTGTGTTTCTATAAGAACAATCATGCAAAACACTTATAGAGTGAAATAAATACATGTTTTGTAGCAATATACAATTCAGAACATTAGTTTTAACATGTGCGCTAAAATTTGTGTATTTTTAGTATTTGTACTTGGTTTATTATAGTTGCTTATTAGAGTTTTTATTTAAATAAGTTTTGCATCTTAAAATTTGTATGCATGTAGTTGATAAAAGTGTAGGAAACTAAGTCATTTATTACATCAAATATTTAAAAGTTCTAAAGATCAGGAGTCCGGCTCTTTAAACTGAGAGACCCAATCAAAGTATTTTTTTCCTTTTTTGCTTGCTTTTTATCATCAACCAAACATGTTGCAAACAAAAAAGGCATCAGGACTTGAACACTATGTGTAGTGAATGTACAAAAATGTCTGAAAAAATAAAGCAAACAAAAAATAAATCAAAGCAACAGAACACAGGAAGCACATAAAGAACAAAATAATTAATAGGACTTGTTTTAAGGTTTTGTAAAATTAGTCGAGGCCTCCAGGTGAAACATCATCGAGCACAATTGGTTAGTTAATCTAACTGATGTGTAAGGAGTAGCTTTTAGCTGAAATCTTGCATGTATTTAATGTTAGTTGTGACTGAGCTTTTATTGGTAACTTTATATTGCGCCTTATACTCGTAGATCGTTGCTCTAATCCCTGTTTGCTCCGACTCTTAAAATACAACTGATCAGCCTCATGCTGGTAGATGTTTCTTACTTTGATAAAACAAAAACATAAATTTGTTTATTGAAGCAGCGTAACATGCTGCTCTGTTTGGTGTTTGGGGAAAATTCATCCATAACCTAAATAAACCTGCTAAAGTATAAAATGATGAGGGAAAAGGGAAACAACTAAAATCAGGTAAAGATAAAGTATTTCAGTGTCATTTGGGGGACACTTTATAAATCAGCCCTTATCAGCCGAGGGCAGAAAGCTGTGAATCAAACAGGTCCTCGGTTTGATTCCCACCATGAACAGAACCAGTCCACCCATCTGCTGTAGGGCCCTGAACCTTCAGAGGTTCCCAGTTCACTACCAGCTTTTCTGACACCTTTCAACCACATCTATTTAGGGTTGGGGGTCAAACCCTTTGATTTCCTCCTCAGCAGGTAAATCGGATTTAAACACTGGGTTAAAAGAGACTAAAAGTGTTTATCTTCACGAGAGAACAGTAGTCCTGTTATTAGAAGAGCTCAACATGTAAATATTGTCATTATTAAACAACAAAAGGGACTTTGCATTTATAGAGAAATGATCAGAGGTCCAAAAACTTTTATTTATTTTTTATTCAAAAAGGATTGTTTAGTTTACAGACTGTACTTTAATGCACCATGAGAACCTTTCTACACACAGTGAAACATGGTGATACTGCCAGGGGTGAAAGAAACTCTGATTCTACATCATTATCTTACCGACCCTAAAAACCCAAACTGTTTTCTAGCAGCAACTATTTCTGAAAATCATTTAATCAGGATTTCCTCAGCTATTGGTATCGATTTCCAGAGTTTCCCTGTGTTTTCTTTTATCGATCAGAAAGAAAATCATCCTAATCAACACTAAAATGTTGCCTCCTGCTCACATCTGGTTCTTTTGCTAGTACACAGGAAGATTTCAGATTTTAATTAAAATGTTTTTTGTGTTTTTTTGAAAACTAAAATTGTAAACATGCAAACTTATCTTGAGCATCAGTTTGTCCTCCAGTGCTAAAAACTAGTCTTGCATCTGGTTTAAATTTTTTGGCAGATCCTTCTGACCCCTGATCAAACCAAACTAACTCTATGCTGCCTCCTGCTGGTAGGTATATAATACAGCAGGGCAGCAGGCAAGTAGAGGATAAAAGGATAACTTTGAATTTGAAATGAATTCTTCAAAGCGGTTTAAAGTTTAAAGTGAAACCATGACGGGAATAAAAAGTTAAAGGTGATCGCTGACCCCAGCAAACATCTTTACATGTTTACAGCATCAGATGCTGGTTCACATTATTTTTAGAGGAAGTGTTTGACATCATTTGTTTACATTTTAAATTGAAATCCTTATGTTAGAGGAAAAATATTTAGATTTACAGTTTCAATTGTCCAGTTTAAAGAGAAATTAACGTTTCCTGCAAATTTCCAAACAACAAAACGAGCCTCAGGTTTTTAAGTAACATTAGACTAACCTTTAACATCTGTAATATATATAATTATAAGATTTCAACATTTATATTCTTTAGCTTTATTGTTTATGCTTGTCAGGAATTCTCTAAATAAAAATAAAATAAAAAAATAAAAATATTCTGAGTTAATGTTAAGATGTTAAAGTAAAAGAACATTTCACCACTTTTTTGCTTCCTGACCTCATCAGCGTATCTGAGAATGACTAAATACAGATTATTTATTATATATGATATGTTTTAGGCACTGACTCTAAGATTTGCAGTTTCAGTTTTTTTTTTTTTTTTTATTAATAGCAAATCTATTTTTCAGAGGATTTTGAGATTTATTCTCAGAGTTTTTGGACAAAATGTGGAAGTAGTTTAACATCCTCTTTTTAAAACCATATTTATTTAGATGTAGACATTTCTAATTATTGTTTTTCAGTGAATTGCTTGAAAAACTAAAACATGCTGTGATCAAAACAATTCGCCATAAATCCATTTAAAGTTGTTCGATCCAAAAACGATTTAACGTGAATATTTCTAACATTTGACTCCACCAGGGTGTGTTTTTAAGCACTGCACCAGATTTTCCTCTTTATTCCCACAAGATAGCAATCGCATATTCACCACTTATTTGTTTTCTCTTAAAGCGGCAGTGCGGCTCGTAATCCTGCAAGCTTATTTCCATAGGAACACAATCTGCGTCTGGCTGACATCTCCGTGCGATTAAAGATGTTTCCATTTGCAGCCTCGGTGAGGTGAACATGATTAAAGTTCTACTCTGTGACCGGTCCTGTGAGCTGAACAGATGCACGACTTCCTAATATCCTGCTATTCTGGACCTCGTCCTGCCAGTTTGGATAAAGAAGGGGAGAGCTTTCCATTTTTCCATGTTCGCAGCGGGGGGTCGTCTGATTTAGAGCTTCCTCTAATAAGGAACAATCATTTGGCGTCTCCGCTGTGGCAGCGTTTACTTTCCCTACAATTGGAGGCTCTCCACTCGCTAATTAGGCTAATTTTTTAGTTGCCATTATGCAAATGTCTTGGACATAAATCACACAAAGGTTCTTTTCTTTTTCTTTTTTTTCCTTGTTTCATTAAATGCTGGAATTAAAGGAATGTTTTGGCTTCAGGTTTTCCGACTTAAAGTCAATCTTTTCTGGGAGATTTAATGTGAAAAGTAATTTTCTCAATCTTAGAAAAGGCTCAGCATCTTATTCCTTGGGCCTTTAAGCTTGTTCATCTCACTGCGCGGTCAGAGTCACAGCAGCTTTTCCACCATATTGCTCCTCTGCTGCTTCAACGCGAGTCAAACTGTCGCCGTTTGTGCGCTAATCATTTCAAAGTCAAGTAATCCTTAGTCCACTAAAGCTGCATATTAGGGAGGTCAGGCCAGTGTCACAAGGAAACTAAAAGATCTCTGTTCTCCTCATAAGTCAGCTCAGCTCTATGTATCTAGATCTATCGCATTCTGATTTATTTGAGGTGTTCTAATGAATATGGAGTAAATGGAATGCTAAAAAAAAAATCACATCAGTCTGATAAAAAAGTTGTTTTTTTCCCTTTTGAAATGTTCTGAAGATGATCATTAGTAGGGTAGGGTAGTAGGTCCCAGCTGGCTGTTTATTGTATTACTGGAACATTTAGTGGAAGGAAAAAGTCTCGGAAACATTTCCCCAGGGCCCAGGAGGAAAATAACTGTTCAGGTCTCTGAAATCCTTTCTTTAATACAAAGGACTTTTGCTCTGGATTTGGCTGCTGTTAAATCAGACAGCAGCTGGCTTTTGGCTGCTCAGTGGGGCGGTGGGTAGCACTGCTGCATTGCAGCAATAGGGTTCTGGGTTCGATTCCTGGCGCAGACCTGATCCCCACATTCTCATACAGTTTGGAGGAGAAACAAGCAGCGTATCTAAGAAAGAAAAATGGCTTTAATCTTTTCCATCAGCTTGTTACCCTTATTTCTGCTTGTTAGGATAGATTTCAAAACTGTACACAATTCCATCAGCAATACCACAATAACTTAATTGACTATTTAAAGTGATGGTGCAGCAATTCAAATGATTAATTTGCTGTAACTCTGCCTTCAACACGTCCCTCTATTTGCATTTATCAAGTGCCACTTGCTTCATAGGTCTGTGTTTGCAAAAATAATCAAAAGAAATATAATTCTGTAGCCTAGAAAATCCGATGTTGCTGTTTCTGTCCTTATGCAAACAGGATAAGAGGCTAAAAGATCTTTTAAAGCTCATTGTAGTTGGAGGAAAAGATAATTTAATTCTAGTTTATCTTTCAATCAGCATCCCAGTAAATGGTGCAGAGACAATGATTGACTGATCTTTTATTACTGACAATAAGAATAGAGGAAAGCAGAAGTACAATTTAAAATATGACACATCTGAAAGTTTCCGAGCTGCACGGTGAGGCAGTGGGGAACACTGTTGCCTTGCAGCAAGAATACTCTGGGTTCGATTCCTGAGGTCTTTCTGCATGGAGTTTGCATGTTCTCCCCACATGGGAGGGTTCTCCATGTTCATGTGTGGGTTCTCTGGCTTCCTCCCACAGTCCAAAACCATGACTTTTAGGTTCATTGGCTTCTCTAAATTCTCCTCTGGTTGTTTGTCCTGTTTGTGTCTGTGTTGCCCTGCAATGGACTGTCGACCTGTCCAGGGTGTACCCCACCTCTTGCCCCTAGACAGCTGGCGATAGGCACCAGCACCCCCGTCATTACCCCAGCTGGGATTAAGTGTGATGGAAAATGAATGGTATAGATGGATAAAACGACAGATATTTGCTTTGTGTGCTTGATTAACCAGAAAGCTGACCTCCCCTTAAATGTTGAAGAAAATCAACGTGATCTTGTTTTACACCCGAGTATGGTCTTCACCTCTTAACTAAAATCAACAAACTTTTAAATGTTTCATTTAGGCCTCTGGGTCAGGGATAAACGGAGATGCAGGATTTTATGGTTTGTTTGTTTTTTCCCTGTAGGACCTGCAGTGATGAGCAGTGAGCAGCCTGTGGAGGTCGTCTCCAACATCCCAGCTCCCATCAAGGACCCGCACTCAGTCAAGGAGTCCAAACCAGGAAAGAAGAACAGCTGTAAACCTGCAGATGAGTCCGACAGCGACTTCGAATCTGACCCGCCTTCTCCTAAGAGCAGTGAGGATGAAGAGCAGGAGGAAGAGGAGGCCTTGAACAGTGAGCACGGTGAAGACACAGAGCCGGAGAACCTTGGACAGAGGCCTCTGCTGATGGACTCTGAGGAAGAGGAGGACGAGGACAAACACAGCTCAGATTCAGACTGCGATGCCAACAAGGTTAAAATCCGCTCAAAGAAACCTGCAGCCGCTAAGGTAGCCGATCCCAGTGCTTCCAGGAGTCCACTAGGGGGGTCTAGGACCAGTCTGGTCACCCCTCCAGTGTCGCCCAGTGGATCCAGAAACACTGACGTTTTTGGCGCCATCCCTTTTGTCAGAGGAGCTTCACCAGCGAGCCCCTCAGAGATCACTGATATCTTCACTAAAGCACCTTTCAGGCAGGTCAGTCAGGAAGACCCGGCCGCCGACGACTTTGATGTTTTTACCAAAGCCCCGTTCAGTCGGAATGTTTCCAAGTCGGGAAGGAGCGGCAGCGATGTCACCATGGGACAAACGCCGCCGGTATCTCCCGAAGGTACCGACATCTTCGGCTTCTCGCCTTTTCAGCCGGGCCCCTCAGAGCCTCCTCCCACCACCTCCAGGAGCGCAGAGGACATGTTCGAGTTGCCATTTGAGGAATCTGCAAACCTGCAGAGGCAGAAACAACGCAGTCTGCAGAAGCTGTCATCACGCCAGAGAAAAACCAAGCAGGAGGCGACGGCGGGGGGCGGCAACGGCAAGCGGCATCACAGCACCCCGACCGGAGGACGCAAGGGCAACAAGCCGACCTACCGCACCCCAGAGAGGGTCCGCAGGCACAAGAAGGTGGGCCGCAGAGATTCTCAGAGCAGCAACGAGTTCCTGAGCACCTCCGACTCCAAGGAGAACATCAGCGTGGACATCAGCATGGCCGAAGGGAAAGACAAAGCAGCGCCTCTCCCGGTGGACGATGCTCTGTTGGACCTCTTTGGGGCCAAACCGTTCCACCCTCCAGACAGCAGCCGCCTCGGCCAGTACCCCCAGCTCAGCGACGCCAGGGGTGACATGAGCACCGCTAACGGGAAGTCATGGAGTGGCGCCGAAAGCAGGAGCATGGATGATTTCGGGGCGGTGCCCTTCACAGAACTGGTGATTCACAGTGGACCGCAGCAGCCCGCGGCACCTTCGCAGCCGCTGGACCTCGACCCTTTTGGGGCGGCGCCGTTTCCCTCCAAGCAGTAGCTAATGCGTCTTCCCGCTCTGCCAGTAGCAGTTAACCCTGAGCTCTTTTGGTTTGGGATCATTTTTAACCACTTTTTCTAATAAGAAAGCCTGAATCCTGTGGAGTGTTTCTGCCTTTATGCTGCATCTTAACGCTTTTAGGACTTTTTGAAGAGAGAAATCGTACTGTGATCATAACGCCTATACTTGACTGCTAAAAGCTCTTTTTAATCTGCCTTCTGATAGATTTAAGCACCAGGAAGCCTTACCTTAGCTGGGCCCGACCCACTTCTCAGCACCTCGGAGAACAACAGTTCTGCCGCATGGTTTGAAAGCAGCTTTTAACCACTTCGTCTCGTTCTCTGTGGGTTTTTATCTATGCATCCTTTCCCTGCAGCCAAACGTGGGCGTGGCCACGCTACATTTCACTAGAAGGGAATTTGTTTTTATCTTAAAACATTTGAAGCTTTTGTTTGATGCCATTAATTTTTAGGCTAACTGTAGCAGAAAAACTTCTGCTACTTTTTTTTTTGTATGAACTCAAGTTGTGTTTGAAGTAAAGAAAAAAAAGATATAAAAAAAACACACAAAGCTGCACTCTGTTAAGCACTTCTGGCCAAATGCAAATTAATAAATAGTCCCTTTATTGGGATTATTTATTAGAAAACGTGTAATGTGAAACTTAATATAAAAACAGCAGGCTTATAAACAAGTTTAGCTACACAGCTTTTCTTTTATTAGTCACGTTTTTTGTTTTTTTTAAATAGTGTCATGAGAAGAAAAAGACAAACTTGAGCATCAAAATGAGTCATTTTACAAACAGCAGATAAGAAAAGATTTTTACAGATACATTTATAGGCAGTACAGTTTGAAGACCATTAATTATTTAAATACAAACAGTATCAGAAATTTCACTATAAAACAGAAACCTTTCATTCCAAAACCAGCCTGCATTTTTATCTTTTTAACTCCATTATTGTTTAATGATGAGAGACTCGTGATCAGTCAGGCTCAGTTGGGACCCAAAAGACAAACATTGAAGGAGCTGCTCCTCTATATTAAAACCCAAAAAAAAAAAAATTACAGTGGTGGGTTTTTATTATCTTAATTCAAGCTGCACAAAAGCAGATTCTAAACAGCACCTGAAATGCTATAAAAAGCTGGTTTAAAGATCTGCTGTGTTTGAAGACAAAGATGTTCATTATCAGGGGGACAATATGGCTAAAATATTTCTATATGTGACTTACTATAATAGGATTATTTTCACTTAAACCTAAAACTGGATGTTAAAAAATAAACAATCATTTAAAATCCCATTTTGCTAGGGAGAAGAAAATGGATTCCTCAGAATCTCAGACCGTTAGCAGAGTCGATCAGCTCCCACTCAGCCTTTGGAGCCAAAGCTAACATGGAGGCGCCGCATTCTGGAATGAAGTCAGTTTATATAAGAAAACAGAGACATTGCACATCACCCTAAAGGAGGCGTATCAGAGGTCTGCAACCTTTGCAATCCAGAGAGCCATTTCATAATTATCTTTGTCAATGCAACTTTACATATAAGGTGGGCTGGGCCACAGGGAGGCAGTCTGTGGGATTCAAACCAGAACACATAAAACTTCAGAACTGCTACCTTCCTTAAATGATAACTCCATTTTTGATTCAAATCCACTATATAGAACAGTCCCATTTCATTTTACAGCATTAAATTCAAGAAAGAAAACATGAATTTTGCCAATCATGTGGATTTACATTTTCTTCTATGGGACGTTTTGATAAACCTGAAGACCAAAAATGATATTACTAATACTGTCATTATTTGGTAGAAATTCAATTTATTCAAACGCTGAAATAAGCATTTTTTATTTAGTCTATATGTAAAATCTTTGGAAGCTCCAAAGAGCTGCAGACCCCTGAACTAGAACATAGTACCTAGAACATCATACCTTAGTTGTTTACATATAAAACACTGTTTCTATCCACAGTGAGAGCTTCTCCCATTAACTCAGGGGGAGGACGAAGGTCTCCCATATGAGCCAAATAGAGGATCAAAAAATACAACCATGAAATAAAGGAAAGTGAATACTGCCAATAAAACCCTTGGAGTGTCTCAGTAGTGCCCTGTAGAGGCAAAGCTGCTCATTATTTCCTTTAAATCTGATCTAGTTCACTAAAGGGGGAGGAATTTCTCCCCAAACTTTATCTGCAGCTCTGAATCGTTTATCACTTAAACATTTCGCCCCTTCTCCCCCAAAAAACACAGACATCTGGTTACCAACATATTGAATAAAAACATTGGGTTCATTCCTGTGACATTATTGACTGATGGTCACTTTCTGTGACTAAGTGGTTCAAATTCAGCTCAATGACGGGACATTAAAACATCTAAATATACAGGACTGAGCCAAGGAGCTACATCATTTTCAGTCACTTGGAAGAAAGTTAAAGACCTGATGACCAGGTGGGTGACATGGCTGCTTGCCTGGACTCAGAACGGGTTTCTGGTGGTGATCTTCTGACGTTAATGTCCTTTTGATGATTGATCCTGAGTGAGACTCGTCCCAACACATCCTGGAGCGGCTCAGGTCTGCAGATTCGACTGGACCGCTGTCCTGCAGTGTCCAAAATGAAGAAAATCAAACATCTGAACTCTAAAAGACAGCAGGTCTAAATGCTCAGACTCAGCCTCCAACATAGTAGAGAGACTATTTGCAAATCAAACCTTTCTAAAGAAAAATAAAAGGTTCTCACAAATTTTCTGTCAACAATTTCTGCAGACATGGTTCTAAATCCCTTTTAGGCCATTTTTAATAAAAAGTTTTAGTAGATGTGATGCAAACATTTCATGAATCTTTCATCATGGAAGCTTCAAAAACATCAAACTGCAGGGAAGAGCGGAAAAATCCAGACAAAGGGATGAATAGAAAAGGATGGAGGTGGATAATCAGTGAAGAATGATGATCGCAGGAGGAATAAAAATGAATGGAGTCAGATGATAAACCGATTAACATACAAATAAACAGATGGATGAGTTAAGAAATATATGCAGGAGAATTACATAGAAATGTGTATCAACTTGATAAATTAATGCATTTCCCCGTTCTTTTTTAAAATCCAACATTTCTTCTACTGTCAAACCCCCTTGGATGCTTCTGCTTCATTTCAGAAACTTTGAAAAACTTTTTTTCCTCCTTCCATCCGTCCTAAATCTCCAACATAAAAAAACGACACCCAGCAGTTCTTACATGCAGAGGGTCGGGTCCTGCTGGGTAGATGAGTCAACTACGTGTGCTGTGGAGCGTTGGCACAGGGCTGGCTGTGTCTGTAGGCCATGATGAAGCCTGAAGACTGGTGCCACCAGTAGAACATCAGAACCAGCAGAAGGTGCCACACCTGGTGGCTGGAGCCCAGATAGTTCAGCTGACCTGAAGCAGCACAGGGAGAAAAATTATTTAACAACAGAGGAGTCACAGAGAAAATACTAATGGTATCTGCTTACCAGGGAAGTAACGCTCAGGAACCTTAGAAACATGGAAAACAAGAGCTAAAGCCGCAATGAAGTACATCCCAAGGATGCGTGGAACAAAAGCCTGGGAAGTAAAAATAAGGAATTAAAAACTTAAGTCAACAAGTTAGAACAGAAAGGATATTAAAACCTAAAAGGCGTACCTGTACGAGCTCCTCGGAGAAGCCTCCGGTGATCCAGATCCAGTGAACAGTCGGGACGAGGCCGTACCCGGCTACGGAGCAGAAGATGAGCGAGCGCAGCTGCTTCCACTGCTTGCTGAGGTAGAGGGGGTGGATCTGAGCGAAGAAGACGGCCAGGATCATGGCCAGGACCGTCACCAGGTACACCTGCCGCCAGTACTGGAACCAAGAGAACACACACACTTAGACCCTCGCGTCTTCACTGAACACCTCTACTAAACTCCAGCTAAAATTTAGGGCTTGTTTCTTTCTTAGATGATTTTTATTCTTGTGATTAAAAAAAAACAACTAAAAATAAGCAAACAAAAAATACAGAGGAATTGGAATTCTTTAAAGGTTTCACACATTTTCAGGCTATGACCCAAATGTCTCAGGGTCTCTCAGTGTGACAGTCCAACACAGAGAAGGATATGAACCTGAAACATGATACGTTTAATAAAACTAGCTATGTTTACACACTATCCGACCTAAACCTTAGCTTATTAGAAATTCAAAATCTCTGTTTACATGGACACAAACTAAAATGATCCCATCATGACCTGTGTATGCATTTACCAAGCATTTGATCAGATTAAATCATTTAAGCACACTGACTAATGCGCAGTGGAGATTATTTTGCCTCAAACAGGTTCTCTTTAAGGATCGACCCGTATTTAACTCCATTAACCTCCGACCTGCTTCCCTGAAGCTGCTGAAGAAAATCTTCCCCACTGCATGTTTTGAGTTTTATTCAATGTTTCTAGGGTGATTCAAGCGCTCGTTTTCCTCACATAAATCTAGCTAGATCACAGTGTTTGATGCGAGTCCTTAGAGGACAGATCTATCATGTCAGTAGATTGTCCAGCTGAGCTGCAGCTCCTCCAGAGTTACCATGATCCTGTTGGGAGACTATAAGTGCTTTACTTATGTGACCTCTGATGCAATTGGTTGCATCATTTAGAGCTACTAGATTAATTTGACTAAAAACTAATTTAGACAATTCCTGATTTTTTTAAAAATTTGTTAAAAAGAATTCGAAAGCATATTATGTTACCATCGTTCACTATTCCGCTCTGACATATAAATTACACTTAAAATGAACAGAGAAACAAAACAGAAAAATGTTCCAAGTTTTTAAAGAAACTTTAGCTGCTTAAAGGAACATCATCATCACGTCTGAAATTCAAAATATCTCTCACCCCTTTTAAACTGGACGATGTTTTAAAGGAAAAAGTGTTTCACTTATTTGTTAATGAAAAAGATTTTCACCAGCATCAATTCAGAATCCCTTTTGGAGCAAACAGAGAGAAGCTAAGAGAATAAAATCTAAGCCTGATTCGTCCTTCATCTTGGCTGCGTTTCTTTTTTTCCTAGTGTTAAGAAAGCTTTCCCACTGTTTCAGCCGTTATCACAGATATGCGGAGAACCCGTCCTCGGATCTGTGCTTGCTATTTAAACTTCTATAAGTAGCCGCTGAAAGTCTGGACAGCCTCGGCTCGGTCCCTTCTGTCCGCGTGTGTGGATGCAGGCCTCCGTCCAGTCACACGTCCTCGTGCGACGAGTCCTGCTGAATTTCACAGTGAATAAATTTGCACCCGGAACAAGGCCCCCGGCTCGGACGCAGCCAATTTTCCTCTCAGGCCCTCCTCCTCACAGACTCCTATCTTCTCCAAATCTGCGTCCCTCAAAAGACTCGGATGAGACAAGAGTTTGACTGGCTAAATATAAAAATCTGTTTTTCTTCAGGGACTTGGCTTGCCACTGGAGTTGAGCCACCCAGAAGCAAAGCCTCCGTCTTGGCGTGGACGAAGGAGGAGGCGGGAGGGAAGAGTGTGTGTAGGGGGGGGTGCTCCTGGACTTGCGAGCGTCATATGGTGAGGAACAGGAGTGACGGACCACTCCGTGAACACAGCCATCTGGTTTAGTCTGCAGCAGATTTCAGCCGAGTTCTGGGGGCAAAATAACCCGGCGCTTCCAATATGCGGGGGAAAGCGAGCGGAGCCAAACCTTTCAGGGATAAAAAATAAAATAAAATGAAACGGTGGTGGTGGGCGGCTGGAAGCAGCTTGTGTCATCGGAGGCTGTTTTCCGAACGCATGAGTGTGGAGAAGGTGTTGTGTTGCTTATTCACCGGGAACAATGAGTCAATGAGCGGAGCCAGACTGAGGCGCTCGCTTTATTCAATTACTGCTCCCCAGGCCGCTCCGCTCGCTCACAACCAGACCTGCTTCTTAATGGGAATCTGAAAAACACTTCACATCAGAAACAGATGCTTCCTTTAACTACCTGATTATCCCATTCTGTTTTATTCAGACCAAGAAAAGGTAGAGTCACAAAAACCTCCACAAAGAGCTTTTTTAGTTAGGAACATTCCGGCTTTTTCCAGACCTCAGCTGCTTTATATCATCTCAGCAGAACCTCATCAACCTCAGTGCTTGAAATACTGAGGGTCTTATAACCAGGCTTCTCTGCATCCATTGTTTTTCAGAGGCAGCGCTCTCATCAGCAACACTTTCTTGCTCTTTTTGGGGAACTCATTGGTTCTCTCCATTCAGAAGCGATGATCAGTCTTTCCGGAGGGTTCTGGGTCTAATCCAGGGTCTCCCAGTCACCCAGAAAACTTTTAAGGGTCCAGGAAGGAAAAGACTTAATCAGACACGTTAATGACCTCAGTTGACTTTAAACGCATATCAGGGATGCATTAAAGTCATAGGGAGCAGCTGTTCCAACCGCTGCATTTCCAAATTCTCCCGACTGGTGCACGATTTTACACAAGTGAATAAAGTGAACGTGTTTGGTCGTTTATCAAGGGGGCAGGGTTGTTGTGGCGGAAGGTTCACAAGCAAGTTTGATTGTGGCCGGTTTGTCAGAAGCATCTTGCTAACCAGTTAGCAACTTAGTGCTAGTAGGTTCCCAATGGGAAATTCCATTGGGACCAAGTAGCACTAAATTGGTGACTTAGAAACGACACTGTCAAGGAACGCTATGGACAGCAGAAACATGCAAGAGGAGCAGAGTTTTGTGCCGCCGGCTGTGGATGAGTCTCCTCCATCATACATTTTTTATTTAGAGGAGGAAAGCGGGAATGAAGATGCGGAAGAGGACGCCAGGGCGGCAGAAACCTGGTTTGGTGTAGAAGGCTTACAGCCGTACATGTTTGAGCCCTTGCCTCGCAATGCTGCCAGTTCTGTTAGCTCTACGCCTGCCGAAGACACAGACGTCCATCCCCGTGAACACTGGGACGGAACTCAATGGGAAAGTAAATTATCCTTATTTCTTGTTTCAACCGTTGCGTATATTAGCTGTGACATATGAATCAAGACGTTATGGCCGAAAAAATTTGATTGACAGATGACCGTTATATGATTGGCCGAATTTAGGTGTACAAGCCGATGTATAACTAACTGGCCTGCATATGATAACGAAAAAAACAAACAGATTTTAAGACCTTTTTTTTACGATTTTTTTTTTTTTATAAAAATTTTCTAAATTTTGGGACGATATCATCTGATAAACAGCAAATTTATATACACTTGAAAAACGATCTAGAAATAAATAAAAATGTCTTAAATTTAGTGTATTTATCCTTATTTTTAGAGTATTTTTACTGTTAAAATAAGATAATTAGATAATATGCACTTGAAATAAGACAATGCAATTGTGTTTTCTTATTTTAAGTGTAAATTGGCTTGTTCCATTGGCAAAATGTCTCTTTTACATCCTCAATCCAAGAAAAAATGACTTTTCAATTTACATGTTTAAGCCAGAATGATTTGACATTTAAATGACTTCCCTACGACATCAGATGACATCAGAGTTGATCATTTATAAAGGTTTTGTGCTTGTTTCTCCCCCAGCAACATTTAAATAACATTCACTTTAGTTTCCAGCAGTAGTTTAATAATACGGTTTAACTCTGCTGCTCCTGTAGCATTAAACCCTTTTTCTGAATCAGCTTCATAGAGCATGAATGATCAACACCAGGTCAGATCACCTAAAGAACCCAAATATTTCCTTAAGATAAGGTTAGATTTATCATCACATCAGACTGAAGCAAGCATCACAGCTATTAGAGATAAGAACTAAATATGAAGGAACTCACATTATTACAGTAGAACGTATAAAAGACTCCTGGAACGTAGCATCCCAGGATGCCGATTGAAACGCCAGCGTAATCCAGCGCCATCCAGCGGCGGCTGGTCTTCTCCGAGCGATGGCAGCAGAACAGGTGGTAGCCCACGGAGCAAAGCATACACAGCTGAGGAATGAAACACTCCATCAGGAATTAAAGCCTCAAAGACACATTTCATTATCCAGACTAGCTTTGTTTCAGGCAGATTTGCGGACTCAGATTCAGTTTAATTTGCTAAGAACATCCAGGAGAATTTTGCGCTGAGGTCTAATGTTTGTTCCATAATCGCTCGGATTAAGGCAACAGCAGTTCCGGTGAATGATATTTGGCTCATTCCAAATCATCATATTGTGATAACTGAGCTGGAAAAAATGAAACAGAGGTTTAACTTTTTGGACCTTTTTATTCTTCCTCCCCCCTCAAGTGCATCACAGACATCATTACAGCTTCAGTTCAGGTAGAAGCAGCGGTGCGAGGTTAAAAAACTAAGTAAGACTGTAATTATTTGATATGATCAGGATTATTAGTGGCGATGCTCCAATCAACTGTCTGATCATTTGTTTCTGTTTAATCAAGTCAAACACAGAGGATTTGAGGAATGCAAATCCTTCAACAAACAATCATAGTTTCTTCTATATTTACTAAAACTAACAAAAGGTTGTGGACATAGATTCTGATCCATAAATTAGGATAAAGTTGGGATTTCTTTCAGCTAAAATTATACCTACAGCCAATATTAAGGAGCCTGCAGGTAATGCATATGTTTTAAGTCAGTCAGCATTTATTTGTCAAGTTAAAACACAGAGGAACGTTCTGTTCCTCTGTGTGGTAGCAAAACCCACTTTAGGTGCCAACTACAGGTCTGGAGTTGGAGCTACAATGTCTAACACTATTTAATTGTAATGTGACCAGGTCTAGTGGAGGATTTTTGTGAATTTTTGAAAAGACCCGCCCTCTCCACTTAAAAAAAAAATGCATATGCACAACCCTGTACCTGCTTCCGAGAGGGAACAGGTACAGCGTGTGTGAGAGAGCCTGCACTAGCCCATTTCTCCTCGTGCATGCTTTGTTTAAAAGTTGCTGTTTGCATCTCTCAGTGAAAATGGGGACAAGCACGTAGGACGGCCTTATGTAAACATACATATCACCAGAATGACTGACAATTAGGAGGACCACTTATTTACACGATCAACCCGGAAATAAAAAACATCCTCCACTATACTTTTGAGTATGTATATGATTTGAACATTTTGTTTTGTTAAATTGCGATTATATTGCAAATGCAATTAATTGCCCAGCCCTAGTCTGTATTTCCTTCATTTAATACATCTTTTTTCTCCTCTCCTTTCCTGGACAGTCTTTATCCCCACTAAAAGAAGCAGCATTATTTGATCTATTTAGTATGAATCAGGCTTTATAAACACCCTGCATAAATCTGTTTTTTTTTTCAATTTCGTGCTACATTTCATAATATGCGGCCTATAAAAAAAAAAAAACGCTGCAAATCCTCAAAGAAGTTGGTCGGTTACCGAGTTAATCTGCCATTATGGTTTAGAAATAAACAGTACAAGGAAAAGTCTGGCATGATATGTATCAATGCAGCCAGCTTGTTATGATTTAAGAACATTTGCTCATTTTACAATCCATCTCTTGTTGGAGATCTAAATCTGGCTCATACCTGGAAGCAGAACAACCCGATGGAGTATATGACATAATCCTCTCGCGATGCTCCGATGGATGGCAGCACCGACACCATGTTGTACACCCCAACACAGAAGAAGAGCAGGAATCCCAACAGATGGCTCCAGATATTTACCGTCTCGTTAGACAGGATGAAGAGGCTGCACAGACATCAGATAGATAAAAAATGTCGTATTTTGTTGCTTCCACATGTATGAATTTAAAATGTCATCCCTTTTGTCTTTGTTTCTGCAACTGGAGCAACTTTAGGCAATAAGACTGAAAATATTTTAGCATCTCACCTTTTAATGCAAAGCCTGGAAGGCAGGTAGGCTCTGTATCCATCTGTGATGTATGGATTATCTCTCAGAAATACTGGGATCTGTTCATATGTGTACAGTCTGATGCCTCTGGGCACCAGTACAGGCCAGTACTGGTAACCTCCAAGCTCAATATAATGTGTAGTTTGGGCATTTTTCTGGGGCTTCAGGGACATGGCTGATCTAGCCGAGTCTGTTGAAGCTAAAAGCAAAATAAGAAAATAAAAAAGGCAAGTCATTAAACAACAGAATGACTGAAACAGGAACAAAGGGCATCCACATTTACTGTACTGGGAATCATTTCTTTGAAAATCACTGATTCTATTTGTCTATTTTCATAAGCAAAAACTGCCATAGCATCTGGGAGTTAAACAGCATGTGACAAATTTGCCTATTTCTTTGTTTTTATCCGACAGTCCAAAATCAGCAGGATGTGAAGGTGAAAGGGAACCCTGGGATCATTCAAATGTATGGACACATGTCAATTAAAACTTACTGATGACAGCTGGGCTGATCTGACCTGAATCACACCAGAAACGTCTGAATTAGCTGGAGAAGTTATGTCTGAGGGTCTGACAATTTACAGACGAAGGAGAAGCTTGAAAGGAGATGCTTAACCTTAGATATCGGTACTTACTGTTACTGTAATCAGGACAAACCTGAAATAAGTTTGACCAGAGTAAAAAATCGGTTCCAAAGGGCAATCATGTCCATTTTATTCCTAGAAAAAATAAGAAACTCCACAAGAAACCAGTTCTGCTCATAGTCTGTATTGTACAGACGTTGTTAATTTGTTTTATTAATTCATGCTTTCATATGCTATGAACATAAAATGTAGATTAGCTATATATGCTTAAAGGAATAGTACACCCAAAACATGATTAGCCTTCATTTTCTACTCACTCCCATGCTGAACAACACTCTGGAGTACTTTTTTGATATCTCAAATGCATCTGGAGATCTGGGAGGCTTCTTGCTGTCTGCTGACATTCAAATAATGGAGGTTATGGCGCCCGAGGCAGAAAGGTCCATAAAAGTCCACAAAAAACGTGTCAATATTCCTCCATACTGCTCGTCCAATGTATTCCAAGTGTCCTGAGTGGGTAGCGTCCATAATTTACTCAAAACGAAGTCATTTAGAATGTTTTTAGAGCATAAACAGAAGTGTATAGGATTTCCTAAAAGGGCGCTCACGAGTCTACGGAAAACGCGGCAGACCAAACCAGATGAAAGTGCGCATTCAGCGTCTGCTCTGCCGATAATGCAAGCGTAGAAGAAGAAATGTGATGTTTACCTGTGCAAAGAAAGAAACAACGAAAGAAAAATGTCTGAGGACTTCAGTGTTGAGGAAGAGCATGAGTTCATTGCCGAGCTGAATGCGCACTTTCGTCTGGTTTGGTCTGCCCCGGTTTCCGTAGACTCATGAACGCGCTTTTAGGAAATCCTATACACTACTGTTTATGCTCTAAAAACATTCTAAATGACTTCGTTTCGAGTAAATTATGGACTCTACCCACTCAGGGAATACATTGGACGAGCAGTATGGAGGAATATTGACACGTTTTTTGTGGACTTTTATGGACCTTTCTGCCTCGGGCGCCATGGACCTCCATTATTTGAATGTCAGCAGACAGCAAGAAGCCTCCCAGTTCTCCAGATGCATTTGAGTTTTAAAAAAAGTACTCTAGAGTGTTGTTCAGCATGGGGGTGAGTAGAAAATGAAGGCTAATCATGTTTTGGGTGTACTATTCCTTTAAGGATGAAGCTAGTCTACAAAGAGAAAAAACTGTAATAAACTTTTAAGTTTATTTGAACAGACCCCCTTTAATGAGTTTTATTATATAATCAAATGAATAAAAGTGAATAAGTCTATGATGTACATTTATAAAGCAAATTGCAAAAAATGCATCACTACAGCCTGTAAATTTGTAATAAGTTTAATTACATGAAACCTATTTACTGTATGGATATAAAAGGGAGCCGAAATATAGTCTTAACTCTACTTAGTCCTTTTTGAAATAAAATATTTAGTACGCTTTATCCGTTTTAAATAAATGAAAAAAAAAACTTTACTCACAAACACGTGTATTTATATATACAAATATAATCATACATACACATATCCTGCAGCTCATAAAGAGGATTACGCCAGCACCTGATTCTTGCCAATTAGATAGTTTTCGCATTACACATTTCTATGAGCCGAATGTTTCTTAAATAACATATAAACTTAGATTAAGATTATAATGAGGTCTGGAGTGATTAAACACATTTATTCATCAAATAAATCTAATAAATCGACGGGATTTTCAAAGCGGTTTGGTCTCCAGCGGGTAGCTGATGCTAACCAGGCTAGTTAGCAATTTGCTTTATTTATAGCTCATAACATAAACTCAACTTACCTTTTAACTTGGTGTATTTGTAGTTTGAGACATTTTGTGGCTTAAAATATGAACTACGCATTTGTAAAGATGTATTAACATTTAATTAAAAATAAAAGTCTAAAAAATTCTTCTCCACATCTTCACTTAAGACGCCATCAGATTTAAAGGACCCCTTCAGCGCGTCTAAACACTGCCTGATTAAAAAATAATAATATTAATAATAATGAACATCAACCCCTGCACATATTTGGAACTAAGAACAACAGACGTTAAACATGGAGACAAATCCTAACTAAATTTTTCAAAGAAAAAGGCTTGTTTACCCTGATGTAAAACCATAATTCTATAACACACTTAGCAAAACCTCATACAAGGTTAAAATGTATTATAAATTTTTGTAGTATATTTCAGGTCAGTAAATGCAATTAAAAATGTTATGTAAATAAAACTTTTATTAAAACTAAGAAAAGATTTAGAAACATTTATAGACTCTGTCTTACAGAATGATTACAATGCAATGTTTCATATTTTTGAATAAACACATAGTTTTAGGAATTTGTGGAACAGATAAATAGATAGTAATGTTAAAAATAACGTATTCATACTTTTTTATTTTATTTTTTTATTATACAACTAAAAAGCTTGCTTGTTTTCCTGCTGGAAGATAAACCTCCACTCTGAGCAGATTCCACACCAAAGTAATGCATCCCTACAGTTTGATGCTCACCACAATTTTATTACAATAGGTGTTCCCAATATGATGTTTAGTTTTAATTTATTGGCACACCCTGGGCCAAAATAATTAACTTTCATCTGACAAGAACATGTTTTGCATGATTGCTGATTGGTAGATGCACTGTGGAAACTGTGGAGAAGGTTATTTTGACTTTTCCTAAAACATTTAACAGTATTTCCTCTAGCATAAAGATCTAATTTGTGTAGCCCATTACTTATTGGTGTTATGCCAAGAAATTCTTCCATCTGAGCTATTATTTTAATAATAATAAATGAAGTTTATTGGTAACTGTAGATCATCCAGGCAGACCACTGGTCCCTAAGGCACAAAAAACAAAAGGCAAATTATATTAGAGCAGATTGTAAATCACAAAATTGAAATAAGCTGCTCATACGAATGGAGTATTTGTACCTTTTTAAAGTTGTGCTTTCTTTGTGTTTAAATTTCTTAAACTCAGCGTTTTGAATATTTAAAAAAAATTATCTATAGAGAGATTATTGGATAAGGGACAATTTTGAGATTCAACTACGGCTTGTTAACATTTAAAACAGATTTGGTGAGATGTCTGTTATGTGTCAACACAACATTGTTTTGTTCTTTGAGTTTAAACAGCTTTTTAATGCCTCAGTAATTCATAGATCACTACATTTATTGGCACTCCTGAATTTTGATAGAGGAAAAATAAAAATAATAAAATGATAATAAAAAAAATTATAAAAATTTGAATTAACCATAAATCCATTCTTTATTTTATTTTTTTATTTTTTGGAGTGAGTGGTTCCTCTGTCAGGAAATAATAGTTCTTAACAGAGCTGTGGTGCTTCAGATATTGAAACCATTTAGCAATCAGCTTGCAATAAATCTAACTAGAGCATTTTAACTTATTCTTTCTGTTTCTGTTTTGCTGAGGTATAAATATAAGCTTACACAGATGACCGTTTCTCTCAGCCACTCCATAAAGTTGGAATTATGAGAAACAATTCTTAGTAAGTAGATGTTTTTCTGTCTTTATGATATAAACTAGAAGCTTTATCTATAAGTAAAAGTAAATAGTACAGTCTAAAAAGTAGACAGGGTGTTTGCCTTAAAGAATACAATTGAAAGTTGGAGACTGATGACTAAAAAGAAGTGCCTCCCACTCTGCTTTTAGAAATTCTGGGAACCATTAAACCTGCAGATTGAGTGTGAGGTGCTCTACTAAAAACATAAAGAACTATATTATTTATATATTACTTATAAGCCGTAAGTCAGTCGGGGAGGAGGCTCTGTCTCCAATTGCTATTGTTAAAGAGGCATGTCACCTATGACAGCCAATGTCATACAGAGACCTAAGGTATTCAGGGTGACTCCCATCCACCCCTGAAGCCTTGCAGCCATAGATTGCTTTTTAAACCTTGGTGGCTTCACCTTGTGTGATCAATAAGTCCACCCCCAGTCTCTGCTTCCTCCAGGGTGGATATCTAAGCCGTGTTGAAGAGATCTTCAAATTATTCCTTCCACTATCCAAATATGTGCTCAGTCAAGGTACTCAACTCCTCACACCCACTAAAAAGATTGTTAGTGAAGCACTACATTCCCCTCCAGATGCGCTGGACAGTTTGCCCTAATCGCTTCGAGGCTGATTCATGGTGATTCTCCTTGGTCTCTCCAAACACCATCCAAAATCATCCAGGAGAAGTGATGCTGCAAGTCATTGACTCAGAACTATCAGCTCCGATTTCCTTAAATAGAAAACTTTTAACAAGTCTGTCTGTATGATTTGATTAAATTATCTATAAAGTACCTTGAGATGATAAATTGTGAAATGGCACCAAATAAATAAACTGATTTGATTTGAAATTTTAAATACCAACAACTTATAAAAAGGTTGGATGAAGACCCAATCGATTTATTTTTAAGTTAAAATAGAAAATAAAATTTAATAGTTGGAGAACTGCAATGAAGAGTTGCATCCTATTGTTAGCAAGTTCTTAGACTTTGAGAAAAACTACAGAAAGAAAAAAAAAAGATACATTTGCTTCAAAACAAAAGTTGAATATATGGTAATCAGTATATACCGACGGTTAAGTAAGATAGAGCTTCTGTGATGCTGTGGGCCAGTTTATCTTCCAAAGTCACTGAGAACCTTCTAAGAGTACATGACAGGACTAAATAAAGAACAAGAACATTTGAAACTTGTTGAAGAAGACAAGGCATAAAAGAAGAGCCATCTCTTTAGTTTTATGAAAGGTCATGGAAAAAGACTGAAAAGAGGACTGTACAAACATGAGTCTTTGCAGCAAAAAAGCTCAAACAATGACGGTAAATTTGAGTGTTAAAATAACCAAATGTTAAATGGCATCATTAATAGACATTCAGAACTAATAATGAAGATTGCTTTGAAAGATTACAACTTCTGGGTCCTTAAACTAAAACATGCAGGACTTATTGGTAGTTGAAGTTGTTGCGGCTCCTCATGCTGTCTTACACCTCTCCATTGCAGACTGTCATCAGGAATCCTCATCCGAGTGAGAATCCTCCGCAGACCTTTCAGGTTTGAGGGATGTTGGAGGATTCCCTCCGGAGTGAAGTCACACTCGGTGCTCCCTCGGCTGTTTACACCCCCACTTTAATTGCCTCATTCTCAAGTGGAAGTGTGTTCTTCATTATCACTTCTAATACACCTCTCAGCACATCCACTCTGGCAAAGTGTCAGCTGCCATGCCAAGTTAAGACTGTAACTCGTGCATACAAGGGCAAGCGATAGAAATCTGCTGCTTCTACCATCCCTGTGAATATCGTAAGTGATTTTACAGGACAGCAGTCAGCAGTGACACGTTACAAATACTAAGAAGGAAAAGTAGATCTCTGAATCTGTTCCCAACATGCTCCTTAGAGATACTTAGCGCGTCATATGTAAGCTCTTTTTCCTCTATGTTTAAGGAAATTGCTTGACATCTGGGAAATGACTTTGATCTGCTTTTCTAAGTATTTATCCTCTGTACTGTTGCTGCACTGGTCTGAACTCTACTCCGTAACAAATCAGATTGCTTCTCTAAGTACCCAACAAAGCCGTCGCTACATTAATTATTTATTTGCAAACTACAGTACTCCTCTGAACCATAAGTTTTCATATTTTCTCATTTCCAACACACATACAGAAAACATTTTAACATAATGGAGCTGAATTGCATTATAATTGCAGCTGGCTTTGCTTCCTTGACAATTTTAGGTCTGTCCCTTCCAAACGAAGAACTGTTAGACTGGTTTAAATGGAGAAAGACAAGTCTCTAGGCTACCAATGTCCTTTGGGACTGTCAAGGTCATCATCTGAACACAAAGCTACACTGGTGCGCTCCTTTCACAGTTACAGGAAGACTGTGAGATACTAAATGCACTGGATGTTATGCATCGTCTCACAGATGTTAGAGTCGTTTTGAGTTGGCTGCACATTACTGCAAAGAGGATAAATTGAACATGACATAAATAGCACTATATACAAGTCTTTACTTCATATTCAAAGCTTTTTAGATGCATGTTATATTTTGTTCTGTCAAACTCTGAAAAACCAGACAAATGCATCTGTGTTAGATGCTTAATTCCCCTCAATTCAATTTATTGTTACAGCACAAATTCACAAAACAAAGACATTAAGATTACTGCACTCTCACTGATCACTTTATTGGGAACTCCTTGCTATTGTTACTGTAGGTTGGATTCCATTTGGCTACAGAACTACTCTAATTCTTTGAGGCACATGTTCAAGAAGGCCCTGAAAATACTCATACTAAAATAACTTCTTACACTTGTAGCAATTTAGCTGCAGATCAATGAAGAAATTGTGCTTTTTTACCACATTCTGCATGTGTCTGGTTGGATGAGATCAGGAGACTGTGGAGGCTTTGGAAAAACTCTTAATCCGGTTACCAGTTTAAGTCTATTTGAAATTTTTTATACAGCTCATTTACCTGCCAGGAGCAGCCACATTCAGTCATTTACTAACATGTTAACACATCAATGGTGGCAAGTCTGTGAGGCAGACACCCTGTCTACTTTTAAGACTTGGCTTAAAATGTTCATTTTTGACAAAGCTTGATGAGTGGCTCCCATTATCCTGAGCTATCTCTATAGCTATGCTGCTATAGGCTTAGACTGCTGGAGGACATAGGGACTACTTTCATCATTCTGCTTCAATCTATCTATTCTCTCATTCTGCAGTATTTGATAGTGTAAACCCTAACATCATGCTCCTTCTGCTTTTCTTGTCATAGTAGGTTCATCTTGTCTGGTCCTGTTTAGTTTTTTTACCCTAGAGAGAAATATCAGCTGGACTGCTGCCATCAACACCTTAGATCAGTGGTTCTCAATCCTGGTCCTCAAGTAGCACTGCCCTGTGTGTTTTAGGTCTCTACTTGGTGCCACACGTCTGACTTAAATGAATTAGCCATCTCCAGCACTTGACGGCTGCTGAGGAGTCTATGCAATCATTTTAATCAGGTGTGCTGCAACAGATTGACATCTATAACATGCAAGGCAGTGATACTTGAGGACCAAAATTCAGAACCACTGTCTTAGATTATAGATGATGGACCTGGGCCTGTTTTTTTTTTTTTTTTTTTTTGTTATTATTCAGTCCTTTTTTTCTTCTAGCTATGGGTTCAGTTTTACTTTGACTGGCTGTATGAACCACTTTACTATTACCTTTTCTAACATATTACCTATTTTTGGATCAGTGCTTCTATCTTTATTTTGTATGTTTGCTTCTGTCTCTTTGAACCTGAAACTTTGAAACTTTGCACCAGCAGAATGCTGTCCTGCTGAGCATAGTGCTACTGGAGGTTTGTTTTTCCTCTCCACTGTCATGCAAGCAGTGTGAGGAACTGCTGTCGAGTCAATAAGTCAATGCAATCGGTTAGTTTTCCAGCTGATTGCACTGACTTTGAACCAAGCATTGACTAGAAGAATTTGAACCAAGCTAAATGGATGGTCTGATTGATTTGTCTCTGCCATTTGCCATTAATTGGTACCACCAATTCGTCTAACGACCAACGGCTGGCAAGCTGGGTAAAGTCTCTTGCCGAAGGACAACTTGATGTAGACAGAAGGAGGGCAGACGGATACAGCAACAAACTGGCCAAACTTAGCAACCCGCTGGTTACAGAACAAACTTCTGCCTCCTGAGCTAACGTTGCCCAAAAATGATCACCCTTCTGTCCGAATGCAGCAACTAAAATTGATAATTATTAAATCAGGAAGCAATTTCATGATCCGTCACTGTCCACTTTTGGTGAGACAGTGATGTTTTGGTTTTTCAGGTAGTGTTCTTTTGCTGAATCTCGTCCAGAAATGGCAATCTATATATCCTAGCTCATTGTTACAGGTGAATTTGCTTTAATGTTTAATGCTCAACAAACCTCCCCATATTTTTGATCCATTTCCCTTAAACCTTTTTGATGGTTGTGCACAAGATTTGCAGTAGAAATGACAAGATCAGCCCCTCTAGTAGTCCCATCAGTAACTCCTCTAAAGTCCTTTGGCTTATTTAAACCTACTAAAATTCCTTTCTTTTTCTCATACTGATGCTGAATAAGCGCTTGAGCAAGTTGTCTTCACCAGTTCTAGGTGGAAATGAGTTTCTGCTTTGCTTTTGGTAGATTGGTTATTTGTTAAATTAAACAGCTCCCCTTAATAAAGTGGCGTATGCATAATCAAAACAAAGCCAGTAAAATTCCACCATGAAGACAGATTAGAATGAAAATAAAATTGTTCCAATTCAATCCAAGGTACAATAAAATTTAAAGGAATTTACTTCATAATGTCAATTGGGAGAAAAATGTATATCCAAGCCAGCAAGCAGGTGGTGACAGTGGAAAGTAAAAATTACTTCTTTTTTTAAAACACCTGGTAGTTCTAGGTTTAGTTGACTTTGAATTGCAACAATAAAGGAGAAAGAAAATTACACGGAAGCACCAACCAAGAGGTACTTTCTACAGGAAAGAGAAACACAGTACTACCATTAGGCCCTTTACAGGGCGGAGGCCGCCTTGTAGCAGAGCGCTCGTCAGCAGTCGATGGGTCTCATTGGCTTTATTTATAGTCAGCGCCACAAGACATCTGCTGGAGACAAGACTCTGTCCCTTTATGTCCACACAGCGCTGCACAGAGGGAGCTTGTCACTGTGTCTTTTTTCAAAGGCGTACTGTTTGCAAGGACCCTGGCCAGAAAAGGAGAGAGGAGGCAGAGGTCTCCTCTAGCAGGACGAGTGTCCTCTCCTATTGCTTTTTCCATGGATCTGATTAACAGGACCGGAAGACAGAGGGAGGCTTCACAGTTTGTCGCATCCTGCATGTTAGCCGATGTTTACTCGATCTGAGAGCTGTTGTTTGTTTGGTGTCTTCAGTCTACTCGTCGCTCGCCACTATTTTGGGACCCTGACACTTGGATGTGGCTCGACAACCGCCTGATGCGGCCTCGGCTTCTCCTCACCCCATCTTCCTCCTCCTACTCCCCCCTGCCTCCGTGTCACACAGTTTCTCTTCCTCTCCCGTTCACTCATCTTCGTACTGAGGACGCCTGTGACCGCTTCCAGCCTTGACACAAAGCACTGCGGACAGCTCTTTGCTCTTCCTGCAGAGCGGGGGGTGAATTCAGTCTGCCGCAGAGAGAGGGAAAGGAGGAGGAGTGTGAAAACATTCTGCTGATGTGTTCCTGAAAAGGAGAGCTCTGAGGAAAGCAGTGGTTAGAAATAAAAGCACCTGCTTAGGGAATATTCCAAAAAATATATATATTGTTTGACACTTTTTGGTCTGTTTTTAACAAAAGCTCTATGGCAGCAGAGTAGATCTAAAAAACTTGTAGCTGACACTGAAATCTAGCTCAATGGTGGTTTACACAAAGAGTAGGATTATCTGATTTTCAAATAATACAAGAGCTTTGAGGAAAATAACTTTGTCAGTATAGGATTTAGTTTGAAGGTAAAGCAGGAAATTGGTCAAATCAGTTAATTATCTTTGACTTCTCTCTAAGAAGGGAAGTGTTGGTTTTTGAATATTCAGAAAAAAAAATATAATCTCAATGCCTCTCCAAATATTTCACACAATGATGTTAGAATTGCTCTGTTTTTGGAAAGCATTCTAAGCAAACTGGGATCTCTTCCTCCTGCCACAGTAGTTTGATGACTAATTAAAGCTTGCAGCAGCTTAACAGTCTATCGCTGTTAAAAAATATAACAGGATAGAAAATAAATTTTGTCTTTTTATTGTCTTCTGCTTTTCTGAGATCAGGTGCAAGATGCCAACAGGTCGGTAACAACAGTCTGCAGCTCCCCCTGCCACTCGTCTCTAAACTCCAGTTCTTAAGGGTCAGGGTCCTGTGACTTTCCATTTTTTTTCTGTTGCACAATACTCAAGTTGGTTAACAGAGTTCTGAGATTTGAGTTTGAGACAACTATTCCTAAACAAGAGCAGCAAATTCTGGGTTTCTCTCTGCAGGGAGATGTGATGAAATGCCTTTATCAACTCCCACTGTGTCCTTCAAGGTCTTCTATGGCCCCAATATTTCTGTTTTTTATATAAATAGCATCATACTGAAACAAAACAGTAAATTTGGTGTACTTAAAAAATGTACTACCACATCGAATTGATTTTGTTAAACTTTAAATGTTTCATGCATATTTCCCCGCCCCTTTTGCATTTTTGCTTTTTCCTCGATTAATACATAGTACTGTAAAATGTTGCATACTTTAATTACGGATGAAAATGCAAAAGCGGTGAAGTAAATTGGTTATTATTCAGCGTTCCTTTTCTATATTCTTCTGTTTCTGTAACAATTTTCAGTTTGCTAAAAAACTGAAATCTTGATGAGTCATTTTTTTCTTAAAATAAGTGCATTTTGTTCTTGGATTGAGGAGGTAAACGAGACATTTTGCCAATGGAACAAGAAAATGTACACTTAAAATAAGAAAACACAATTGCATTGTCTTATTTCAAGTGCATATTGTTTAATTAGCTTATTTTAAGAGTGTAAACACTTATTCCATAGGCAAACTACACTCACCGGCCACTTTATTAGGTACACCTGTCCAACTGCTCGTTAACACTTAATTTCTAAGCAGCCAATCACATGGCGGCAACTCAGTGCATTTAGGCATGTAGACATGGTCAAGACAATCTCCTGCAGTTCAAACCGAGCATCAGTATGGGGAAGAAAGGTGATTTGAGTGACTTTGAACGTGGCATGATTGTTGGTGCCAGAAGGGCTGGTCTGAGTATTTCAGAAACTGCTGATCTACTGGGATTTTCACGCACAACCATCTATAGGGTTTACAGAGAATGGTCCGAAAAAGAAAAAAAATCCAGTGAGCGGCAGTTCTGTGGGCGGAAATGCTTTGTTGATGCCAGAGGTCAGAGGAGAATGGCCAGACTGGTTCGAGCTGATAGAAGGGCAACAGTGACTCAAATAACCACCCGTTACAACCAAGGTGGGCAGAAGAGCATCTCTGAACGCACAGTACGTCGAACTACAATTTGCACAAGCTCATCGAAATTGGACAATAGAAGATTGGAAAAACGTTGCCTGGTCTGATGAGTCTCGATTTCTGCTGCGACATTCTGGTGGTAGGGTCAGAATTTGGCGTCTACAACATGAAAGCATGGATCCATCCTGCCTTGTATCAACGGTTCAGGCTGTTGGTGGTGGTGTCATGGTGTGGGGAATATTTTCTTGGCACTCTTTGGGCCCCTTGGTACCAATTGAGCATCGTTGCAACGCCACAGCCTACCTGAGTATTGTTGCTGACCATGTCCATCCCTTTATGACCACAATGTACCCAACTTCTGATGGCTACTTTCAGCAGGATAATGCGCCATGTCATAAAGCTGGAATCATCTCAGACTGGTTTCTTGAACATGACAATGAGTTCACTTTACTCAAATGGCCTCCACAGTCACCAGATCTCAATCCAATAGAGCATCTTTGGGATGTGGTGGAACGGGAGATTCGCATCATGGATGTGCAGCCGACAAATCTGAAAAACTGTGTGATGCCATCATGTCAATATGGACCAAACTCCCTGAGGAATGCTTCCAGCACCTTGTTGAATCTATGCCACGAAGAATTGAGGCAGTTCTGAAGGCAAAAGGGGGTCCAACCATTACTAGCATGGGGTACCTAATAAAGTGGCCGGTGAGTGTATCTCATTTACCTACTCAAATTAAGGGCAAATGCACCTTGTTTAAGATATTTTTACTTATTTTTAGATCGTTTTTCCAGTGTGTAAAAAATTTCCAAATATCCTGCTGTCAGTTTAGGTGGCGCTATACAAAATAAATAATATAAATGTGGTGATGAAAAAAGTGGTGATGTGGATTTCTTTTCCCAAAGAAAGAGGGGAATCACCATAGCAACCATGACTGGTTCTTAGTTAGAGTAACTCAATGGATTTGTTGTTTGTAAATTGTCTGTTAGTAGTGGCAGATGGCTGCTCATACTGAGCCTGGTTCTGGTCTTACTGGAGATTTCTTCATGTTAATGGTAACAATGATGAGGCAAGAAAAGAATATCCGATAAATAAACTAAAATATTTTTTTTTTATAAAAAAAAGACTAAAAATGGATTGTTGGTCAATAGCTGCATTGGTGAACTTCAGTTTCTCACTCTGTTTTTTTTTTTATTAGTTTGCTTTCTGCTTTGATACTGGAAAAATGGTAAACTAAGTTGATATATAAACTCCGAGCAAGCAGCTTTGTTTCAGAGCCCGTATGTGAATCAGACTGAAAAAAGAAAAGTTAAATGTCAAATGATCAAATGTTCAAATACAAATATCTGACTTTATCTTCAAAGCATCTGGCCCACTGAGCTCTTTCTGGGACGTTGCTGCGATTCGTTTGTTTGTGGAAAGTTTCATCTGTGTAACAATATTGAAAGGCATTAATCTTAATCTGCAGATTTTACGTGTACTTTTTTGAGTCTTAGAAGATACATCTGGTTCTTTGACTTTTAATTCCTGCTGGGAGTCCAAACAAAAGTGAAAAACAATTTTTTCTTTTACTATAATGTAGGGATTAAGCAGAAGGGCAGTGTAGTAGTTCCAGGACACTTAGCTGCTGTTGGGAATGGGATTACAGCTCTGCATGTGTTGCACTTTTTTTTGCAGCTGGACGAAACTTAGTGGTAATCCTTAATGGATCAAAACCAGAAAACAGCTCATCCCCATCACTCAGAGACAGCAAGCTTAATGACACAAAGACGATGTCTGTTTGGTAATTTATTTCCCTTACATTCAGTGTGAAGCTAAAATAAGCCCTTTATTACAAAACTCTGCAAAGATTGCAGCTGCATATGCGCCGCGAGTTATCTGCTTTCTGCAGAGCTACACGGAACACAGATTAGTTTTCCTGACTTTTGAAAAGAAGATTTAGATTTCAAAAGCAATGTAATTGTGGATTTTTTCTAACCTGAAGAGGTTTTACATGATTGGCAACATGTAGCGTTCAGAAGATATGCAGCATATTTTAAGCCAGCTCAAAATACCTGACCATGAAAGGAAATTATGTTTTTTTTTTTCCATTTCAAATATTGCAATATTGAAATAAACCCAGCTACAAGAATGCAGCGATTATGGGAAATAAATATATATTAATGATTATGTTTCTTGTAAATGATCAACTTAACAATCATTGATTTTTATCAATTACCAGCATTTTTTGTTAAAAACTCTCCATATGCATACACACAAACACACACACACACACATATATATATATATATATATATATATATATATATACATGTATATACACAGTTGTGCTTGAAAGTTTACATACACTCCCATTAAAGAAAACAAAATCACACTAGTAATTCATATAACACAGAATTATAATAAAAAAGTATTAATAAAAAAAACATTACTAGATAGTAATTCAGTAAAATAAGATATTGATTCATATATACAGTGGGGCAAAAAAGTATTTAGTCAGCCACCAATAGTGCAAGTTCTCCCACTTAAAAAGATGAGAGAGGCCGGTAATTTTCATCATAGTTATAGCTCAACTATGAGAGACAAAATGAGAAAATCACATTGTCTGATTTTTAAAGAATTTATTTGCAAAATATGGTGGAAAATAAGTATTTGGTCAATAACAAAAGTTCATCTCAATACTTTGTTATATACCCTTTGTTGGCAATGACAGAGATCAAACGTTTTCTGTAAGTCTTCACAAGGTTTTCACACACTGTTGCTGGTATTTTGGCCCATTCCTCCATGCAGATCTCCTCTAGAGCAGTGATGTTCTGGGGCTGTCGCTGGGCAACACGGACTTTCAACTGCCCCACTGTATATATATATACAGTATATATATATATACAGTGGGGCAAAAAAGTATTTAGTCAGCCACCAATAGTGCAAGTTCTCCCACTCAAAAAGATGAGAGAGGCCGGTAATTTTCATCATAGATATACCTCAACTATGAGAGACAAAATGAGAAAAAAAAAAATCCAGAAAATCACATTGTCTGATTTTTAAAGAATTTATTTGCAAAATATGTTGGAAAATAAGTATTTGGTCAGTTACAAACAAGCAAGATCCCTGGCTCTCACAGACCTGTAACTTCTTCTGTAAGAGGCTCCTCTGTCCTCCACTCGTTACCTTCATTAATGGCACCTGTTTGAACCCGTTATCTGTATAAAAGACACCTGTCCACAACCTCAAACAGTCACACTCTAAACTCCACCATGGCCAAAACTAGAGATCTGTCAAAGGACACCCGAAACAAAATTATAGACCTGCACCAGGCTGGGAAGTCTGAATCTGCAATAGGTAAACAGCTTGGTGTGAAGAAATCAACTGTGGGATCAATTATTAGAAAATGGAAAACATACAAGACCACTGATAATCTTCCTCGATCTGGGGCTCCACGCAAGATCTCACCCCGTGGGGTCAAAATGATCACAAGAACGGTGAGTAAAAATCCCAGAACCACATGGGGGGACCTAGTGAATGACCTGCAGAGAGCTGGGACCAAAGTAACAAAGGCTACCATCAGTAACACACTACACCGCCAAGGACTCAAATCCTACAGTGCCAGACGTGTCCCCCTGCTTAAGCCAGTACATGTCAAGGCCCGTCTCAAGTTTGCTAGAGAGCATTTGGATGATCCAGATGATGACTGGGAGAATATCATATGGTCAGATGAAACCAAAATAGAACTTTTTGGTAAAAACTCTACTCGTCGTGTTTGGAGGAGAGAGAATGCTGAGTTGCATCCAAAGAACACTATACCTACAGTGAAGCATGGGGGTGGAAACATCATGCTTTGGGGCTGTTTTTCTGCTAAGGGACCAGGACGACTGATCCGTGTGAAGGAAAGAATGAATGGGGCCATGTATCGTCAAATTTTGAGTGAAAACCTCCTTCCATCAGCAAGGGCATTGAAGATGAAACGTGGCTGGGTCTTTCAGCATGACAATGATCCCAAACACACCGCCCGGGTAATGAAGGAGTGGCTTCGTAAGAAGCATTTCAAGGTCCTGGAGAGGCCTAGCCAGTCTCCAGATCTCAACCCCATAGAAAATCTTTGGAGGGAATTGAAAGTCCATGTTGCCCAGCGACAGCCCCAGAACATCACTGCTCTAGAGGAGATCTGCATGGAGGAATGGGCCAAAATACCAGCAACAGTGTGTGAAAACCTTGTGAAGACTTACAGAAAACGTTTGATCTCTGTCATTGCCAACAAAGGGTATATAACAAAGTATTGAGATGAACTTTTGTAATTGACCAAATACTTATTTTCCACCATATTTTGCAAATAAATTCTTTAAAAATCAGACAATGTGATTTTCTGGATTTTTTTTCTCATTTTGTCTCTCATAGTTGAGGTATATCTATGATGAAAATTACCGGCCTCTCTCATCTTTTTGAGTGGGAGAACTTGCACTATTGGTGGCTGACTAAATACTTTTTTGCCCCACTGTGTATATATATATATATATATATATATATATATATATATATAATTAGGTCAAAAGCAAAATGCAAAATGAGAAACACCGTTAGTGTTTTTCAGTTATACTTTCTTTTTCTTATGTTATTTCTTCTCAATTGCTTTCTGAATACTATTTCCCTTTAGACTGAGTTGAATAACCTTGAATAAGACATAAATGAGTCATCCTCTAACTTGTGTGTGCAAACAACTGATGAGACCTGATATGCTTCTAAGAAAGATGGATGAATGGATGGACAGACAGGTGGAAGGATGGATGGATGGATGGACAGACAGGTGGAAGGATGGATGGATGGATGGATGGATGGATGGATGGATGGATGGATTGATGGATGGATGGATGGATGGATGGATGGATGGACGGACGGACAGGTGGATGGATGGATGGATGGATGGATGGATGGATGGATTGATGGATGGATGGATGGATGGACAGACAGGTGGAAGGATGGATGGATGGATGGACAGACAGGTGGAAGGATGGATGGATGGATGGATGGATGGACAGACA
This sequence comes from Cyprinodon diabolis, assembly GCA_030533445.1. NCBI lineage: Eukaryota > Metazoa > Chordata > Actinopteri > Cyprinodontiformes > Cyprinodontidae > Cyprinodon > Cyprinodon diabolis. The sequence continues at coordinate 13,152,737 of CM060073.1, forward strand.
GGTGGAAGGATGGATGGGTGGATGGATGGATGGACAGGTGGATGGATGGATGGATGGATGGATGGATGGATGGATGGATGGATGGATGGATGGATGGATGGATGGATGGACGGACGGACAGGTGGATGGATGGATGGATGAAAACCTCTGTTCACCAGGATATATTAATATTTTCCAGATTCCTTTTTTTATTTTTGCAGATTTGTTTTATGGTTTACATTAGAATTAACTTTAAATTATATTAGTTAAGGCTGGTTATGAGAAACATACTTTTTTTTGAGTAAAAGAAGATGAGAAAACAACAAAAAGCTTTGATAAAAAAATAATCCATTTATAATTGTGAGTATGGCATTTCTGTCCCTTTAACCCACTGATTTATTCCTTTATGTGTTTTAAATATGGTTTTCCTTTAGGTTAATGTCCACTGTATGTTATATTTCCCCTTTGAAAGGTTTGTTTTTCTTTCTTTTTTGTATGCATCAGTTTGATTTAGTTCGATCAATAAAACCCTCAAAAAACAATTTATCAGCTTGTATTACACTTGGTTGTCAGTGTAAGTGTACTGAAATTACTGCAGTGAAATCATTTAGTTTTTTGCTTCACCCCTGAAGGAAAAGCTATTCTAGGTTAATAAAAAAAACATTGCCAACCATTTTCAGGGAAATAAATCAGAGTCTTTCTTCCTGATGTATATTTACACTCTAAATGATGTCTAAATTTTGTGAGTCTCGTAAGAAGAGAGGCTGCAGTTCCAGCCTTCTCCTCTGGAGGTCACTCTGTACCTGCTTTGGGCATCAACAGAATGTCACCCACTCTAAATAACTCAGCTGCCTCATATTTAACAGCAGAGAGCTGCTGATTCTAATCTGTCCATCAATGTGGAGCAGAAGAGGTACAGTATAGAGCCACATAGGATCCATAGATCAGAGTTAAATTTGCACATTTAACTGTTAAATGTTAGTTAGCTGTTCGTCAATTTTTCTTTTTTACTTTAAAGGATCTTTTCTGCTATCTTAGAACCTTACAAATCCTTAAATCTATTTTCCTGAGTCATACTTTGGTTATCTTTATTATATGGGAGATTATATAATTAAGGTTTATAAAAAAAGAGTCCAGATATTCTAATAAGGGTGAGTTTGAGTTAGTCTAAATGACCAAGGTTTCAGGATGTAAATCCCAGACTGGGCCCAGTTGTTTGTTGTAGCTCCTTCACTATGTGTCTGCAACAAAAGACTCCCAGCTGCAGAGCCATGAGTCAGACAGTTAAAGGAGCCCTTTGTTTTCACTCTGTAGGCTGCGGGGGGCGCTATGGTAACTCTGATGGGGGGCACCATGGAGACATGGGAGCCCCTAAATTGACTCCTGCATAAAGAGCACAGCAATCAAAGTATGATTTATTAAAAGTTAGTGCTTTAAATCCTGGTACAAACTGAGGTTATGATTAGTGAAAGGGGCGACTGGGACGTCCAGATGATTAAAATGGATCAGCAGATAAATCAGTGTTGATAAATAATTTGGGTTTAAACAGACTGAGAAACTATTTTTAAATACGGTCCTGTAGAAGTATTTTCTCCAAGGATTATTTCCCAACCTGCTGTCAGAAAATCTCAAACTGCTGAAACGTTACTTCAAAGATGTGAGGCCTTTATCTTATGCAACCCAGGATGCTGCAGATTTCATCAAGATAATGTGTTTCATGTCTCCTGGCAATGAAAAGGGGTGTAGCTAGTAGAAGATACCTGCAGCTGATATCTTTTGTGTCTGCTGTATTTTCCACATTGTCAGACCACTGCTTATAATACTGTTCTCTGAAAGTTACATCTCATCTCAATGCAAAGGCAAAATAGAAAGATCTTTAAAAGTTCAGGTTGGATCCATTTGTTTCAGACGGTTGCCAGACTGAGACTTTTCTCTCTTTTTTTTTTTTTAACTATAACACAGAAACAAATAGAGCAGCATCCTCTCCAGGGAGTCTATATAATGCTGTTTTATATTTTGTGTTAATAATGTGAGGATACTAAACTCACAAGTGTAGATTTATGGAATTATGTAAAGGTATAGTCGAGGATGTTCTTTTTCCAGTTGGATCATCAAAATAAGTGGTCCTCCTAATTTTCAATCATTCTGGTGATATGTTAAGGTAAGGCCGTCCTGCATCCTCGTCCTCATTTTCACTTACTGGTGGTGAGCCTGACATACTGGAAAAATTGAAAATCCAATTTTGCAATTGGAACGTAAACTTGTATGAGCGATGCAAACAGCAACTTTTAAATGGATCGTGCACGAGGAGAAATAGGCTAGTGCTCCCGCGCGCATTTATTAGGCATTCCCTTTTGGGAACAAGTACAGGGTTGTGCATGTGCATTTTTTTTAAAGTGGAGAGGGAGGGTCTTTTCAAAAATTTGCGAAAATCCCTCACTATTACTTTAACTACAGGTATCTTTGTTCAGATTCTAGATCTTAATAAAACAACATGTGATCTTTTCAAGTTTTTTTTTTTTTTTTTTCCAAATCAGGCGTAGTCTCAAGTCTGTTGCCCTTATTCAGACTTGAGAACTCTCAGAACTTTATCTCTTTCAGAACTAAGATAAACATTTTCTGATCAGAACCACAGCACCTAGGTCACTTACAGTATAGCCCTCCTGTAGGCTAGACATCCGCTAACGCTGGTTCTTAGTCCTACATTATTTAATGAAAATGTAATAATTATATTGCAACTTTCCATATTCATTAGCAGTTATCTTTTAAATGTTAAACATTGAATTTAACCATCCAAAAATCTTCTGAAGGCCTATGTTAAAGACTGATACAATGTAATATCCTTTTTGAAATACAAATAGGCATTTGACATCTAAGATAAACAATAGACAATAGTTCATTACAAAATGGTACCTAGGCGGAAGTTCAACTGAATAAGTTGATTACTCGCCTTCATTCGCCTACGACGCAGCCAGTCAGCTTTGAACCACGCCTTCACGAAAGACCAATCAGCATCCAAAGTTCACCTTAAAAGGCCTCTGATCTGCAACTCGTCTGCTACCTAGTGCGCAGGCAGTGGTTGCCTCGTATGACTTCATTCAGATGACCCAGCTTCAACCCACCTCCAGCCCCTCCTCCACCATCGTAGCTAAAACTTCATCAGAGTTCTTCACCAGACTCTTACTGCGTTCCACGTTTCATTTAAACCGGTCCGGCAGAAGACCGCCATGTTGAGCCTGGTTTTGCCAGAGTTTTCTTCCCAATGGGGAGTTTTTCCTCTCTACTGTCACTTCATGCTTGCTCATCATGGGCAGGTTCTCTGGACTTTCATCTTCCAAACTGGACAAGCTGGACTTCCATCTTCTAGGTCCCTAAGTAAAGCTCCAGTATCAGCTGACGCAGTCCACTGGATCTCCTCATAAAGCTCAGCAGACCGTCTCACTAACCAGCAGTCTACAGACTGACCAACTTCATCTGTCTCCACTCCACCATCATTTACAGGCCTGGGTAAGTAGTAATTGTATCAATAAATTTCTTCTAATTGTCTTTTCTCCCCATGTGAGCTTTTCAGATTGAAGTGCATTTAACAAATAGAAATTCCTGGTAATGTTTTTTCTTCTAACTTTAAGCTGGATAATATATAATTATGTAAGTAAAGCATTTTCTACATACAAATTCATTGTTGATTTTAAGTTGTAATTATGTAGTAAATATATTCAGATGTGTATAAACCATAAAATAATAAAGTGTAGTAATTAAGGGAACAACTTCTCATTGAACGAAGAAGAAAATGTTTTTATTTTTATATATTCTGAAGTGTCTTTTTAAATGTTGGAGTTCGCTTACCCTTGTGGGTTGAACCATTAGTATCTAATAATAAATAATAGTAAACAATCAGGGCAGCTGCAGTCTGTATCTCACATATGTTTCATTTCACTCATAATTACAGAAAATCAAAACTGTTCATAAGACTTGATGATTTAACTACCTGAGTCAAATGTAAAGGAAAATTCAAGGCTGAAATCTTTTATCTTTTTTAACATATTTAAATCTTAAAGTCCAACCTTCTGATTCTGTTGGGAGATAAAAGCACTAAATACTTATATCTATAATTGAATTAGTTCTGTTTACATCCAATAGTGGAGAAATGTATCCATTTGGTTCAACCAATCCCTGCGCTGCCCCCGGGGTTACGGGTTCCTACTCCAGCATCTAGTCTGGGCTTAAACAGTTTCAACCTTGTAGCCTGTTTAGGGTGTGATCACTCTGCTCTTTCAACACTAGGCCATCACCCCTACAGTGTTGATTAGCTACATTGATTTTATGGCTAAACAAGATAATGGAAACATTAGAAGCTACACTTATTTCCCCCCGTTTTACATGTTTTTCAGGGTGTATAGTGGCAATCTGTCATAACATACTGTAGCACCTCTCAGAATGCTCTTCTGCAGGGTGGGGTCATACGAAAAGCTGTGTGATAAGTTGCTATCAGCATGTTGTGGAACGTTAGATTTCAGAGATAGATTGAAAAATGATGATTTATGAACTGTTTGATGTTTGCAGCTGACTGAAAGGCATACATCACTCCACCGTAGAGCAAAAACAGAGAGACACAGTTCATGAGCTCCAGTTAATCCATTAAATTACCTAAGATAAAATAATTGCCGTCTTTAAAATTGGTGCATGGGTGAATCATAATGCTTCACAGGATGGCATTGATATGAGAGTTAAAAATCTAAAGCAACGCTGTGCAACTTTAAGGCACTATGGGTGCTAGACATGCAACTTTTAGAATTAAGAACCCTTTAAACGCAACTGACAACACTGCACTGTTACAATATTAAACAGCATTTGGGAATCTGATAGCAAACCTCTTTAAACAAGCAGGAGCACAAGCATGGAGTGGCATGTGAAGACAAGACCTCATTCACCTTTCTAGATGAAATCCTCACAAAACACAAAAATACATCTGGTCAGGTAAGGCTCATATCCTTCTGCTGTTTGACAACAAATTTTAGATTCGTTAGAATCCGTGGTTAAGGGGAGACTGATGTAAAGTGGTGATCTGGGTCACTTGAGTCAGTGATGGTTCCAACCCTCAAGTTAAATAGCTTGAGTTCTTGAGAAGGGCAGCCTTGGAAATAGCATGGATATCCAACAAGTGCTGTAAATTGACCTGAAAAAATATTTAGTATACCTAAATTAAGCTACTACTTGAGTCAAAAGTTATGCTTTTTTTTAAGAAGCATCAACAACAAAATTAAGCCCTATAATACAATATTATAACGATGTATAGATATTGGCATGATCTTGGCACAGATGACTGAATTATTTGTTCATTTGTTCCACCAGCTTAGCTCCGACCAATTTTCATCTGCACTTATTTGATCCACCTGTTCCAGCTCCTATTCAAGCTGCCTGTTTCCAGCCAACAGTGTCAGATTATTTGAGGCCAAGTGTGAGAGTTCTCTAGGGTACCCTGTAGTATTTTGATTACCTGACCCTGACCCGTTTCTGTCTCTGGACTCCTGAGTTTTCCCCTTTTCCGGTCTGTTTCTGCCTGTTCCTGTTTCCTGACTGCTGTTTGGATTCTGTCTGTTAACAACCTCTTCGATTCTCTAATCTATTGGCTTGGACTTCTGCTTCTTGTATATCACCTGCTCTGGATTCTCCCTTCGGATTCTTCTGCCCTTCCGTGTTTTCTGGCTTCCGTTCATCTGTCTGCTCTGCCTCTCTCCGGGAACTCTCTGGGTGGCTCCCGCCGCATGTTGTGGAGAAATCCTCCGACTTGTTTCCACTCTTTCCTCTGGGCACTGACAGACTTTAAGAACCAGTTTAGTGATTCACATGCTCATTATAGTTCCCCGTCTGAGTTTCGCGGTCACTAACCTGAGTATCCATCTCTACAGAGATTCCATTAAGCCCGTCCCAGCTGATGAGCCACAATACTCACAGCAGTCAGTAAAGCACTTTTAAACAAACCTGTTCTGTCTGCCTGAATTCTGGTTCCTACTTTCTGAGCCTTGACAGAAATAGGTAGAATATATAATTTTTAATCAATGGTAACTCCAATCATCAGACAAGTCGGGCTTCAAAGCATTTCTCTGGATATGTCAAAAATCTCTCTACATGTCTCCAAAACCTATGTCCAGGTCACTTAACACTAAGATGTTGGTTTGAAAAACTAATATAAATCTAAATGAATCAAAGTTTGAAAAGTTTGTTAAAGTTATTTTGAGAAACTTAAAAAGGACCAAAAAAGAAACAATAAAATAGATTTACACAGGTAGAAAAAAGTGTTGTTACCACTTTTTTTATGAAAGAAAAATCCACTATGGTCACACAAATAACATAAACCTGACAAAATAAAAGCTCTATGCAACAAACAAATGAAGTCAGAGATTGCTTTTCAAAGAGGATTCAATAGAATGTTTTAAATAAAACTCACATAAAAAGCCTGGAGAAGAATTATGGGGCAAAATCGACATTTTAAATCAAGGTGTGCTCACTAATTAGCATCACAGGTATCTACAATCTTGAAATCAGTTAGTGGGCCCATATATATCGCTACAGGTAGTCAGTGTGTGTGTACCACACTCAACATGGATCAGAGCGAAGGAAAGAGTTTTCTCAGGAGATTAAGAAGAAAATTACAGACAAGCATGTTAAAAGTAAGGTCAATAAGGAGCTTAATGTTCCTGGGACTACAGTTGAACACATTAGTCAAAAGTTTAAGATCCTCAGGATTGTAGCCAACATCCGTGGATGTGGCTGCAGGAGCAAAATTGATGACAAATCAAAGAGAAGGATTATATGAATGGTATTAAAAGAGCCCAGAAAAACCTCTAAAGAGATTAAAGGTGAACTTCAAGCTCAAGGAACACGTAACATCTGCCGTTGAGCCAAAGTGGACCTAATGGGAGACAACCAAGGAAGACACCATTGTGAAAAAACAATTATAAAAAGCCAGGTTGGAGTTTGTCAAACTAAAAAATAAAATTTGTTGCCAAGACACATGAGCTCTATATGTTCGCAAACAGAAAAGCATCAAAGCATTTAAGCATATTAAGAAAAGAGAACTGCACCTACTATGAAACATGGATGAGGCTCTGTTCTGCTCTAGGAATGGTTGTCTTGAAGCATGGTCGAAAAGCAAGTTCATTTTCATTTATTTAGTTTTCATAGAATTTTTGTTTATTGTTTCTTTGTTCAGATTTAAGTTCTTTTTTATTTTCATTGTGTTTTTTTCATGCATTAAATTAAAGAGATGCCAACAACTATACCCATGTATGCATACAGGACATCTAAATGCTGACTGGTCTATACAAGCTTCTCACATGTTTCAGAAATCACAATCTAACATCCTCATAAAGCTACATATCAGTTTGCCTCATAATGTATTGCTGCCATTACTCCCACCTAGGAAAATATTTTAATCTTATTAATTTAACGAAAACCTATTGTGATACATTTTAAAGACACAGAAATAGCTTAAAATACCTCCACCAAATGAGATTTGGCTAAATTATAGGATGCTGGTGATGAAGGTGGGGGTTGATCTGGGGAATCCTGAAAGGGTTGAGTATGGATGGGGGCGTGGATGCCGCAAGGTCAGCAGCGGAGCAGCGAATTGGGATGGAGGCTGACTAATGAGTTTTTCCGTTCTCTTCCTGACCTGGAAAGGTGGCATCACCTCTCTTTCCTGTCAATCACCTCCTCATTTTCTCCCCCAGCCACTTCAGCCCTTCTTCTCACCCATGCCATCTTTACTTCCTCCCACCTTCACTGTGGGGAGACAGAGGGAGGGAGTGCACAGGAAAAAAACTGTTTATTTCGGAACAGGCCTCTTAATCTATTTGGACTGGGCATAATAGGACATTTGCATGGTGAGCACAGCGAGGTGTCAACCATAACCACGGGGTTGTGACATACCCGCCGAAATATGCTGAGCTTTCGCTAACCTCTCATCAAACACACTGATCTTTATGGACTGTATCATATTGTGCCGTAATGTGCTTTATTGTCCACAGAATAAGCTTTTCTTAAAGGTAATTGGAAAACGGGAAATGGCCGCTATCGGCAGACTTTTTAAATACATTATTTCTGAAATGTGGCTCATGTAATGACCCTGTCGGTGTAAAACGTGAGATTTATCTTGGCAGCAGAAATTGATCCATTTCACCTTTGTCTAATGGAAATTTTTATCAAGGATTATCTGTTTATGTAAATGAGTGTGGCCCCTGGAACAATGTGGATAAAAGAACGTGGTGTGTGTGGGTAATGGTGTATGTGTGTGGGGGGGGTGTTTCTCTAGGGTCTCTTGAACCATCAGTCTGGGGATTCTTCTTTTCCATTGGTGTAAAAGGTTGATATTCTAGTTGGCTTGTAGACATTTAGTTATACTATAGGAGGGTGTTTAGCACACAGATTGTGTTCAAATTGAGACTTTAAAAACCTGAAGAGCAAAAGAAAAAAATCCACCAAATTAGAAGAACATTGATTATTATGTTAAAATGAGAAGGATTTGTCCCCTTGGAAGAAAAGGCTGTAGCGCCCCGGGGGCCTTCTCACCGGTTCTTTTCCTGGGAGCAAGTTATTTACTACTCTTAACTCAAACTGGGTAAAACCATATAAAAAGGACTATAAAAACAGGAGTAAAATTGACAGAGTTTATTCCAGATCAGGTCGTTACAGGACAGAGAAAAATGCTTAGAGCTTGCACAGCTGTGGTCTCAAAAATCACGTCCACGAGTGTCCGGCAAAGTTTGAGCCTCGAACAACGTCATCTCCTGCTTCTTATACCTTCTGAGCCTGTGTTGCATCACGTGGATGCTTAGCTGTCCGTATCAGAAACTGACACGCCATCCATGTCTTGAACTTCAAGCAGCTTGCTTCTATGCTTCAGGGTTACAGATAGCTCTCCTATTAGACCGGCTCCAAGATGTGCCCATATCCTGTGTATTCTTAAAGACACGAAGGCTGTCCCGATTAGATGACCTCCGTACACACCGTGACATCCACAATGTAAAGGAAGGCCTTCTGCTCTGTCTAATCTGACTAACAAAATAACAATGCACACGATCTATAAAAGAATAAACCTAACAATTAAGTTATATTTTTTCTGTTTATGTGTTTGATCTATCAGTTTGGTTTTTCATGTAGCTGAATTCTATGAAATTCTTTTTATAAATTATATTGTTTCATGAACTTTTATGATTATTCCTATATACATTTGAACTGGTCCTATAATGACTTCTTATTCCTAACTGTTATGTACCAAATATAGGCTTTAAAAGCAACTGAAAACACTGTAGAAACTAAAAAAAATAGATTCTGTAAATGTAATATTGTTTTTTTTTGCATAACAACAACCTTTATTTTAGTTAGCTCACATGTTTAAGGGGAGCTTAGACTGCCCTAAAGTGATGCTCCTAGAGAAGAGCAGCCCGCATGGTCAAATGTTACAGTGTTCTTTTTACCATGAGGATGCTCAGTACTAGAAAAAAAAAACTTTATTCAAATCATATCAGAAATATCTTTATTTGTCAAGATTGAGCACACAAACAATGAGTTTGAAGTGGTTTCTCTCTGCCCTCAATAAATACATTTTGAATATAAACATAGTTTAATAAATGTTGGGAAATGGAAGGTGTTTAATGATCAATATGTACATAAGCAGCTTTTATAAGAGAGAAGGACCAGGTTGAATTGATGCAAAAAAGCATGGCGTTAATCTGGGCTCTCTGAAATTTACCGGTCTTAAGAGAGACAGTCTGGGGGAATAAACAGCTGCCATTTCCTGGCCCTGTCAAGTCCTTGTTCAATGCAGTTTAGATCTTTCCTATTGTATGGATGATTTGAACTTCATGGTTGTTTATGAACACAAAACAGACTTAATGGTGGTGTAGAAAATGACCAGTGGCTCCTGTCAACAGATAAACGATGTCAAAGTTCTGGATGATTCTGCAGTCATAGATACTGTTTTTATTATTCAAATCATTTTAGCCTGAGACAACAGCTACTGACTTTCTTACTAAAAAAATAGACTTTTTAACACCAATCTGTTCCCAGTTTGAAGCTCTCACATCATCTAAACAGAAACAATGGTCTAGTGCTTGAAGGCACAGATCACCCATCTACCCATCCTCTCTATAGACCTGACGTTTTCTTGCTCTCTGGTCCTATTCTGCTTGATAGATAAGCTAAAAACACACATGATGAACAAATACCAAATAAATATTTAAATTGAAAGGCGTATTCATCAGCCTAATTTTAATAAATGAAAAAAACAACAACAGAATTTTCAATTTAGAATTATCTATCTTATTTCTAAGGGAATAGTCTAACTAAAATTAACCAACAAGTAGGAACATTTCTGTTGTCAATAACTAGATCATCAATCTTTTTACAGTCTGATACTTCATTTTACTAAAAAACTATTAGGGTTTTATACTAAATAACACCCAGGGCAAGACTCTCCCCCAGCGGCCCATATCTCCTCACTACAGGGGAGTTACTACAGCATTTCTTCCTGGTTGGGTTCAGCTACAGTAAAGGTAGCACTTAGATAGAGTCGGAAGGCCAGCAACACTGGCTCAATTTACTTTCCAGTTTGACTGAAAAATCGTATCATATGTCGTCTTTAAAATACATTAGTCTTGACTGACCGAGGTATCCCCTATAGGGCTCTATGATTAATGGTTCCTTTGAGAAACCAAAATAAGCCACCGAAAGAGTTCATTTATCGACCAATTCTTTCCCTTTGGGACCCTTATTGGCAACTGCCCCATCCGCAGGTTCTTCAGGGCCCTTCCGCCATAACGTAGGTATGATTAAGGGGAGTCCGAATACAAAATAACGCTTATTGTTTTGATAGAAGGCTGCACAGGATTTTTCCATCAGCCTTGAGTCTTTTCTTGCTGGCTGTTCATTGCAGTTCCAATATTCCAAATTTGTTGGGCTCTTCCGCCTTGAAGCGAGCATGCACATCCAAGATATTATCCCATCTCACCTATGAGTTCTACCACTGCAGCCTAGCATATGGCTCAGCTCCCGGTCCTGCTCGTTCACAGTGTTTATGAGCAGCCGGATGGATGCCCAAATTGCCACCAACATCCTCTGTAATTGTAGATACATCAGGTATCCTCCAAATCCAAACAGAATAAATCAGAGTATCATAAAACCAAAAATCCATACAGCTTTGATATCCTCCACTGACCACATTATAAAACACGCCATCCTCCAAGCCATCCATGGTGTATCCCACGAAGCATGTCCTGGTAGGACAGGAAGGGTCCCCTTTTCCCTGTCTTCCAGTTGAGAAGATTTGATCAATTGCATTGAGAGACCAGCTGACCAGATCCATTGTTTGAATTCGGTTGATATAAAAAGAGGGCTCAGAAAAGACAAGACACAGCAAAGCAGGAACAGATCAGGGAGTAGCAGAGCAGCAGAAAAATGTGACCGCCTCCTTAAAGAGTTAGAACAGTCATAATTATTGTCCACTTTGTCTTGGTTCTTAATAGAACATTCAATAAAGTTTGTGATTTTATTGGAACAAAACAGAAAAGTGTCCATTGACACGAATGACAGGGCGAGCTAATATTTGATTTTAACAAAAAACAAAACAAAAAAAAAACAATCATATCGCTTGAGTATTTGTTTAATCAATAAAAAAGCTCCAGATGCTCACACGTTTGAATGCCCTGTTGTTATTCCTGCCTACATAATGGCCATTCATCACACAGGCTCTTACCATATTTCCATATCATAAAACTTTTCATAGACAGCTCTGTTATGTGCAGCACTCTGCGGTAACTCAGACATTTGGACATGTCAGCTGCAGAATGGATGGCACAGTTCGGATCACCGACAGCGCAGCATGAAAAATGAATAGGATGGAAGCTGAGTGGAGTGGCAGTGGGCTAGAGTCACTTAGAAGAGGGGTTGAGCAGATTGACATGTACCCCCCTCCCCTATTCTCTTGTTTTCATTGCAGTGGATGCTTTTGATGTTTTATGGGAGAGGCCTTGCCTTGTTGCTGTGGCCTTTGTCGTGACAGCACCAGTTTGACGGCCTTGAAATACAGCTGGTGGGGACTATTCTCCATAGAGGTCGGCAAATGGAGCTTCACTGGGAGCCTGTGGTCCCCTGGTGGCCCCCGCTGTCATCTGCCATCCTGATAGTCATACAGAGACGGAGATGGAGAGGGAAGAGTCAGCCAGGCTAAGTGACAGACACGCCACCCTGACCCAAAGCACCAGAGGGGAGGCTTCCTGTCTGCCTTGCACACATATTTTCTCTGAGGCCACAGACCGACTCTGAGACCAGGTTGACCCTGGCCCTGTTTGGGACCCGACAGTGACCACGAAGCAGCAGAGAAAATAAAGTTTATCTTCACCAGACAGAGAGAGAGGGAGGGTCAGCAAACAGACATGCTCTAATGTTGCTGATTGTGTCTTCCACATTTATTTTCAGGGTTTTGGAAAATTTACTAAACTGCTAAACATATAAAAAAAGAAACAAAAACAAAACTTTTCTTGTCTCCGTGTCGAGCATTTTCAATCCTTTTTTATTAAAACCATAGAAAAGATGCATCTTTACTAACTAGAATACCATGGCTTATTTCTTCCCTAACACCTGCTGAGGTGTTAAGGAAGATGTTAAAATATGTAAAGTACATCTCCTTAATGAACTTTGCCTTATAATCCTGTCAAGGCCGTGGCTATCTGTGTAATCATTGTACCTTCTTTAACACATTTTTTCCTTCCACAAAACCTTCCATAGTTATGCACTGATTTCTTTAATAATTAGCTGTTATGGTTTAGCAATTGAAGACTGTACACTTTACTTTGATTTTGCGGACCAAATGGTTTAACTTCATTCCTCAAAGGCCTGAATTCCTCTTTACTCATACTGAGCTGATTTGGATGTATGGATTAGCTCCTCAGGATGCCTTCAGGCTCTACAGGGCCTGGTAATGAACCATCATTTGGTTCAGATGCAGTGAACCCGGGAAAGGATACAGGGCACCGTTCAGGATTCTTTGAGCTCCACTGGTATAGATTAAAATGTCACTTTTCTACATTAGATAGATACATTTATTATCAATCTTTACTGATTTTCATAAGAACCTAAATAAATAAATCTGTAGAATTTGATTTCTCAAATAAATCAAGTTTTTCATACTTAAAAAGGGATGGCTTACGTAAAAAAAAAAGAAATAAAATGGAAATACACCCAAGTTAACCAAATGTCTGGAATCTGTGTTTGACATTTTTACTGTGTTCTATGAAGACCGTAACCAAACATAAATTAATCAGAGAAATCTACTTTATAATTCGATCCTTTTGCAAGTGAGCAGTTTTGTGATAAACATCCTTCTTTGCTGGCATTTCCTAATGTCATCTGCTCTGATCGTTTACAGTAGACGGACCCACTTGGGACACTACGGTTCATTAACTGCAAGAAAGTGCTTTTTCAGCGGCTTTTGGCCCTGATCGTCACAAGTGGAGGACCATTTTATCCTCCCCTCAAAGCCACCTCTGGGACTTTTTCATTCACTGGAACTCACACTTTCAGGGTCAGCCGTCAACTCCAGCATCTCACAAAAGTCCCAAGACCAGAACCAAAGCACCTTCGAGGCCATAGAGCCAGCAAATGCTTCTCATTCCCAGCATCCATGACTCCTATTACACTGGGACCGATGTGCAATTAAAAGGGGGGTCTAAATTGCCCCAAAGCATTAAAAATGGATCCTGTTGGCAGCAAATGGAGCATCTAGCTTCTAATCTGGTCCTTCAGGACTTCAGGCCCAGACAGATGCTCCTCCAGGCGGCGAGGGAAGCTTACTGATGCCTTAGGAGAAAGAGGACAGTCTGAACATGCACGCTATTCAGAGAGCAGTCTTGATTGAAATCATACTCTAAAAGGATATTTTTAGTGTTATCTGTGATGGAAAAAAACAAAGAAACCTGACATCCAAATGGATAAATGCCTTATTCTTCAATTGGTCACATAAATAGACCTGAAAGAAATTCAGAAGGACCTTAAACAACCCTGAGCAAGCTTCAGTGTTGGAAGAGCCAGTATCAGTTAACCACTTCACAAATGTTGCTCTTGAAAATCAGCAAAAAAGAAAGCCTCAAGAAGTAGGCTGCTGTTTAAGACACAGGGCATTTAAAACAACCCTGAAGAAGGGTCTCAGATGTTAGCAAAATTCTTTGCCCACAATATATATAACCTCTGGTAAAAGCTTTCTCAAAACAAATTCTAATTACATTTTTCATAGATTTGAAAGTTTAACTTCTAGCCATTTTTCACTTTCAAAGCCAGACGATACCCTAAATACTTAATATTATAACTTTGTTCCTTTAATAATGAGATGTTTCAGTTTTTATTCTTGCAAATGTAGGACTTTTCGACATCAGATTATACAAATCAAGAGGGAAGGTAATTAATTAATACTTATTTACACATATGTAAAATTAATCTAGTAATAAGTTTTTTACATGGGCGGCTCAGTGGTGCAGTGGGTAGCACTGCTGCCTTGCAGCAAGAAGGTTTCAGGTTTGATTCCCGTCTCTTTCTGCATGGAGTTTGGATGTTCTCCCTGAGCATGCGAGGCTTTTCTCCGGTTACTTCGGCTTCCTCCCACAGTCCAAAAACATGACTGTTAGGTTAATTGGCTTCTCTAAATTATCTTTAGGTTTGAGTGTGTGCTTGAATGGTTGTTTGTCCCGTTTGTCTCTGCGTTGCGCTGCGACGGACTGCTGACCTGTCCAGGGTGTACCTCTCGCCCGTAGACAGCTGGAGATAGGCACCAGCACCCCTTGTGACCCCTGGGATAAGCGTAATGGAAAATGGATAGTTTGTCACATGTGTATGCGGAAAAAATTCACATCATCCTAATTTTACCATCGACACAACCAAACAGTGTGTCATGATCTGGCCTGTTTGCTCCTCCCTAATTAGTAATTCCTCTCACCTGCCCTCTTCCTTCCCTGCCTCAATTATAATTTATTCCTCTCACTTGTTTCCTCGGGTTTATATTCAGTTCAGCCTGAGCATTCAGGTCCAAATCATTGCTTGTCTTTTTGTTAGTCTGTCTGTTCAGTTTGATTTGATGGTTCATGTCCTGGATCCTAGCAGCCAGTGGAAAGAGGGTTTTAGTGTTTGTCTTGTCTCCTGATCGTCCACTGTTCCTCCCCTGCGGAGTCTTCTGGGTTTTGGCTCATTATGGAGGGAGGTTCAGGTTTTATCAAAGTAAGCCTGGCTCCAGGGAGGAGACCAGTTTAAAGTCCTGCTTCAAGCTACGGTTCTACGTCTTGTCTCGGCCACCCTCTTCCACTGAGCCTGCTCATCTGCACCTGATCCTGTCTGCTCCTGTGCGTGACCACCTGGTCACACTTCTGGTCCCAGTCTGACTCGGAACCCTCCTGGGAGCCTGTGGATGCCTGGAAGTCTGGATCCTGCCACCTGTTTCTGCTCCTGCCTGATCTGGATCCTGCCTGTTTCTGTCTGTTCTGGATCCCTGACCAGGACCGGCTTCCAGCATGACCTCTGGGACTGCAGGACTGGGACATTCTTGGTCTGGACTGCTAAACCAGGTAAGTGACTCACTGAGAACATCATCTTCAGTCAGATGATCGTGGTCACTTACCTGTGTTTCTCCCACTACAGAATGTCTGAGATTGGGCGGTGAAACCCCCCCCCCGCCTGCAGTGTCCGCGAGACTAACATTTTTGAACTTTCCTACTGACTGTCTCGCCTTGAATACTGGGTCCATCTGTCCTCGTCTCACAAGCAGGGATAGAGAAGTTGCATCAAGCAAAAACAAAACAGCACTATCCTTAAAAAAAAACCCCAAAACAAACAAAAATGCTGTACAAATACTAAAGCTTTGGAAAATCATTACCTCTAATCTTGCAGGTGAATAACTGCCCCAAACATATAGCCAAAGACACAATAGAATTGTTTGTATTAAACCACACATGTTTTAGAGCGGTCCATTGAAAGTACAGATCTGATAATTTTAGAAAATAAATACAGCTTGACATCAGTCAAATCTAAAGCCAGACTTTAGTGAAGCCCAGAAATGCTCTCCATCCAGTCCCACTTGGTTAAAGAATTTAGCATAGGGGAACGGGTAAACCTCTTAGTGTCAAGATGTACAAAGCTGTTAAAAACAGACTTGCAGCTGAAAATGCAACAAAAACTTGCTCTTCAAAGAACAAATTGAACAAAAATGCAGATCAAATCCAACAATTTCTTTCATGTGTATAAGCACAAAACATATAATTATTTGAGGTACATATAGTTTCTCCAAGGAGCTGTTATTTAGTCATGAATCCAACCTGAAACGCACTTCCATGAGAAAATGTTCTAATAAAAGCAAATTTACAACATTAACATGTGTCTTTATGAATCAGCCACAGTAATGAAGTGTGCTCCATCTCCACCATTGAAGAGCAGCTGCTTACGTCTTTGCAGGAAGGCTAAACATTCAAACCTCGGCATTTCCAGTCCAGACTTATTACATCACCCAAACATAGTAGAGGGGACATCACAACGTTTAGACTCAGCTATTATTTTATGTGTTAGTAAGTCTGACTCTGCATGTGTGAAGAGGAAAAGCAGCAGGAGGAGGAGGCCTCTGACTCCTTGCCACCCCCCTCTCGCACACAAAGAGCTGGAGTCAGATCCTTCCTCCTGTCAGTAATTTGTTGCTAATCAGCTGTCAGCTCAGAGGAGATGATGAGGTGATCATGGTGGGCGGTGGAAGGTAATGGACTTAAAAGTCACAGAGTCAATGTCAATGGGATCACTCGGATTCAATCAGGGGGCTTCCCGATGAGGGATGGCCCCCGCTGACATTACCACTCATTTTGAGCCCAAGCATCTGGGCCCTAGTAAATAACCATCAGTGGGTGGGTCCCGTGGACAGGTCATTAGCCCTGAGAAAAATAAATATCTTCTCTCTCGTGAAGGCTGCAAGTCATTTAGCACAGACTAGGAAATTTCACCCTAGATTAAGTATGATGAGCCAATATCAGTCAGAGGAGAGGCCATCCTGAGTGTGGGCTGGGTTCTGGGGGGTGGGGGTGGGGGGTGGGTGGTAGGGCCTTGATGAGACACAGAGAAAATTTATATGCAGGATTCAGCAAATGTAATATGATCTTAAAGATGAGGAAGCCTGCTGGCACACAGCTGAGTGGAGTGCCCCGACCCTCCATTCAAAGACTGGTTTTTGACTGATAAGGAGGTTTTATAGATTAACAGTATTTAATCATTGAACAATAGATACTGCTGCATTGTGGAGTTCAGTAAAAGCAATCATTTCACCTTGTTTAGTGCAACCAGCTAGCCCTTCTAACTTATTAAGAAAATACTAACCAAATAATAAAGTAATTCTGATTCTGTAAATCCTCCAAAATGCCAAATGGCACCGACTCAGACTTTTTATTTAATATGGTTATTAGATTTTTACACATTGCAGAAGGCTTCATGTGTTGGGAGCTGGAGAAGTACCACCTTCCTCCAGCAGAGTCCGCCATGGATCCTCCTGAGCCAAGCCTCCTGCACAGCTGAAGCTCATCCCATCATCAGAGGGTCCACAGTATTTAAGCTGTCTTAAGACCTTGCCTCAACGCCGCAGTGTTTTATCCAGTTGGTTAGCACCTAAGCCTAGTATCTCTGAGAACCTTTGTTGACTTTTGAATCCAGACTGGATTCTAACCTTTGTCTCTGTCTTCCAGGAAACCTGTTTTTCTCCTGTGAAGCTAAGGAGGAGTTAACCTGCCGAGCCTGCCCTCTGAGCCAAACCTGAAGTCTCTCTCTGGATTTTTCCTTGCAGCTCTGGACCAAGAGCTGGAAACTCAAAG
This sequence comes from Cyprinodon diabolis, assembly GCA_030533445.1. Classification (NCBI taxonomy): domain Eukaryota; kingdom Metazoa; phylum Chordata; class Actinopteri; order Cyprinodontiformes; family Cyprinodontidae; genus Cyprinodon; species Cyprinodon diabolis. Next base: position 13,170,598 of record CM060073.1, read on the forward strand.
CCAAGGTCAGCTCATTCTCAAGAAGTAAGACGCTGAAGCAGTTAACGGACTCTGCTGAACAAACTATCTCCGGACCCAACAGTTTACCTCTCAAGGCTTTAACCAAGAACCCTCAAGGTACAAATCTGAAACTGTCTGAATCAAACTCCTCTGAGCAAACGCTAACTGAACTGTCTCCCACGCAGACTCCAGTGAACCAGTTCCCAGGCCAGAACCAGAACCAGTGATTAAACTGTGCTTGTGACAATAAACATTGTTAAACCTTTTACTTCTGTTTCTGTCTCCGTGGTGTTCTGCATAACTGGGTCTCACTAGAGAACCCATCATGACACCATGGGGTAATGGGGGTATGCTCCTCTAATCTACATGTTTTCTAGATCTAGAGTATAGTTGAGTCTGTGTCCAAAAGGGTATTTGAGGAGGTGTTCCTTTAGCTTCAGGTATAAAGTTGGATTTTAAGGGATATCCAATCTTGGTGTGCACAAATCAAAACTTTAGTTCACTTTCTTAGCACCAATTGGAGGCTTCACTCAGTCTACCTTGGACTCTGCATGTGCTGTCCCTCTAACGGTTAGAGTCTAACCCATCCTTTTTGTGGTGTTGATAGACCGGATTTCAAGGCATAGTTTGTAGGGAGGAGGGTGTCTGGATAGGCAACCTCAGAATCTTAAATTGGTTTTCTTCAGTTAATGTAGGTCTAGGCCTCTTTAGGCCATCATTGCGAACTGAAGAAAACTTGATTAGTGTCAGCTCCTCTAATGGTGTGTTAACACAGAACGTTCTTTTGAGTACCCTAAAGGCGTCCAATGCCTTTACATAGACACATGCACATAGGGGCAGAGTGTGTACAGACTTCTCTGTAGGCTCCTGGATCATCTTCTCTGATTGGTTGACATTATCACCTCATCGACCTACAAAAGTTAATATTTCCCAACTTCGGCCTCTGCCGCTTTGGATGGACGGATTGAAGGACCTCTCACAACCCCTTGACTATCCACCATTCATTTTACATCAAAACCAGTCACTAAAAACACATTTGGTGTGAATATATCGTAAGAGAGAGGCTATGGTGCTCAGCCAGGGAAAGGTGGAGTTACCCTCTGGTTCTGAGTTCAGTCTTTGGCTCAAGCCAAGGAGATTACTGTAAGTGTCTTCCATATTGTTTATGAACGGAACAGGAGATAGACAGAATTGGGCTTTGTCTAGAAAAAAATCTGCGTTTTCCTTTTGAACCTGTAACTTCGTAACCCAATTTTGTTTTATATTACTGAAATTGGTTCTTCATTTAAAAAAATGTCCTCTGTCTTGTCATCCTACTTGTTAGCTGTTTTAAACTATTGCTTAAGACACACACTGGGTCTCATGCAACAACATTCTCGTATTGTTGTCATATGTTTCTCTAACATTTTCTCCTACCATTGGCTCTTAAAAGTTCACCACATTAGATTCAACAAATGTTCTTTTGATGCACATTCATTAGAATTGCACATCTGCATAGTTACCACCTCAATATTTCCATATCAGAGTGCAACTCCCAGCGCTTGTCTGACGGTGTTCAATTACAAAATGGAGACAATGAAGGGAGCTGAGTATCTTTCTGCTTTATATAAAAAATTTCCAAACTGTAAACTACAGAAATTTTTCCATGGCGGTTAGGATAATTTGCCAAGTATTGCACATAGTGTAGATCATGAAATTAGTTTAGGATGGGAAGACTACCTTAACTTAGCACATCAGGAAAACTGGGTTCTCTGTCTGTCTGTCTGTCTGTCTGTCCCCTTTGCGCAACTCGTCTATTGTAATTATTGCAAATCTCAAATGATACAGACTGACCCTGGTGAATTTATGCTTCAACATTAGTTTGATTAATAAATTAAAGCAAATATGTTGAAAACATCATTATTTCAACCTTCAAAGTGAATCTAACATAATTAATTAAATGCATTTATTAACTTCCCATTTATTAATACTTAATCCAAACACTTTAAATATTCATATCTATTCATGTATCATTACTATGTTGGAGTGCTGTTAACAGCCCTTACAGTTAAACCCAGAATTATTTATACATCTAGAAGAGACCGATTAAACCAGTTTTATTAAACTAAAATTTATTTTTTCTGATATGAAAGGGGAGCGGCTTCTCTTTATTTGCTGTATTTTACATTTTGTATATCTGTGTATAATTAGCCATAAACATTTTTTTGGTTTTAGATCAATCAAACCTCTTTTACGAAGGCAAATTAATTTTCTGTATGTTTCCACTGGTATTTTGAAAATTTAGCTTCGCCAATGACCTCCAGTTCTTTAAGGGCTAAAAGAAGTTCATGTCATAACACTAATGTATAACTTCCTTCACAGATTCTCTCTTAGGAGTCATGTATGAACTCTGACTGCATATGTCTTCCCCAGGAGGAACAAGCTACTAGGGGTATGAACAAGTTTGGACTAAACAGTAGGTGTAGGTAAAATAATTAATCAGAGGTGTCAAGTAACAAAGTACATATACTTTATTTTGTTACTTAAGTAGAAATTTTTGTTATCTATCTTATATGGACAGCTTTTTACTTTTATTTCTTACATTCTTTTGTAGTTATCTCAACTTTCTACTCCTTACATTTTAAAAACAGACTTGTTAGTTTAGTTTCATTTAAACAAAAAAAAAACACATCAAAATAATTTGTTTTATACGGACAGTTTATTTCTTTTTGGTTGGATCTCTATTTACTTACTGGATTGCTGATTGCACGAAAAAAGTGAGGCCACCATCCGCCATGCTGGTAACTCCCCACTCCCACGGAGACAGGCAGTAAAAATGCCTACATGTTTAGCATGTGGGCATTGCATGTAGCATTTGGCAGCAAAAAAAAGCCGTTTTGCCGGTTGAAGGAAGACGATCCACAGGTAATTTATCATTCAGTCGATGTACTGTACTAACCAAGAAAATCCATATTTAAGCCAATGTATCCTATAGTACAGTATGTAGCGTAAAATTAGTCTGGCTATCTTGTACTGACTTGAAGATATTGACTGAACTGACCATATATATATATATAAATATATATATATATATATATATGTATATATATATATATATATATGTATATATATATATATATATATATATATGTATATATATATATATATATATATATATATATATATATATAAATATAAAGTATTGCAGAGGCTGAAAGGCAGGGGTGAATTCTTGTAGTTTTTTAAATAAATTAACACAGTTAACAGAGGCAGGAATCCAAAAAAATCCAATTTAAAAATGTAAAACAAACAAACCATGGAGAAATCAGGGGAAACCAATCCAGAGGAGCCGGGGCAAGACCAGGAAAAATGAAGGAAGACGATGTATTTTAAAAGTCTTAAGCCCCCCTGAAATGAGAACATCATCATTACCCATTACATAGATTACAGGCATGTCTTGAAGACATAAAAACCTGGATGACTCTTAACTTTCTGCTTCTGAATGCAGACAAAACAGAAGTTATAGTCTTTGGACCAGAGTCTCTGAAAAAGAAGCTGATTAGCCAGTCACTTCATTTGGATGGGATTAAACTGATTTCAGATAATAAAGTAAAAAATATATTTTTGATCAGGACCTGTCATTTAAATCCCAGATCAAAGAGGTTTCTAGAATTTCCTTCTTTCATCTGAGGAATATTGCAAAAATTAGAAATCTCCTGTCCAGGGGTGATGCTGAGAAACTAGTCCATGCATTTGTTACTTCAAGGCTGGACTATTGTAATTCTTTACTCTCAGGAAGTCCACAAACTGTAGTTAAAAGCCTTCAGCTGATCCAAAATGCTGCAGCCAGAGTTCTGATGAAAATTAAAAAGAGAGATCACATCTCTCCTATCCTGGCTTCTCTTCATTGGCTTCCTGTTAAATCAAGAATTGAATTTAAAATCCTCCTTCTCACATATAAAGCCTTAAATGGCCAAGCTCCATCTTATATCAGAGATCTGATTGTTCCTTATGTTCCTAACAGAGCACTTCGCTCTCAATCTGCAGGTTTACTAGTGGTTCCTAGAATTTCTAAAAGTAGAATGGGAGGCAGATCTTTTAGTTATCAGGCTCCTCTCCTGTGGAACCAACTACCAGTTTTAGTCCGTGAGGCAGACACTCTGTCTACTTTTAAGACTAGGCTTAAAACTTTCCTTTTTGATAAAGCTTATAGTTAGGGTGGCTCAGGTTATCCTGAGCTGTCTTTAAAGTTATGCTGCTATAGGCTTAGACTTTTGGAGGACATAGGGACCCCCATTTCATCTTTCTGCTTCATTCTCTCTCTGTTCTCCTATTCTGCAGAATCTGTTAGTTCAATCTCTAACGTTCTGCTCTCTCTGCTTTTCCTCAGAGTAGCTTTGCCTCGTCTGTTCCTGTTTGGCTGTGACGTCATCCAGGAAAGAAACATCAGCTGTGCTGCTTCCATCAACACCCTTGTTTATAGATGTTGGAGATCGGCCTGTTTTCCAGTGTGGTCCTGTTTCTCTGGCCGTGGCTGGGTGGATGTGCTCTCTTCATCCTCTGGCATGGGAGCTGCCTTGGAGCTCGTCTGCCTGGCTGTGTGTTTCCTGGACGGGGCCGCCTTTTACAGCTGCTTTTTGTATCTCTGCTTCTGTCTCCTTGAACCCCAGTCGGCCTCGGCAGATGGCCGCTCACACTGAGCCTGGTTCTGCTGGAGGTTTCTTCCTGTTAAAAGGGAGTTTTTCCTCTCCACTGTCGCTGCAAGCATGCTTAGTGTGAGGGATTGTATTTGAGTCAATGAGTCAATGCAATCAACTGGTTTTCCTTAGATAGAAAACTTTGTATCAATTTGACTGTATGATCTGGTTGAACTGTAAAGTGCCTTGAGATGACATGTGTTGTGAATTTGGCGCTATATAAATAAACTGAATTGAATTGAATTGAATCATTGTTCGATGCTGTAGCGCACATATTGTTTACATTGCGACCGGTCTAACTGGGGAGTACCAATAGGGCGGCCGGTGGCTTCACTTCAACCCTGTACTACCAACGGGCAATCAGCAATCCAGTGAATAAATGAATACGAAAATAAATTGTTTTTCTAGCTTTCATCTGGTTTGGTCTGCCGCGGTTTCCGTAGGCTCGCGAACTCGCTTTTAGGAAATCCTATACACTACTGTTTATGCTCTAAAAACATTCTAAATGACTTCGTTTCGAGTAAATTATGGACGCTACCCACTCAGGACACTTGGAATACATTGGACGAGCAGTATGGAGGAATATTGACACGTTTTTTGTGGACTTTTATGGACCTTTCTGCCTCGGGCGCCATGGACCTCCATTATTTGAATGTCAGCAGACAGCAAGAAGCCTCCCAAATCTCCAGATGCATTTGAGATATCAAAAAAAGTACTCCAGAGTGTTGTTCAGCGTGGGGGTGAGTAGAAAATGAAGGCTAATTCATGTTTTGGGTGTACTATTCCTTTAAGTATAAGGAAGTTATCATCCCGAAGTTTTTCCTTTAATAAGGTAGTGCAGTAAAAAATCTCTCCTTAATAGCTTTTCCTGCATTACTTGTAGTTTTAAAAATTGTACTTTTACACTATTACTTCAGTAAAAACCTTAAGTCAATAACTTCTAAAAAAGTGTTTTCTTAAACAGTAGGATTTATACTTCTACTTCAGTAATAAACATTAATTCTTCTGACACCATTGTAATTAATAGCCATCAAAATTAAATTACTCAATACATGGTGTACAGAGCTTTATATGCAAGCAAAGCTCAAAGATATTTTCTATAGATGAAGGGAAAGGAATGGAGGAATGACGGAGCCAGGTAGGGCATAAATTAAAGAAGTAAAGAAAGACACATAAGGCAAACAAGAAAAGACGTTAGGAAGGACATGAGGAACAAGGAAAAGATTGAATTAAGGACGGTAGTATGGAATGAATAAAATACAACAATAATTAAATAAATCGCACAAAAAAAGACACTTATAAGGACTTAATATTCAGAGTGTTTAAGGAAATAAATATGTCTGAATATTTTTACATTTTCTTGTTATTTTCTAATATTTATCCATACCTGGAAAATCCAGACTTTGTAGGAATCCAGTTAATAACCTATTTCTATAGAACACAAGGTTACTCTCTGCATCGGGGTTTGCAGATGTGAATGAACTGATTGTTTTGGTGAGCTGATTAATTAGACAAATAAGCAGTGAGTTTGAAACTGAATGTGTTTGTGTGTCAGCCTGTCTCTGTGTGTTGAGGCCTATTACCCTGCCTGGAAGACGATCATTAGCGAGTCAAATACCAGCACAAATGGTCACCCCAGATAATGGCTGACATTTATCTACGTCTGAGTTTAATCCAAATCGCTGCAAAACACTCTGAAAACTAGAAAACTGAAGCCTGACAAGTGGAAAAAAACAAAACAGCAACTTGGAGAAAGAAATGGAGTGGAAAAAAATGTAGTTGAGGTATGAAGCTGTTTCTCTGGCAGGATCCCAGATGGATTACAACTACCCCAGAGAAAACAAAGTATTCCTAACAGAGGAATAATCGTGTCTGAAGAAGCAGCGAAAAGGAAGGAAACACAGTGAAAGCTTGTTGCGTAACATTTTAACACTCACCCACTTTAGTGTGATCAATCAGGCGCCCGTGCACCGTCCATCCCTCTGCCCCCACATCTGTTACTGCAAGTGCTGTCCACATAACAGGCGGCTGTCAATTTTGCCTGCTTTTTATTGACTCATCCTCCAGGCCATGGACTGCTTTGGATCACAATTAACATTTTTTATGAATACATTTTCATGAATATATTAGCTTGTCCTCCCCGTTGCTGCCGCCACCCACCACACACACACACAGATCCACATTTGGTGGAGTGTTGTTTCTCACAGTTAATCAGTGGCCAGATAAATCAGAGGCCATATTTGCCGTCCATCTGCTGGGAAGGTGCAGGCGCCATTCAGACATGCTGGACAATAACAGGAAGTGAAGAGACAGCTCGCAGACGTTGCAGGCATCACACTTCACAGCTCACCATGTTCTGTCAATACAGATGTCAGGCCAAGAAGGTTTTTTTTTCTTTTGCAGAAGCAAATAGTAAGTTTTAGTTTTGGTTCTGCTCACTGAAACTTTGTACCAAAGGCTTAGAATCTTTACTAGAGGTAGTATGTTGCTGTACTGCTGCTCTCTTTAAGCTGTTTTGAACCTTTTCAGGGATTGTCACATGTGCCTCCAAATTATGATGGCCGGAACATTAAGCGTTTATCACCTAAAGGGAGAAAAAACAATGTTAATGTTCATTTTTTGTATTATTATTATTATTTATCAATAAACCTTTTTATCCAGGAAAGTGATGGATAATCCCATTGGTAACTCGTTGGTCATAGTCCTGTCAAAAAAAGAACATCAAACAAATGAATAGATGAAATAGATAAATATTTAACAAAAAGCTTTATTTGCAGAACGCTACATCAGGTTTAAAAAATCTGGTCATCTGTAAGACTATCAAATCAACTTTAATATCACCTACTGTAGAGGAGATCAAGCTTTCCCGATATAAAGACATTTTGCAATACTCCATGATTCGGGGGCTCTGCAGGAAAAAGAGTTTTTCCAATTTCGGGGCAGATATCTGGGACAGAGAGCAACTACTTATTATTGGAACCAAATGGTATTGCTTGAAGCTCTTCTGTGTTAACAATTCCCACAAAGAGATTGTAAGAAGAACTAAGATTGCCTTATGAGAGTTCAGCAATGATGGAGCCTGTGGGTAAAGACAAAAGGAGGTCCAAGCATTAGTAAGATTAACCTTTTAAAGTTAATGGTCATATTACATTTTTAGAAGCCAAAATGTTTTACATCTACCCCATAACTTCATCTACTTACTTTTAAATTAGATTTCTTTTAGTTGGGGTTATTTACTTTTTATTAATTGTCAAATGTCAAATAGTCCCCCTCCCCTTTATATGGAAAATGAAAAAAGCAACTGCTTAAATTTGGGTATTGTTAATGCCTACACCCTCTCAACGTTGTAAAGAAAGTTATTGTGCTTGCATCCTTAAGCTGTATCCACCCGATTCTGAGAAAAGACCGCTGGAAAAAGAATCTCTGTATATATGTGATACATGTATAGAGAAATGGCTATTACACATGACAGACCTTACAGGCTCACTTCTTCAGCAGGGTCCCTGAATTACAGTTTAAAAAGCCTTTTTATAGATCTGCTGAGTCACACCCAGCCACATCACACATCCTTACATCATTCTCATATAGTTTGTAAATGATGAGCTATCTGGCTCCAGCCTCATTGAGATAATACACAGCATTCTAAGACCAAGGACAATACCAGAGCTTTTCTCTGTTTAGAATAATCGTCTCTGTCTGCATGCTCCCATTTATTTTCCAAACCTTTCCTACGAACATAATAAAGGTGATTCATTTTATCCTGACTGAAGAACTGGCTTGTCTAAGTATACTGCTCAATAAAATTGTTATCCCATGGGTAGGAAAACAGTGTAATATATCTGCCATACTTAAAAAATAGGTAATGTTAGGGTTTAACAAGCACATACCTGAATAACAAAGAATTATCTGAACACCATCATGGATCATACAATAACTAAAAGACATAAAAACGGGTTCCTGAGCAATTAGTGAAACCCTAATTAATAAAAAAAATTCCTAAATAGTCTGCTCTAGAACTTGCTTTGTTATAAGGTTGCTTTTCTTTGCTGTCTTGCAGACAGTCATGGTTAAACTGGCGCAATTCCTTATATGTTTAGTTTCTTTAGATAAAAGATTGCTATATTCTATATATATATAAAGAGAGAGAGAGCAATATATAGATAGATATATAGATATAGATTTATAGATGAAACATCAGTATGTTAAGTTAAAATCCTTCAAATTAAAATATATATATTTTTTGTTATTACAATGGAAAAGAGAAAATAACAAAACCTACCTGAATGAAGTTAATCTTGGATTTTTTGAGAGTGGTAAAATTGAATATTATTTACAAAGGTAAGACAGAACCAGTCTTAACCCCTAACCATACATCCAACATGTCTGATAGCTGTTATAAAGTGCTAATTATATGAAGATGTTACTATTTGCTGCAAAGTTCTTTCTCAGTGTTTTTTTTAGTAGATTTCTGATGTTTCTAATTGTATTTTTAAGAATCTTTGCTCAGTGCAAAAGGATTGACTTCAAACCTGAAAATAAATCCGATTTTGAAGTAAAATTTATCAAATTGAGTTCAGAGTCCTTATAAATTGTAAAATAGTTATATACTTGTTATTACATATAAACACTTGTTAGTCAGATACCAGAATCAACATTTCAAGCTATAATATAAAGTTATTTCATAGACAATATAGGGAGAAAGCTGCTAAACATTTTCTGGTTGCAGAAATAAGCAATAGAAAACTTTCAATAGCGTCAACCATTTCCAGAAAGAAAATATTGTGTTGTAATTATTAATCAGAAATTCACAAATTATCCAGCTGCTTGACAAATATTAATTTATGCAGATTTGATTCCCTAATAATCTTCTTTGTGGTGATGAAAGGATGGCTTACAAAGAAAACAAACAAAAAGAAATCAAAATTAAACAGCCACTGAGTCTGAATGAAGCCTCGATGATTAAAATAAAATAGAGTTTCACAGGTAAAACCTATGAAGCTGGTGAAAAAAGACCCAAACAGTCACAGTGCGCTTTGTTATTCCAGATGGCTTTATGGTTCATGAAAGAGTGATTCACACGTCACATTAAAAGTGCCCGTCGCTTGTCGCCGTCTGAGCGCTGCTCCCCTTAAAAACCAGGAAGCACCCCATCAATTATTTGCTAAGCAGCCATACTGAAGATCTCACTTTGAACAGTGTGTGGGGACAGCAGCCCTGTCAGCGTGATGATCGATGCACTGGAGGCTCACGCTGCCCCCAGCACGCCTCTCTGAGGGTCGGCAGCTGTACAAAGACCGGGCTGTCTCTGTGTGTCTGCGTTAGTCAGAGACTGGCATGCACACCTCCAAATCCCAGGGATGTTGGCACAGGCACTGCTTCAAGCACGCAAACCTGCATTTCAACAGATTAAAAACACAATTTAAAGGAAATGATAAAAGGGTCTTCCTCCACAAATATGAATAACATATACTAACTAATAGTGTTAAGTTTGGACAAAGATAAATACAGGAAATACTAAATTTTGGGAATTTGTGTTCTAACCTTAGAATAATATACAGACCCCAGTTAAAGTTTACAACTTCGTATGTGGAGCCATCAATGTGATGATATTTTGTTGGCAGAAAAACTGACGTCAATATATTCGTCATCATTGTTAAAAAACCAACTCCATTATGGTGACTGCCTACTTGGTTAGTTGGAATTGAAATAGTAAGGTTTGCGATCGTTCTATTGATTTCTATGTGAGCAATGCATTATTGTATGTGTAATTTATTAGCATTTCCTCCTTTACATATGAGGGGCGTTCAATAAGTAATGCCCCTGACCCACTTTTGGATGTTTGATCGAGCTGAAATTTTGCACGTGACGTTATTTAAATCTCTATAAATCAAGTAGCAAATTACAGCTCTGAACTCTTTGTTGTTTCTGACTTACAGGTGTTTGTACTGATTAAAGTCTGAAATGGAGCCTGTTGAGTGTCGAGCAGTGATCCGGTTTTTCTATTGGAAAGGACTCACACCATGGGAGGCTTTTGATGAAAATAAAATTAAAGTAACTTATGGTGATGATGCCCGTTATATAACCTTGCAAAATGTTTTACAAGGTTATATTATGGGACATTATCACTATAAGCTACTTTCATTCGATCAAAAGTCTCCTATTGTGTGCGTCCTTTCAAATGCAAAAACTCAGACTTGACTCAGTTTTAACACCAGTAAATCAGAAACCACAATTAGTCCAATGCTTTAATTTGCTATTTAATCTATGGAGATTTAAAATACTTCACATGCAAAATTTCAGCTCGATCAAACATCTGGAAGTGGGCCAGGGGCATAGATGTGAGCAGCATAAGGCTCTGGTTACTGGTATGAGAATGTCTTTGAACAGCAAGTACACGTCTTGAGGAACAACTTTTAAATTTATGAAGGGGTAAACTTAACTTTAAACCCATTTTAGATCATGTAGCTGGAGGTAGAGAGTCCTGTGAGCGTACAAAGGTTATTTGCTAAATAGTATATAATATATTCCCTTTGGAGACTGAGAGAAATTAAGAGGATGCCAATATGGTTTTCTTTACACATCACAGGGTGTATGAAGTACAAAACCTGGAATATTGAACTGACTGAGTAGCTGGTGATTGGAATGTTGTTACTTGGATTAATATCATCAGTTATGTGATGAACATCTTTCAGTTCTTTAGCAGAGGATTTAATATTGTGTTTTATCTGCATGTAAAGAGTTTTAATTATTTGGCAGATTTTTTTTTTTTACTGACCCATGCTTAAGCAAACAAACAATGGAGGTTGTTCAATAGCGACATTTTACAGGAAAAGATTGACTATTAACTTTGGTTGTTTATTGCCATGGATTGGTGGGAAATCTTCAATCGAAAACTGGATGGGAAGCAGAGAGGTTGCTGCTTTAGTATCAGTAGATACTGTACAACATATACTGATCTGTTCCTTTCTAGATTCACAAAATTGATTAATGATCTGACAAGTTCTTCGCTCAAGCAAACAAAGAAACAAAAAAAAAACTGGTGTCTGTGGATGGCAATAATCAAAATAAATAATTAAATAAAACAACAACATTTCTTCCTTGTTTTGCAGACTGAATGGCCAACAGTGATGCCAATCCAGCTTATGCACTAATACACCACCTTTAGAAAGAATAATTTTATTTCATCGTTGCACACAATTAGCAGCAGAGGAGGCTATAAACACTAATGTAACATATGGTGTTCGTTCATTTTAATATGTTTGCATTTGGTCATTTTTAATTTTCCCTTTAAAAGATGCAGTTCGTACATCTTAGAATTTCTATCTGCATACTAATAATGATATTTAAGTAAATGAATATGACCTATTTTATAGATAGATAGGTTACCATATATCAGTTTTAGACGGTTGTGTAACTCTTGACTAAAATTGCATCAACATGAAAAAATGGACCTGGTTGACATCCTTGTAACTCTGAACAGCTGCAAACCCACTAGAGCCTGAGCTGCTAATTACACCGTTTGCAACTTTAATATCTAGTTTAGCAATTGAGGGTTCAACTCGGTCTGTGCAGAATTTATAGAGCATTAATCAACAGGCACTAATTAGCTAATAACCTGTTAATTAAATCAGGTTTTTAAAGTCCTGAGAGGTGATTATTCCAGCATGGATGTGTGATTTGCTGCAGAGCAGTGCACACACTCGGCGCAAATGTCACGGTGTTGATGTTAAATCTATCTCCCAATTGGGATTTCCCTCTTTGCACCACTATCATCTGCTTCCACCTGACCCCCTGACCCCGCCCACACAAAGCCATGACTATTCTTGTTTCCTCTCCCCCATGGTGAGCCATGACAAATTTAAGCATGCAAATGAAAAAGAAAAATATGAAAGGATTTGGATCAAAGTTGGAGGCATCCACAGGCATGCTCATGGGATGTTCATTAATCCTATTCAACAGGATCAGAGATGGCAGAGAGCCAATATCTGAATTACTCTTGAAGCTAAAATTTGGTGTCAGTTCCTGTAATGTGAAATCAATATAACCTCTTACACTCCATTGACCTGAGGCCTGGTGTTTTTTCCTGTCTGATCCTTTTGTCTTCTAAGAAATGGGTCCATATGTTTAGAGACAGCTTTTGTTTTTTGGGTATTGCCTGTATTGATTTCATGTAATTATATCAGATTCTTTGAGCTCTGTACTATACCTCTTTCCCACTGGCTGAAAAAGCTGCCTAAACCAGGGAGGAATCAGCTTTTATAGGCTTTACTCTCACCGTGCAGACCACACCTTACCCCATCCAGCAGCTAGAGTCCAGCGGGTTTTACATTATGACTTACAATTATGCTCCAATAAAGCTTTTTTTCCTCTGAAAATACCATGTTAACACATGTTTTTCAAACAGAGGTCGACCCGCTAACAATCTGCATTTGGCTCCCTTCCTATTGGCAAAAAATGCGGGGTCCTCTGTCTTCCAACTGCTGCATGTCTGGTGACTCAATCACGCTGGGTTAGCGTTAATTAAATGTCACCAGTACGACAGAAATCAGGGAAGTAAACAATGTAGTACAATGCATGTAGTGTTTTTATTACTTAGTTCTTCTTTCCCTATGAGTCCCTCTCACCACTTCTGCGACATTTTTATCAAATGTAAGCAGTGTTGTTTTAGTTTGTTAGATCATACATGACTGGCACGGTGTGTTAAAGTCCATATATTTTGATCAATGGTATTATGTAAATTAGCGGGTCGACCCTTGTATGATTTTCCTACTGTATGGCGATTGGAACCGAGGCCTTTGAAGGCGATTTTAAAATAAATGGTAAATGGCCTGTACTTATATAGCGCTTTTTCAAGTCAGGAGACTTGACCAAAGCGCTTTACACTACAAGCTACATTGTAGCCACAGCTGCCCTGGGCTCACTGACAGAAGCGAGGCTGCCGTACACTGGCGCCACCGGGCCCTCTGACCACCATCAGCAGACAATGCAGTTGAAGTGTCTTCCCCAAGGACACAACGACACTGAAAGTCAGAGCCGGGGCTTGAACTGTCAATCCTTCGATTTCAGGGCAAACTCCTACATCCGACGCCTTACTTCTTTTTAACCCAGATAGCTTGCAGAGCCGATTGACATTGTTCGACATGCGTCAGTGAGCCCTTCCCACTGCCACTTAAAAGCAGATTGCTCCCGGTTTTGAACAGGTTCAGAACTTTTGCAAATGCAGAGGGCAAATATCACCAAATCCACATGTGGGATACTGAAAGGAATCCAATTGAATAACATTCAATGCTGAAACTAATGAAAAACATAGGTTAACAAAGTTTGGGTGTGTTGTGCAGCCAGGTTATTTCCACATTTTTATTTTTGATATTATTACCAAACAGATTTATTGGGTTTTCCTCTGTTCTGTTATGTAATTTGCCAGTTTTATTTATAGAATTCATAAATGTCATTTTTTTTATTGTTTCGTTATGTTTAGTTTTTATTAATAAATGTCAAAAAAGGTGGTAGAAGTTTGGATATCATTTTATTATGGTGTCATTTTCTTACACCATAGAAATCTGGTGCTTTTACTGCGATGTTTAGACTTTGAGATCCACTACTTCGCAATATCTTTGGAGACTAAGTATACTTATGCCATAAGCTTGTTATATTTCTTAATATTTTTTTCCTCTATTAAAATTTTCCTTCTCTTGGATGGTTTGTTTTTCAGATTAAAGGTACAGGATTAATTATAAAAATTATTTATCATTTACCAGGCAGTTTATCAGGTGTATTTAGAGTTTTTAGATCGATTGTATGTGACATGATTAAGATGCTTAAAATCAATTATTGGTGTTTATCTGCTCTCGTGCACATCTCTTTTTGTAGGTCATGTTTTAATAAATTCTGCCTGCATCCTCTTGACCTCAATCATGTCATCATCTCCTCCTCCTTTGTATCCCAGAGCTGCCAGTCACGTCTTCTTAAAGAAGGAGGCCACAGATCAATACGTTTGATGGGGAGGCAATAAGCAGCCCTATTAAGTGACAAAGGTTTACTCTGTAACAGCTGGGCTGGCACAGGAGCCGAGCTTGTCTGACTAATGAATCGTGAAACAATCAGGCAGTAGCCATTTGTGTTTAGATCTGTAAATATGGCGCGGTACAAGTGCCAGACCATCGCTGGCACTCCAGCTGGGGCCACAGATGGTCTGGATTGAAGGCGAGGCGCAGGCAAACCGTTTGCTCCTTCGGCTCACACTGCAGCGCACCTCTTCTGTCTCTGAGTGACAACTTCACTTTCGCACTAACTTACCCGCATGCCCCACATAGGAAGCCAGGATTGTGTTTAAAAAAAATGAAAAAGATGAAGGAAGGATTGGGTGAACTGGCAGCTCCTGAACTGGGGCCCAGACGATGAGCAGTCTTGCTGTTAATCGGCAGAGGGATCCAGGGGGTGGGGGTGTGGGGGGGAATAAAAATCCAGGTGACACAGAGAAGCAGTGATGATCCTGCTATTTAAAGGCACCATCAACCTAATTAACCTTGGGATGCCAGCGACTTAGTCTGAGGTGAGCAGCCCTGCGTTGGAGAGGTGAGGTGGAGGCATCGTAAATCTAACAAATGGGAGGTCCTCGCCTGGATAGGAGGAACACAAGCTGGTCATTATTTGAAAGAGGATTGAAAATACAGTATGTAACATTCTTATCAGTGGAACAGGAGGGGGGGGATGATGTGTTAGAGACAAACTATTATTTATCCAGTGACAGCTGAGTAAACACAGAAACATTCAAACAGACAAATAAGGAGACGTTTCAAAGAGCTTTTATCATTTGCCTGCACAAATGATTGAAATAGAGGCTGGCTCATTGTGGGGGGGTAAGGGGTGGGGTGTCCTTGAAGACATAGAGCTATCAAAGAAATGAAAGGCTTATTTAATCTAGTTCCAAGGTAGAATTATCTTCCGGCACTTTTACTTTGCGCTTTTGGTCCGGCGAACGAGTACGCGGAACAAAGCCATTATGATGCCCTCAAGTCTATTAAACTGCATGACAGACGTTGTTTACAACCCCAACTGCTTCTGTGAGCACCCCATTATCGCTGCATACTGATGCAGGCATCAGCAGCAGGATTGGCCGTCATTACAGGAGGACAGCAGAGTGGCTAAGAGCAACGTTTATCAGAGCTTGTAGAGGATTTGTAATCTGCTAATCAACTGATTGCGGGTCAGGATTCCTAAAGAGAGAAAAGGAAGCTACAGTAGAAACCAGAGCTAACTAATACTCTTCGTTATAAAATAACTTTTTTTGATTTATGTAAAATTTTTATTTTTTCAATGATCCTGTCTTTTCCCAAAATATTATACTAAACACCAAACCTTGGTGTCAGGAGGCAGTTTTCTGGGTCAGATCATCTCAGAAACCACTGGTGTTAACCCATTATGGACCCATAAACGGATCAGAGAAGGGTGCTCAGGCATATTTACAGCTGCGATACTCTGCACTACTTATCTAGGCAGTGGAATGAGTTGCTTGCTGTGTGAAAGTTAACGTACAAAAAGCAGAAAAAGAGGATGTGACATAAGAGTACCACATTTGATTAACAGAAGAAGAAAAACAAAGCAGGAGTTAAATCCTAAAATAGAACTAAAGAATGTGTCATAAGGGAGTTTAATAGGGTATAATTGAGGTGCAGACACAAAACTAATGTATTTTCAGAATGTGCCTTATAATCTGGTGCGCCCTATGTATGGATGAAAATTAAACTTCAACAGGTCTTGCAACTACGGGGAGTGGCCGTCGACTCAGTTTTCTCCCGTAGAAGAGGTAGCGTGTGGTGCGTACTGGGAATTTTAATTTCCATTTGTGTGCGTTAGGACCTGATAATGGCTCCTTTCAAGAGACACACATACGACGTAGAGTTTAAACTTAATGCCATCAGTTATCATACTAGAGCAGTACTGGTTCAATACTGGAAAAAAGTGGAGCAATACTGGAGAAATATACTGGAAAGCTACACTGATTTAATATTTTTTGAGTTATAAAACTTACAATTATCAATAGTTGCAGTGACACAGCAGACTCAACAGATGTAAAAAAAACAAACAATTAACCAATAAGCCTTGAGTATAAAATAAGAAATTGTGTCTCTTAATAGTGCATATTTGTTTTGATCAAGCTTGTTTTCCTTAAGTGAAGTTAACTGACAATGGCTTGAGTAGGCAGACATTTAACTCAATTAATTTATAACATTTTTACTCAAGTACTGTACAAGTAAAAGTACCATGTTGTAAAATTACTCCTAAAAGTAATTTTTAAAAATGTTCCTCAAGTAAATGTTTCTGAATTAATGTAACTAGTAACTACTTACCTCTGGTTCTGATGAAGAATGTTATTTTGACCAGAAAGAATCCTTTTTAAGTGATGTACAAATGGAACAACAGAAAGGAGAGTACTTTAAATAAATGTCAAAACGGCTGCCATTCCCAAATTCATTTAAACTTTTTTTTTTTAAAGACCCGCCCTCTTCACTGTTTAAACAAAATGCACATGCACAACCCTGTGGCTGCTCCTGACAGGGAACGCCTATTAATATGTGCAAGAGCTTGCACAAGCTCATTTCTGTTGTTGGTTGTTTAAAAGTTGCTGTTTTCATCACTCATACAAGCTTACTTTCCAAAAGAAGATTTGCAATTTTTCCCAAATGCAAGGCTCACAAACGGTAAGTGAAAATCGGGACGAGCGCGTAGGAATGATTGACAGTTAGGAGGACCACTTATTTTGATGATCCACCCGGAAGAAGAACATCCTCCACTATTTTAGGCATGAACTTTGTAAGTTATATAGGATTTAATGTTGATCTATCACATAAAATACAAGTAGAAGTCTTAAAGGTTTTTGGCTGAAACTTGTAAAATAAAAAAAATATTAAATATTTTTATCTATAGCTCTCTTGTATTACAGGAAATGGAAAAAATTATCCTTATGTAGTGAGAGGATAAAGGCATCACAAGAACTGCTCAGACTGAATATAGGTTTTAGGACATATGAGGAATTTCAGCATTGTAGCTTTCACTTACTTAAAGGTAACTCTGTCAGGCAAACATCAAAAACCGGTTTTAATTCTTAAATTGGAAGTTTCTTTCAAACAGATAGTGAACATTGTAGCTTCACATTCAGTTGACATTCAGATGTTCACATTAAACACGGTGTCCAGTCTGCTCGGGCGTCTGCTCGCTCTGCTCTGCCATGTGCTGGAGGGATATTTATGGGTGTCTAAATGTGGACGAGCACGTCTGCAGAGCCTTTTGTTTCACACTGGTAATGATGCCCGGCTAAGACCCGTCGTCCTTGCCCCCCCCCTTCCCTTCAGTCTACTAAATACAAAACCTCACCAATGGAAGTTTTTGCGCAACGTTAACTGTCACGACCCGCGGCGGCAGAGGATGGAAACGGCTTAACTAAACTGTCAGATCTAATAAAGCCAATAAAGGGTTCAGATAAATGTTTATTACATAGTGGAAAAAGATCATTTCTGGACAGAAATTGAGGATGACCTTTCTGGATAATTCCTTGCTCCCTCCCTCTCCTTCTCCTGGATGAATCACCGGCACCTTTTTGTTTCACGGCTGATGGAGCCTTGCTGACGTGGAATTGTTAAACCTTACAAGCTCTTCCCTCTTTGTCTCTCCAATTACAGGAGCCCTCTGAAGGCCGTCTTAATGTCCAGACAGCGGCTGCTGCTGAAGACTGGCTGCTGCAGCCACTGCACAAAAAACAAAAGACCTGAAAGCAGTCAGACTTGGGCAAAAAAATATTTATGCAGCACCAGTTTAGATAGGTCGCTAGTCAGCAATGACATAATTTCTGACACCTTGTTTCCGCTCAAGACTGATAAATATTCCCATTTTCACGCTTATTCTGCTTCCAGCAACTCCACATAAACACAGAGATGTCTGGCCTTTCGTTGATGAGACGTCTCACCTTCATCACCAGATAGTTGCCAGCATTGTTCTCTGTGAGTTGGAAGTAGAAGCAATGTTCAGAGATGAAAACAGCAAGATGATTAAGGAAGTGAGTGTCAGACAAGCAGAGTTTGAGGGCAGATGAGAAAATTTAGAGGCTAAATTCACACGTTATAGGTGTTGGGTTTGTATTTGGTAATGCGTTATGTTTTAGAAAAACAACATATAATATGTTTAATTCATATCTTTCTTAATGTTTTTCATTTATCCTTTTAGGCAGGGATTCCTGTGCATCACTAATGGGTTAAGAATCAAGAGATTCAGATGTTGTTAATGCTAATATCCAGTTTAAGATTTACAACTAAACATTGCGTTTTTCCATTGTGTATATGTGTGTTTCCGTGTGTGTGTTTTATTATTTTTTTTACCTCTATGCTCTTAGAGCCTTTTTCTTTAAAGGTGAAAATATAAGATCAGCAACTAGTGTTCCTACACAACTCTACGGATGAATAAGTTGCAATGGAGCTATTGTAAGTCAGATTGAGCCTTTTTTTGTTAATTGTAATATGCACTGCTTACAGGTAAGTTTCTTTGGATTTGGTTGTGGTTTGAAGACCCAAATGCAGAGGCAGGGAGGTAGAGGTTAGTTTCTTGATGATTTAATGAACTGTTAACAGACAACAGAGGCAGGAATCCAAAAAGTCAAACGTGAAAAAAGTCAAATAAACCAGAAACCATGGAGACATCAGGGGAAAAAACAATCTCAATGAGGAAGACTCAGTGAGACAGAGTTGGAGGAAGTTAGACGAGGAACCAGCACTGAGAAACTGCACAAGGGGTGTATCTAAGGGAGACTGAACAAAGAGAGGACTCACGAGCAGATTGGGAGCAGGTGTGAACAGAGCAGACTGGAAAGGAGCTAGGGAAAAAGGAGAACACTAGAGTGCAACAGAGGGCAACAAATAAAAACCTGAAAACCTAAAATATAACCAGAAAACACAACAAAAATAAGAATTAAACCAATAAAACTAGAAAACATGGAGCAAAGTAAAACATAACAGAACCAAGACTGTGAGAGTAAGAGAAGATGCACCAACTCCAGACCTACCAAGACATGGACATCTACCTACAGTAGGAGTAATTTAAATAAGGAGGCAATATGAAGGTAACTCTGAAAGATGCTGCAAAGATCCACATACCTGAAGGGATAAAGAAATTCCAACTTTTAAATCTGTGTTTGGTAATAACTTTTAAATGTTTTAAAAATAGAAATATTTGAAGTACAGTATTTAAGTAATCAATTTAAAGGGCATAAAATATTAGCGATATACAACATGGTGCAAATTATTTAGCCTTGAAATAAAATATTGATAGATCTGAATTTGAGCTTTGAACTCTAAGGTTAAAGCAACGAAAGCTCCTCATTGTTTGGGATGAGAATTAAGGTTAAATTAATGCGAAAAACACAAGTATGGCAGTTTAGCATTATGTTTATCTTTATAGCAGAAAATTTTGTTAGATTTAATTGATGGTAACAGAACAAAAATCTAATGATTTATGCCTGAAAACCACAAAAACTGAAAGTATTGTCATGATTAATAGCATAGAAAGAGCATCAAGAGGTAGGTATAATTTAAAAAATATTAAATACATTTCATAGGATAAAATGTGATAGATGTAATTCAAAATAAGTTATTATGATTGGGTATGTTTTTCTGAAATAAACAGAAAACAATATTACGTTTTTTAAGAAGAGACACCTCAGATCAGAGCTTGAACGTAAACTAATAATGCCCTTGAAAACAAAGTTCTTTTGAATGAACTGTTAAGTCAGGCTCCTGCCCTCAGACTCAAGCTTTTATGCAGATGTTAATAGCTTCCCTTCATGATCTTAATATGACGCCTTTTTCTTTTAACTGCTTGTTTTCTAAAGCGTTGTGTTTTAAAACCTCTACGGTTGTTTTCACACATCTGCTGGAGTGCTAAAGTTTTACAAAGATGTTATGCTGGGGTGGGATGTGTGAACACATATTACTGCAGCTATTGTTCCAGACTCTGTGCAGAAGTTGTTGTTGTTTTTCCCCCGCCTCTGCTTATTTCCCCTGAAGTTGGCAAAGGGAGACAATGTGTGAACAGAGCAGCAAATGTTCTGGACTGAGGCGGCTGTAAGATTTACTGTATCACACTTATTTCTGCTTAAACAAATAGTCACTCTGTTCTGTGAGGAGATGAAAATATAAAAATTTATGTGGAAGGAAACTAACTTTTTCCATAATATATTTAAATGAAATATGTAAACATAAAATAAATTAAGTTAATTTAAGTTAAAGTTGCCCATAACACAAAAAAAATCTATGTTGGGAATAAGTGGTTCTTAAAAAATGTATCTGCAGAAATAAATGAATCAAAATATGGATTGAAATGAAATCCTTTTATATGGACACAACAAAATAATGTTATTTGGAGACCAAACATGGAGCTAAAATATGGATAATGAAGTGAATAATGAAATAGGAGCTAAATGAGGAACTAAATTGTAAACCACAAACAAACAAAAAAAAAATTCTGTACTGTACTAAACCAAATGTTAAGATGATGGTAAAATGTTCTGTTGTGCATTTTTCTTTTGTTTTAACCAGTTTCTGTTATGGAGATTTTGGGAAACATCAGAAAAATGCTTTTTTTATTATAATATATATATATTTTTACTTCTGTTCAGCTTCATGTGTCTTAAATGTCCTTCTTGGTGTGTTCATGTTCATGACATTAACAAAGTGACTTAATAGCAGCAACATTTCTCCATTGGCTCAGTCCAAACATTAAGCAGAACTTGGTATGTTCCTGCAGCCAAGATGTTTTTATACCATTTTTCTGAACTGTCATTGTGCTGAAAGATAAACACATGTTTCAATAATGAAGGTTACCATATCCTAAGCTGAAAGCTGAATTCTTTTCATTTGTCATAATGTCATGATCTATATGAAAATGAACACATAGCTATGTTATGTTAGATATTAGGGACAGTTTTTCACATGACTTGAAGAACATGGAAATTCTCAGAAAAGAAAAACTAAAAGATACAATTCTGTCGGGCTCCTTAAACGCATTGTTTAAAATTTTTCTAATGGTTTCATGCTTCTACACAGTTTTGTTTTCACTTTAAAAACATCCACAGAAATTAAGCCCTCCAGTCTGTTCTCAAATCTGCTAAGTAAAGTTTAAGTTTTCAAAGTCAAAAGAAGATGTTTTATCTTTATTAATGCAAAAGGCACAGGGATGGTTTCAGTGTGTGTGTCTTTATATTAAAACAATAATAATTTAAGGCTAAAACCATCACACACACACACGCACAAAAAGATAAAAAAAATTAAACGAACTTATCAAATATGGATGACGACATGAAGCCTTGAGGACCTGCACCTTGTGAGTTCACAGCTGAGCAGATGTGGCGTGATGAGATCAGGTTACAGGGGGCTTCCTTACTGCCTCATCCCCGTTGTTTTCTCCCCCCAGAAGCTCCCCTAACCTCCCGTCGGTCCCTCCTTGGCCTGTCCTCCAAGCTACATGTGGCGCGGCAGCCCACTGCTTCCTGTGACAAGCCAAGCTGTCCACTGACCACTTCATTTTTGATCTTGGCAGGCTAAATTTGAGGCGTGGCGGCCTCTTTGACTGGTGTGTGTTGGTGTGTGCACATGCTCGCACACACTGCGATCAAGGGAACATCATCCAAGAAGAAGAGTTGCTTCCAAATGACCAAACACAGGCTGTTTGGTGAATGTTTGCTTCGCTTCGTCTTTGTTTTCTCCCCCTCGTTCTTTTAGGAGTCCATCATCATTTCTGTTTATCTTTAATTTCCTCAGATTTCACTTCTTCATGCTAGCATTTGTATTTCAGTCATTTTTGGCTGTAATCCTTCACATTTCTTTAAGGATTGTTCCTGAGTATTTTCTGCTTGTGTTAATTTTTTTGGCTTTGTGTTTTACTTTCTTTAATTTGTTTAGTGATGATTTACTTGTCTCTTTACCTTGTCTGTGGAGTGTCTGTCTTCCTCTTACGGCAGACTCGTAGACTCTTGGCATCTCTTAAATCTCTTTCTTGCTCAGGATTTTGATTGTTTCTTTGTTTTGTTGGTGCAAAATCTTTTTAATTAATTAGTTCAAACTTTGTTCTGCTTGAAACCTTTTTTGCAGGTGATATTCTTTTTTCGGTCTTTACTTTTAACCTTAAATAAGACATTCATGATTATCAGAAATTTTCAATTAGAAGGGAACTGGCTTTCTTTTGAAAATCTCCCTAAATTTGGGCTTCTTAAATTCAAAGTTTGAAGATTGTGATCACATGTTGTAATTTTGCTTGTGAAACGACTTTTTAAATATATATTTCTTTCAAATTCTTTGTTTGATCATCTAAGTTTTTCTCAAACTTTTTGGCACAAAAATAATTCCATACAAATATTTGGGCACTCTAGCCATAAATTTTTCCATATTTGTGCAGTTGGTTGTGAAAAGCTATATGAATGTCAGCAAAATGAAGGGTAATTTTAAATAGTATAGGAACCAAACCTTAATATTACAGGTTCATTTTGTTAAGTTTGATTAAAGTTCATTTATTGATCCACTGTAGTCTAATTCTTGCAGGGTTACAGGGGATTTGATGTGTGGCTGGTGCCTTTAAAGCCACTGGGCGTGAGTTACCCTGTACAGTTCATCAGTCTATCACAGGATATATTTTCAAACAAATATGTCCATTAGTCCTTTTTTTCATTGTGTTTTTCTTTTTTTATATTATTTATAAGAAAATTGAGAAAAACTTAACCCATCTGTGTGTCCAGCTGATTGGAAATGGAGCCCAATCTCTAAGCTTTCAGTAGCTTCCCCTTTTTTTACCTCATCCTTAAAGAAACTTCATATTTGATTGGTTTTTCTGAACATAGCAAACTTGATAATAAAGTCTTCAAGTTAAGTGGACATTGAAAAGAGTTGAAAGTCTGCTGTCTAATATATGGCTGTTTTTCTGACCTCAGTCGGTCTTGGTCAGACAGCACACCTCTTATGTCATCACCCTAAGTACAGGCTTCCCTCAGGGCTGAGTCCTGAGCCCCCTGCTGTTTACTGTGATGACACACGACTGCGTCCCGATGTTCATCACCAATCGAATCGTGAAGTTTGCAGACCACACTGCCAAGGAGAGGCTCATCAGAGACGATAACGACTAGAACTAGAGAGGAGGTGGAGCGGCTGGTGGGCTGGTGCAAAGATAACAGCCTGATCCTGAATGTGGAGAAGACGAAGGAGATCATCATCAACTTCAGGAAGAACTGGCCTAACCACGCTCCGGTGGTCATCAACAGCTCAGCTGTAGAAGTGCTCAGCAGCACCAAATTCCTGGTGATGCACATCACAGAAAGCCTCACCTGGACTTTGAACACCACCTCACTGGTCAAAAGGGCACAGAGCGCTTGTACTTCCTGCGGAGGGTGGGGAGCCCACCTGCCTCAACCCATCCTCACCACCTTCTACTGAAGCACCATAGAGAGTGTTTTGACCAGCTGTCTCACTGTGTGGTTTGGAGACTGCAGCACCTGAGACTGGAATAAGGTGAGAAGAGTGGTGAGAAAGGTAAAAGAATCAAAAGGGCTTCTCTTCCCTCCATAAAAGACATTTCATCCCAGCGCTGCGTGTCCCAAGCCTGTAACATCAATTTAATTAAATCCAATTCAGTTTATTTATATGGCACCAATTCACAACACATCATCTCAAGGCATCATTTACAATTCACCAAATCATACAGTCAAATTGATTCAAATTTTGTATCTAAGGAAAACCAGTTGATTTCATTGACTTATTGGCCTGAAGGCAATCCCTCACACTAAGTATGCTTGTAGAGACAGTGCAGCATCACCGCTGGACAGGAGATTTCTAATTTTTGCAATATTCTGCAGATGGAAGAAGGAAATTCTAGAAACCCCTTTGATATGGGATATAAATGACAGTTCCTGATCAAAAATAACACCAAGATTTTTAAACTTTATATCCAAATAAAGTGACTGACTAATCAGCTTCTTTTTCAAACACTCTGGTTCCTGGTGTCTGTAATGCCACGTTTGACTATGGAGCTGCCAATTACCAGAGGGGGCTTCTCAGTGGGTGCGTCAGTGAGCGGAGAGAATCATTTAGCAACGTGGACGGGTTGGTGGTGACTAGTGGGCAGAGATCCACAACTACACCTTCTGTGTACCGTTACCCAATCGCCTGGCTGCTCAGTTACTTTGGAGGACAACTACAGTATGTGGGGGTGTCCCTGGTCTTGGTGGCTTAACAGCTGGGCCAACTTTAACTCCTGCATATTCAACAGCCCAAAGCCTGGATTCTAAGTCGGACACCCTCGCCTCCAAAGCTACAACATTATTCCACTTCTTACACATACCATTATCACTAAAGGAGGCAGAGGAATAACTAAACATCTGACACAGAGAGCAGGAGAGAGGAGAGGAAGAAGAAAGAGCTGGAAAGAGTCAAGGGAGAGAGAGAGAAAAGCCATGGCCTAGTCTAGGCTAGCTACTTCTTACTACCAGAAAATAAAACCGTATGAAAGCGACAAGTGCTCAGTAGAGAAGTGCAGCAGAAGGTGCTGTTGTAAAGTGCTTCTGGACAGTTAGAGTTACTTAGATACAAAGGAAAAAAAAACTTAATTCAGACGGAGCCTGAACAGCATGCTGCTCAGGAAGTGAACACGATACTTCTCACCAGCGCCGGCAGTAGCACCCTCTAGTGGCCTCATCAATGACCCCTTACACCACAAACACGGAGCGTTCTCCATGCTGCCTACTGGGAAAAGGCTTCGCACCATTGGTGTAGGTCCAGCCGATTCTGCAACAGCTTCTTCTTCACCGCCATCAGACTGCTGAATTGCTAAAAAAAAAACCTCTAAAAATTTTCACAGACTCCGAATCACACTGATAACACCAAAAAAAAAAAAAAAATATATATATTTGCACCATACATATTAATGCTCTGAACCTTTATTTCAATGAATTCATTGCACCATGGTTTTTTCTCCAACACTGTTTACATTTGATCACTGCTGCACTTTATGGAATGGAAATGTTCATTTACTGTCAGGAAAACTGTACTCTTCAAGTTTTCTGAAAGTAGACCTTCTTTCAGGAGGGTCTTTCAAACTATTTCCACTCTTCTGTGTCATGATGGGTTAAGGAGGCAAGCCCAAGATGCAGAACACACACGGAGGAGGCAGGGAAAAAGTTCAAATGTTTATTAAAGGTTCTGAACACGGGAGAATAAACAGTTCTGAGAATGTTTCACTGAAGTATTGACTGGGACTGGAAACTGTTGGTTAGCAGACTTCATGAGAGGCTAAGCATCTAGCTTCAGGCTTAGCATGGCAGACCTAGATTTGAGCTTCCAGCTCACTGCAGAGAACAACAGGAAATTACCACATAGGATTGCTCAGGCTGAGCTTCCAGCTCATTGCAGAGAACGACAGGGAATATCCACATAGGATTGCTCAGGCTGAGCTTCCAGCTCACTGCAGAGAACAACAGGAAATAACCACATAGGATTCTTCAGGCTGAGCTTCCAGCTCACTGCAGAGAACAACCGGAAATAACCACATAGGATTCTTCAGGCTGAGCTTCCAGCTCATTGCAGATAACAGGGGAATTTCCACATAGGATTCTTCAGGCTGATTCCACATAGGAACCTTCAGGTAAACTCCACATAGAAGTCTTCGGGTTAAATTCACATAGGAATCTTCAGGTTGGCTCACCAGGGCAGATAGCAGGTTAAGCTCACCTAGAGCTTCAGGCCAGAGACAGGTTTCCTGTGATGCAGCTCTCCCAGAGCTGCAGGCCAGAGACAGGTTACCAGTGAGGCAGCTCTTCCAGAGCTTCACGAGGAGACAGGAGGTTAAGCTCATCCAGAGCTTCACGAAGAGACAGTATTCCTGTGAGGCAGAAACAAGGAAGAGTTAGAATCTGATCTCACACTAGAGATAACTAAAGTTCTTCCAGTAACAGAGGCTCAGGTTGCTAACCAACTAAGATCAACACTGCGGCGTGGAAGCAAGGTCTGGCAGGAGCTTATAAAGTGGAGGTCTCCTGATGAGTAGATGGAAATCAGGTGTGCTGGAAGGTTCCAGCTCCAGAAGACCCACGGCGCACTCTGCTGGAGGCAGAGGGTAATCTCCAGATCCCAACAGTAACTCCAGCCCTAAGGGAAAATAACAAAGAGCAGAAGAGGATCCTCGGCGCCCTCTGGTGGGCAAGCCTGAGGATCCCAACATTCTGTTTATGCTATGCAATCTCTTTTCCCGTTAAAAGTCACCTCGCAAGCTAAAAACAGCTATTTTCTTTCTGTTAAACTGTTAAAGTGAAGAAACACACTTTGTACAAACATCAGTAATCTCAGTCCAACTATATTTTTTACATTTAATTTCTAAAAGGGAAGTTACTGGCCATATCTAGCTTTATCTCTTGCATGAACTGTTAGAGGGTTTCATTAGGTTCTCCCATGCTAGGTTTCATGACCCTTGGAAAGAGCAAGGCTCCATGTACAGTATATGTGTGTGTAGCTGTAGCTATCATGTGGTATTATATGAGGCAGGAAGGCCTCACCCAGCCCATTAGATGTGCGCACTCGCCTGTGAGATGTTGTATCACTTTAATTAGCAGGGGGCTGAGGGCCGCTGAGATGGGGAGAAGCCTGATTGTGTTTTAGTCATTGCCTAAAGCCACCTCTGCTTTCCCCTCTCCTCACCAGCTTCACTCTGACCCCTCCAACCCCCAATGTAAAAAAATCCTCATCAAGATTTTCTGGAGGTTTTAGTTAAAGTAACTGATGAAAAAAAAAATAGCTCTGTCATGTTAGAAGCGCAAAAAACATATTCCTTTTTTTTTTTTTTTTGCTATGTCTAAATATTTTAAGTTACATTGCCATCAAACTATACAATTTTCAATCATCTTTAATTTCAGCCTCATTTGCATTTTAGACACTTTAGGACTGCTGATTTAGCCAATCTGCCTCTGGCCTCAGCTAAATTTGAGAAAAGGGGACAAATCTTAAAAGCTGTCACACCTTCTGAATAAATTGCAAAATAATGAACATTTGAGATAATTACGGCAAATCAGAGCACGCTGAATGCACCCTGGCAGTCCGCCAGCCCCTGCAGACGGTCAGAAAGATGAAGCCATGCAGCTTGGGAGCGGGGATTTTTGGGTAATTGGACTCACATTGTAGGAGCTAATTAAGTGATGCAATTGAAAAGGATGAGTCTTTGCCATTGTCTTAGCAGTGATTCAACAGCTTGTAGCATTAGACTGTTTAAGCTAACGACAATAATTGCAGGACGTTTAAGAAAACAAGGCAGTTTACATGAGGATTTGTTTAGAGCTGATGTGCAGTGAAGCAGAAAATGAAAACAGATGTTCGTCATTTTGATGAACACTTTGAATATTGTTTTACTACAACTATTATTTGTGGCCAAATGTTTATGTTGCTTTATTAAGAAAAAAAAAAGAGCAAACATACCATCAAAGTCTTAACATTTATTTGTCATCACCGTTCTTCCTTTTGAAATTTTGAACTTCACCTAAAAGAGATCTGAAGAAATTCCTAAGGATGACAATGCAGATATTATAATTTAATGCAAACTGCATTCAATCTGCTTTTATTAGCTCTATTAAAAAAGTGTTATTTTACTTAACTTTGGAAATGATTAATACAAAATCAGAATACCGCTGTTAGTTGCTAAGTTGGTCCCTGACTTTGGGGTACAGAAGGACAGAGTGTTAAATTTCAAAAGACAGAAGCAGAAACACATAATTAAATTGTTTCATACCAATAAAGCCATAAAAAACAAAAACCTACTGATGGCCACATATATTTGATATATCTAAAGCAG
This sequence comes from Cyprinodon diabolis, assembly GCA_030533445.1. Classification (NCBI taxonomy): domain Eukaryota; kingdom Metazoa; phylum Chordata; class Actinopteri; order Cyprinodontiformes; family Cyprinodontidae; genus Cyprinodon; species Cyprinodon diabolis. Next base: position 13,199,136 of record CM060073.1, read on the forward strand.
AGATTAAAACCAGTCTCTGAAGCTTCTGAACAAAGTAACTTGTGAAGGGGTTTATTTTTTTTATAACTTTAGTGCTACTTAAAGGTTATTGCTACACACACATCAACATTGTTAATTATGAAAAATAATACAATAATACACAGAACTTCTATAGGCAGAATAAAAGTATTATTTTTGAAGAAAAATAAAGCAGTACAGGAAAAATGTTTCCATAATTTTTAATGTGTCATTATGCAATTATTGACATGAAAGGAATTTGCACCAATATAAATAGTAGGTTGAAGTCATGTCAGACTTAGTTCAGGCCAGAACATAGTAGCGCCATGCTAAAAATGGTTTCCAATTATGCTAAACAAGTGTAAGCATCAATCAAATTTTTGAGGGTTGGGGTGGACTTAAGGAAGGCATGCAGAGGTCTCTGCTCATCTTTTTAACTTTTAATTAAATTATTGCTTCGCATTATCGGACCTGGCAACTGACCTGCACACAGAACAGATGAGAACCAGGTGAGTGTGAGTGGGCCATTTACTGGCTGGAAGGAGTTTAAAATGTCAGAATCACCTTTAATTAAATGAACATTTATAACATTTATGAAGTCATAATATCTGACCTCAGAGAAGGAAATTCCACCTGGAATACCTTCAAAAGTTTGTATTCCGAGTCAAAAGGTAGGGGCAACACAACCATTCCTGACTGTTTTTGATTTTACATTCATCGACTTGCCTTCTTTGCCTTATTTGTGGCAGCATTGTATTAGCTGTGTGACACAATCAGTCCTTCAAATATCTATTGAGAATATCAGCGTCCCTCAACTGGAATGCCACCTTGAATATTCATTACTTTGAATTTTTGGGATTTGCAGATTCATGTGCCGTTCTCTGGTCTGCAGTTCTTAATGTACCAGTATTTCCAGGTTAAAGAGACTCTTTAATCCAAGCTTTCAAAGAAAAAAAAACTAATATGATTGACGAGCAACAAAAAGTTGTCTACTATTAACTTGTCATAACAAAGACCAAACTTGTATTACGAGACGTTGCAGCATATATCTTCATACAAAACAAAGCAGAACTAACTTTAAGCAATAATCAATAGTTTAACTAATAAACACACAATGTCATGACAAAAAAAGTAAGATTTGCCTTTATTTACCTTCCAGCAGATGAACGTATTAGTTCCTGTAGATCAGTTTGTTCAGCTGCTCATCCTCTTAGGTTTTGGTAATAAAGCTATATTCCACCCTATAAATGCTAAATGCACAGGATGCTATCAATGCTAATGTGTGTCTGAATTGTAAGTTCTCTGGTGACAATGTCTTCTTGTATCTTTCATTGGTTTCACCAGAAAATCCCCAGTGACCGCAATGTGTTTGTAATTACATATCTTGAAATGTTTTAAAGAGAAATTTGGGTACTCCTCCTTTAGGTGGTTGCTGATTTTTCAAACCTTCTGAATTGATTGACAGGTTAGTTCAGGCAATTTACAGTTTCTATGTTTGCAAACTAAGGTCTAGATTTATTAGAGGTCTGGTGAGAATTGGAGGCAAACTATTCTCACCAAAGAGACAAAAATAGGTTTAACCTAATATGTAAATAAATATTTGGTTTGGAAAGTAGCTTTAATTAAAAACTTTCAGAATATTCAGTAATATATGAAAACATGTGGTGACATTTGACTCAGGCAACTCAAATTTTAACTTAAAAAACATAGAAAATCCAACTTGTGTAGTCTGAATGGTGTGTCAAATTTCTTCTGTATCCTATGGGAACATTTAAGCTTTTGACACTTCTGCATCACTGCTCATTAAATCTTTAGCCAGGCATACACTGTATGATTTTTGTAATTGTTGCACACATCTGCAGCTCACACTGTACAATGAAACCGCAGGGTTTCAAAATTCACAGTTCATAATGCATGTCCTCACACTGTGTTGCCCGATTCTCTGATGCGATCGACCTGCTCACACTGAAAGTCTAAAAACCACGTCGGACTCAGCTCCACAGTGAGATGGCGCCACTCAGACTCAGCTATCCGGAAGCCAAATGAGTAGGAGAGGAAAAAGATGGAAGTGCGGATGCCTCCTGTTAAATATGAAGATCACTAGAGTGAAACGCGTTGCCTTGGAAATTTGTGCAATTTTTTGCTGAAAGCCCTAAAAAGAAAATGACAAAGACATGGCTGAGCAAATGTGGCTACTACGGTCTATTTTACAGAAAGAACTCCATTTCACTCAGACCCCAGCAATGCTTTTGTGTTTTCATATGAGAGGAAGAAGAATAATCCTGGTTTGCGCATGTGCACTGAGCGATTTGCCCACGACCGCCTTACGACGGCCGACAGAACTTTAAACATGTTTGTTTTTCTCCCGTCCTCATGATTCCTGTTCAGGAGGTGGTGGTGAGAGGCTGATCGCCCCTCGTTACCCCTTGTACACCACACGATGCACAATCAGGCTGAAAGTTGGCCCGATTGAAAAATTATTGCACGACTAGAGAATCAGCCCGGAAAGGGCAAAAAAATTGTACAGTGTATGGCCGACTTTACCAAACTGCCGGACTGCACTCTTAGTCGTATAACTGAATGGAGTTTCCTGCAGGAGGAGAATAACCATTTTGGATAGAAATTCTTTTTTTTTATTAACTCTTCAAAAAAATCTCATCATACATAGAAATGTATTATAAAAACAACAGATCTAAATAAACGTCACAAAGATTTCATAGCAGAATATCATCAGACCTTTGTCATTCAAAAGCCGATGTTGCATTTCATGTTTTTTACCGTTAGAGGTGTGGGCAATATGCAGAAGGTGAGGGGGCTCCTGCAACCCGTTATAGCTGCAGTAAAAGTTTGAAATGACACCATATCTTCTAATCCACGCTGAGAGGACATTTTACAAAAAGCTTCCTCAAGTATAGGAGAAAAAAGATTTAAACACCAACTCATATGATTTTGCTGCCCTCAGGGCAAGTATGCCCTTGTAATACGCCAAGGAAAATATAGACTTATAGAAAATGAAATGAGGCATGAATGACCATAAGCGTGAAGACAATTACACCCCTCGGAAATCGTATATTTGTAAAGATAATTTCCACAGGAGTCCACATGCTCTGACCGGTGGAGGTTACAGTTTCTTCTCTGCATGATTGAACTGTCCTTGAACTGGGACTAAATGTTGCTGGTGTGAGACATGGCTAACTGCCCCTTAAACTGTTTTTTTTTTTTTTTTTTCTACCTAATTCCACAATTATTAAGTATAGCTTCAGCACCTCTTCAAAGAACCTTAAAACCAGCCTTTTTGGGATGTAGAGATAAGAAAGTCAAGTTCTAACTATACACGACTGACTAGATGACTGAATTAAAGACTACTATCTGATTTTTTAAAATTAAATATCAATTTAGGGAAAATGTTTAAAAGAGATGCCATTCAGGCTGTCTGAGGTGATATTTTGAATCATCTTTTAAATACAAGAAAGATAAAAACGAGCCAAAAACGGCGACTGTATGAAATAAAATGAAGCCATTACTGTAGAATCTTGAGAGGAGAGAACAGCAGGGTGGAGAGAAAGACTGCCCAGAATCCTCTCTTTGGCCATGAAAAGCCGCCCCCCGAAGCCCACTCCATCACGGGATGGCTCCCTGCCCTCACTGTGGCGTGGCTGGGACAAGGATGAGTGGCGGTAAAGGACAAACTCATGGACACCAGTTGGGCTCCCGGAACCAGCACACATTATTACCCCCAACATAAGCATAGAGAAGGCAGGAGCCAGGAGTCCATCTCCGCCACAGCTTCTCTGGGAGTTCCAAAAACAGATGGCCACCCCCAGCAAGACATTAGCAGCGGAGATTTAAAAACATCTTGAGCCCCTGTTGCCGTAGAGAGACTGTGGTCAGGATGCTAATGTGAGAAAAGTACAGCATCGTAGAGGAATTGTGTAATGAGCAGGGGCATGACCGACAGCTGCCTTTAAATGAGAGGAACTCTATATGACAATGTTATGGAGTCTCCAGAGTCACATTTTGAAGGTAGATATCTGTCTGAACATGAAGGGGAAGCTCAGGCTTTCTCTCATTAGTGGAACAAAATCTTAGCTTGAACTTAAAATCATTCCTAACTAAACACTTCAAATTATTTATTGAGAAAATAAACATTTGACTGGTGTCATCTGAACAAAATGTATACAATAAACAACAATTATGATAATGATAATTTAAATTTAATAAAAGTAACAATTCATTTTTAGCTAAATATTCAGGAGGGAAGTGAAAAAGACCAAATGTAACAGTAGTTTTTTTTTTTTTAAATTATTGGTCCTCTTCCTTGCTGAGATTTTCAATACTATTTTCACGAGAAAATTAAAAGCAGAAAAAATAGAAATTATACCAATCCTGTGTTTTTACATTTGTCTGATGAAATTTGCTGCAAAAGTTCCAAAATAGGCAAACAGGAATTATTTAAAAAATTGGAAAAGAGCCCAAGGTGACACAGCTCATTGTCTCCAGTCTGATGGCAGTCCAGCGGGGGCGATATTTGCTGCAGTGGTGTCAACAGACCTGTGAACAGAGGGTTTGGCTATTCCTGGACATATTCTCCACACCTGCGCCTGGAGTGCACCGGGTTGGCATTTCAAACTTTATCACCTGTCACAAGAGAGAAAGTGGTGAATCTGGTGAGTGCTGCACCCCACAGCCACCACTGCCCACCACATTGTTCCCTCCACCTTACAGCCCTCAGTTTGCTCAACAACACGCATATCGCTGGAAGCAAACATAGAGGAGAGGTAGATTTTCACTGTGGCTGACCAGGTAAACAGTTAAACTGACTGATAATGATCCTAATAGGCAGAAACAAGTGAACATAAGCCTTTGATGGTGTAGCAGGGCTGTGGTTGTCAGAGGATATTTCTACAGCTTTAGTAATGTGCATTTTAAATGGAGAACAGGTTTTGGTGGTGACAGTCTCCTGGGGACACAATGATCAAGGTGACATGCCTCTTTGGGCTCCACAGGGGGTGTCTGGGATTCAGAAGGCCACGGGTGTCAAAGCACCACAGCAGCATGGAGAATGATGTCATAACCCCCCAACCATAGACACAAGGACTGACACCACCTCCCGCCTCCTGTTTGGATTAGGAAAGGTTAAGGCAACATGTATGTGAGACTGGCTGAATTTTGAACATGCTTAAAACAGTGTTTTAGGATCTGCATTTCAACATTTGGTTCGAGTCCAGAGCCAGGAATGCATTAAAGGTGACTTTTTTTTCTGTGCCACAAAATGTGCAACAGTTGACATTAGAGAATAATTGGGTCTGTCTTATATGTCTGTTCCTGCTATATTATGCATGCATGGAGGAAGAAAATTAACCTCAGTAATCACAACAACTTGTGAAACATCTGTGAAAGCATGAAAAGTTGCAAACGACTAAATGTGTCTCCATGTGAGTCAAGAGCAAAGTTTCACAATTTTATCAGAGAATGTGTGCTACATGCACTGTCAACACAATATTATTATTTTATGTGAGATGGTGTTCTTTCAGTGCACTTTACACTCACAGGTGATTTAGTTGCTATCATGCAAATGTTCTTATTGAGTGCGCAGAACATTATGAGAAGACCCCCAAAAATGTATTAAATGTGGTCATACTTTGACCTAGAAAAATCTATTTAAATATGGATACATATAAGTACCATAAAACATGCTTTAGTTGGATGTCATTTAAATGTAGACTTCTAATGGTGAAAGAAAGAGGTTGAATAAAGGAAAGAAATCTTTACAACACAAAGAGACTAAACAAAAAAAAAAAAAAACAACAACCCTGAAAGTACAGAGGCAACTCCCACCATGAACTGGCATTCATTAGCAGAGCTGACAGCATTTTGGAGGGAAAGTAAATCTTATAAAGTTTAAAATTATTTATATGAGGGTTTGAAAATGAAAGCATATCCTTTCATTCTGCTAGTGCCACAAGCCCATTTTTCCATCAGCTGTTCTGCACTGTGCCGTTTGTGACCAAAGGGCTGGTAGGGCTACTGATGAAAAAATAGTCCATTAATAGGAGAAGTCGACTTTTTATCACACAGACTGTTTTTATTACTAAACATCTAGTGAAGTAGACAACACTTTTGAACCACAGTAAGGGTAATTACAACGTTCCCAAAAGACGCTAATAAGCGGTTATGAGAGTGGCGTTGGATGTAGGAGTTTGCCATGAAATCGAAGGGTTGACGGTTCAAGCCCCGACTCCGACTTTCATTGTCGTTGTGTCCTTGGGCAAGACACTCCACCCGCATTGTCTACTGATGGTGGTCAGAGGGCCCGGTGGCGCCCGGTGGCGCCAGTGTACGGCAGCCCCGCTTCTGTCAGTGAGCCCCAGGGCAGCTGTGGCTACAATGTAGCTTGCCACCATCAGTGTGTGAGTGGGTGAATGAATGTAGTGTAAAGCGCTTTGGTCAGGTCTCATGACTTGAATAAAGGTGCTATATAAGTACATACCATTTACCATTTACCACACTGCTGTGGAACAATATTTCAGAAAATGTTGGTGCACCAAACCAAATTAGGTCACTAATACAGGCATTTCAGATTGTTTCAGATATCTGAGCAACCTGCAAACTGCCAGTGCTTCAACATCCATATGCTGCAATGCACACACATATACTGAAAGGCATCCTCACAGTTCCCAGCCAAGAAATCCCCCTCCTCTACATGTACATCCACACATTGTCACCCAAGCTCTTTTCCCCCCTTCTCGCTCCTTTTACACACACACAAACACAAACGCACGCATTTGCACACCTCCCTAACCAAACTGCTTGAGCCACTTGACTGCCAGGGAAGGCAAGATGGCCCTGCAGCCCTCCAGCCAATCAGGCAGCTTGGCTCGCACAGGAGATCACAGGCCAGCTGATCCAGCCTCCCTGACTTCTTTCTTCATCTGTTCTTGAGGAAACTTTTGGATGTGAGCACAACACCGCCGACTGAGCTTCACAGGTCTGCTGGACTGAAACAGAAAAGGACCTCAGGTGGTTTCTGTAATGCTGGACTGTGGTATTATTTGCTACTAATGACAGAACGGGAGCTGGGTTTGAGGAGAACATGTTTATACCCAAAGAAAATCAGGGATTGCAAGAACAAATAAGGATCTGTATTACTTAGAGTAACATCATACTATATCTGGCTAATTTTGATCATCCCTTGACCAGCTGACAGTGTTGGAAGAAGTAATCTTCAGTGACACCACAGCATTCTGTAACTAATATAATGGATATGTCCCTTTAAAAACATAACAGATACTGGATTCTGTCCTCTAATTTCCTTATCTTCCTCACTCCCCTTGCATCTGAAACAAACAAAAATGTAAACACAAATCTACTTGGCTGGCAAAGTGAGATTCATACTAATTTCAACATATTGTATTAAAAAGTATGGCTCTGGAATACAATTTAGGTGCTGCTTGAAAATGTGATAATCTGATAAATATACAATCAGTTCATTTTAAATGTTTGATTTGAAAGTTTCAAATGATCATTTAAAAAAACAAGACATACACTAGAAAAAAAAATCTAATTCTAAATAATCAAAATCTAAACTTAAATGAAGTTTATTTTTTCTTTAATTGAGGAGGTAAGTGGGACAGTTTGCCAATGGAACTAGACAGTTTGCATATAAAAATAAGAAAAAAACAATTACATTGACTTGCTTCAAGTGTACATTGTCTAATGATCCTATTTTAAGAATACAAATACTCATTCTATCAGCAAATCATCTTACCTACTAAAATTAAGGGTAAAAATACACTTAATTCAAGAAATGTTGACTTATTCCGAGATTATTTTTGCAGTGGTGTACATATAATTTTAACTCTTATGGATTTTGGATATGGTAAAATAAATTAATATTTCTGTAAGAATTATTTAATGTTTTCTGTTATAGAGTAAATCATGAAACACTTTAAAGTGTTACTCAATTTTGACAATTAAAGCCTAACATCTGATTTTTTTAAGCTGCTCAGAAACTGCAATCTCCCATTATTAACCTCCCTGAGAGACTTTTAATTTACAAAGCTGGGCAATAAACTAAATTCCTGATGTGCTGCATTAAATGAGTGTTCAATAAACTAGATAAAGGAAATAGTTATCAACAATCATGATAAAACATCTGCAAAAATGTTTATATTTATTTAGAACAAAAGTAGGTTCATTTACTTGAAAATTGCATCTAGAATGTATTTTAGTTTTACATTTAGAATGGCTTATTTTTTTATTTATAATTTTTACATATAGGTTTTGCATCTTTGAGGTTTATATCATTCTTAATTTATGCTAATGGTGGTTTTATTTGTTATCGATCACTACAGCTGTCCTCTGCTGCATATCATTGATCATAATGTCCAGTTGGTGGCCCACCACACTGTAAAATCTGACAAGTTGAGATTACTTTAAAAAATCTAGGAAACCGATTGCCTTAAAAAAGTTAAGTATGTATAACTAATAGTTAGCTCTTGTAATGGAGAAAAAACTTAAAGCTCTCAGAAAAAATACATGGCAGTTTTAGCTAATGTTAGCTATTAGTCTATTAGTCTAATAGCTATGCTATTAGTCTACTGTCATCTTTTATATAAAAAAATTATCCTATAAAAGTGAAGATTAAACTCATACATGACATGTGAAAATATGTTTAAGACAAATAACTTACCTTTAGAGGAGATCTGCTTCATGCAAAGTGCAAGTTATAAAGGCTTCTGGAAGCTTCCCACACATCTTCACTGCACACGTGCACATCTGGCCTTGGGCTTTCACTCCAGTAACAAAAATAGTCTTGTCCAGTCAACAAACTAGAACTTAGTTATGTACCTCTTTCAGGCTAAACATGTACATTACTCACATTTCTTGTGAACAGAATAGTGTAACTTAAGTAAAGCCTACAAAAATAACTTAAGTAAGAATAACTATTACTTTTTTAGATTGCACCATTTATCTGTTTGTAACTGGAAGTCCCACAGGATCTTAACCCTTTTAGTCTCCACCACCTTGGGAGGTGGTTCTGACACTGACCAGTGGGTCCACAGTATGTATTCTGCGCAGATGTTTCTATTTACTCTACCAGCCAGTTGGTTATGATGTTCCATGTATTCCTTTCCTGCCAGTATCTTTACAACCTGCTGTTTGATGCAGGATTGTTTCTGGGACTGCAGAGCCTGAACCTGGAGTCTTTCCTGGTATGGTAGATCTGGGCCTCTATTGCTGCTCCTGTGCTGCCATGATCAGTTCTTCTATGCTGTTCTTCAGCCCAGCCCTCTCTAGCTATTGGTAGGATTTTGTCATATTAGCCAACTTAGTTACCTATCTGTGGTACAGACCATTAAGAGTTATTTTTTTCTTTTGATGTTGGTTCCTCCAGTTACTTCATTTTCACCTTACACTGTCAGAGTACTTCATCCCTTGGGGCCATCTTCCAGATGTATTCTTGGAGCTTGGATGTTTCATCTGCAATGGTGGCTCTAATGCACATTAGACCTCTGCCGGTGTATACTGGATTTAGGGTGGAATCTACTATGCATGGCAAATAACTTTTTTGTTTTGACATTACTAGCTAAATTACTAAATTTCCTCTTTGACCCACTCATTACCCCAACAGGGTATCTGTAACTGGCAAGGCATTGCTGTTGATTTTCCGGGCCTTGTTCGTGGCATTGTGCTTACGTGTCAGAGAATGTCTTAATCAATGCAGTTTTTTAGCTGTTGCTGATACGATACATTTATAGCTTGAATTTTAGTTCTAGGTTTTTCTTCACATACTGTATGTGCCTATTTTGAAGAAATGTTTCTGCAGCTAATTCCGTGGTTTAGAAAGATTTACTGAAACAAGCTAAAATGAATTAAGATTTGTTATTATATTAGGTTAAAAGAATCTATATTAATGAAATATTTTGTCTGTGTTTACTATAAAATATCTTTATTATTGCCTTTTTATTTGACAGTTTATGACTAAAACATTTGATTAATGGGCAAACTGATACCTAATACCCCATTCCCCACTGGCCGAAAAACCATTTAAAACACGGGAAAAAAACGACTTTTAGTTGCAGTGGGAACAGCTCACTGACACGTGTGTACCCAGTTCAAACGACTCGGCAAGCGACCCGTGTTAAAATCGCCTCGGCTCTGATCTGCATGCTGTGGGAGCACCCGACGCTAAATAACATCACAATATTGAACGCAATGCATTCAATAAATATGGCGCAGCACTTTTGAGAGGGATTTTGAGACGGATAAAAGAAAAAAATAATAAAGAGTACTGACAACGCTCTGGCTTCCGTCCATGTTGCTCTCCATTGTTTACTTCCCTGACTTCCGCCACACTGTCGACATCATCAACGCTCACACAGCATGATGCCGTCATCAGACACGCAGTGTTGGAGGACAGTAGCCACCCAGCTTACCAGCAGGGGGTCAGACTCGGCTTTTCAGTCAAATGAGAAAAGAGCCAAAAGCTGATTTTTGAAAAGAACACTGTTTTCAGTGTGGAAGTGGCTTAAGTAGTTTAGAGCCAACACATCCATAAGCCTGTAGCCTATTTTCCCTGAATTTATTTCAGGTCGGATGTCACCGCACTGTTTCTGTGGATGTGATGCTGAGTGCATCCATTTTAAATGGCCCCAATCTAGCACCTAATATATTCGAGATGGATTTTGTGGATACTCAGAAGCAAACTGAATCCTGCAGAGTGCTGCAGTTCTGTGTTTTGGCCTCAGATAGTAGTCTAATTAAAAAACTCGATCATGCCTCTACAAGGTCAGACAGATAGAAAAAGAATAAAAAAAAGTTAAATTAGCATAGGAATTTTTTTTGTCTGCTGTTGTAGAAATGCATCCTGTACAGAAAGCCTATATTCTTATCTTCAGGTACCACAGATTACATGTCAGATTAAATAATACTACTTATACTTGAGTGAGGTGTTACTTTGATGTGTGTCTTGTACCATGTCCGTTGGTTGTGCTGTTCTTTTTACTATTCTCTTAAGGTGATGAAGAAGACTAAAAATGTTTTATCGTTGTCTCCCTTTTATCTCCTCTATCTTTATCTTTTCTCCTTTTTGCTGTTTTTCCTTTCCTGTTCTACTTACATTGCAGTGTCAATATAATCTGCATAATTATAATAAAGCTATTTATATGCATACATCAAGCGGAACACTATGGCAATAGCCGTACTGTTCCACTTGTGAAAGTAAAATACCAGTATAGTAAACTTTTTTAGTAAAAAAAAAAAAAAATGTATCCTGTTTTATCAGATGAGATAACAAAAGTTCCACCAATTTTTTAAAGTCTTTTACGTTGTGTTGTTACTCGTTCTGGCCCAGAGCATGTCACGGACACATCAGTGTTCGAACAGTCAGAAAGGAGTAATCCGTGTGACACCATCATAATCAAACTGCTGGGTTGTGTGAAGGGGCCACATTTCTTGCTTACTTTTCTTTTGGCCGGAGATAAGCTTATAAGGGTTGCAAGCATTAGTGTCATGCTCACAGTTTTATTTTTTCACATCTTGGAAGAACAGCACCTACACTGTAAGAGGCCATTAAATGAAGAGTGCATCCTTCTGCTAGTCTTGCTGCCTGCAGCTGGAGGCAGATATGCTGCTTATTCTAATTGGCACCAGAACTGAATTGAAGTTTATACGTTTTCTCCCTTGTTCTATGCTTTTTCTTCTATTTACATCTATTGTTTACATTTTCCTGTTATAAGTTAAACATTTATATGTTTTGAAGACCTATATTTTTTTCTAAAAAGATTATTCCAGCATTAAACAGCATCTACAGTTCGGATAATTGCAGGAAGCAGCGTTATCCTTACTAACACCAGCAGAAAACCCTCCATGGATGTGAAACTCCTCCTCCATCTCTATGGGGAGAGGAAACTGTTGTGTGATTATGATAAACTGGTTAAACTGCAATTATGCCAGCGAGCGACGGGAGGAGAGACGACAGCAGTTTAGGCGACAATTTGCAGGGCGGCTGCCGTGGCTGCTGCAGCTGGGGCCTGTTTTAATGCCGTAATTGATAGACTCTGCCAGTTACTAGTGGGTTCAGAATTAAAACTCAAATCATCATCATTAGAACACCCCTTCTCTTGTAATTGCTACATCAAATGCACATCAATGTTTTTTTTTTTTGTTTGCCATTATAAAATTACACTGGTATTATCTAATTCCATCAAGCAACATTGATAATGACCAATAAGGCTTTTATGTCTGATTGAATAAGGCTGATTTTCTTTTTGTATGTCTGAGTGGCAGAAACATGTGATGTCTGTAAAGAAAAACCTCAATGTTAACTCCAAAAATTCTTATTTCAATGAATTATAAAGCTCTGCGACTCATTGCCAGGATCATGTAACGACTAATAAAATTCAGTCAGCAGTGTGAATTCATTTTAGTGACTCTGCTCACTCTTTTGAAGTACATCCATCCAGTTACAAATAAATAATGCTTTTCTTAAGAACACCAAATCGTCACTGTTTAGCAATTTAACTGTTTTAGCTCTCATCCATCTGCGATCTGAAAGGAAAAAATATCCTTATTATCCTGACCATTGCTGTAATGTTTGCGTATTGTCTTGTGAAATAATTATAAAAATACTTAAACCTTTTAAAAGGTATGATCCTCAAGGATAACATAAATTTATACTAAGGTGCATAGGTTAAAAAGATAATTGAAAGCCACTCCAATTTTAATTACATCAGTACAATAGCTTAATAACACAAAAAATAATCATATCGCAGCAGTGGAGTGCATTTAGATATTTGGAGGTGGTAAAAAAGACTTGCCAAAGTTCAAAATAATTATCAGTGCACAGACCAAAGAGGACCTTGGTGACTTTCAAACTATAGTCGTGAGTGTCAGACAGACGGGTCTGGGTATTTTAGACACTGCTGATCTACTAGCATTGTCCCACATCTAGAAAAAAAGAAAACAAGTTGGGTCTGAGGAAAACGTTTGAGAAACGCTGGACTAATGTATCAATCACCAGGAACTTTGGGAGTCTTTTGCATTGTCTTTGGGCTTTGACTACACTTCAACAGGTTTTTGATCTATTACCTGACAATTTGTTTATGTATTTCCAAAAATAAGAAAATAGGGAAACTAGGAGAGTAAAGAAAATGTTCTATGTATATAAAACTACCCCCTGCACATCAACACTGCCTGAAATAAATTTTATTTTAAAAAAGATCCGGCAAAGACTTGAAACAATAACTTAGAGTTCAGTTGTTCCTCAGCTGATGTTTTCATTAAATAGCTCTGATTTTTTTTTTCTATTTTGATTGTTAAACTGTATAATATTTGGGGTTATTCGTATTTTTAACTAAATAAATTATGATAAAATAGCAAATGACCAAAGATCTGATTTAGAACTGCCGATGCCTGTCAGACAAATGATTGAATCCAATAATAAAAAGGTATAACTAAAAAAAGCAGCAGAAATCTAAAAGATTTAATGAAGACTAATTTAAAAGACTGCATGAAAGTATTCAGTGTTAGAAGCACAATTCAAAGATATAAGTAATTAAAAAAATGTTTAAAGAAGACTGAAAAAGGATTACATGCAAGAAGCGCAAAAACAATAACTACCAAGGCAAAGAGTTGTGAAAAAGTAAGAAAAAAAGAAGTGAGACTCCCAAAGCCACCAGACACTCTGCTGTCCAGATGGTAATAAATGCTCAAGAAACACCCAAACTAACCAGTTGTGAAAGCCTGCTCTGTCCCAGCATCCACAGTCTCCTTGCCCCCAGCTCAGTTTGTGTCTTTGTGTCACACAGAACATACGTCCTGTAGATATCTGCTGAGCCGTCTGAACTCTCATCTGCAGGCTTGCATGTGTGAATTCTGTGGGTGTGTTTGTGTCTGTGCCCTTCACGTCGGTCCTGATGCGCCGTTGTCCAGCTGTAACGCGGTCAAACAGCGAACAATCAGCCTCTGCAGCGCTGCCAGGCTGTTAGCAAGATGTTAAATGCCCCTTAGTCTGTCTCCTAGCAGCTTCATTGGTGAAGTGTAAAACAAAAGCCTGGTATCTGTGAGAAAATACAGCTTGGGAATGGATGCACCAAGAAGGAGAATGTGAAAAATGATTTTAGGTGACCTGGAAAAACAGTTCAGTCTTAACATTCATTTGTTAAGATCCCTTTGTTGCTTTATATCATTCATCAGGAGCGTTTATCGCACTAGAAACTGGCCCAATTAGAGAATATTAATGATTGTTAAATGTGCATATGCTGGAGCTGGAAAATGGGAAGGTTAATAGACAGGCAGCGTCATGCGATAGCATTTATCAGTTTCTATTTATCTCTCCTTGGGAGGTGGCAGGTTTACAGTAAATACCTTCTGTCCCCCTAATTTCCTAATGATGGCGATAATGATGGAGAATGGTGCAGTCATTAGCGAGGACAGACTCTGTGCATCACTCTGTCAGCTACGTCTCTCCCAGGCTCCCGATGAGAAGTGATGGGGCCCAGCTGTTCCTCCCCAAAACCAAAACCATCTCCCAGAGCCGGGAAAACGAGGACGAACAGAAGGAGTTGCAGAGAGGAGAGGGAAAATGAAGCCAAATAGAGGACACTGAATGTCAAAGAAGTATTTAAAACTTACTTTATTCAAGCGTTTTCATATCTTTAACAGTGTTTGATTTCTTGCTATGATACTGACACCCTCTGGGAAAGAAAAAGCTTTGAACACATAACTGACTTGTGGAGCAAACAGTTTTGACTGAGCTTGCATGTAAAAGGTACAAAATGCTAATGGTGATTAACACATGAAAAGGATTTTTTTTATAATGCTGCATCCCGCAGTGTATGGTGGAAGCAACTCGTCACAAATTGTTTTTTTGTGGGTGATGTGTAACTGCAGCATCCTGTTGGCAGCTGTCCATGCAGACATCTGTGCCAGGAACCAAAGAGCATGGCTGCATGGACACCGACCAACAACTGCTAAACTGGGGTTCACTTGACCAAATGGTTCCCATCACAAAAAGAAAAATTGGGTTTGTTTCACAATGATGGCAAGATGAATCTGATATCTGCCTGCAGCTGTCAGTCACTTTGACTCTCACAACACATCGCAGTCAGGTTGGCCTTGAATAGACCAGTGTTTTTCAAAATTTTTCCTATTTGTCATTTTTAAATTGGAGGAACCTTTTAGTTTTTTTTTAACAACCACTTGATCTTTGAAGTTCCTATTGAAGGATGTTTAAGTAAAACCTTTTAACATCAAGTGTATCATATTTAACACAAGGATTTTGAGAACTCCAATTCACCAATGTGACTTTTGTTTTTGAAAAACCTGACTTGAATCAGACATATGAAGTGAACGGAAAACATATAATAAAACTGCACAACAATGGCTGTTGTATCACAAATACGGTTGTCAAATCCCTGAAAAAAAAAAAAAAGGAAAGGGACACCTCATGTGCGTGCCAGCTGACCCGACTGCCTTTACCCCTCCTGGCATGGTGATTTTTTTTAGCCATTCTTTGTGTGTGAAATTATTTTTTTCACTATTTGACTCAAATCTGCATTGAATTAGATGCATATTTGTGAGTGACATAAACACATGGAAAACACCTTTTCTGCTTAAGTTCAAACCGTAAAAATGAATATAAAACAGTAAATAAAAAGTGCACATTTTTGGTGCAACAGCAAAGTTGTGCAAACTTGTAAACATATTTGTGCCTTAAATGCAATGACTGTAGGCTACAGTTATAAAACAGAAAAAAAAAAAATAATTGTCTCCCGCTATCTTCTCCTTGAGCAACACTTGGCTCGACCAATGGGATGAGGGTATTCTGGATCGTTACATATATGTTTTCAGCTCATTGAGCACAATGCAGGACAGGCCCGGGACCAAGTCTACTGTAAGTTTTGTATCTAACCTGCCCTTGTTCTTCATTTTCCATTAGCTTTTTACTGACAATTTTTTTTACTCACACAGTAGTACAGGACAAAGTGCGTTCCTTTTCCACTAAATACGGGACAGGTACTTCTATTTTTAAAAACAGAACGATTCCATTTATCAAGAGACAGTTGGCAACCCTTATTTAAAACTGATACATTTTTTTTTAATAATTTCTCAGAATGTTCAATGATAACTTTGGTTCAGACATATTATTATTATTTTTCTGACAATGTTTTCATGCTTTAGGTTTTAAAGGGTTAATCTTACAGAACTGTCTTTATAATAAGGTTAAAAACTATCTTGAACTAAAAGATGAAAAGCGCTTCTACCTCATCCATTTTAAATGGATTCAACTGCACAAACATATTTCTTTTTACAATCCTAATCAACAGATTAAATGACTGGATTATACAAAAGTGACACTTTTTCTCTTTTTAATGCACAATTAGGCAGTAAAAAACAGGGTGAACATCATCTTCTCTAAAGGAGTATTACAGGAAGGGACTGATGCACAAAGATGGGGGCACCTGATGGAGGGCCCATGTTGAAACCCACTGTTTGTTGAGAACATAAATAACGGTACGAATGTCAATGTTACAGTACAATAATAACCCCTGGGAAAAAATATTGGATATGTTATTAAATACATTTTGCTTTTATGATAAAAATCGTTTATGTCCAAAAACACAAATTTATACTCCATCTTGGGACCGCCCCAAATAGTAACGGTCTGTGGCAACAATAATATTTTAAGTTCTACATAGAGATGGCATGTTCTCACCGTTCATGTCTGGGCACCCTCTTACAATCCAGAAACATGATTCTTTGGTTAATTGGGTTCTCAGAAATTAAATAACCATGTGTGGAAATCCACAGTTTTTGTCCTGTGTGTCTCCATGATTGTTCTGGCTACCTGTCCAGGGTACAGGTAGCCAGAACTAAATTATGTTTAAAAAAGCCCAAATGATGCTCTTACCATAAGTGAAGTGCAGACATCTGTGTCTGTTTGTTTGTTGCGGAGAGGAAGCTCTGTTTCAGATTGGTTGCAGGTCTGAGCCTCAATTCAATTCAATTCAGTTTATTTATATAGCGCCAAATTCACAACACATGTCATCTCAAGGCACTTTACAGTTCAACCAGATCATACAGTCAAATTGATACAAAGTTTTCTATCTAAGGAAAACCAGTTGATTGCATTGACTCATTGACTCAAATACAATCCCTCACACTAAGCATGCTTGTAGCGACAGTGGAGAGGAAAAACTCCCTTTTAATAGGAAGAAACCTCCAGCAGAACCAGGCTCAGTGTGAGCGGCCATCTGCCGAGGCCGACTGGGGTTCAAGGAGACAGAAGCAGAGATACAAAAAGCAGCTGTAAAAGGCGGCCCCGTCCAGGAAACACACAGCCAGGAAGACGAGCTCCAAGGCAGCTCCCATGCCAGAGGATGAAGAGAGCACATCCACCCAGCCACGGCCAGAGAAACAGGACCACACCTGAAGACAGGCCGATCTCCAACATCTACAAACAAGGGTGTTGATGGAAGCAGCACAGCTGATGTTTCTTTCCTGGATGACGTCACAGCCAAACAGGAAGAGACGAGGCAAAGCTACTCTGAGGAAAAGCAGAGAGAGCAGAAGGTTAGAGATTGAAACAGACAGATTCTGCAGAATAGGAGAACAGAGAGAGAATGCAGCAGAATGATGAAATGGGGGTCCCTATGTCCTCCAAAAGTCTAAGCCTATAGCAGCATAACTTTAAAGACAGCTCAGGATAACCTGAGCCACCCTAACTATAAGCTTTATCAAAAAGGAAAGTTTTAAGCCTAGTCTTAAAAGTAGACAGAGTGTCTGCCTCACGGACTTAAACTGGTAGTTGGTTCCACAGGAGAGGAGCCTGATAACTAAAAGATCTGCCTCCCATTCTACTTTTAGAAATTCTAGGAACCACTAGTAAACCTGCAGATTGAGAGCGAAGTGCTCTGTTAGGAACATAAGGAACAATCAGATCTCTGATATAAGATGGAGCTTGGCCATTTAAGGCTTTATATGTGAGAAGGAGGATTTTAAATTCAATTCTTGATTTAACAGGAAGCCAATGAAGAGAAGCCAGGATAGGAGAGATGTGATCTCTCTTTTTAATTTTCATCAGAACTCTGGCTGCAGCATTTTGGATCAGCTGAAGGCTTTTAACTACAGTTTGTGGACTTCCTGATAGTAAAGAATTACTATAGTCCAGCCTTGAAGTAACAAATGCATGGACTAGTTTCTCAGCATCACCCCTGGACAGGAGATTTCTAATTTTTGCAATGTTCCTCAGATGAAAGAAGGAAATTCTAGAAACCTCTTTGATCTGGGATTTAAATGACAGGTCCTGATCAAAAACAACACCAAGATTTTTTACTTTATTATCTGAAATCAGTTTAATCCCATCCAAATGAAGTGACTGGCTAATCAGCTTCTTTTTCAGAGACTCTGGTCCAAAGACTATAACTTCTGTTTTGTCTGCATTCAGAAGCAGAAAGTTAATAGTCATCCAGGTTTTTATGTCTTCAAGACATGCCTGTAATTTATGTAATGGGTTAGCTTCATCTGGATTTATAGACAAATATAGCTGGGTATCATCAGCATAACAGTGGAAATTAATCCCATGCTGTCTAATAACTCTACCAATTGGGAGCATGTATAAAGTAAAGAGAATTGGTCCTAGCACTGATCCCTGTGGTACTCCACAGGTAACCTTTGAGCGTGTTGAAGATCTATCATTAACATAAACAAAATGAATTCGATCAGATAGATAAGATTTAAACCAGTCTATTGCTGTTCCTTTAATTCCAACAAAATATTCAAGTCTTTCTAAAAGAATATTATGGTCAACTGTATCAAATGCAGCACTAAGATCCAACAGGACGAGCACAGATACAAGTCCATTATCTGAGGCCATGAGAATATCATTAGTGACTTTCACCAGAGCTGTTTCAGTGCTATGATGAGCTCTAAAGCCAGACTGAAACTCTTCAAAAAGTTCATTATGGTGTAAGTGGTCGCAAACTTGTTTGGCAACTACTTTCTCAAGAATTTTGGATAAGAAAGGAAGATTGGATATAGGTCTATAATTGACCAAGTCATCTGGGTCAAGAGACGGTTTCTTAAGCAGAGGTTTAATTACAGCAACCTTAAAAGCTTTAGGTACATATCCCTGTAACAGAGATAGATTAATCACATCTAAAATGGAGGAGGAGATCAAAGGGAATACCTCCTTAAATAACCTGGTTGGAACTGGATCTAACATACAAGTTGAAGGCTTAGATGAAGACAATAATTTTGCTAATTCAGAAAGTTCAACTGGATCAAAGCAGTCTAAACCCGGTTCAGATTCCATGACTACCTCAGGTACAATCGCGGATAGAGGAGTGCTTATGATCTTATTTTTAAATACGATCATCTTATTTATAAAGAATCCCATAAAATAATTGCTGCTAAGAGCAGGTGGAATGGACGGTTCACCAGAGCTATGGCTCTGGGTGAGTTTGGCAACTGTATTAAAAAGAAATCTAGGATTATTCTTATTCTCCTCTATTAATGAGGAGAAGTATGCTGCTCTTGCTTTACAAAGGGTCCTCTTATACAGCAGTAAACCATTTTTCCAGACTAGGAAGGACTCCCGCAGGCCTGTGGAGCGATATTTTCTCTCCAGCTTCCTAGCATTTTGCTTCAAAGTACGCAGCTCTGCATTAAACCAAGGAGCAAGCTTTCTATTTTCAACGGTTTTCATTTTCAAGGGAGCTGCGTTGTCTAAGGCAGTACGCAGAGAACTAGCAACCCCATCAACAAAATCATCAACCTGTGAAGGGGAATAGGCTATGCTTTTGCACTCTGCAGCACTGCTCAGCGACACAGAGGAGAGAGAAAGTGAAGCAGATTCTTTAAAATTTATAACTGCACTATCTGATAAAGATCTACTAAAATTGAACCTTCTTTTGGGGGAGGAGAACTCTGTTAAAGTAATCCTGAAGGTTATTAGAAAGTGGTCAGAGAGGACAGGGTTGTGAGGAAATACAGTTATTTCTTCACATTCTATGCCGTATGTCAGCACAAGATCCAAAGTACGAAGATGAGAATGTGTGGGACCATTCACATTCTGAACAAAGCCAACAGCGTCTAAGATAGCATTAAAGGCTGCTCTTAAACTATCGCCTTCAATGTCAGCATGGATGTTAAAATCTCCCACTATGATGACCCTGTCAGTGGACAACATCTATAATTCATCATGCAAAATTTATTGATCTGTTTCCATCTGGATTAAGGTAAATAAGTAAATAAGAGAGGTTTGGTGAGCTAGATCAAACCCCTTCTGAGATGGAGGAGGGTAGGAATAAATTTGAGAAATTAATTCTAATATCCCTTTTTTTGTTCTCAGTAAAAAACTGGACATAATTTTCCAAGAATGGAGAAGAGATTGATCCTTTATGAACGTTCCTCAAATTGACTAATCAAATGAATCTAGGACCTCATCAACACCTTATCCAGGAGAAAAAAAGTAGCTTTGAACATCAAACCCAAATAATGCAGCTCATCCTTGCCTCACCAAAGGGATCATAATAAATCACTCAACAATGAGAAAAGAGGGCTGAGGAAGAGCACTTTTTGTGTAACATTTAACTGTTTATTAGTATTTTTCACAGTTGTTTACATACACAATGTACATGAACACTTCACATTCGACATAGCATAACATAATGTAAAACCTTTCCTTGGGAGCCATTTCTCTATTTCACCTTCGTCCCATCTGGTTTATCTAGTTCTTTATTTTTTGTTGCTGTCTTTTGTCTTGAATGTTGTCCATTTCATCCACTTTTCTTCCATTTGAGTTTGCTGAAGTCTCAAACCATGTGTCAGTTTTCCCATAATGTAGATTTCTTCCATTATTTAAGTCCATTTTTCTTGACAAGGGGGGTCAGATAATTAACATGATCTTAATCAGATATCTGTCTTTTACCCTTATTTTGGTGTTATTGAAATTGCAAAGATATAGTACTACACAACTCATAGGAATATCATATCACGGAATCTTCTCCACATTTTCATGCACATTTTTTCAAAATTGAACAATTTTAGGACAGTTCCAAACTACGTGAGAGTGATCGGCACTCATTGATTCATGGTTATGCCAACAACTCATGTTTGTGTCCTTTTATCTATTCTTTAATTTAGGTGTGATGAAAAATCTTAATAGTTTTTTTCCATGTGAATGTCTCATTTGTTTTCCACATATCCAGCCAATCTTCATCTAAAACTGTATGATTCTCACTTTTCTTTTATATACCTGGTTTAATGTTTATTGGAAAATAAATTTTAAGACAAAAGCAACTTCTGACCAAGAGAACAAAGTATTCTGTCTCCCATTTACCAGAAAAAGGGTTTGATGATTTTCAACTTGGGCAAAATATTCTGTGGACATACATGCTGAATTTTGTTGAAATTTTGCATCCCACTGTAACTGCTGTGACTGGCAAAGTATTTCATAAAAGAACATTATTCTGTCCAACATTAATATAAAGAGTTGTGGGAGAAAGTTCTTGGGCTACATTGCTGCTTAATAACCTATAATAGCTGCATTAGCTGTGTTTCCATCAAAAGATCTTTTTAATTTTTACAAAATTTTTAAAATGTCAAATAAAAGAAATGTGAAATAAAGGTGTTTGCATCCACTGTTAACAATACCATACAAAGCCTACTGTCGTCAGCTGTTTACAGCAGGTTACACCAGGCTTCAATCAGACAGGAAATAGAGGTAGTAAACTAGTACGGACCACAGGTCAGTAATGGAGCAAGGTTTTAACAAATAGTTTGCAATCAGCCAACCACTTACTTGTCAGCTAGCATTAGTGATGTTACATGCCGTTTGGAGACGTCAAGTGACAAATGTGATTCTGAAAGGACGCCGGCAGCAGGAAAAAAATGATCTGCCACATGTTGTAAATGTTTGGTGCCTCAGAACTTACTAGACAAAAATATTTTAGTTCCCTCTTATGTGCTTGCCCTTTTTATTCGAAAAAGTCAAAAACAAGCTAAACAGAGCTTTAAAACATTTTTGAGAAATCTGGTGCATTGATTATAATATTACTTTTTTTCATCAAACTCTTCCACTACAATATATCAAAATGCACTTTAAAAAACATTGATGGGAACATGTTTGGTAATTGATAAAATCATGATATCTCCTTTCCAATTTGACAAGGGTGAACATGTCCATCTTTCACTATTGTGGGTAAGAAGAGAACCCCAAACAGCTGTTCTTTCCAAATAGCCTTTAGATTTTCAGATGTAATTAAGAAATGGAAATGCAGATAGATTATTTTTGTTATATTGGGACTATGGCCTTCCAAAAAAGAACATCATAAAAACAAGCTAAAGTTCTCTATTATGCAAACCAAAACACAAGACGATGTCATTTGCTTGTGTCACACAGAGTACATGTGAAGAAAATGTATATTTTTCTTCATTTCTGTAAGGGGGTCTGTGCCTATAGATCATATCATGAAAGGAATTGTTGGATTTCTTACAGCTCCTTACTGCCAACACTATTCAGATAGCGCTTCCCATGGCAACCGCTGATGCTCTTCTATTTTGGCTAAATAGACCAATTTACTATAATCAGATCGAACCAAAGTCCAGACTTAAAATCTGACTGAGAGGCTGTTTCATGATCTCAAACAGGCTGTTAAGACTCAAAAACATATGAGAGCCGGCTAAACATTTCCTCTACAACAATATAATAGACTAATTCCCAGTCACCACAAATGCTTGATGCCATTTGTGATACTTAGTTTGGCAACCACAGTTATCAGAGTTGGAGTGTAATTACTTTTTAGCTTAAGAACAGATTGGTCAGATAGGCTTTTTTACATAAATAAATTTAATCCTTTGCTAAAATGTTTTTGGTATGTTGATAAAAAGCAAAATAACAAAACAAAACAAAAACATGTTTGCTGATTTAAAACATTTAGTAATAAAAAAATAAAATAAAAAAAAACTGTAATCTGTCAGACCAGAAATACGTTTTGACAGGACTTTTGAAAGCTATATGAGTTTTTGTAATAAGAATGATTTTTTTTTTTTTTTACTGGTTATAACAGTTCTTCCTTACAGCTTTTTATAATCTCAGTGCTTTAGGTCTGATATGAAGAGAATGATGGCTGACAATGTTTTAGGAGATGTGGAGCTATGTGAGGACTGTGGCTCAGTATCTGCAGCCTGATGATTGCGCCTCTTCTGCACATTTCTCCTTCTCTTAAACAGTGAACAGTCAGTTCAGCGGTGGAGTGACCTTTTCTCTAAACCCTCCAATAGGTCTCCAGCTGACAGCCTGAATGAGCAGATGATCCTGGACTCCTTCATGGTGTGGTGCAACTGCACTCTGTGCAAAATGACAAGTGAATCAAGCTTCTATTTTTACCTCCGGCTTTGGGAACTTGTGTCTGTCTTGACGGCTGCATCCAAGGAAATCCGCCATGAAGTTTGGTTTTGGGCAATCTGACCGTTGACACCGCAGAGCTGTCACTGCGATGCCCTTCCCCTCCGTCAATCGATCCCCCTGCCTCAACCTCGCAACCCTTCTCACACCTGACTGACACCAGGGTTGGCCTGCTGGGCCAAATGCGAGATTGACACCCCGCCCGATTCTTTGTAAACACCTTAAGATCTCAGCTCCTCCAGCAGAGAAGATCGGTGACTAGTGCGAAAGCGGCCTCCCCACCGCCTGGTTCCGTCTCAAGTCTTGTGGCGCTTGCTGTGATCCAGCTCGACTTGTCAGGGGGAGTAACAAGATGCTGAGTGACTTAGCACCTCTGGAAATGTCAGCCCTCGAGCTGGCAGACGCCAGGCTGAGTGGAGTGAGGAGTATACAGACCCCGTTGCGACTGGCTCAGCTGCTGCCTGTAAGAAGCAGAGGATGGCGCATACGCTCAACGAGACACGACAAGCAGCAGAGCTGAACCGCGGCCTGATTGCGCGTTCTCGCCCCATTCCCCCAGATTTTCTGCCACATGCCTTACGCTCGCCTTTCCTCTCTGAGAAGCACATCTGCTCTTGTCCAGCTGCAGCTGTGGCCCAAACAGACCTCTGCTGTCCTAGTGCCCGACGTGCAGTGGAAGCGACAAAGCCTATGCATGATGATGATGATGATGCAAGAAACAGCAGAAACCAGAGCATGGCTAAGTGCCCTGTTATTGCTCCGGTGAATCATGTTAAAGGCAACCAAGGAGACACTCAGCACAGAGAGGAACTCAGTGACAACACAGTCTGTCAGGCTGCAGCTATTCAACACGCCAACACATTTACCGCCTTCCCTAAAGGGGAAACTAAAGCATATAACGCAACATATTTAGAGGACAGAGTCAGTTAGTGGAAGTATTAAGAAATGAAGAGAGGCAGAAAGAAAATAAAAACTTGATAAGAAGTGAAATTGGAGGAAGACTTCGAGGCGTGATGATGCTTGGCTAAATCTAATGGGCTGTTTACTCGCTGCCTGCTGCGATCCACTATGCCACATTGACTCCTGATTTATATTTTCTGATTCACAGAAGCGTATTCTTCTTACTTTAATCAAGGTTCTCCCCGACCCTCCCCCTTATCCCCTTGTTTTTTTCCTCCACAATGCACATTAATCGCAAGGAAAACAATCAGTTTTATGGCGGTTTTTAGCACATGATGGGTGAATAAGGCATCATTGAAATGATCCGTCACTATCCTCAATCTCCGAACAGAACCGCCGAGATGGAAGGCAAAACGAGCCGAGAGGACACGGTTTCAAGGGTGAGCGTCTGTAAACGCGAACGGCGGCAATCTGATGCCTGCTATTTTTCATGTTTGTTAGGAAAATTTAATTCGAGGGAGGAACGGAGAGCTAAGATAAGGAGAGAAGCAGATCATTTGGTTGGCTGCAGAGTGAGGATGAGGCGCCAGGGAGGAACATCAGAGGAGTTTTTTTTTTGTTTCAAGTCATTTAATTTTACACCGATGTTGAAAGTGGGGGTGTTACAACAACACATCATCATAAAGCACTGACAAGATAATAAAAAATAGAGCTTTCATCACAGCAGTGACCTTTAAATTAATCAACCTAAGCATCAGAGTAGATTTGTCACAGAGACACACAAGCTGCTTCTTTTGCAGAGAAGCTCAGAAGAAACTTTAAGGTTTTTTTGTGTTGTTTTTTTTATAGTTGGTTGCTTTTTTTTATAGTTTAAAAAGTCCAAATTACACATGTTCTGTATATTGGGTCTGGGAATTTATCCTGACCTTTCAGTTGAATCACATTATTTCAGCTGCAAAGGGATAATTTGATTAGATTTATGTAATATATAAATATAATCCTGAAGTGAAAGGAATTTATGCATTGTTTTCATTTTTTTCTGAGTCTGCAAAGTGTGTTTTTTGTAATAAGCTTTTTGAAGCGATTATATGAAAAATTATAACATTGGAGTCTTCACTTCCAGCTTTACAGATTAGACTTTTTCACCAGTCATCTTTGCATGAAATCTTAAACTCTAACCGAAAGGAGAATGTCTGTTTATCCTTAATATTTACATTTGATTTCCCCCACTTGAAATCTGTCCATGTCCTTTGGAAATAAGTATCAACACAGCCTGATTCTGTAACTGCTATGTTTTCACATTGATGTTCATGGTTAGTTTCGTACAGTGGAAGTCATTCAAAATTTCCCCACTTTCCTTCGTTGGCCCTTGGCTGGTCCCCTACAATTCCTTTGTAAACATCGATCTTCGTACAAAAATACTCTTTCTGTCATAATTTGTGTACATTAAGATCAAAGAGAAGCATAATCTCCCACTCGGACCCTGTAATTCATTGAAATGGTGGAGTCAGAGTAAAAAAATACAGGCCAAGGAGAAGGACAGTGGTTGGAAGTTGGAGGGATTTTGCTGGGAGTTGCAGGGAAGTGTGCTGCCATTCGGCTGACATTTGACTGGGAAGGGCCATTTTGAATGGCTGCTATTGTATCTGACTGCATTTATTATATACTGTAGTTAAATTTTGGTGTCACTAGAGCAGAGCAGCTTCTTCAGAATGCTGACGTTTCTTTTCTCCTGCAAAACTAACTTCTATGGGTTTCTGTCCAGTGATTCATTCTTGATACTCTTTCATAAAGGCCAAATTTTGGAATGCTCTCCAGGAAAACGAAACCTATCATCACGCTTGTGAAGGCAATTGTTTGTCCTGAATTTATGGACAATCAATCAATGGATCCGAGGGTATGTTTTAGTGATGTACATATATGATCTGTGAATGTAGAGGAATTTGGGTAGGTCAAAAAAAAAGAAAGAAAAATAAATTACACGCTCAGCCAAATAGCTCAACAGACAATTCAGAGTGACATTTGCCATTAGATCCGTGCTGAATTCAACCAGCGACAGAAGCAGAAGAAGAAGCTTAAATCATTCCCAATTAACGGAGGCATCAAACAGTAAAAACCCAAGCAGGAGATTTTCTGGGCAGTGCAGGGAGAAAGGTCAGGCTCCAGCTGAAGGGGGAGAGCAAGAGTTGCAGGGTTTATTAGAACTAATGAGTGCTTTTGTTAGGCCGAATTAAGGCTCAGACAAGAAAAACAAGAAATAAAGTCAGAGAACAACATTTGTTTTGTGACACATGCCTCCAAACAATGTCTAACACATTGGAATAGTTTACTTATTGACCCTGAGGTTTGAGATATTCAAGAAAAAACTGTTCAGTTTAAAAAAAAGACACAAAATCAAATTTTAATGATTAATACTAAGGCTAATACCCAGAGTTTTATCACTGAAACTCTGGGTATTTGCCTAACATTTGAAACAAACACAGAAGCAGATATTTTAATGTTGTGTTTAAATGCTTCCATCAAAAAACCCCACCTGAGCCTCCCTTTGCAAACTCCTTAGTCTTTTAACGAGCCCTGAGACCTTGAAATGAAGTGAGTGTTTATGGAGATATTCAGACTAATAATGCTCTTACCCCCATGTCCTTCTCCCTGTCTGGAACGATGGAGGTCTGAGAGCTGAGATGTTATGGAAATTGGCTGTGACAGCATCAAAACAAGGCTAACGAGAACCTCTAATGGGGAAATGCCAGCCGCTTTCCAACGTCCCAAAACCGCACCAAATACCTGGCCTCAGGAGAGAAAGGAGCCCAAGCTGCTGCCCAAGCTCATCTCTGGCCATTTTGCTGTTCGAGTTGCTGATCTATATGGATATGTTTAGGCGAGACACTTCATTTGTCGCCTGCTTTTACTCATTTTCTAGCCAACATTGCAAGATGCGATCATGGCCAGGGACAAGAACTATGCTAAAAATGTGTAACGTTCACTAATATCTAGAAGGGTGGAAATGGTCAGCCATTTTAAGACTACAGAGCTTCAGTCAACCACAAAGAAATCATTAATCAACATTTGGGGAATACAGGGAGCACTTGAATCTTCCCTGGAGTGGTCAGCCTACGAAAATTACTCAAGCAAAACCAAAAGTATGTCATGGACCCATCAACGATTTAACATATAACATTTAAAGTCCTGGAGTATTTGTGATTTAATAATCAAAAAAAACAAAAACAAAACTGTTTATTCATAAAGTACTAATTTATAACACATTTTATCTCAAGGCACTTAGAGAGTCAATGAAAAAACAGAAAATTTGGTTTTAAAAAGTTTGCATCAAGCCATTGATTAAAAAGAGAAAGGTATTTCTTAGTTAATGTTAAAGATGTTTTCCTGCTAAATGATATCAATATTCTTCATCATTAATAGAAACATGAATTCTGCAAACTACTAGAAAGTTTTAAGGTAAACCATCCAGCAATCAGTTTCTCAAGCAGAGGAGGACGTACTGGAGGCCTTGAATGTAAAAAACATCATCAATACACCAATAAGTGGGTTAAGTTAGAATAAAACACAAAATAATGAGTTTGAAATGGTTAAGTTCAAGTTTGGCCTCAAACCTGTCTGGGATAAAGTGGCATGGTCTAAAATAAGCTATTTAATTTAAAAAAGTCTGGCAGAATGGCTGAATCAAAGATATCCTGCCAAAATTCTTCTATAGAGACTAATATATTAATTGCTAGTATTTGCAAATGTATAAGTTGTTATCAAAAAAGGTTGAACAACCAGTAAAGCCAACATTGTGCTTACTTTTCACATCAGGCTTGGTTTGTTTGGTGATAATCTTAATATATGAAACA
This sequence comes from Cyprinodon diabolis, assembly GCA_030533445.1. Taxonomy (NCBI): domain Eukaryota; kingdom Metazoa; phylum Chordata; class Actinopteri; order Cyprinodontiformes; family Cyprinodontidae; genus Cyprinodon; species Cyprinodon diabolis. The sequence continues at coordinate 13,227,297 of CM060073.1, forward strand.
ATCATATGAAATCTGAATATTAAGGTTACATATTTAAAATGAATAGATATAAGGAAGGAAGGGAAAAAAAACATCAGATTCAGACCAAAGCCAAAGATTCAGCTAGCGCCTGACTGACATGAAAACTAACAAGTTTAATCGCACCACAAATCATTCTGAAGAATGATCCCTAATGTGACCCACTCAAGTGCCTCCTCTCTACTTTCAGACAACACTTAAGTGACTCCAGCAAACACTGGAGGTCTCCATCCACCATTTCTGACAGCTACTATTCACTTTAGAAAATCTGCCCACTCTGGGTATTAATCTGACATGGTTTTATGAATCTCAGAGAAGACTCTGTTGTGACGCTCAGACATTTCAACAGTCTCAGAGGAAGCCAAATGCCATTAGAGAACAGAGCCCACCCCGTCTGACTCTAGTCTCCCAGGTCTTAAAGCAGCATATGACACAGGGCCTGAGGGCAGGAAAGGAACTCAGCCTTATATAATACAATGCAGAAGCTTTCATTGGAGACATATCTAAAAAGCAGAAGAAATTGCCCTGCTGTTGTAATAAAGACCAAATTAAGGCTAAATAATTTGTAATATTAGATAGGATGTAATAAGCACTAGAATATATTCTCCCCCACTTTTCCCAAATATTCTACTTCTAGAATTATTCATAAATAGGATTTTAACTATTATTCTCTTTTTTTGTATCTACAAGCAGATAAGCAATACCATCATAAAATAAATCTCTAACCATGGCATAATATTACGTTGAAGCATCATTGGCAGCAATCACAGTTTTCTTGCGTGTGTATCTAGAAGCTTATCACACTTGTTTATTGGCTCTACTCTCATCTTTAGAAATAGACCTGTTCAAGCTCAGGAGTGGTAAATAGCTATTTATACCTCCTTCTGGGGATGGATTTAAAATTATGTTCTGGGGCCATTCAAAGGAATGTTCTGAAGCCTTTTTTTACATTATGTCAGTGGTTTACTTTGGAAAATTGACTTGTGGTAGACAGTTTTTAACATAGTTTGTGGTCCAGAACACTCTGTTCTGAGTTGTTGATCAGTTTTAGTGATAGCATGAAAAAGTTCACAGCATAATGCTGCCACCGCCATGCTTGACCGTATGGATAATATTAGCCAGCTGGGTAGCACTCTATTATAGTTCCTTGGATTTCAGGCTAAGAAGTCCTGCTGATTGTGTTTATCCTGCTTCAAAAACACAAATTTAAGTTTATATTTGTCTCTTTGTCTCGTCAGTGACCTCTGTCTGACCACACTATCACAAGGCTTGAATGTTTGAATGTATAGCACTAGCTGATTGTTTGCCTCTCTCCTCAAGATAAAGCTTCACTTTAGTAACCATTCAAATTCTGTTCGCTTATCCTGATCTCGTCCTGATGATTCCAATCTTCTTCCATTATGAACTAATAGGCTATGTTAATTCTACATTTGTGCATCTATACATTTTGGTTTAAGAGTCTACTGTATGGCTTCCTTCCTTGGCTTCAGCTCCAAAACTATCATTATCAGCCCACCACCATTTTTACAATTTATACTTGAAGTAGACACCAGAAATTGGTACTGAATTTTAAGTCAGTCCTAACGGCAAAACCTGCTGACCTTAGAGGAAATTCCAGTTCCTGTGGGCCAGTATCCTGCAAATTTTAGATCCATCCTTGGTCCAACACACCTGAAAGACTGGCTGACTGACCTCCAGTATGCAGTCAGTTCCTCCAGAGTCCCCTCAATCATCTATTTACTTTATTTCAGGTGTGTTGAACCAAAGGTAAATATAAAAGTTGCAGGATACTGGCCCTCAGAAGCTGGAATTGCCCACCCCTGCCTTCGATTAGGTTTCTCATCCACCAATGTTAGGACAATGGTTAGTTCTCAGAGAAAGGGATAAATCTAAATGATTAAATTAGGGAACAATAAATTGACCCTAGGTTTTGGTTTTGTCAAAAACTCATGATGTGAAATTTTTTTGTGTTTGACATATTTTTATTTGCAAAGATAGAGACGATCAAAAACCAAAGACCAAAAGTAGGCAGGGTGATTGATCGACTGATTGACTTTATAGATCTCACAGTACAGAAATGTACTCGTTACATCAGCTCAAATAGTCAGAGGAACTAATGTGCTAAAGGAAGAAAAAGGTGTATGGGGATATATACAGTATTTACAGTGTGTCCACATATGACAGCTTTTTTTTTATGCCTCTGAGAATCTGAGACAAGGATGATTAGAGGGGAAAAAATGCTTAACTTTGAGTGTGGTAGCAAACGATGTGAATGCTTATGCAACTGTTTATCATAAAACAAATCAATAAATGACTGAAAATCCATTTTTGACTAATACTAAATTTAGTTATAAAAATGAGACTGTGATTTAACAAAATAAAATAAAAAAACAAATACGATGTGAATCCATAACAACAGTGATGACTCTGTAGTTAATGAGAAGTGCAGCTAACGGTATTCTAATCAGTGGTTTCATCCTGTTTAGTTGTTATTTATTGCCTTTAGTTTTGTCTTTCTAGGAGGGAGGAATTACGAGCTGCAGGGTGTTTATTGTCTGTCTCTCTGCAGAGACAGACATGTTGCAGGATGATGAAGAGGGGGTAGAGAGGTTGGCATATGGTCACATGAGAGGCACGATCAGGATCTGCAGAGCCAAAGCCCTGCCTTGTGTGTGACATGCTTTCATGGCAACAAACGCGTGCGGTGTCTTTTTGGAGCATCTAGGTTGTCCTGCCTGCATGGTTTGTATAAGGGTGAAGGGTGTGGGGTGAGGGGGTGAAGGGGGGGTTAAGCGTATGATGATGGCCTGAATTGAGAAAAAACACCTTTTGATTTTGAGCGGCGCCCCTGCTCCTGGCAGGCTGGCCAGCCATAAGGCGGGGTGGGGCCTGAGGATAATGGCAGCAGAAGGGAGAGGAGGCCGACAGCTGGCGAATTCTGCCCCAATATGTTTCCATGAAAGAGGCGAGGAAATTTCAGAAGACGCAATGCCCGAACGACACGCTCGGCGGCAAAAGGGAAGATTAAAAATAAAATTAGTTAACATCTTGCCTGTTTCACCCCATGATGCACATTTCAGCACACAGAGGAGGGGAGGTGCTAAGGAACGGATGGTTGCAAAAGAACCCCGAAATCCCTGCAGTTAATTGGAAGAAGTCATGTGTCACCTCCTGAAGCTTACTCAGATCACACAGATGCGGCCTGCACTCTTCTAAGCCACTTTACATCATCTCCCTTTCCTCTCCTGCCTGCATGCATGTCCTGTTTTCACATCCTAAGCATATTGTAAATCTAAAATGCAAATCACTTCCTTTTTGTTTTTTTTTTTACCTCCAATCACCGGGCCTCTAATGAGGTGTAAAATATGTGCATTAATGACTGAAAAGTTATTTAGATCTGGGGAAGAGTTAATTGGTTTTAATCAGGGCCTACATCCATCTGCTTATGAGAGACAACAAACTACTTCATCCTGATGCCTCATTACTCGTATTTTCAGTCGCTGCAATGAAGGCAGAGCTCGTATTCCACTAGTTTACTTTAAAAGAAAGCAATCAGGATAGAGTCTGAAGCTTGGGATGGGTGCTGATTATCTAAAAGGAGAGAAGTCCATCTGATTATGATCTAAAGCTGTCAGTTTCTTAGCACAATATGCCCAGAAGTCTTATTAGGATCAATGGCATTTGGCAGTGCTAGAGTAAAGGAAACATAAGATTATATGGCTTGAGGAGTGAGTAAAACCTTTATTTAATTAACAGATGCATGTAGAGAAATACTTCACCTATTGTTCAAAACTATTTTGTCACCCCTCACTTTCTTAGCGTCACCTTCTTTGCAGTTATATGTCTAAAATTTTAAAATGGTTTTGATCAGAAGTTCTCCAGATTTTCTGATTTTTACACTGCTCTTTCTCTCATTTTCTATCCAGTTTTAAGATAGTTTGTTTGAAACATAGGTTTTGGACACTTTGTAAACATTGTTCTAAAGGGAAAATTTATGTCCATGTCTTCAGGGTTGATCTATGGATACAGATGGAGTTATTCCCAAATAGCTGCTACAGATCCCAAAGAAGATGGGGACAAAGTTGCTTACTATCGGGTAATATTAACATTCAGATTTTGGAGGATAAACAACGGTCACATATTACATACTTCATAAAATTCATTGAAATGTGAGATTTTCGTGTGAAAACGACACGTTTAAAGGTTAGGAACAGCTTTGCATCGCAGAAACAGTCAAAGTTTGTGTTACTAAAGAAAAATTCTATGAAAACATCTTTTTGAAAAACAAGAAAACATAATTATTGAAACGTAAGCATTTTTTGTTTGACCCAGCCATCTTTTTTAAGCATCAAAGGCACTTAAGGTTTATTAGCTTAATCAACATGCTGTCATACAGCCTTCATAGGTCTTCATCTGTCTTCCCATATTGATCAAAGCTGGTCACATAAGTTTAAAAATGGACATTAATTATGCCTCTGGGGAAACATACATTTACTTTCATCATCCTGGAGAGCCCTCATTGGTAGGAAGCATCCATCCAAAGGCGAAGCAGTCGGCTATCTGCTGTCAGTCTTCATCCGCTAAGCATAAAGATGCTCTCGCCATCTGTTGGCGGTGTGGCCATGTCCAAAGGACCGTGTTTCTGAGCCTCCTAACAGGCCAAGAACCAAAATGTGTGAAATACAGGCCTGCTAAAGCTGAAGTGTTGATAAGAGGCTTGAAAACACACTATGTGCGACTTACACCATGAAAACTAGGAGTTCACTGGGGATTCAGCCAAGATATAGAAGCTAAACACACACCTTTAAGTTTTTTAATGAAGCTTCAAAAAACTCATTTTATCCAAAGCTAATAAGTATTTGAAAATCTTAGTTAATCTCATTACAGTCAATATTGTCACAGAGGGAAGAGTGAATCTATGGTTTTTCATTTTCCTTTTTTCATTCAGCCTAAATTGTTATATTTCATTATTACTTTTATATCTATACATTTTCATTTAAGATATGTCTTAATTATGGTCTGCTCCAACACATCTGAATCATATGCCTGAATTGAAATCTTAGCAGTCCTACATTCTTGAACAGGGCCGTATCATCTTTAGACAAAGATAAATAATGTTTAATTTTCATTTAATTTTTATAATAGCTCATTGATCCAATGTTGCTTCTTATTAATACTAGTTATTAATACATGGAGATTAAACATTGGAAAGGACCTTTGTCACATTTGTCCAATAAACTTAAGGTTTTGTTTTACTGAAGCCACATTTACACTCATTTTAAAGCTTCTTGTTAAAAACAGGATAAATAAATGAAGATAAAGAAGGTGTAATAACCCCCGTTCCCCGTCCTCTTTTTCATCAAAAAACAAAAACGGAGACAAAATATATATGGAGGGACGTCAGGCAAAACAAACCACGCACAGAAAACAAAGTAAAAGTCCAACATAGAACAGTTACCGGCCTTCTGCTGGTCATTCAAGAAATTTACTATGATTAGAGAAGCAGATAGATCTTAATTACAGATATCAGCATAGTTGCAGGCTTGTGTGGAAGGAAGAAAAGTTGTGCAATTTAGAGATTTGCAGAATGCAACAATTAAATCAGCAACAGCAGTGATGGAAATTGCAGCAGTTATAAATAAGGAGACCTTAACATATTTAACTAAATTAAGCAGAGAGATTGGGTTATCTTTATTGCTTCGTAATCTGACTACATAATCGTTCACCTTTGTGTGTGAAAGTCAAAAATATCCCTATTTAAAGTGTTTACATTAAGTTTCAGTTTCCTCATTCATGGTGATTGACATGTTTGAATCTGTGAAACCAAACGCAAATTGTACATCCAGAAAAACAACCCAGGGTGATCATTATCGGCCCGTGAACTCTTGCACCTAATCATGAAAACAGTATGCAAGCGGTGGAGGTAATTATCTTTGGGATTGTCTTTAAGTGTATGTGTCTTTTTCAAAACGAGCATTGCAGCAATGCTCATGCTAATCATTTCGGACTGCTGTGTCTTTTTTTAAATGGCCAAAATAATCAGGTCTACAATTATCACTTCAGGATAGGTGGAAATGTAATCTAGCATTTCCATTTAGCACTGTTATAATGCATATTTGCATAGGAAAGGTCAGACAATTAGCTCAAATGTAGCTTTGTCAACTGTCACAGGAAGAAGGATGAAGAAAGCTAAAATGAATAAAATAAAACCAACACCAACATTATAAAAGTAGTGACTACAAACTGAACTTATTTAGAGCTTTATATTTAAAAAATATTTTTTTCTTTCACGGAAATTTTAAATGGGGTAGTGACTGTTTATATAAACATAGACAAAATTGATATCAACTTTGGTATCATGCAAATTGGCACCAGTATGAGTATAGAGGTATTTAAACAGGTTTCCTAGTGTGTATACCAGGGCTCACCAAGGGGCCCTCAGGGGCCTCATGGGGGGCCCGCAGCGTTTTCTGAAAACAGCACAATTCACCATTGGGAGATTAACATTTTTATTTTGTTGTATTACCCTTCTGTTTTAATCACGTATGCAGCATTTCATAATTTTAATCATTCAGAGTATTTATGCATTTATAGAGATTTCAAAATGACAGTATTATAAAGAAAACTAGGAGTTAAAAGAAACAATGAATTCTGATTATTATGTATGAAGTTCAGGTGAACACTGATCCCTTCCTTCCTTCCTTCCTTCCTTCCTTCCTTCCTTCCTTCCTTCCTTCCTTCCTTCCTTCCTTCCTTCCTTCCTTCCTTCCTTCCTTCCTCTCAATAAAAGTATATTTAATATGTATGGAGTTAAGGTGAACGCTGATCCCTCCAGTAAATAGATCACTATTGGTAGCCCTTCCTAAGACTCAGTAGCCATGAAGTAGCCCTTGGCCTTAAAAAGGTTGGTGACCCCTCATAAACACTCCTTTGCTCCTTGATTGGTCCAAACCAAAAGGTAGTTTTACTATTTTCTTTGTCGCAGTTTGCAATTGCATTGTACATTTTGTAAGTGAACTATAATTTGTGTACAAAGCAATGTGCGCTTATCGTTGCCCCCCTTGAACTAAGATGACCCAAGGAACAGAGCACAGACTCGGATATGGAGGAACACTGTCTTATCCTCTATTACATCTCTATTCTGCATATTTTATCTGTTATTATTACAATAGCAAAAATATTTGTATGCAGAAATCATCTCAACTATGTTTAATGTTTTGTTTGAATTTTTAGCAGAGTGCTTTTTTATCTCTTCACCCTCCTCACTTAACCGACTGTATACCTTAAAACAAGTGTAGTTCTCCTGATCCATAAGTAAGGAGGGTGGAAAAAAAGGATGAAAGAAATATCAAATGATGAATCGATCTCTAAAACTATAGGATTTGGTGAAATACACGTTTACATAACATATTTGTAAAGCTTCAGTATATCTGAATTATGTTACTTCATGGTTTATATTAGATATGGTTAGTATGGTTAGTGTTTTAAAAGTTCATAACTGCATGTGTCATCAAAAACATAAATATAGTCAGTAATATGGTCTTAAAATAGAAAAATATCTAAAATTTAAATTGATTTAATCTCTTTTCTGTTTTGTTCTGTCTGTTGTTTGACTCAGATTTAATGAGGCATTTCTGAAAATGTTAACCAGTGATGCCACAGCCCGTCTGGATCACACTGAAGGCCTCTGCTCTAACAGTGTAAATGTTCCCTTCAAACAGCAGTGCATCATGGGAATAAATGTGCTCCAATGGTTGATGATGAGGATCCAGGCAAACACTCAGAGCAACAACGCCGCAAACTCATTGGAGATTTTTACATCTGTCTGGCCTCATTGCTATGCACAGAGCCCCAAGTCCCATTTTTCTGTTTCCACCTGAGGGGTAGAGTGTGCTGGCTATGATAGTGCCTTGACAGATTATGGCCTTAAACAGTGAGAGAGAAGCCTGCCAGCAACAGCTGTCCTTTAGCATCGGAAATGTTGAGCTCCCCTAGGAGAGAGACTGAACAGGAATGAGTGTCAACAACACTCTACCCTACAGTGTTCGCTAACATCTTGTAACTTTCTGTGCTCCAAACCACTCATCTTTTATACCTCCAGATTGAAAAAGCAGTTGGAATATGCATGGTATTTTTCCCATCTGATGCTCTGGAAAACAAAGAGCTATGCAAATGAGGTCAGAGGAGAGGAAAGCAAACAAATCTGTTAATTGATACCTCCTGTCAGTAAGGGGCCTTTGGGATTACCTGGTAGAAGTGAAGTGTCATCGTCAGAGAGCTGAGAGACACTGCAAGAGTTTAAAGTGCAGCTAATGGGGCTATCAGCAGCCATCCTTTATGGGCTAATGGCAACCATTTTGCTGGCTGTAGAGAGGCGCCCAGATTGTCGAGGACCAGTTATTCAGGGTGACCCGTGTGACCCACTGTGACCCTAATGTACAAGTGTACGGGTAAGTTCAACAGCCTCTCCAGAAAAAAAGCCGTCTGCCGCAAGAAGACACTAATTAAGGTAACACGGTCAGCTAAGTCCCACAAGTGCTGCAAACATTTGGAGTGTGTACTGAACCTTGTCTTATAGGTCACTTTGGAGCTTTTTGCAAAGCTATGCATATTAATGTTCCTTGTCCACAGCAGGCACAGCCGCCTTGTTTCCAAAGGGTTGATGTAAGGCTGTTTACAAAAAGTGTTTTTTTTTTTCTGAAACATATGCAATGTAAATTGGATTAAGGCCAGTCCCCGTGGCAATACTGAACCATAAGAAAGAGAAAAGGACATCATGGTAAAATAAAAAAATATATATTGCCAAAAGACAATGAGATCACCTATTAAGAGAGATAAGACGAACCAGTCAGAATCATTCAAACAAGGCTTGAGTTTTTTAATAAACGGTTTAGCTACATTAAACACATGGTTTGGTAATCTCTGCCTCAGTTTCAGGTGCAGATCATGTTAGAACAGATCTGGTTTAGAACCAACACTGGTACAGTAACGTCACAATGTAGAAGACTTCAAGGCAGGTGAAAAATATTGGGACATATTTTGACCAAGCTTCATATTTTGATGAGTGGGGCCACATTTCACTTAAGAAACTTGGGGAGCCTCTCTCCAGCCACTTGGTCTCCCTCTGGGCCTCCCTACTGGAGCTGCTACCCCGGATAAGCAGAAGAAGATGGATGGATGGATGGATGGATGGATGGATGGATGGATGGATGGATGGATGGATGGATGGATGGATGGATGGATGGATGGATTGATCCAGAATATTGCACAATCCATTGGACTGTGCAATATGCTGAATGTGCAATATATGTGAATAGAATAGTCATACCACTACCTCACCGTTGCTCCTCACCTACTACACTTTAAGGTAAAACTAAATCCACCTGTATATAAGCCATCCGGATTGTACATATGTCACCTCAAATCTCTGTGCTACTCCCTTGTATTTTGTATTTTCTTTTTTATTTCTTATTTTTATTTTGTTTTTCATTGTGTGTGATACACGTACACTTGCACCTTAATCCTTATTTATCTTGATATACTGTATATACCTTGATATACTGTATATATATTGTTTATTCTTAATGCACCTTTTTCCTCCTTGTTTGCACCTTCTTTAATTACTATGCCGATATGTGACGAGTGAATTTCTCCACTGTGAGATCAATAAAGCTCATCTAATCTCATCTAATCTTATCTAATCTAATGGATGGATGAATGGATGGATGGATGGATGGATGGATGGACCTATAAGTCATGGAGGTATAGGTCTAGGGTAAGGAAAAGGGGCAGCTAACATCCCTTCAGACCCTTCACATACTGGATACACTGGTTAGACTTATACCTTCACGTTGTGGTACAGAGCATTATTTATGAAACCAGCCAGCACAGAAACTGTTTCTTCCTGTCTCTCTAAGGAACACTTGGCAGTAGGCGGACCCACTGCTGCAGTTAAACTGTCTTTCTTTATCACAGACAAGCGCGTACGGATTTACAGGAGAATATTTCTATTTACCTTTTCTGTATATTTAAATTAAAACCTCTTCATTAATAGTTAAATGGAGCTGGATTCAAGTTCTTTGAATTATCCACCAACTTGGGGTTTAAAGCTGATTCTGATCATAATCCTTTCACTATTGCTCTTAAGACATAAATTTAGTTTCAATTTTTGTGTCAAAGGTACTGTGGATGATCTTTTCAATTTTTTAAAAGACCTGCCCTCTGGAGTTTAAATTATAAAATGTGCGTGCGAGAAAACGCACAAGCTCGTTTCTTCTCGCGCACATTCTGTCATAGCTCATACAAGCTTACTGTGTCTGAACATCCGCTCCAACCCCTAAATCCCTTAATCATTATATAAAGTGGGGACTACATAGTGAACTCAGTCAACTTACTGTTCAGATAGATGTTCACTTCCCTGTTGGTCCACTGCCGGGTACCGGCAACCTATGGCAACAGCGGGCCGCTGTGAGAGAAAATCCCATAATGCATTCCGAGATATATCTGCCTCTCCCCGAGGCATTTCTTTTCTTCTCATACACTTCATAGAAACTGTTTCTATTATGACCCTCGGCCATTTTCAAAGAACTGTGGTGAGAAAGGTGAGCTTCAATGACTGTCTGACATCATAACTCACAGCTATACTCCTGAAAGTGCGCATGAGCAGAAAAAGACAGCTAACTAATTAGGAGGAGCACTTATTTAGATGATCCACTCGGAAATAAAAGATCATCCTCTACACCTTTAAAAATCACACCTGTATGGTTTTTTAGAGCAGCAGGATAGGGAAGCTCAACCTTTCATAGAGGGAATCCCTCTGACAATGATTAGTTCCTTGATACACTTGAACAGCAGCTCCTGGGTAAAATTTTATTTTTTCCCCAGTTGATTTAAAATAAACTAGCAGATCCTATTTTCTTGCCTATTATAGTTTTAATAAAATCACATCTTCGTTACATTAGTTTTAACAGCCTTTTTCTCTCAGTTGGGACATTTCTTTCTGAAAGGAACCCTTTTTTACTGTCTGGAATAAAGTAGTTAATAAGAGCATGTAGATCCTGACCTTGTATTTAGCTAAAGGAGGTTGGTGAAAATCAAACTTAAACATGAACATTAAGCTGCTCATCAGGTGCCACAGGACTGCCAATTTAATCCACAGAGTACCGTTTTGTCTTTACTCTGATCTCCTTTAGTTCAGAGGCCTGTGTGGCACCAATCTTCAGCTGAGCCTCACAAATTGTCTGCTGCCGCGTCAGTCATGCCTTGTTTACAGAAATCCAGCTTCCTTTCATTCTCGCTTGGCTGCCTCGATAAAAAAAAAAAAAGTCGGTATGGGATGTGTGATGTACATGATCGGTAATCAGATAAGTTGGGTACCATCCTCCTGCTTTCTCTCCAAAACAACATGTCCACTGAACTGAAAGCCAGAGTGCAACTGTCACATTAGCAGCCAGAGAGTTACTCACTTCGCTGCATGCCTCGCAAACAAACCCCGAAAGATGTTCTGCATCACAGAGAGACGTACGGCTCTTTCAGGCGAGTCCAGAGCATCGCTGAAAAGACCCGCCGCCCTCTCCTCTCTGTTGAGAACTGAAACCCTCTAATTAAAATGCCAAAGCAGGGTGAATTCTTGAAAATGCATAATGTTGTTGCTAAAAACAGAGTTTGAAGGTGCTAATTATTTGGTCAACAGTTGATCAGTTAGATGTGTTACCTTCTCTTTAATTCGCACATAAAACATCCCCTCTGATACAGACCACCTGCATTCCACCATCACATCCTATTGCTCCAGCTTTAATGAGGGGTTTAATATTCACTGAAGGAGACTTGGAGAAAACAAAAAAACTTAACCTTACTGCTGTTGGTCACTGTTTATAATGGGTGATGACCTCGTTAAGGTAGCTTATAATAGGGTCACATTCCTATAGCTCGGTTCTCCTGTTAAGGCAAAACTGGAAGGAAATATTTACCCTTTGATGGTTTTTGCTCTGATAAAGGTGAACAATTGCTTTTGAATTCACAGGCTCCAAAAAGGGATATTTAATGGTAGAGTTAATTATGGAAAGGGGCAACAAAAATAACAAAATATACAAATTTCATTCTCTGTGATGCTGGAAATGTCATTAGGCCAAACGAGAAATTTTATTGAATGAATCATATGGTTAAGATCAAGAAAGGTAAATGAAGTCCATCCTTTTGCTTTTTCTTTGGTTTGTTAGCCAAAGTCAAATATATATATATATATATATATATATATATATATATATATATATATATATATATATATATGTATATATATATATATATATATATATATATATATATATATATATATATATATATATGTGTGTATTTATTATCATACATCACTGGTGATACCAACCTAGTAATTAAAATCAGGATAAGTTCAAAGTATTTACACCATCTCAGCTGCCTTCCTTGGATAAATCCCAGCTGCAAATCCAATGTCTTTGTTTTGGAGGTAGAGAAATTTCCACTCAGCCGGTGCGCCTCTTGCCAACAACACTGCTCATCCAAAGTCATTTGCAGCAAAGTCCATTATCATCATCACTTGTGGTGATGAATTCCCTATGATGGTGGAAGGCCCGCAGCAGCCTCCACTCATAATGACATTCTGCTCTTGTTGGCAGCCACTCCCCGTCAGATGGCTCGTTCCCAACAGCCAGTATGTCAGACGGAGCACGCGCACACAACGCCGGGCTGGGGCTTCCTTTGTTGAATGGATAGAGATGTAATGGCGGTTGCTTTAAAACACACCTTGTTTAAGGAAAAGACACTGAAATCAGTGTCCGTCACCAATATCATTGGTGATATTCAAAAGTTCAGAGGAGATCTATATATATTTACAAACTCTTGGTCTGTGATGCATTTTGATGCCCACTTAAAACAACCTTTTTGTGTTAAAGCCACACTGTAACTAATTGGACAGTATTCTTGGGGTCATTGTCCAATTGGAGCATCCAAGCCTTAACTTTGCTCCTAAGTCTTCAGATGTGGACTTTTATTTATTTTTTTATATAATTTTATTTTCTTATGATGCTTTAACAATGTGAGGTCTTGTGAAGTCCCTATGAAGCAACATCCCGCCCACAACATGATAACGCAACTGCTGTACTTCATGGTTGTGATGGTGCTCTCAGGTTTGATCCAATTTTTTCTCCAAATGTAATAGAGTCTCCAAAAAATAAATTCTTTGTCCCTTTTTCAAACAAATGATTGTTTCTCCTAGTGTCATGCAATTTTACTGGTTTGATTGTAGATTTATTTATATATATATATATATATATATATATATATATATATATATATATATATATATACCTAGAGTTTATACTAGAGTGAAATAAGTTACAGTATCATTCAAATCAAAGGTAAGAAATTACGTGAATGTTGGTCAAATAATTTTAAGTGCTTGGTGTTAATAACTGGCTGTTGAAATCCAGTCTGTCTTCAAAACCAGTAAAGGTCACTAACCTGGATCATCATTTCAAGCAGAATTATTAGAGAGCAGTTAGAATGACAACTGCATTTAAACATAGTTGTCATTTGATCCCATGACATTAGAAATTTCTTGTGCCTCTAATAGTGATCTAAAGGATCCTGTACACGATGGTGTCATTATTCTGGAAGAAAAAATTAGAAAATTAGAAAAAATAATTCTTAACTGACATTAAAAAGGTAAAAGCACACTTTTATTCGATGTCAAAGATTAAATATATTTTGGTAAAGATTTTACGTTTATAAATAATCCTTATTCTGTGATCAGATTAAGCTTTTTCAGCTGAATCTTTTGGCAAAAGTAAAACTTTTTTCAAGTCATCCTCTCTAGATTATTGAGTTGTCCTTATATCCACCAAAGTCGTCAGCATGTTAACACCTATCACATTGAGCACATCAGCCCTGTTTAAATGGTTAATATTTGCTTATTGGTCCTTTTCAAATATTTTAAAGGTCTCAGTCCTTCTGCTTGATCAGAAATATCCAAAGTGTGTGTAGCAGGCAGGTCCTGGAGGTCAGCTTTAACTGAATTGAACCTTAAGTTGGGGTGCTGTTGCCTTTTTGGTAGTGTAAGACATGCTTTGGAGCCTCCACTGGATCTTCATGCAATCACCGAATCCAGGCCTCTTTAAAAACAGACTGAAGATAAATTTGTCAAAAATGAGATCCTCAAGTTATTTTTAAAGACCTCATTGTTATGCTTTGATGTTCTCATTTTGATGTTTCTCATTGCATTTTAAATGAATGAATGAATGAATCATTAAATGAATGAATCAACAAATCAATGAATGCAAGATTGCTGAAGGTGACTCAAAGACCGAGTTTAGGGGGATTTGTGAACGTGCGGCCTGGCAGGAGCTGCACTTTGCTGCTGACAACCGGTGATGGTGACCAGGTGGGATGTGTTATCCTAACAGAGTGGAACTCTTGTGAATTATTTGCTGATAGATATAAACAGCTGTTATTCTTGGTAATGGAAAGCAATTAGAAACATCTGCATATTTGGCTGTGAGCGATGCCTCAGGATGGCGACCGCAGCTCCCATGTGCCGCTGGGAAATAATTACATCATCGGAGCCGAGACTGCAGCGCTGCTGGTAATCTGCTAGGAGTGAGATAGTGTGCAGCCAAATGCACGCAGATATTTGGATTTGTCAGACCTGGAAAAAGCTACAGGTGGATTTCTTTACAGCATTTGCTAAATTTAAAGAAATCTTTCTTATCTTAATTTGCAGAAAACGGAAAAAATCCAAAAACATTTCATTCCGTATACTTACTGATTAAAAATGCTGCGAATTGCTTACAGCAGGATAAACCAATGAGTTTTTGAAAAACAGCCCAAAGTCTGAGAGATATTCCACTTTCTTTCTACATACAAGGGAATTGTCATAAAAACCTGCAGTTAATGTGACAGAGTATATCTATCACTATCAAATTCCCTCTGTTTGGCTTTTTTAAATCATAAATGAATGTCTCAGATCATCTAACAAATTTTAATTTATTAAGAAATAAAACTAAACCACTCAGCTAGTAGTCACTACCTTTGGCAGTGCAACCTCTGGATAATGGTTCTGCAATATAAAATACAAAAATGTGTTTGAGCTTAAACTTAACATATTTTCCAAAAGTCCAAATGACCATAAAATGTTTTCTTTTTTTAAATGTTAGATGAGCATTTTGGTTTTGCTGAATCGTGAACTCTAACGTGGACAAGTGATGCCTGTGGTCATGGTTTTGGCTCATTTTGTATCCTCTGGGATGAGTGTTTGCCAATACTTGGAAGGTTCACTGTTCTAAGTTTCCATTGTGCGTAGATAATGGTTCTCAATGGTTACCTGTGGTCTGTTTCACAAAGCAGGTTTAACAAGTTCAGATTCAAATCTGCAACTCTAAATTGATCTAACCAAAAGTCAGGAACTCTGGGTTTTTGGTTTCACAAAAGCTGCTATCAATTAGTTCAATCAATTTTAAATAGGTCCACTCAGAGTTAAATGTGTCTGCAACAAGAAAAAGAAAAGAAAAGCTATTATCAGTGGATCACTAATTTGACGAGTCACCATGACAACAGGTAACAGGAAGTGTCGATTTCACCCCACTTGAACTAGAGATTTAAATGTAGAAATGCCACAAAACAAAATAAAAAAGGAGAATGTGTTTTAAAGACAGAGAAACAGCTACAAAGGAGAGAAAGATGGCGAAGGAGAAGATTTTGGCTCAAGTTAATATGTAAATTTATATGAATTTGTCTATGGCTGGCCGTTTTTACATCTATTAACAGCACTCCTTTCTATTGTTCCATTTGTCGACACTAAAATAAGATTCCTCCTCGTCAATATCACACTCCTAGATCTAACTGTAATAATAATTTTCTAAATTACATTTTTGTAGCAGAAACTGAATTTTAGAAAATAAAAATCATACTAGTAAGAATTAAGTTTTATATATCTAGAAATGTTTACACATTTTACGTGGCCAATCTGCCATTTATCAGCTTGACTGAAAATGTATTTATGATACCTGAAAAAGCATTTTTTTCATAGTTAAAATAATACAAATGCAAATGAAATTAATTTCTAAACATCCACAATGTTTTTTCTAGATATGGAGAATGTCATTTTTTTAAAATGGTCATTTAGACAAACTAAAAAGGTTTTTTTTTCAGATATCAGAATACATATTCAGTTAAACTAGTATATATATATCAATGGCTGTTTTTACCATGAAAATATTACGTGATTATTTCTTGAAAGGTAGTAGATCAATGTATTAATTTAGGTGAAATCTTCTGGCAGCAGGTGAGTATGAAGAATAAAAACGTTCTAATATATAGAACCTGTGCATCATCTCATGCGTCCCTCCTCGTATTGATTCAGTCTTCTTTCCTAACCCTAAAGTAAACCCTTTTACCCTGCGGAATTAATGAATCAATTTACATGTAATCTGAAAATAATTCCAGTAGTTTCTCATGTACTGTACTGTAAAGGTAACTAAATAAAATTAAAATGATCCACATCTCACGTATAATAAACAAACTAAAAAAAAGTGATCACATATCCTGTCAAAATTCTTTAATAAGATCCTCATCAAACGGACATGAAATGTTTGTTTTTAAAACGTAATGTGTCTAATGGACCTAGTGAATGATATATATATATATATATATATATATATATATATATATATATATAGCAAAATTGGCTGTAATGAGAGCAGAGATAGAGGACACTCTGAGTTTAAAGAATAAGACCTGCTACCAACCAGGTTAGCTCTGAGGAGAATGTTAATGTGGTGACTGAAACAGAGGTTAAACAAACTCTCTTTGTGAAACAGAAAAGTCAGAGTTTCCCTGTATTCAGTTTTCAGCAAACCTGCTTCATTAAATGGACCGCTCGAGTCCCAAAGCTTTAGAAACAGCGTCATAGCCCTTTGAAGACAAATAAATGTCTGTTACTCGGTTTCTTAATAACCTTTGAATTTCTGTAGATCTGGGCATTATGTAGTGCTTTTTTTTTTTTTTAGATATTTTAGCCTAAATCTGTTGTCACACAGGTTCTAAATAGGTGATTAATCCTGTAGGTCAGGCAAAGATCACTTCTAGGTGTGGCTAAAAAACTGAAGCAAGAAACTGATCAGTTCAATAATCATTTAACAAAAGAGACAATTTGTTTTTCTCATCCTTGTGGTTTCTAAAGTTTTTTTAGTAAAATAGTTTTTAATAAATCTTTAGAAAATGTATCTGATATTTTAAATAATTTAAATATTAAAAAAGAAACAAAAACAAAATAAACGTAAGGGCACAAACACAATTTTAAACAGCAATGTTTAAACTCAGTATTACAGGGTCATCCTCATTCCACTTTGACATATTAAAAAAATAACAAAAAATTTTAAATGACATAATTTTTCAAAATTAAATACAAAAAAGCACAAGACGAATGGAAGAAGAATATTGCAAAAGGAGAGGACCTCAAAAAATGTTTGTGTCCATGCCTCTGATGATTGCAACTATCACACAAAACACCAAAAACCCGGATAGCAGTTTATATTTAAATTGTATAAAAAATAAACTCTTCATTTTAACCGTGGTAAATCAAAAGCTGGGAAGCAACATAACCAATTGAATTGTTTGAGCATCCAAATCTTATTAAAGTTTTAATCTCCAACATAAAGATTCACTCTGACCAACTTTCCTCCTGCCAAATTTCTAAAAACTCAAACTGCTTTGGACAGACGTACAGGGACACAGACACTCTTATAAACACATACACCCACAGATGAAGACAGCAGACATTTGTTAGAGTGATAATTTATTCCATTTTCCCAGCGACTTAAAAGATCTGTCTCTCTCACTCTGATGTTTGACTTTGTCTAAAATCTGTCTCAAAAAGTCTAAAAAGTGAAACTTTCAGGATTCAAACAATGCCTGGTACTTTTTTTCTCTCTCTCAAAGTGTCTTTGTTCTTTTAATGAAGGACGATCATTTTAATCACAAACAATAATAATTTGCTTAACTTTTGATTATATTTTCAGAATTTCCATTTAGCATCTTATCTTTCGTTTTTACCTTTTTTAATGAACACCTGTTTGGGCTTCTGTTAATTCGATCTCCGTGTCTTCCTATTGTACTTTAGATTATGTTTTCTGTTCTGTGGCTGTTGATTTGTTTGATGTCGTCACCCAGGGTCTTGGGTTTCCTAGTTTTGTGCTCTGATTGTTAAAGGTATCCAATAAAAAAAGTCACCTTCCTATATGTCCTCTTGCTTTATTAAAGCCTGGTGTATGCCTGATTTACGCTATGAGGTCTGCAATTTGACTGTGCAGACTTCAAAGAGGAAACTTGGCCTTAAACTGGAGGCCATTCGTCTTTTGGCCTGAATGGGAAAATGCTACTACTATACACGAAGACAGATGATCAACCAAGTCAGTGTCTGAATGATTTCTGCTGCAAAACCCCTCAGTTGGCCTCTTCAGAAGGCAACTCACATTACACTCACAGTGGCGTTGGATGTAGGAGTTTGCCCTGAAATCGAAGGGTTGACGGTTCAAGCCCCGACTTTTAGTGTCGTTTTGTCCTAGGGCAAGACACCTCACCTGCATTGTCTTTTGATGGTGGTCAGAAGGCCTGGTGGCGTCAGTGTATGGCAGCCCCACTTCTGTCAGTGAACCCCAGGGCAGCTGTGGCCACAATGTAGCTTGCCACCATCAGTGTGTGCATGAATGGGTGAAAGAATGTAGTGTAAAGTGCTTTGGTCAAGTCTCCTGACTTGAATAAAGGCGCTATATAAGTACATACCATTTACCATTAAGCCTCATTCTGCTTGAGGTTTCTTCCTGTTAAAAGGGAGTTTTTCCTTTCTTCTGTCTCTACGTGTATGCTCTGTGTGAGGGATTGCTGAAGAGTCAGTGACACAATGCCAGCAAATGTCTGCTGTCGCCTAGTGCTCAACCGGAGAGCGTATCCTGTAAAAATCAATGAATGGATGGAATCGGCTTGGTTTCCTTAGGTAGAAACTTTTACCATTCTGACTGTATGATTTGACTGAATTGTCTCTAGAAAGTGCCTTGATATGACTTGAGTTGTGAAATGTGCTATATAGATAAAGCGAACAGAACTGAATAAGTTGCATGGTGGTTAAGGAGGATGGAGAGTTGAAAACTGCTGCCTGGATCATGACAGTCATGCAGCAATCCAACTGATGTCCTTTTGCCACAGAGCCCTACTCTTTCACCTCGACTATCCCTAAACGGTTTTAAATGAAAAAAAAAAAAAAAATCCTCCAGTGTATATATATATATGAATATAGACAAACAAACACTTAAACACACAAGAAAGGGCCTGTAAATGGTAGTGGTGAGCAGGTCCCTTAATCCTCAGGCATTTTGCCAGTGATTGAGAGTCAGGTCAACCAAGATGGCTCCTCGCGTGCATGGCTTGACTTTCAAGTAAGTGGTGAGGTGGTGAGTCTGGTTAATTTTTCTTATTCTTTAATAACTCTCCTTACCTAAGCTCTTCGCACCAACAAAAATGGCAGCCCTTGTAGTTCCGGCTGTGAATCTATATTATTTCTTAACTTGAAGCTGCTTTAATTGTGCAGTGTTTTGTTCTCATCTTTTGTTGTTTAGCCTTATCTTGCTCCTGGGCTCTCTAAGTAAAGTTCTATTCTACAGTATTTAAAGGGTCCCCAACAAGACTCAAACAATATTACTGTATTTTCATCATCAGTATAATATACATATAATGGATTAGTGCATGCTAATAAAATTTTTTTACAGTATTTTTCAGCTTATGGCAGTTTTCTTTTCAAAGAACAGGTTTCCTTTTTCACATAATAAAAAAAGAGTTGCACCATCTTTAATTAAACAAACTGAAAATATCCTGATTTACAGATCATCACCCCACACTGTTTTCTCTCCTTATTGTGTTAAGTGCAGAGGCGCTGACCTTCTGCACCAACAATTGTGCTCTCTCTAAACAATCCTAGTGTGCCGTCCCCAACTGTGCGACGCCTCTAAATTTACCCCTGCTAAAGCATGACTGCAACGTTCCACATACATCAACGTATACAGGCACCCACTGAGCATGCTCATCGGCTGTAAATACCAGCAGTCTGCACCAGCGGTCTGGGAGAGCGAACCGTGTCAAGCGGTGGCAGATTTTGGCCCCGTGTTTAAAAAGGAAAGCCTGTAAGCAGAAGGTCACCTGCCTGATTGGCTCAGCAGGAAATCAGTCCTGACTGGTTGTCCTTGAGCCAAACATTAGGCTTTTATGTGACCCTAAGGATGTGTACCTACACATATTTATAATTGTAGTTGCAAAGGCCTACTTATCCAGATTCAAATTTAAAGTAATTTTTCCATAATATTTTTTTTTTAACAAATGGATAAATTTGATATTATAGTAACTACGAAAGATTTTGTTTGCAAACAAACAGGCCATAACTTATAGATTCTCCTTGAAATCTAGGCAATACTGCTACCATGACTTGGATCAAACTAAATCCACATGCAGGCTTTTTATTCTCATACATAGAGGTAGAAAATATTCCATCCACAGGAGAAACATCACCCTGATTTAGATCTGCACAAAAACAACACAGCAAAAACAGATGGGGCAGAATGGATCTTTTTCTGCAGACAGGAGCGGCTCCTACACAAAACATTATGTTTGTGCCTTTGTCTCATTGGGCCTGTAATCCCTCGGGCAACAAACAGAAAATAACCGTCAGGACGGATGAACCTGCTCCATGTGAGTCGCTGCCGCTTCGGCGGGATACATTGATGCTGGCTGGCATACCTGTCGCAGAAAGCTGCAAGCACAGTTCAAAAACGAGGTGGCTGGTGTCACACGAGTCTGCAGAGGGACACTGACAAATATGAGCACAGCAGAGAGGCACACCGTGAGGCTCTGTCAGCACTTTATTCTCCACATTTCTGCTCTCCCTTCACTGCAGGCCATTTTCTTTATATTTCATTTTGGCTATATCATTGAAAAGGGCTTTTACTTGATGCTATAAAATGTATAAATCCTGCTTGCGTTTTGGTGCATCAGAGAAATTCTCCTGGTTTGACAAATATATATTTTTATATAAGTAAAATAAATTTTTTATCCCTGAGCAGCAAAGTTCCCATAGGTATTTTCTGCTAGAGGATAAAGCTAATTTGATACTAAACTAACTTCATAGTCATGACATTCAATCTAATAATTTTTTGTTGTGAAAAGTCTTATATTTCATAAAGTTTAAATACAATATATCAATCAAATCACAAATCTGCAGTTGTTCTCATAATTCAAAAGGGTATAGAAAATATCATACAACCATCCTAATATGTGTCTGACCATTGTTTTTTAAGCTTGGCTGGAGCTAAATATTAAAAAATATCAATTAATCTTTTGAAAGAGTAAAACTATTTTTTACAGCAATTAGTAAACATCACATCTTTAATTTACTAAAATATATAGAGCTTCCACTATAGGATAATTCTAAGAATTTTACTCTCTCCCCCTTAAAAAAAGAATAATAAAAAAAAGAAGCAACAACAAAAAACAAAAACAAAAAAAAAAACCAGCAGGTGGATTTGGAGAAAAAACAAAGGGCAAAAAAAAAAGGCTTATGCTCACTGTTGGAAATAGTAGAGGATGTGTGATACCATGGGTCTCTTTTGGCACTGGAAACCTTGTTAGAGAGTTGGTATCATGAACTCTAAATCCTGTGACCTTTGCAAACTGATAGGATTGTGATTTGGTCCCTCAGCAGGACCATGATCCAAACTATATGATCATTAACACAGAAATGGCTCGCCGGACAAGAAAAATCAGTCCTTAAAAGCATCTAAAGAGATTGCGCAGGAAGTAATAGTCAAAGATTCTTCCCTTTCTGCCCCAAAGTGAACAAACATAATAATAAGACCACATTCAGTCCTAAAAAAGGACAAAAAACACACCAAGCTGAGACCGACGTTAATATGTTGACTGTTAATTTCCGCTGACGTAGCTTTATTTGCTTTTAGAATGAACATTTTGCATCAATTGCAGCTAAACTAGTTAGTGTCACCAAGACTGGTAGTTAGTTCCCATCACTCCAAGGATTTATTTAGAGAAGCATCTTTCCATTAAGAACTATTATTGATTGTAACTCTACAGACCTCACTGTAAATACCCCAAACCAACCCTTTTAAGCCCAACTATTTAATGATCCAGATTAAATAGTTAAGGATTAAGCATTTAGATGTAAATTAAATTCTGCATGTTTTGTTATTCCATTTGCATAAAATAGGGATCCCAGCTCTTACAGCATCAGGAATTTTAGATTACGCCATAAGAATAGTAGATCCCAATCCTGCATGCTGGTGTTTCAATTTTTGAGCCTTTGATACAGGTTTTCCCGCTGCTGCTGTAAATCTTTTTACATGGTGAATAATGTGACTATATTATTACTCAGCCTGGTACGGTTAAATCAGTTCAGTCTGTCCTCCGACTACAAGTCAAATACATTAAACTGATCATGCGTACTGTGCAGATGAAAAACAATAATCATAATTGGTATGTGGAGGCAGAGCCCACTGATGAAACTAAAGTCCTTCCCTCCTTCCAGATGGTCCTTCAGCCTTTTAATAATGAAATCTGCTTTTGTGTTATTTAAAAAATTACAATAACCTTTCATCTAATCCCTCGACTTACGAGTGAGTACACCTGGATTTCTGTGATACATGTACGTCCAAAATCCCCTGGCTCTTGATAACATATTAGGATTATATTTCAGAAACGGTTCTTTAATAAATACTTTAGATAAGCATATCTGTTTAATTTTATCCACACTCCCCCCTGCATGCAGGATTACACACAGGGGCTTCAATTTTTGCTGATCGCCTGTGCTGCAGCCTGCAGACAGAATATGTAAACATCTGCACAAGAATTCATCAGAGAAATTAGGGATAACAGACTGAGAGCCCTCCAGCTGTGTGTATGTGAGCAGATCCCTGGTGACTCAAGCAACCCGTACTTTACAGGAGAGTGTGTTGGATGCAGAGGTGTTCTGAGGATTCTGTTTAAACAGAGGGTGTCAAGTTATGCCTTGAATTTGTGCAGGTTCCCCACTTGAAAAGGATGGGAGCGTTTACACGGTTCTAAACATCTTGATTCGCTCAAAGACCAACAAAAGTCCTACTTTTATTCTCTTTATTTAAAAATAATTTTATGATGGCATCATGAGGTTAATATAACATGCATAATTGCCAAATGCAAAAATTTTTTTTTTGTAGTTCATACGAATTAATAAATCGAGATACATTTAAAGTTACTATTTTATTAGGTTACTTATTTATAAAAAGATATTTAAGGTATTCTCTAATTTTTTAAGATGCTCTTTAAAGTTTTCTTGGTGGTAGAGAAACTTATGTTCACTCTAATTTTGGGATTTTGAGTTTAGCTGGTTATCAGTTGTTTCCTTGTCTAAATATTAATGAACTGTGAGAAATTCTTTCTTCTTGTTTGTTGGTTTTCTTTAAGGTTTTTACCCGCATTGAGACCAATATGATAACCTGTCTTCACAAAAATATGGGATTATCCCGATGTATAACAAAATATATTATCTCGTGTTAATCTCATTCGCCTGCGAGTGCAAAAAAAAGCTTCAGATGTTTTCATCAAAACAAAATTATGAAACCCAAGTTGAATATAAAAGTTGAATATTCTGGTTTTTAATTATGCCGAAAAGGTAAGAAGTATTTCTAGCCATGGAGCATTTTGACTATGTCAGTGTTTTAATGCCTATTTCCCAAGTTGAAGCTGCATAATGGATCCTTATTTTGAAGCACATCAGTTGATGTGTACTGTAAATGTATAATGCGATACAAACTGGTCATAGCAGGTCAAAACAATATTTATGCACACATATCAAGGTGTGAATAATTATTAGAAAGTTTCTGCAGAACTCTTGAAATAGATGACAATCTAGGAGAACAATCAAAGCTTGTGTTTTGGGATGATTCATTTAATTCTTTTTTTTTTTACAAATGCTTAACAGGTTAGTAAAATGCCTGTTAAAAACAACAACAAACTAATGCCAAAGATGAGAGAAGTTATAATTAAAGGCAAAGACTAAAAGAGTGAAACCCTATCAACACTGGACAGAACTCATGAGCTGAACTTACATGATTTTAATCATTGTCTCCCTTTTATCTCCTTTCATCTTTTCCCCTTTTTCTTGTTTTTCTTCTCCTGTTCTACTTACATTGCAGTGTCCATATAATCTGTAATACTCCCTGCATGAATTATAATAAAGCTATTTACATGCATCAAGCGTAACAGTATGGCGAAAGCCGTATTGCTTCACCTGTGAAAGTAAAATCTGTTGGGCTCTTTTTGGCATCAAGACAATTATTCTTATTGCCACATTGCCAGACAGGACACTGTAAAAAAACAAAAAAACTTACAAGACTGGACCAAGGAATTGAGCCTAGGCGGAAGTTCAACTGAAGAAACTAATTTCTTTACTACAGCCACCTGCGACACAGCCAATCAGCTTTGAACCACACCTCCACGAAAGCCAATCTGCATCCAAAGTTCATCTTAAAAGGCCTCTAATCTGCACTTTTCTGCTCCTGTGCACGGGCGGCGGATGCGCTGTGTGACTTAATTCGGATGACACCGTTTCAACCCACCTCCACCGTCGTAGCCAAAGCTTCATCAGAGTGTCATTCCTCCCGGACTCTTATTGCGTTTCCTGTATCATCTCAACCGGTCCGGCAGAAGACCGCCATGTTGCGCCTGGTTCTGGCAGAGGTTTCTTCCCAACATGGAGTTTTTCCTCTCCACTGTCGCTTCATGCTTGCTCATCATAGAGAGGTTCTCTCAACCTGTGTTATCCAAATGGATTTCCATCTTCCAGGACCCTGAGGGAAGCTCTAGTATCAGCTCACGCAGTCCACTGGATCTCCCCATAAAGCTCAGTATACCGTCTTACTAACCAGCAGTCTACAGACTGACCAACTTCCTCTATCTCCACTCCAACACCAGTTTCAGGCCTGGGGGTGAACATCCCTATTCTTTGCTCCTGTTCATGCATATCTATCAAAATGAAGCGCTATGTTTCCTGCCGAGGTCTGAGCGCCAAAGACAAGGTAATTGTATTAATAAATTTCTCCCAATTGTCTTTTCTCTTCCTGTGAGTTCTTCAGTTTGTAATATCTAAAGAGGTATTCTTCTAAGGTTTAATGGACCTGTGACATGGACCAGATGGATTGCTCTGTGACTGGATGAATAAATGGCAAAGATTACTTACTTTGACTCTGATGGAAAATAACAGTTATAATAAATGATTACTAATATCTTAAGACATATTTTTTATTTTATTTTAATGATATCCTATGAGATAATTGATTATGCATTTTTGGCATTAGTTGCAGAAAGGTAATTCTATGTTTTCTTCTTTAAACCCTCTGTAATGATCATTGTGAGATTTAGCATCTTGGCCACACATGCTTTACAATGGATCAGACAGCAAATCTTGTTGGAGATCGACATCTCTTCCTAGTGAGAATGTCCAACAGGAGTGTAGTTCCTCTAATAGATGGCTCTCAGAAGTATTCATTCTCTGACAAATTATGAGAAAAAAAAACTTTCTGTATGATTTCAGATATCAGACTCTCAATCATTATCAAAATAAAAAGTTACGATCTGCTTTAACCATGGGTAGCTGACAACACGGAGTTGTGTATCGTATCATTATTTAAATACCTACATGGCCTAACAGAATAGGAGTGACAGAAGCGCTGAATTATGCATGCACCAGCTGACCACGATGCCTTGGTTTCTAGGCCAAACACACCCCACTTCCTTTGGGCCATAACCCCTATACCCCCTGGCTTTGATTTAATTTTTTTACTTTGTGTGCTGGAGTAAATACCTCAGCATCTGTATGTCAACGGTGCAATCACCCTGCCTTAGCAGATGGTCCTCACCCTTCACTGCACACAAACTCTGGCACCTGGAACCCTTGGGAAATTCTTTAGAACCTTTTTTTTCTTTGTCTCTCAGAAAGCACATGTTATGAACACGTATGCAAAGGTATGTGAACTTGGGTGAAGGTCTAAAAGATACCACAAACTTTTTAAGCAGAATGCAGGTCTATGACATTTGCCCATAAGTTTTGCATCTATAATCTATCGGTAGAAGCTGTTACACAAATCCAACACTTTGAGTGCTATTACATTTTATGGTTTGTGTCTGTGGCCCCTTATTTACTGGTATAAATGGGTTCCAGTGAGGGCTGTAGAAAGCAGCTGCAAAGGAAATGTCAAAGAGTCTGTACTTCCGGTAAAATAAAATCTACAAGAAGGTTCTTTGGATGCGTCACCAGTCTGTGGTTGCCAATGTCCTGCTTTATGCTGGGATGTCAAAAAAATCTAACAAAGGCTCAATCAGACTGGAGTAACTAAGTAAAGTTTATTTGACAAAGGAATCATTTCACAGATCTATATCCATCCATTTTCGTCCACTTCATCCATCAGGCTCGGGGTGGTGCTGTTGCCTTGTCTCCGGCAGTCTTTGGGCGAAAAGAGGGGTACAGCCTGGCAGATGGCCACTCTATTGCAGGGCAACTTTCACAGATAAGACTATCAGAAAGTGCTGTTCTCTCGACACAGTCGTGTGTGAAGGGCCGCTGGCTCTGATGACAATTTTTGACTTAGCTTCGGAATTAGTTTTGAAAGGATTAGACTTGGAGTTTTGGTTCAAACGTGAGCAGGAAGAGGCTCTACGCTCATTTATTTTTAAGAAGGACGTATTCGCAGTTTTACCGACAGGCTGTTTGTTTACACCCCCCACCACCTTTCTGTCACGCTTACTACGTCACAGTCCGTTGCGCTCATTGGTCAGAGGGTTGGCCAATTGGCACAGACATCGTTTGAAAAACAACGGGTTGTTCTCATCATCAATCTTCCGATGTCTTATTCATCGGGGCCAGACTAAATTACAAATTTGATCTCACATTTAGTCTGGTTTATCAGGCTATCAAAAAATAGTGTTTTTTTTTTTTTTTTTTTTACAATTCGATGGTCAATAAAACTTAGCTATACGGGTTAATTGTTCCATTGATGTAACAGGCAGAAAGACTTTTGGATAAGCCCATAGGTCCGGTTTTGGCATAAAATCAGACTCCCTGGTGGCTTTTCTGAAAGGAGATTACCTACTGGCCACTTAATTAGGGATGTTGATTATCCCCTATATAAACAACAACCATAAAAGAAAAGGTTGCTTTTCATCAAGACAGTCATTAAAAAAGAATTATTGCTCCATACCATTAAACAAAGAGAGGAGAAAAAAATGAAAGTAACAGAGGACGTAAAAGGGATAAACAGACCTTTCCCGCCCCATCCATCCATCCATCCATCCATCCATCCATCCATCCATCCATCCATCCATCCATCCATCCATCCATCCATCCATCCATATAACTATCAAAGCGACAGAAAAAAAAATGTTTCTCTTCAGATTATTATTTTGTATAGACCAAAGGCAAATTTAAGTAAAAAAATATTTATACATATGTTTGGCAAATTCCTGCACTTTACTTCGCTTCTTTTCTTCTTTTTTAAAGCATTTCATCACTTCAAACATGGCTATAAAAATGGCTATGATGACGTACAAGCCAACTCAAATTTAACAGAAATATGTAAGCAATAATAATCCACACAATTTAAATTTGAGTGATCATTGGAGTTTCTTGCATGTTGCAATCATTAAGTAGGTTAACCAAAGAAAATTATGATGGTATTTTAAGTTAAGAAACACATGATAACCTATTATTTCCTGCTTCAACCATTCAAAAACAACCCAAAACTGGTTGGCCAATCACGCTGTAATATTATGGTATGAGGCGGGACTTACAGTAGCTGTGACAAAATTTAAGCTTAAGGTTTAGATGAATCAGTCCATCCATTTGCCATTTGCATCAAAGATGGCCTCCCTGCGTAAAGTTTTCAAGCTTTTTCAGTTGGGACCAAACTTTCATTCCTGTTGCTTCACAGCTGAACATAAACAAGTGCATGCTTAAAGAAAGGTGTACTTCACCTGCCAATTAAACAATAACCCTTGTTCTTTAACGCCATAAATAGAACCAAAGACTAGTAGTCCAACTCTCTATTTTGACAGACTTTTTAACCTAGCAGATATTTATGCTTGTGTCCTGACCACAATTATTGTAATCTTCATTAATTGAAATATTTGAGGAATTTTCTCCACTCTGTCTGATACTTCCATTGAACAGTGTGGTCATGCCCCTCCAGGCTGTGGAGTTACCCTTGGCCTGTCTGAAATATGAAATCCACTTAAGCACAGATATAATTTGTTTTCCAACCTTTTGGGATATTAATGCAAATTTCCACAATGTTTATCTGAGAACCTAAATGAATAGAAGGGATAAATCACACCCATGTGTCTCAGGCTCCCAGACACCGTCAAGGAAATGTGGTGATTGATCGCAGGAGGAAAAAAAGCGACGTGGCCTTATACGTCAAAGTTTAATCGCATTGCAAAGAATCACTCTCTCTTCACAGACAACAGAGTCAGAGATACTTTAAGGTCTGGACCTTCACTCCTGTCCTGCATAAATCACATCTGGGCGTTTTTAATTTCACAACTTTTTGATCTGAGTGTTACTGAAATCATCAGGGGTCAAGTTGTTTTTAAGACCCAAGATTTCACGCTCCTTCAAGCAGCTGTTGGAAATGCAGAATTAATACTTATGCTTACAAAAAGTTTTCGAATCATAAATGTTGTCTTAACAAAATCTAATTTACATGGATATCAAATGTATTAGACAACCAAAGAAAAATTAAATAAGGGGACCATTTTTTTTTTAAACAGGATTTCAACCAATCCTTTTGGATTGTAACAGGTTTTTAATGAGGATTGGCAGTTTAAGGGAATTTTTCTACATTCATTCAGAACCACATCTGTTCGTTCAAACATTGTTGAACAGAAAGACCCGGATTACATTGTATGCTCCATCATATCTTTATGGACCTTGCTTTACGTGTTCATGTTCAGTCTGTAAATGTGTTCAAATCATTACAGCAGTCAGAGGGCTACGCAATGCCACAGGTTTCAGTCAGTAGGAGGAATGTGTCACTATCTGTTCAATGTATGTCTAAGTATGTCTATGTCTAAGTGGGCTAACCCTGTGCTTGATTTGACCTGGACTGCCTTATTGCTGAGCTGAGGCAAGGGAATTTTGTGACTGCAGTTACTGCAAAGGTGGCATGTTATAAAAACATCATGCTAGGAGCTAACTAATATCTCTCATGTTTCTATAATGGGAGTCTGCATGCTTTGATAATGGGTTTTATACACTCACGACTATAGACGTGATTAAAACACTGCAGTGCAATTGCTTGGATTGCTTGGTAGGCAAGCAAATTTGACTAACTACATAAACATTTCAATTTTGGGTTTTAAACAATCACCACTTGGATTTAGATTTGCTCACTTGGTTTCTCTTTAAAAAAAAATTGTTTTTTTATATATTTTCTTAATACATTCTGAGTTAAATAATATGTTAGAAATTATGCAAATATATACAAGAAAGGTGATAAGAATTAAACAAAAAGAGAGAGGTGGCAGCCTCTTTTTTCTGTCATCTTCTTACCTGATTTTTAAATATAGGTTTTTCTTTAACAAGCTTTTTTCAGTTGTTTTCTTGCTTTAAAAGTTATAAGAGTTTCTATTTCACCAGCACAGATTGCTGAATGTACCCCTCCCTTTAAGGTTAATATTAAACCATGATCTCTGTAGACTTTTAACCTTCTGGAGGCTTGTCATAAAAGGTTTTAAATCTGTTCCATAAAATCTCCATCCAATGTGGTCTTTAGATTGGATTAACTATTTCTTTGTGGATCCAATCCTGATTTTTATTCACGTTATCTCTGACAGTACAGAACCTGCTGTTAAAGAAATGGGATCCATATGCGAGGAGAATATATTTTTCAAGATTTTATCTAGCCTAGCGTGGGTAGAAAGTAGGTCAAAACAATAACCTAAAGTCGCTTTTGGGATTGCTTTGGCTGGGAAGAGGGAATAGAATTTCAGCCCATAAATAATGTGTATTTGTTAGATATTTAAATGAATAAACTTAAAAGGAGTACATTCTTCCAAACGGTGGCTGGGGTTCAAAATGTGACCTTAGGCTGGGATCAAAATGAAGCTTATTGTTTATCATTTATTAATTAATAAATTAATTCACACTCTGAAGTAGGATTAGTAGAATTAAAATCCTGCTAAGCATAAATACATTAGGACTGATTTATAATTTTATAATTAGATAGGTTTGAATGCATCAAATAAATAATAATAGTCATCTTGTTCCTTTAGCAAAAACAATTTGCATGTTAACGGTGGGTGAGGCATCCCTGCTATTGTAGATCCAAGTTCTGGAGGGAAATTAAGAAAAGCATAAAACACAGAAGACAGTGCATTTAGTTTTAAACGTTGATCAGTGTGTCATAAACCCATTTAAAGTGGCTCTAAGTGTACGGAATTTGAATTAAATCCACATTTTATTTTGATCCAGGGTACCCTTTTTTCCAGAAGTAGGAAACAAATCCACTAACGCCATGCTTTGAGATGTTTTATTCAAGGGATTTTTCAGAAATATGGACTTTTTTAAACCCTGTCCACCCAAGAGAGGATTGTGTGAAAATCACAGACCAGCAATTTTTAGATAATTAAGCTTCACCAACAATCACTTTGATAGGGTTAATGATAATAACCACTTATTGTTCTAGAAAGGATCCAACACAGAACAAAAGTTACTTTTCTGCTGAAGAGGAGAGTGGAACCAGATGGAGAATGACAATCCCTGAATGTCTGTGCTCTACTCTGCCAGGACATCTCTGTCTTCTGCCTTTATTATCGGACTTCAAAGAAGTATCAGGAGGGGTCAAAAGTTTACAACATACAAAGAGGGGTGCAGATTTATTGTGGATGGTGATCAGTCACCTGCCATCGCACAGCTTGATAATGCACGGCTTTTCCCTATCTAGGAGAACCATTCATTCTCCCTGTTCGAAGTTGAAACAAGAAAACATTCCTTCAAGCCAAAACAGGCTAAATGAGTGTAACTTAATACAAATAAAATGATGAGATTTACATTTTTCTAACAATTCCACATCCAAAGCCACCTAGATTACCTTTTTTTTTCTCTAATTTAATCCGCATCTTCAACTTCTGCAAAAGGTCTTCATCAGTTTTAGATGAATTAATGCAATGAGTCGGTGCTGTCTGTTCTGCTTATTTATTGAGGCAACTAATGGGGCTTGTCTCTGTTGAGTAGGAATTTTCTGGAGCTTCATGGGATGATAGAAGGACACAAATAATAGTAAAGAATAGAGTCGACAACCCTAAGCAACCTTTTCATTAGACTGCAGTGCAGGGGTCTGCTGCCTGTGGCGTCAGAGCATCATTTGGTTCTTTTGTTCCTCCTGTCACTACCCGATCCGTCCCAGAAACACGATCCGTTCTTCGCATGCGCGAACAGATATACATCCGGGTATGCATAAATAATGTAATTATGGTACCAAATCTACTTATTTCTATCCTTAACTGTTTTATGACTTTTGTAAGACAATTTTGATGTTTTTTTTACATTTTCTTTGTTAAACTGCTTCTCTGAAGTCATCATCAAAATATAATTAAACCATGTTTAACCGCATTTTAGTTGTTTCTTTCTTTAGATTACGCACTATACAGCATAAGGTTAAAACGAAAAGAAAACATAAAACTCAAAATGACTAGATTTATATTTAAATCCATCCATCCATCCATCCATCCATCCATCCATCCATCCATCCATCCATCCATCCATCCATCCATTTTCTGACACACTTAATCCCAAAAGGGGTCACGAGTGGTACTGGTGCCTATCTCCAGCTGTCTAGGGGCGAGAGGCGGGGTTCACCCTGGACAGGTTCTCCAGTCCATCGCAAGGCAACACAGAGACAAACAACCATTCATGCACACACACACCTAAG
The DNA here is from genome assembly GCA_030533445.1 of Cyprinodon diabolis. NCBI lineage: Eukaryota > Metazoa > Chordata > Actinopteri > Cyprinodontiformes > Cyprinodontidae > Cyprinodon > Cyprinodon diabolis. Next base: position 13,259,357 of record CM060073.1, read on the forward strand.
GAGAATTTAGAGGAGCCAGTTAACATAACAGTCATGTTTTTGGACTGTAGAAAAAGGCCAGAGTACCTGGAGAGAACCCACGCATGCTCAAATGAGCTGATGGCGCATGCGCAGAACGGATCGTGCTTCTGATAGTGACACCTCCAATGAAGCTAAAGAACTGAGCATAACATTAGGCTGATAAAAACTTTATTAGCTTCAGCAGCTTTTCCTAAGTTATTCTCATGCAATATGTGCATAGAATTTCAGCAAAAACTTTCAATATTAGTGTACAGAGCAAAGAGTAGATGCTATTTTAGCATTATTTTTTATGAACATGAAATTAAGAAAATATATTTGTTCCTTTTAAGTCAAAGGTCAACATTTTCTTTATTCCATCACCTTAAAAACAAAAATAAAATCACTCTTATACAGACTTTTGAACTAACTGAAACTGATCAGCTGTTTCTCAGGGGTGGAAAGTAACGAATTACATTTACTCACGTTACTGATATTGAGTACTTTTTATGAGTAATTTGTAATTTTCTGAGTAGTTTTTGAAATATATAATTTTTACTTTTACTCGAGTAAATTTTAACCTAAGTAGTTTTACTTCACTACATTTAAAACCCCCTCACGTTACTGAGTAAAAAAAATAAAAAATACGGATGGTGAAAAAATTTTATGCGGCTGAAAATTTAAAACCCTGTGTCACGGAACTGACACATAATCAACATAAAAAAATAGAAGAAGACATTTGACTTTTAACAGCACTTTATTTAAACAATTCAAACATATAAGCAATTGATGTAAAAAAAAAGTGTCAGTTAAAAATCACTATTAAAGTAAAACAAGTGTCAGTTAAAATCATTAAATGAGGAGCTTGTTAATAACAGTGGCATCCTGTTGCATTTTAGTTTGATTTTTGGTATCTTTTGGGCATTTAACTTTGTGTGCATTTTGAAAACTTTAAAATGTAATTCAAATTTCTTTATTCCTATCACAGAGTTGTCTGTTGGACAGTAGGATTGAAAATTGTTTGCACTTTATGGTACAGGTTGTGACTGTCCTTGTGCTATGAGGAAATATGGTCTTTAGCCCAGCTAATCTTTTGCAAGTATGGATGTCCACTGAAATATGTCTTGAAATTGATTAAAACACCTTGTGGTCAATCGATTCATGACTCATCCTTTTTTGCATTAAATAACTCAAAGTAATTAAGTAACTTTTACTCAAATTAAATTTTAAATGAAGTAATTTTGTACTTTTACTTGAGTAAATTTTGAGATGGGTAATTTTACTTTTACTCTGAGTAAAATTTAGGCAAAGTAAAGATACTTTTACTCAATTACAATTTTTTTGTACTCTTTCCACCTCTGCTGTTTCTAATAAAGTTGCACTTTTTCACATTCAGTGTGGGTTAACATGGAATCCCACACAGCAATTCATCAGTATCATCTGCATTTGCCTCTTACTTTCAGGATTACACACAGACAGCTTGGCTAAAGGAAGCTAGTCTGGTGTCCTCATAGAAGACGGGCTCTGTCGGGCAGATTTTTTAGTAACTTACACACTGGTCTAGACATCTGTGTCAAAGCTCTGCTGATCCCCCCGATAGTGATGATGGTGCAGTTTGGGGGCCAACAGATACCGTAGAACACTAAAGCTACTGACCCATAAGTAAAAGGATGCTTAAGCTCATAATCTTTTCATCTCCTGGTAAGTGAAACCTGCTTTGTTAGATTTTAAGCATCAGGGGACAATAGAGATGATTTTTTTTCAACATGAGCCCCCCAAGTCCAAGCCTTAGTGAAACTGGGAGAAACCACAGTATGGTTTGCATTCTGAAGTATCTCTCTGCAGGTTCTCAAAGCTGTTAAACTTGGGGCTTTTAGCACACCAATCTGCACAGGGTGCAGCATTACAAGATTTACTTTTTAATCACGTTTGTGATTTAAGATCAAAGTCCAGAGCCTAGATCTAAGTGTTTTAAAGTTGTCTATAGCAGCCGGCTTCTTATACAAATTTAGGCTCAAACATCTCATCAAAAGGGAACAAAGCCTCATTTAAAAGGAGATGAACGAAACATAGATGCTTGCATCAGTTAGTTTTTTTTATTTAAAAACTGCTAAAATATTGTTTAAAATCAATTAATACCTTTTAATTCAAAATTGTCAGTTTTTTGTCCACTTTGGATCACAGGTTCACCTTTATTAAACCAACGTTTTTATACAAGGTATAAATAAGTGCTTTCAGGCATGTGTGAAACTCAATTTTCAAGTTTTATGTACATATTGTAAGATTTCCAGTATGTTTCTGCTAAAATACACATCAGTTATTCTGATTAACCGGCTCTTTCCAAAAAAAAACAAACAAAAAAAAACATTTCAAATAGTACTAAAAAGCAGTAGAATTCTGATGTTTGCATCTTTCTAGTCATCCCTCTTATCTGATTTCATATTTATATGATTACAACAAACAGCATATTGACACCCTTTAAACAAGATGGTTTACCAGTGGCTTATCCTTAGATCTTCCTCAAATAAAACAGAAATAATCTTTAATAAATAAGATACATAATCAGAGTGTTCCTTCAGATCTGGAGCAGAAATGAGGTGATTTGGAAAAAAAAATCTGGGTTGAGGTTAAGCTCATTCTGAGACACATTTTCATCTTTAGGATTATTCTTCCTTTAAGGCGGGATGGACAGACGTTTCTCGACAGATGATATGGTGGCATACATAAACAAACACGTGACTGAGGGTATTAGGGCAGGGTTAATGCAGTGCCCGGTGTATATATATAAAGTTTTATGTATTTCTTTATATTTTGTTTTTGGGTACATTCACCAACCATCTAAAGTACAGTGAGATTTAGGTGGACCAAAGCCTATTACTAACCCCCAATTTAAGGGTAAAGTGTATTGGATAGGTATGGTATGAAATAAGTTTAGGTCAGGGCTATGGTTAGAAATATAAATTTTGCCTTTTTTAAAAGGAGAAATTAATGATCAAGATGAGGGTTAAATCCTATTTAGAATTTAAATTGGCATTAAATCGGTCTGATCAGCACATAAGGCAGACAATTACAATTCACTTCCTCACAGATCACAGACCAAAATGACCTGCTTTCCATGCATTTAAACACGTCAGAGAGAATCTATCAATCAACCTGTCTGTTGATAGTTATTTAATATCACACATGTATAAGAATCCCTTTAAGAATGTAATATGCATATTTATACCTGAAAATTGAGGAAGATGTTTTTTGCGGTGTCCTTTTTTGATAAAATATTTTTATAAGTCTATTTGTTTAGCTTAAAGCATGACACATTTCTTGATTTCAGACTGTTAAACATGTCTGAAATGCCAACATATTGCAAAAGTAGCTTACCTGCAGTCACAAGGGGGCCATCATATTCCAGTCAATTTGAAGTCCCAACCAAATATTTGTTAAATTGTTGTTAAAAAAAAAATTGCTGCTCTAGTCCTGCAGATGGGTCCCTCTCACATTTTACATGCATGTTTATCTTCTAATTCAGAGATCTACAGTAGACGTAGAACTGTAGAAATATGACCAAAAAAAGTATACATAAAAGCAAAGACATAATTTACACAGTCTGATATCCACAGACCATTATGGCCCAGCACAAAAAAGTGATGGAATATAATCTTGCAACCTTCTGTAAAAAATTCCAACAAGTAAAGGCAAAGAAAAAAGAAGAAAAAAGTCTGTATTAAAAAACTTTGATGGAATTGTTTTGATTGGGAGCTGTTTGGCAACAATTCTTACTTAAACATATATATATATATATATATATATATATATATATCTATATATATATATATATATATATCTATATATATATATATATATATACCGACGACTCCGGCACAAGTGACCGGGGTTCGATTCCCGGCATGGACATCCAGGTGGACCCTTAGGCAAGGTTCTTTGTGCTTAGTGGCCTACCTCAGGCATGAGTGATACAGCAAATACAAGAGCCATACCGGCTCGGACGTCGCCCGGGTTAACAAGGTCTGCGTCAGTTGCTAGGGAACCAGGGCAACTTGATGACAAATTGGCTACTGGAACAAGACATAGATGGACTAGAGCAGGAAACTTGGTACTGATGAAATGCTACTATACAAGCAAGGAGGAGTCAGGACAACAGGTCAGTAGGGAAATATCATCATCCCAACACACAGAGATTGGGTCCCCAGCCCCAACAACAACAAGCCCACTAAACGTAAGGGCGGCTGACCTACGACGGCTGATCATGACCAAACTGGATCCCCTAGTACGACGTCCACGACTGCCAAGGCTGTGACAGAGTACCCTCTGAAAGTCTTCTAGAAGATGTAAATGCAGCACTACCTACTATTCCTACTAAAGACATAACTGAGACCAACGAGCTGACCTACGCCACAGCTACAGTGATCCTAGAGATGCTTGGCTATAAGATAAACACCACAGGCCACAAAGCAGAGCCCCCATGGAGGAGAAGGCTGGAAGCCAAGATCAAGGCAACACGTAGACAGGTTAGTCAGCTCTCAGACCTGCAGAAAGGTGTAGGGAAAAGGTTACCTAAGTACAACAAGCTGTCCATTCCTGAGGCTCTATAAACTGCCAAACAAAGACTCGCCGCCCTGGCCACCCGCCTAAAGAGATACAAGGGAGAAGCAGAAGCCAGGAGAATAAACCAGGTGTTCTCCACCAACCCATCCAAAGTGTACTCACAGTGGCAGGGTAATTCAAGATCAGATCCACCCAGGGTTGAGACTGAACAGTACTGGAGAAACATATGGGAGAAGGAGGCATCCCACAACACCAATGCTCAGTGGCTAGAAGATCTTAGAACAGATCACAGCAATCTCCGAGAACAAGAACCAGTAACCATTACAACGGCAGATGTCCAAGAAAGAGCTTCAGGTATGAAGAGCTGGACAGCACCAGGCCCTGACATGATCCACACCTACTGGCTGAAAAAACTAACTGCACTTCATGCACGCCTCGCAGCACAAATGAACCAACTGCTGATGGATGGGACCCACCCAGAATGGTTAACCCAAGGACGGACAATCCTGATCATGAAGGATCCCCAGAAGGGAACAACCCCATCCAACTACCGGCCAATAACTTGCCTATGTACAACATGGAAGCTCCTGTCAGGCATCATAGCAGCTAAGTTGAATAGGCACATGGCTCAATACATGCACCCTTCCCAGAAGGGAATAGGCAGTAACACCAGAGGAGCCAAGCACCAGCTACTAGTGGATAGAGCAATCACTCGAGACTGTAAGACCAGGCAGACAAATCTGTGCACTGCCTGGATTGACTATAAGAAAGCCTATGACTCAATGCCACATACATGGATACTGGAATGCTTGGAAATGTACAAGATCAACAGGACTCTAATAGCCTTCATCAAGAACTCAATGAAGCTGTGGAAAACAAGTCTGGAAGCCAATGCAAAGCCAATAGCACAAGTCACCATCAAGTGCAGCATATACCAGGGTGATGCACTATCCCCGCTGCTGGACTCTAATAGCCTTCATCAAGAACTCAATGAAGCTGTGGAAAGCTGTGAAGCTGTGGAAAACAAGTCTGGAAGCCAATGCAAAGCCAATAGCACAAGTCACCATCAAGTGCGGCATATACCAGGATGATGCACTATCCCCGCTGCTGTTCTACATAGGCCTGAACCCCCTCAGCCAGATCATCACAAAGACTGGCTACGGATACCAATTCCGAAGCGGAACAATCATCAGTCACCTCCTCTACATGGATGACATCAACCTGTATGCCAGGAGTGAGCGAGACATCGACTCACTGATCCACACTACCAGGATCTACAGCAATGACATTGGGATGTCATTCGGACTGGACAAGTGCGGTCGCATGGTCTCAAAGAGAGGGAAGATGATCAGAACCGAGGGGGTTGAACTACCAGAAGGCCACATTACAGATGTGCAGGACAGCTACAAATACCTTGGGGTGCCACAGGCTAACGGAAACCACGAGGAGATGGCAAGAAAGACTGCCACAGCTAAATACCTACAAAGAGTAAGGCAGGTCCTGAAAAGTCAGCTGAATGGGAAAAACAAGATCCAAGCCATCAACACATATGCCCTACCAGTCATCAGATACCCCGCTGGTATAATAAACTGGCCAAAGGAAGAGATAGAGGCCACAGACATCAAGACAAGAAAATTCCTCACAATGCATGGAGGGTTCCACCCCAAATCCAGCACCCTGAGACTGTATACCAAGCGTAGCGAGGGAGGCCGAGGGCTAGTGAGTGTCAAGACCACTGTCCAGGATGAAACAACTAAGACCCAGGAGTACATCAGAAAGATGGCCCCCAAAGACAAATGGCTTGGTGAATACCTCAGGCAGGAGAAAACCGAAAGCGAGGACAAGAAAGAGGAAGGAGAACCATCATGGAGGGACAAGCCACTGCACGGCATATACCACAGACAAATAGAAGAAGTGGCTGATATCAAAAAATCCTACCAGTGGCTGGAAAAGGCTGGACTGAAGGACAGCACAGAGGCACTAATCATGGCAGCACAAGAACAGGCACTCAGTACAAGATCAATAGAGGCCAGGGTCTACCACACCAGGCAGGACCCCCGATGCAGACTGTGCAAAGATGCCTCTGAAACAATACAGCACATAACAGCAGGGTGTAAAATGCAGGCAGGAAGTGCATACATGGAACGCCACAACCAGGTAGCTGTCATAGTGTACAGGACCACCTGCCATGAGTATGGGCTGGAAGTCCCAAGGTCAAAATGGAAGACACCTCCTAAGGTAGTTGAGAATGACCGAGCTAAGATCCTATGGGACTTCAAGATCCAGACTGACAAACAGGTGATGGCTAACCAACCAGACATCGTGTTGATCGACAAACAGCAGAAGAAGGTAGTAGTGATAGATGTGGCAATCCCAAGCGACAGCAACATCAAGAAGAAAGAACACGAGAAGCTTGAGAAATACCAAGGGCTGAAAGAGGAGCTAGAAAAGATGTGGAAAGTAAGAGCAGCAGTGGTGCTAGTGGTAATTGGAGCACTGGGGGCTGTGACCCCCAAACTGGAGTGGCTACAGCAGATTCCAGGTAAAACATCAGAGGTCTCTGTCCAGAAGAGCACAGTCCTAGGAACAGCTAAGATACTGCGCAGAACCCTCAAACTCCCAGGCCTCTGGTAGAGGACCCGAGCTTGAGGATGACACATACCACCCCACGAGGGTTGAAAAAACAGTTTTGTTTTTATATATATATATATATATATATATATATATATATATACTGTTTATGTACTGTATATATTTATACATATATATATATATTTACATTTCTAAAGATTGATAAATAATAGACAACTCATTGGTGTTTAGACTTTACATAATATATAAAATGTTTAATAGTGTAGAAGAACCATAAACATTAATAGATCCAGTTTTCAACACCAATAGTGCTTTTATGTTAAGTTATCTAAAAACTGGATCCCAGAATGTATATAGAAAGTACCTAACTGTTTGAACAGAGCGAAACATATGTTCCGATGTTAATTTTAGCCTTCAATTGGCTGTTAATATACATAAAATATAATATTGTTTGATTGTTGTGACAGGAATGGGTTTTAGCGGCAGCAGTCAGGGAGACTGAAGTGTGTGCTTTGTCATCACATTATTGCAGCAGCAGGTAAACTAGAGCCTATCAGGTAATAACCACTGTCTCCTTCTCCGTCCTGACTCTGATGTATCTCCAATGTCATCAATGGGTGGAGCTCGTTTCTACTTTATGTTAGGGTAAGAGAGGAAATAGGCACATTTCATTTGCTGCTGTAATGACATAAACATCAATCTGTCTCAACTGCTGCTTAAATGACTGTGTAACCTTTACAACACTGTTAAGGAAAGATGTATAATTTTTGAATAAAACATAAAAGATAGAGGCCAAGGTAGTAAAACCAGGAGACTGAGCTCGCTGTCCCTGGAGTCGCTTGTCAAAGACCCTCAGATTTTCATTTTTTTTAGGACTCACATTAGTATAATCAGTGAATTCTAAAAGATCTAAGGAATTGCATGGAGTAACAACAGATTGAGGGCAATAAAAGGTGGAATAAAGTCTTTATTACCCACCAACATTCCCTGCATAATGGAAATATTTTACAAGGCCTCCCATTTATGTACCCCTACCCACTATAAATTATATTATGCAAGAAACATCATGAGCAATGGCGTTAACTACCTTGTATTAAAGAGGTTTCCAGAGGGAATGATTCAGTCGCTGCATGTAGTCTAGAAAATGTTTAATGCCAGTTTTTTATGATCTTCTGAGCATATGTTAGACCGACCACAGATGATGGCGGTACAGTGAGGAGCGTGGAACTTTTTCTTTTTTCATTCTTTTACAGGGACATCTCAACAAATGAAGGTACATTTTTTATTTCATGAACTGAAAATATGTATATTTATATATTTCCCTTCATTTTGTTGTTGACTCTGCAGCAATCCCTAAAATCGTCCCCCACTGTGAAAACTTTATAAACCTGGCATGGAGTCTGTGCCTGTCCATTGTTCTTCCAGAATCTGGGACCTTAATTCAAAAAATAAGATCCAAACTGTACTTTCATCTGAAAAGATGATTTTCGAACACTGAGCAAGCAGTTTGGCAAAGCAGCCTGACTTAACTAGGCAGGATTTAGATGGACATGTTTAGGTTGGAAAAGCAGAGGTGTCTCATGTATCACTTGAACTTAAACCTTGGTTTATGCTTGATGTGTCAGCAAAGCCAGATTAAGCATTGTTGGGCTTCCACGCTCTGCCGCACAGCATCCATACAATTGGCCAACTAGGAATATTTGTAACTATGGGGACAGATCTATGCAGAAAAACATGGTGAGTAAGCAGGACCTCCTACTGTACTAGTGAGAGTTCCCAAATGTAAACATATAGAGACCTCCAGGGATTTAGCCCATAAATATCAGCACTATCAACTGGTTGTGGGCAAAAGTTTTGGAAAGAAGCGACTGTCACTCATGGATGGGATGAAAAAGCTTTGGAAATGTAACCAGCTGTTTTTTTCTACCTCCTCGTTTAGTGTGGTATTGGTCGCCTATTCTGGATCTGGCCCAAATGAGGGGTAAGCTGCACAGACTATAAAATGCCATAGTCACTCTCACTGGTGTCTTAGTTTTCTTGAGGACTTTACATGCGTCAAGCATAGTGAGCACTTAACACTCCAGCCCCATAGTACAACTCTGGTGTCAGCTGAACTTGCAATTTCTGCTCACTTGCAGTATTCACTGCCACTCTAAAGCCCTTGGCTTTTCAAATCACAATTTCTTTTCCATACAGAGTTACCCAACTAATTTGCATTAGCTGTGCATTCTTTTCATAAGGCTTTGGTCCCTTAAATGACAAAGAATACTTTACTCTGCTTAGTCGGGCTTTTGGAGGGAGCGGGGGCGCAAGGAGCAATGATTGGTGGACTGACTGGCCTCTTGTTTGTTAATTCCGCCCATACTGCCATCTTTAAACTGGAGTTTTGTTTTGTTACAGCCGATACAAACACACACACATACACAAAGTCTTTGCAGTTACATAGTTTACCGTTGTCTAATTTCTTAAACACATGATTGAGCACAAGACAAGAAACTATGACCTTTAGATGGATAATTAGGTCGAGACTCTTTTAAGCATTTTTGCTGAGGGTGACATTTAGCAGGAGTTTAAGTTGCTGACGCACAATAATTGCATCTACGCCACATTTGTAGCCAGAGTGGCCGAAATACACGTTCTGCACACCAGAAAACAGGTGCAGGAGGCTGAAGAACCACAATAACTGTAGTGGATCAGACCAGCAGAGAAAACACTGGTATGACCAACTGCATGCTATCCAGTCACAAAGGCCCACATACACGGTCATCTTGAGCCACAAAAGATTTGACCGTGTTGGAAGCTGTTAGCCAAGAAGAGGTCTTGGAGATGGACTGTAGTCGGAGTGAGTGGCCTGTTCTTACATGTTCTTATTATATCTTGCAGGAGTTAAAAGTTTGTATCGAAACACGTATGTCTGCGCCCACAGTGTCTAACTCTGTTTTCATGACCCCACTCAAACATGTGATGTTTACGTTTACATTGCCTTTCGTGGGCAATAAGCCAGACTGGCCTTCAATTGACTGTTGATACATAGTCAATTGATTGTGTATTCAGTCTACTGAACAACTGCCCAGCCTTTTTTTTTTTTCAAAATCCTAGGAAACATGCCTCTAACGTATTAAATTCAGTAGTGGCTTGAAACCATGAATTTTAAAGTTGAAGATCATGTCTGAATGCTTTTGTTTTTGTTTGCCCTTAAAGCTCTGACTACAGCTGCAATCCAAGTCAGATAAAATTGAGCTTTTTTTACACAATCTTCTCAAGGCTGCATGAACCCTTTCTACCATGTAACACTTTCTTTTTTTCCTCTCACTGAACTTTTCAACAATATGCGATCATGGAGTACATAGTAAACAGTAAAGCATTTTTAGCAAATATCTGTGGTCTACCTTACTATTAACAAATCATAAAAACTGATAGAAAGAAACAGCTGTGCAATGATGTGTGTAATTAATCTATGTATGACTTTCCCTTTCTATTATCTTGTATTCTTTTTAGTAATATTATTTATAATTGATTAAAATTCACCTGCAATAAAGGATTCAAGTAAATGGGTTGTGACCTTTGTGAAGGTTGTGCTGCAAACACGATGGCTCAGTGAGGCGTCAGCATAAGAGTTATTTTCTGTTCAGCATTTCAACGTGGAAACGTGAAATTGTTTGGAAACATTTTGCCTTGCAGGGCCTTTATGAAGCAGAGCAGGATAGAGCTGAGCTGTGCAAGAACGGTTGATGCTCTGTGCGTAGTTGAGCATATGCCACTTTCTGTTTCAGCGCGGCTTTGTTTGCACGTTGGCCTCTCACACAGAGCTGCAAGGCCGGTCAGGGACAGCAGCTGTGCGTCTCTGTGAGCATCGTGGCACACATGACCTGTGAAAAATGCAAGGTAAGCATAAACAGATGCAGCTCATTAAATGCTCCCAAGTTGTTTATGTTGACATTAAAGTAGAGCAGAAACTTGCGGGTCAAGAGGTCAAACACAAGCAGTGGAACATACACAAGCAAGGAGGGAAGAGGCCTAATGAGGAGATCAAGGCCATCGCTCGCAAGAAAAAAAGGAAGGGGGGGGGGGGGGGGGCTATCTGGGGGGAGGAGGCAGGTGGAAGGCATGGGCAGGGGATACTAGTTCATCTGCCTGTGGCAACCGTACTGATGGACATATTTCCCACAGCTCCATGTCACGGCAGGATCATAGCACAAAATTATGGGGGGGGATCAGCGTGATCGGCTGTCGCTGATTTCTCAGACATCTGTCGTGAGGTGACACAATCTGTGACAAGGATTGTCCTCGACATAAAATCTTGAGCGACTTTCCAGCTCCCTTAGCCGCGGTTTCTTAAGCCTTAAAGCATAAAGGAATCTTTGCAATGATTTTGTGCCATGATGCAGGGAGAAGAAAATGGAGTATATCCTTGTTGAGTTCTGTTTGTTCCTTATATCTATAGGAATTCATGAAAGCCAACTCATTTTGCAATGGGAAAGGGCAAATAACAATAACAAATCGAGGGGTTAAAATCTTACCCATACAGCAGAGTTTATTCAAGAACTTTGTAGTAATGCATCATATAGCAAATCTAAAAAAATATATATGTTTAATTTTCACTCCATTTTTTGACTATCATTGTCCGTCATTATCATTATTACCTATCAGTGGTGATTTATGATTGAATACCAGGGATACTCAGCCTACCCTGTAAATTGCCTAAAATTATTTGCAAAATATGCATTGTCAAACTTCAAAAATTTTGTCATTAAAATGTATCAAATATGCACTAAATGTGCCTGATTTCATTCATATGTTGTGCCTTAATAAGCTGTTTATTATGCTCTCTGACAAGATCTCCACTCCACTCATAAGCAGCAGGATGCTGCCTGTCAGCTTCTATGAGGTTTTAGCTTTTGTCTGTTGAGGTAACCAGCGAGAAAGCAGAGCCCTGATTGGATAATGCCAAAATACATCACTTCTACTGAGGCTGAACCTCTTAGAAGGTCTATGGAGCAGGTGCGGGATCTGAAGCTGACTGCTCGATGCTGATTGGCAAACATATTTAAGGATTTTTGACTGACAGTGGCCAAACAGCAAGAAAGTTTCCCTCATGAGTCGAGAGGGAAACATGATTATTCAGTCAGAACAGTCCTCTTGTGTTGAACTCTTGCTTTGGTTTCTGAAATGTATTATTTCAGAGTACTACTATTTTCACCCATTGCAGTAATGTGTTTTAACATGTTTTCAGTATTTGTTAATGTAATGCATTACATTTGGATTTAATAAACACCATTAAGCCTCCCCTGTTTCAGAGATCAGCAGCCGCCAATGTTACCTATCCTTCCAAACAGAACCATACTTGAAGCATTTTGATGGCTGCAGAAAACCTGAGGTCAAAAATCAACCTAAAAATATTAGAGATGCAAATGTAGGTGCACATTTTACGTATTTGAACCTATACAAATAAATACGACCCAAAGTTTGAGAAAAAAACAACAAATAATTCAAACTTAAACCAAGTTCTGATAAGTTGTATTATCATTACGCCATTAAAAAAAAAATTAGAAATATCAGAGGAGTTAAGTTGCAGTCAAATCATGTAAGCTGCCTGCATATTTGTTTCCTGCACTTTAAAATAACTAAAACAGGAAGAGTGAAAAATTGTTTTGAAAGATTTTACACAAAACTAAATAAGCTGGTGTAAACTTAGTCTTCCAGGCAATACAAATTTTAGCTGCCTATGTGAAACCAACACTGAATACGGAATGGAGCAGATTCAGATTTTCAGATTCCGACTGCTGGAGATAGGCACCAGCACCCCTCGCGACCCCACTTGGGACAAGCTTGTAAAGAAAATGGATGGATGGATGGATTTTCAGATTCCTTTTTCTCAAACCTGCTGTACAGTCCTGACTTGTCTTCCATGGAGGGAAGATGGGAATTAACACTGTAGGACATATGACCAACATGAATCCCCCAAAAATGTTTAGGACATGCTTAGATTGACAAGCAACAATGACTCAAACATTTAGCTGAATAGAGGCTAGGAACTCATGACCTATGACTGCTTAGTAAAATAAATGATTGATTTGAGTGATTGTTCTAATTTTTTTAACCCTATTTCTTGACACTCAGCTCTTTAGAAGCCTTTTGAATGAGAGACTAAACATTTTCAAAGAAACAGGATATGAAGCACATGCCTTCTTCTTAAACACTTATGATCATCTGATTAAGCGGGTTATGTTTCTTACAAAACACAATATCTGCCCTGTTTCAAAGCATGGATTATTTATTCCTCCTAAGTAATTGCACTGTTCATAGTGATGAGATCTGGATTAAGAAATTCATTATGCTTTTGGAGAAGTGCACAGCTTGTGAACAATTACATCTAAGTAAGTCTTGAGAGATAAAAATAATTTCCTGAATGACCGAATGACCCCCCTACCACAGCAAGGACAGAGAAAATCTTCCAGCATCTAAATCCCTTCTTTTTTTCATCTTTGTCATTCAAGGCAAATTCTTAAACATACGGACTTAAGTGTTGGCACCAGTTCATCTGGTGAAGGACCTTAAACCTGCTCTTATTTATTTTTCAAGTACAAGCTTTTTTTTAATAGATGTCAGACTTTCACTGTCACATACTTTTAGATATTCTTGGATGGAAATTGTGGCAAAAATATATAATTGTAAGAAGCAGGATCAAGACCTTAATTATAAAAAATTAGGTATGCATTAAACAAAAACATCATTATAAGCTTAAAAAGGGTTAACACAAAACACCAGGTTTATCACGACAAGAGGTTGGAGAAAAGAGCTTGATTAACTTCTTTTAAGCTGGGCTTACAGTGGACAATTCTTGTGCCACTGCAGTTAAAAGACATTTTTTTAAGAATAATTATATTTCTGATCATTTATGAATGTTAGTTATGGTTTCTAAAGAATAAAATGGAATAATTTTTTGATAAATGGAAGATTTTAGGCAGTTTGTTATAGAGAAGCTCCACAACCATCTATAGAGAATGGTGCTCTAAGAAACAAAGGCTGGGTAGTAGAGATGCTGCAAGCTGAAAACCAAAGGCACTACAGTGTTCTGCTGGATCATAAATTAATTATTGTTGTAGTTAAGCACACAAGTAACAGACTGCTTTGGACATTCATTGGGGTGTACCAGTGATAGCAGAAGGGGAGGTTGTTAAGGCACATCACTGACATATAAGCAGGTCATTTGCAAAAAATGCCGATACATCTGATTGACCAACAACAGAACAGCAGAAAGTATTTACAAGTGACTTACTCGTAAATTGCACTAGTTGTTTTAGCAGGACCTTATGCAAATGAAAGTCCTTGCTATGATTAGCAAGAGAATAACTTATCCCGCATGTTTAGAATTTGTTATAAATCATTGGAACCAAATAATACAAAAATCATTACCAAAACAATTGTGATAAAGAGAAAGATGCCCTCAGCCTTTAAAACCCATAATAAAGCTTTGTATCTTTTAGGTTATTGTTTTTTTTTTTTCTTAGAATGTTATAGATGTTTTCTAAAATTATCTTAACACTTTTGTAATAAGTTCAGAAAAGGAGCCAAGGCGGATGTTCAACTAAAGAAACTGATTGCTCGCCTTCATCCACCTACTACGCAGCCACTCAGCTTTGAACCCACCTTCACGAAAGCCAATCGACATTCAAATTTCATTTTAAAGGGCCTCCGATCCACACCCAGTCTGATACTTAGTGCGCAGGCAGCGGATGCGATGTGTGACTTCATTCAGATGACGCCGTTTCAACCCACCTCCAGCCCCTCCTCCACCATCGTAGGTAAAACTTCATCAGAGTTTCATTACTCCTGGACTCTTACTGCGTTCCGCATCTCATTTCAAACAGTCCAGCAGGAGACCGCCTCTATGAGCCTTGTCTGCCAGAGGTTTCTTGCAAATGGGGATTTTTTTCCTCTCCACTGTCGCTTCATGCTTGCTCATCATAGACAGGTTCTCTCAACCGGTGTTATCCAAACTGGACTCCCATCTACCAGGTCCCTGAGTGAAGCCCTAGTATCAGCTTACACAGTCCACTGGATCTCCCCATAAAGCTCAGCATACTGTCTCGCTAACCAGCAGTCTACAGTCTGACCAACTTCCTCTATCTCCACTCCACCATCAGTTACAGGCCTGGGGGGGAAACAGCCCTGTTTTTTACTTCTGTTCATGCATATCTATCAAAATTCAGCGCTATGTTTACTGCCGAGGTCTGAGTGCCAAAGACCAAGTAAAGGGATCTATAAATTTCTTATAAACTCAGGACCCAGAATTCAGGCGAGACAGACAGAGGGAAGTTTCAAAGCGTTTATTAAAAATAGGGTTGTGTGGCTGTTTGTCAGCTGCGGCGGGCCCCCTGGATTCTCTGCAGGACTAGAGGCCAGGTCAGTGACTTCAAAACTGAAGCGAGGAACAACAATGAGCATAAAAGCCACCAACCTGGCAAAGATCAGTCCAAGCCCAGAAGATGGAGTGAATTTCAGAGGAGTGGAACTCCATTGTTTGCTATTGAGCCAGTACCAGATATCCAGAAGAGAAGAGGAGCAGCATTTTGCAGCAGCAAGGGACCCGGTGGATCCAGGAGGGTTAATTCAAGGCGTGGTCAGAAGACAGGTCCAAGGTATACATCAGGCGGAATTCATGCAACAGCCCGAAAACACAGGAAAGGCAAAACAAAGCAGAACAGGGGTTGCAAAAACTCAGAAGTCTGTAGACAGAAACTGGTCAGGAATAGGCAGAACTAAACACAGAGAACACAAGAAATAGTTTCGCTAGAAGCTAGAGCTACCTGGCACCAGAGGCTGGGTTCTGGATGCTTAAATACAGCAGCAGCAGGAACATGTGGATCTGTTGAGAGATAATGTGAGCAGGGCGGAGCGAAGCAGATAACAGCAACACAGAGGACAACCCAGCCTTAAGGTGCCAGATCATGACAACTTTATTTAATTATAGAAAATGTTCAGACATTTTAACAAGAGTTTTTCCTCTTGAATGCTGCGAGGAATGCGGCAATGCAGTTTTCCAATCATTGTAGGTTACGAACTAAAAAAGACCAAAGACTGATCCCTGAGATACACCGTTACATTACTGATACATTACTATAGGCAATGTGGTTATTAGAAAAAAAAATAAATGAATTGGTTTTGTTTAACTTTCATATTTATAAGAAAAAACAATTAAAACCTTCTTAAATTTTAAATAAATATAATTTTTCTTTTTACATGTGAGATTATCAGGAGATATATTTGAAATCTCTACCCGAATGTAATTTGCATGCTTTATATCTTAATTATATCCTGATATAACCAACTTAAAGACACTAGTTACTAATAGAGTTATAGAAAGATGTGGATACTTTTGCCCTGTTAGTGCTGTCTGCTTGATCAGACATTTAAGCTACCTCTGTGGTTGTTTATGCTTTATATAACCGGTCATTACATGAATAATGCCACCCTGCTTTACTACCAAAAATGTTTATGACAGATTAGAGGGCTCACATCCAACTTCATTTTCATTCTAGTTATTTTTGTTTTAGTGCATGTGTGAATCAATTAATTCTGTCATTAAAGGCCACCATAAACTGTGTGAAGGAGTTAATGAGTCCGGCATTACCACGTCGTTACACCAGCTGGCATAATGGAGCGTGTGTTGTTTGTCATAATATGTACTGCCATGCTTAACAATCTTAAATTGTTTGGACTGTGACTTGTTTTTATGTTTGATGACAAAGACAAAAAGCTCATGTGTCAGGATTCAGGTCAGGCATTTAGCACGACAGTTTTATTTACACATAAGTGAGTTTTATTTTATTGAAATATGTAGTGTTCCTACACAGGTGATTAATCCTTGAAAATACTTAACTAAACAATTCTGCAAAGAGCAGTGGGTAGAAAGTTTCCACAGTGATATAGAAGACTCAATACAATTTATTCCAATACACATGATAGAAACTTTTTTTATCTACTGTATGTCTGATATTAGACTTAGTTTGCTAGAAAAAAAATAAGTTTGATAACCCAAAATGGACAAAGTGTTAAAAAAAAAAACTATTTGTGTTTTACAGATACATTTCTGATGTGGACATTTTGAAAATTCTTCTCAATTTTTTTTTATTTTTTTTTATTTTAATACCCTTACAATCTGTATTACCTCAAAAACAAAGAAGTGTGGTCCCTCAAGGTCATCAGGTGCTTTTTGGTTTCAGCACAACCTCAACCCCCCTGTTCCAGCCAGGTACTGGCAGGCTTAGCCTGTCCAATGTCAATGTGACTGAATTGAGGGGGTAAAGAAGTGGCGCCCCCTCCCACCGCTCAGTAACTGGTACCAAATGGTGTCTCCCTTCTTTGATCCTGACCTATGAAAGGGCAGAGTCCCAGGACACCTCAGAACTGGACACATCAGCTGGAGGATGGGCAGACAGCTGTCTTGTGTCAGTGGGCCTTGTGAATTATTGCTTTCTTTTACATAGATGTTAATGTAGTTTAAGAGTTGGTCTGAAACCAGGACACAAAATTACAAGAATCTTTGATTTCAAAGAAAGGTTGCAATGTAGCTTACCACCATCAGTGTTGCAATATGTGTATGGGTGGGCGAATGACTAAATGTAGTGTAAAACGCTTTGGGGTCATAAGACTTGATAAAGCATTATGTAATCAAGGTTCATTTAGACCAAAACCAAAGACAGAAGCTACAGAGTATTGTCTGGATAACAGACACTAGAACCAACAACAGCTTTTGGATGGAAACTTTGTATGTCTAAAACCATTCCTTTATTGTACATTTTGTTAGATTGTCTGTCTGCTACATTAATCAATATGATGTGTTGAACTAGATCTGCTATTTTCACAACTTTTGTGAGACACTTTTGTATAAAGTGAGGGTCTTAATCCATAAAAAAGTTTTTTGAATTCTATAAATCAAAAAGTTTTCTGCCCAACAGCAATGATGAACTGCACAGCAGCATTCTATAGCCCGCTATTGTAGTATCTAGGCTAGAGCTGTCAGTCTAGTAAAACATCTAGTTGTTATTCCAAATTTGAAAGGTTAACTTTTTTTTGCAACATAAAAACTGACTAAAATAGACTAAAACCTTTTTCAGTTTCAGTCGACTAAAACTGACTAAAACGATCACATGCATGTATAGTAATGACTATAATCCGACTAAAACTGATAATAATTTTCGTCCTGAAGATGGCTGTCAAAAACAACACTGAACCAGGCATTACACCTCAAGAGAAGATCATCTCTATGATGCAATGCACTAGTACAGTAATTCATGCAGAATATCTCTAACTGGGTGATAAGTGGAAATTTTACAATATAGATGTTAAAAAGCAAATGCACAAACAGAGACATATTTTGGACTTGATTACCACTAAGAGCCTATAAATGTCCAAGTTGTCTGTAACTCATACTATCTGACCACTTTTCTTTACATTTTTGAAAGCCTGATTTCCAATAAATCAGTTAGCCAGAGACATCATAAGAAAATGCATCTTTAAAGAGGGTGCTACTTAAACCCTAAACAGATTCAGTCGTCTACCTCCACTTTGCCCTCTAACTCTGTATATGACGGGGTAGGTAACTTTCATTCACAAATTTCAGACATCATTGATTCTATTGCTCCTATTAAATTCAAGGTCATTACTGAGAAGAAAAAGTCACTAAGGAGAAGTGCTCCTTCAGTCAGAAGTGAAAAAAGGGAGTATCAAAGCTGAATGCATTTAGTGAAAGTCTAGAGCCCAGGTTCACCAAAACATCTATAAAGATTTCACAGGCATAACTTACAACAAAAAAAATCCCAAAAAATTTTCTTCTCTGACATCATAAGCAAAAACTCTGCTATCTGAAATCTGCAAATGCACTGAAACCCAAAGTTTCTTTCATTTAGATTGAGAAACTATATTTTAGAGTTGCTATTACCTGTGATGATGACACATTAAAAGTTTAAGTTTGTTATCTAAGTTTCTTTTAATTTATTATCAATCAATTTATTTTTCTCCTTTAATTATATTTCAATATAATTTTTCTTGCTTATTTTTGGATGTGCAGCATTTGAATTGATCTGCTACTGAAATGTGCTGTATAATAATCTTGCCTTGTGTTGCATTATATTTCATTTTTTTTAGAAATCTAAGGTGGAAGCACCAATGAATGAATAAATCAGTTAATCAATCAACCATTCAATCAATCAAATTATTTTAGTTTAATTAATAGCTGCCATAAAGATTTTAGGGTTTCTATCAAAAACAAGACATACAACAGACATAGACATCCACCACTTGATTTAAAGTGACCAGGTAATCTGTACTTTCAAATAATTATAATAAAAGGAACTCACCTTAAGATCAGTATCAGCATAAACACACATTAGGGCTGTGTGTGAACGTCCTCCCTAACCCCTAGATCCCTCAATCGCCATATAGAGCGGGTACTATATAGTGAACTCAGTTAACTGACCGTTCGGACAGATTATCACTACTTTTCAAACCATCTTTGTTATTAGTCGCAGCTGTCGGATAGCGATAGCCTATGGCGACAGCGGGCTGCCTCTCCTCGCAAAGCATTCTGGGATATATCTGCTCATCTAGTGACCATGGATGATGACTGCTTTTCAAGGTGCATTGTGGGAAATTTCAAGTCCACTTCTTTTTCATCGACCAGACATTCGGACGCTCATTTAAAATGTCGTAACCACTATAAAGTGCCCTATAAACTGATTAGGGCAGACATTCGGACCCAGCCTAGTTCATTAAAGATAGCAAAAGAACCATAAACCATGTAAACATGTTAGTTTATCTAATAGAAACAGAAAGCTGGTTGTAGTGTTTTTATTTCTGCATTGAATAGATGTTTCCTAATAAGAGGGGCCTAAATTCCCCATTTAGAGAAAGAGAAATAGATCCAGATGTTGTCTGTACATACCTGAAGAAAACAAATCTGAATCATTGTTCTTTAATCATCAGAAATGAAAATAAACTATGTAAGCAATTAATTTACATCATGAGTTTTAGATTGTAATAAATTTACTCAAAGAAATAAACTTTTAAAATTCTGCAGCTGCAGTCACGCAATAAAGTTTTACAGGGTTTGGAGCATGGGTACATGAAAAGTGCAACATGAGCTGCTATTCATTTACCAAATCAATCTTTAATGACCCATACATAAAAAAGATTATTAATGACAACTCAAATTAATATAAGCATCTTTTAAAGAACAGAATCAGAATAATCTTAAAATAATGAAAAAAATGTGCAAAGTAATGGGATGTTAAATAAATAATTATGTTTTAATCAATTAAAATCACGTCTGAGATCCTTTATGAAGAAAGAAATCCCAATGAAAACACAGCCGCCGTACCCGCTCTGCTAACAGTGCCTCCGAGGGCAGCAGGACTCTGAGGAACAATGTTATATGGATCATGATGGGGAGAAGCTGCATAATTAATTTGTATATTCTAGCATGACAGATGTTTGATTTTGGCCGTAAAAGTAATTAATAAGAGAGTGGAGGGAGAGGCAGATTGCAGGAAGATTATTTATGAAGACCCCTCAGCGAGGACGCTGGAGGGGTGTGTGTGTGCTCCTGTTCTTATACCAGAGTGAGGACTATGTTCTGATTTCACTATATAATTGAGAACCATATTTACCTACCAATTGAATTTTGCTAATAGGTAAAGCTCTAAGGTGAGCTGTGTTTAAGTTGGGTTAGGTATGTGCTGTAATGGTTAATTTTTGGGTTAATGTTCCATGACTTAAGAATCAGTAAAAGTCAACACATGGTTCTCACTACATATAGCAAGTTCAGAATGTGTGTGTTAGAGAGAGGGGGAGACATAGGGGGTATCAGCCTCCACATCACCTGCTCCCAGTGATGCCCCAGCTGTTAGCCTGGCTGCAAGCACTGACAGAATCAAACAATTGGTTTCTATATATTCTGATAATCTTAAACTTAGACATGAAAGCTGTTTGACAATCAAGCTGAATGTGGTGCAATATTTAGGGTATTTTTGTAGTGCTACACATGCTTTGCTTTCTTTTGTGAAACAGGTAAAACGTGTTTGCTGCACCGGCAGATTTCTCTGAGGCTGCTTGTGCCATTCAATTAATCAAAAAGTTCTTCCAAAAAAAAAAACGGTGGCAGTGCCTAC
Source organism: Cyprinodon diabolis (assembly GCA_030533445.1). Classification (NCBI taxonomy): domain Eukaryota; kingdom Metazoa; phylum Chordata; class Actinopteri; order Cyprinodontiformes; family Cyprinodontidae; genus Cyprinodon; species Cyprinodon diabolis. The sequence continues at coordinate 13,280,677 of CM060073.1, forward strand.
TTTTGATCTTTAGGTGGTAGTTTCACCTTTTAATAGCCAAAAAAAAAAAAAAAAAGAATGATTAACTGCATTCAACTAGTGCTGGGAATCCATTATTTCTTCACAGAATTATACATGATTTGTTCTGTTACAACCAAGAACAAGTGCTAGTGAAGGTTCTCAGTCATCCAGGTCATAGTCATTCCGAAAACAATTAAAAACAATCCCAAGTCCAGGGGATTGTTTTTAATTTTTCTTTTTGGAATAACAAAGAACAAGCTTTGAGTTTTCTTAAAGGAAGAAAAATCTGATCAACAAATTGTTTGAAAATCTCCATAAAATACAAGCATGTTATGAAAACTCTTTTAAAACACTTGCTAACAAATATTATAAAAAAAAGAAAAACAGATTTAAATCAACGAGGCCTTGTTTATTCCCCGTGGAGAATAACTTTCTCTATTGTAGAATGCTGGTAAATAATATAGTCCAGATTCCTTACTCATGTACTGTGGTTTTATTTTGCTTTTTTTTCTATAGATCACGTCAATTTTTTAACTAACAGACCACCAAACACCATTTTGAAAAAGAGAAGCTGACAAGGTTAAAAAAGCCCCAGAGAGGAGAAGCACCGCAACTTTAATGAAAAAGCATGTCTGAACCTTCGGAGAGGCAGGCTGAAGATAAGAAAGAACATAGTTAGACAAGTCCAATGTTTTTCAGCAGCAGGGAAGAGACAATTTATGTCTCAATCTGGCAACACCTAAATTTTTCTTTTTTTTTTACCTGTTATTACAGAGCTTTACAGCTTCTGAGGATAATAATGAACTGTAATGGATGCCAAACAGTGAGGACAGGGAGTGAATGTAATTTTCTCAATGAGGGTATAAATCTCACACAGAGGCTGTTACTGTTACTGGCCTCATGGACATTCAAATCTGCTGCTTTGATTGAAGCAGTCTCAGTATATCACAGGCCTTGTAACCCCACAGAGGGTGAGTGCAGCTCATCAGACACAATATGTGGTTCACTGCAGACCAGGGTGTTTATGATATGATTAAAAACAAAGTACTGATAGCTTTGCACAGGAAGCAGGAGGGTTAATAAACACTCCGTCCCATGCTAGAATGTACATACATTAAATACATACTGACATCAACAGGCTCTGGTTTCATTTTGCTCTGGAAACAATTAGCTCGCATTCACTCTATGTTTTACCATCTTCATTGATAATATAAATATAAAGAGGAATCTCTGAAGATGTTAAATACTGACTGATCTATGTGTTGTCTGCACCTTGATGAGACTTTCCTGTGGGTTTTGCCGCTGTCTCTGAAAACACCGTCATGGATTCTTAGTAAAGTTTCTGAGGAGATTCCATCTATTTTATTTGTTTCTCAAAGACATTTCAAGTTTTAAGGAGTTTGGTCTTGTGGGGGGAAATCAATCCGGTCTGTGATTATTAAAGCAGCTAATTTGGTTGACCTGATAATTATTTCAGATTACTAATTAATATCTTTTAAATAAAGCTATTAAACATCTATTTTGGTAAGTAGCTACACTGCAGCATTAGCAGATACATTTTCTAAAGGAAATTTAAATTCTATGCTAATAACTGCTCAGATATGTCTGATTTTTTAATATTACCTCAAATATAAATTAATTATATAGCTATAAATTAAAGCTTTAACGGGACACTAAGAGAACTAAGTCTTCTTTTTTAGAGGTTAGCTAGAGATATAAAATATAATAGAAAGAGAAGGGAAGCGATCATAAAGAAACACTGAACATTAGCATACTAATTAAACCGGAATAATAATCTCGTACTCTTCAAAGAAGTGTGCCCAACAGGAGAACCTTCCATAACTTGGTTAATTATTGTCCCGTTCTGCTGCAGCACAGCTGGGAGCTTCAGCTGGTTAAGCTTCTTCTAATTTTAAAAAGTTTTCCGCTTTTTATTGTCATCTTCTGCACACACACACAAGATAACACTACTGTAGGACTATAGTTCGTATAGGTTTCCCTACCTTATAAAACAATGAAAACGATTTGGATTATCAAAAAACATTAAATAGTTGCTTATAAATGTTGTGTATGAAAGTTGTTTATAAATGTACTTGTTGTTTTTTTAGCTTTCCTACTACTGTATAAAAACAGCATTTAACAGTTTCCTGAGCAAACCATAAAACAAGGCTTTACTTTCCTTTTTGATAAAACTCACATTCCAGACCTTAAGTTTTTCTAATTTATTGCTGCTATTAACTGTTAATCTGCCAAATCTTAGACTTACCAATCAACCTTTAGCATTATTTTCTCTGACTACTCCATTTTTATTTTATTCACTTTATTTTATTTAATCTTTATTTAACCAGGGAGTCCCTTTATATAAAATCTATTTTTGAGGGAAACTTAGTTAAAAGGCATCATAAACATTACATGTATATTCATGTATCTTTAAAAAATTTAATTTATGTATCTTTTAAAAAACAAAATGTTCTGTATCATATCTAGGATTCAAAACTGTTAAAATCCCACCATGGTTCTGATTTACTTGATTTGAACTTCCGCATGTCCTAGTAGAACCACAGAGCTTACTAAGGATTTTACACTGTTCATAAGGAGAAGGGTAACATGACATTTCCAGTATATGTATATACACTATACTGCAAAAAGTATTTGCTCATCTGCCTTGAGCTTAAGTGACATCCCATTTCTTACCATAGGGGTTGAAGATGACGTCGGTCCACACTTTGCGGCTACATTAAAACAGCTTCAGTTCTTCTTAGAAGGCTGCTCACAAGGTTTATTGGAAGTGTGTTCATGGGAATTTTTGACCATTCTCCTAGAAGCACATTTGTGAGGTCACACACTGATGTTGGATGAAACGGCCTGACTCTCAGTCTCAGCTCTAATTAATCCCAAATGAGTTCTATCAGGTTGAGTTCAGGACTCTGTACAGGCCAGTTAACTTCCTCATCACCAGACTGGATGATGAGGTCCATAAAGACATGCCATCCATGTCTTTATGGACCTTGCTCTGTCCACTGGTGCACACTCATGGTGCAAGAGGAAGATGCCTGCTCCAAATTACTTGCACAAAATCGGGAGCATGGAGTTTTCCAAATTGTCTTCTTTGACCTAATTTCACTGGAACCAAGGGGCCAAGCCCATCTACTGAAAAATAGATTCCACACCTTACCACACCACCCCTTCACCAAACTTTACACTTGACACAAAGCAGTCAGACAAGTTCCATTCTCCTGGCAACCGTTAAACCCAGATACATTCATCACATTTCCAGATGGAGAAGTACAATATGTAACTCCATAGAATGTGTCACCACTTCTCTGGTATCCAGTAGTGGTGTGCTTTACATCACTGCATCCAACGACTTGCATTGCACTTGGGGATGTTACGCTTGGATGAAGCTAATTTGACCATGGAAACCCATTCCATGAGGTTCTCTGCTCTTGAGCTAATCTGAAGGCCAAATGAAGTTTGGATGTGTGTAATGACTGACTCTGCAGAAAGTTGTCAACCTCTACAAACAATAAGCTTCAGCATTTGCTGACCCCACTTTATCATTTTACATGGCAAACCCTACCGATTCGGCACCGAGTTGCTGTTATTCCCAAACACTTCCAATTTCTTATGATACAGCTTACGGTTGAGTGTGGAATATTTAGCAGTAAGGACATTTCACAAATGGATTTGCTGTGGCCTATCTCTATGGCAGATGAAAATTAAGTTTTTTACTGAGAATATACAAGGTGTCAATGCCAAACCAAGTACCAATATTGTCTCCAGTTAGAGTAATATCTGTTAAAATGTCCCCAGTCTGCCAAAGTGCAAAAGTTTTGTCTTGATGTTTTATTAAAAATGTTTTGCTTGTTTAAGATTCTAATTTGATTCAATTGATTAACACATCCCTTATGTTGGGCCTTAAAAACAGCAATTATCAAACCATTGTTGAAAAAGAGAAACTTGGTCAAATTCGTCCTGTAGAACTACAGACCCATCAGAAATCTCCCCTTCAGGAGTAAGCTTATTGAAAAAGTTGAGCTTCAACAGTTAAATGCCTTCTTAACAATGAGAAGCTGCTCTGATGTCTTCTAGTCAGGTTACCATGCCCGCCACAGTACAGAGTCTTCCCTGAATAATGTTTTCAATGACATTGTATAAAATCAAACTCTAGAAGAACACCAGTGCTGCTATAATTGGGTCTCATTGCCACTTGAATTTATTAAAGCATCTGGAAAACTGAGTCGGCCCTTCTGGTACAGCACTGGACTGGTATACTGGAATACTACCTGAATGACAGGGACTGTTACAGTATGTGTCTGTAGGGAACTATAAACTATAAATCAGAAACCAGAAAAATCACATGCAGGGTTCCTTTAGGGTCCATTTTGGGCATGCTTCCCTTGGCTAATGTTACGGCTACAGTGGGTCTCTGCTTTTTCTCCTTTTAGGGTCCTGGAGGCAGGCCTTCTGCAGGTGTTATGTTTTTTCCCTAATTGGTGCTCTGCTGCTTTAAAAGCTGTCATGCTGCAGCAGTCAGCAGACTTTTTTCTCCTCTCCCTCTTCAGAACTCCAGTTGGTTTGGTTTGGACCTTATGATTGAGTTTTTTTAGGTTTGTTTTGCGTTTGTTTATTTCTAATTGGTTATGGGTTTTGTATTAATCTGTTTTGGCTTCTTATTTCAGGTAATCCTTTTTCAGGTTTTACTTAATATAATTTAATACATTTCATTTTTCATTGACTCAGAAAATCCTTGTGTGGTCTCCATTAATGTTACCCCACCAAACAAGCCAGGTGGACGTAACATTGTGGGGGCTTGTCCGATTCATGTGGGCTAATTATGCTTAATTGGCCTCATTGTTGGTCTTCGGGTTGCAGTTACATGCCCCTGATTTTGGTTTTCCTGTGTTGCAGGTTGTTTGTGGGTTTTTGGGCTACTTTAAGGTCTTTGGAACCTTACTAGATTTTGGACATTTTTCGTGTTCCATATGTCTGTTGTTGGAGGTCCATGAGGATTTTTGCTCTTTTGTTAGAGGGAAGGAGAGAGAAGTCTCTTTGTTTTGTGTCAGGTAAGTGCTGTTTGGTGTTTGTTGTTTTGGCAACTCCATTTTAGTCGACCCTGTTTATTATTTTAGTTTGTTATTTTTGGGCTGGACTCTGGGCTGAGGGCACCGCCGTGGTTTGCTGCCTGAGAGGTTTTGGCCTGGAGGGATTTGCTGCCAGCGGTATCTTGGTGCTTAAAGTGCCTTGGCTCTTGCAGGAAAGCCTGAAGACTAGGCTAAGGTTAGTCAGGGCTTTGATCGGTTAGTTAGTGGTAGGATAATGGAATTGTTCCATTCTGCTGCAAAGTGTGCTGGTGGGTAAGGCCCAAGAAACTTATGTTTCATTAACGTCAGCTGAAAGAAAGGTATACAAATCTGTTAAAGAAGCTGTTTTGAAGGCTTATGAACTGGTTCCTGAACATTACAGGCAACAATTTAGGAACTGCAGGAAGGCTGAAAAACAGACAAATACAGATCTAGTCAGACAACTAAACACCCAGTTTTATTGTTGGTTATCAGCTGAAGGTGTGAAGGACTTTGAATCCCTTTGTGATTTGATGGTGTTGGAACAGTTCAAGACCATTATTCCAGATCGGGTTGCCACATATGTTAACGAACAAAAGGTAAAAACTGCTGCTAAAGCTGCTGTCTTGGCAGATGAGTATGTTCTGACCCATAAAACTGTGAGGGATTACAATTGGAAAGGCAGCTAGGAGTAAACGAGATAATCAAAAACCTGTTGCTTTAGCCAGCGTTTCACAGTTGCATTCAGTGGAGTCTACACATCCAGCTAAAGTTGAAAGTGTAAGACCAACTGTTTTAGCTGCACCTGTTGACTATAAGTTTTTTTCAGAACTGACTGTTACAGATCCCCAGATTTGTGAGAAGGATGTCGGACAAGACTATGCACCTTTCATCACAAATGGGTTTGTTCCTTTGAGTGGCAGTTCAAATAAAGTGGCTGTGAAGATTCTACGTGACACCGGAGCATCTGAATCTTTCATATTGGAATCTGTTTTGCCATTTTCTCTTTTATCTGATACTGGTTGTAGTGTCTTAATTAGAGGTATTGGGTTGGAAACTTTCTCTGTGCCTCTTCATAAGATCTACTTGCAGTCAGAACTTGTACAAGGAGAGGTAACTATAGCTGTTCGTCCTTCTTTGCCTGTGGAAGGTGTATCTCTCATTCTAGGAAACAATCTGGCAGGTGGACGTGTGTGGCGAGATGTTGCACCCCCTCCAGTGGTCCGAGCTTGTCCATCCGTTTCTTTGTCAGACGTATGTGCTCAAGACTTTCCTGAGGCTTTTCCAGCTTGTGCAGTAACTCGTGCCATCACTCGTTCTTTGGCTGATAAGGAGGTCGAGTTTGGTAAGCTTGGTTCTCTGCTTGAGAAGACTGCCTGTTTGCCAACTCTTCCTGTTCCTTTGTCACTCAGTGCGTTGATTGCAGCCCAGCGGGAGGACACAACCTTAGCTGCTCTGTTTGACCAAGTCCAGGCAGCTGAACAGGACACAAAAGTGTCAAGTGGATATTTTCTACAAAAAGATCTGTTGGTACGTAAATGGTTGCCTTATAGTGACAGAGAAATTGTTGGTCCAGTTTATCAAGTTGTTGTTCCAGTCAAGTTCAGAAACCTTGTTTTGAAAACTGCTCATGGAGAATTGTCTGGACATTTAGGAGTCAATAAAACTTATAATCGAGTTTTACATTTTTATTGGCCACGTCTGAAAAAAGATGTCGCTTATTTTGTGAAAACTTGTCACACTTGCCAGTTAACTGGGAAACCTAATCAGACCTTGAAACCAGCTCCACTTTTTCCCATACCGGCTGCTGGTAAACCTTTTGAACACTTGATCGTGGATTGTGTTGGCCCACTGATTCCTTCAAAGTCAGGATCTGTGTACTCGTTATCCTGCAGCCTATGCTCTGAAAACCATTACGACAAAGTCGGTGGTCAAAGCTTTGTCGAATTTCATTTCAGTGTTCGGAATTCCAAAGACCATTCAGACAGACAGAGGAACCAACTTCACTTCACGTATGTTTGCTGAGATTTTGAAACAACTTGGTGTAGTTCATCAACAAAGCAGTGCTTATCATGCTCAAAGCCAGGGGGCGCTAGAGCGTTTTCACCAAACCCTGAAGGCATTGTTGCGAGCATACCGCACAGAGTTGAGTAGAGACTGGGAAGAAGGTCTGCCGTGGCTTCTTCTGGCAGCTTGTGAAGTTGTGCAAGAAAGTACAGGGTTCAGTCCTAATGAACTTGTGTTTGGACATCAGGTGCGTGGTCCTCTCGCTATTCTAAAATCGAACTTGGAGAGTTCTGATCCACCATTAAACTTGTTTGACTACATTAATGGTTTTTGTCGCAGACTTTTCTTGGCTGGCAAACTAGCCTCTGAGAATCTTAAAAAGGCTCAGAGAAAAATGAAACGATGGTTTGACCAAAAACCTGAGATGGTTACAGAGGTCCTTGTTGGGATCCTGTGTTTTAAGGGGGGAGGTGTTACGGCTGCAGTGGGTCTCTGCTTTTTCTCCTTTTAGGGTCCTGGAGGCAGGCCTTCTGCAGGTGTTATGTTTTTTCCATGATTGGTGCTCTGCTGCTTTAAAAGCTGTCATGCTGCAGCAGTCAGCAGGCTTTTTTCTCCTCTCCCTCTTCAGAACTCCAGTTGGTTTGGTTTGGACCTTAAAATTGAGTTTTGTTAGGTTTGTTTTGCGTTTGTTTATTTCTAATTGGTTATGGGTTTTGTATTAATCTGATTTGGCTTCATATTTCAGGTAATCCTTTTTCAGGTTTTACTTAATATAATTTAATAAATTTCATTTTTCATTAACTCAGAAAATCCTTGTGTGGTCTCCATTAATGTTACCCCACCAAACAAGCCAGGTGGACGTAACACTATGATTATAGCAAACAAGATCTGTTACAATACGTATGCAGATGACATACAGCTTTACATAACAATAACAACACAACTATGAACCCATCAGAGCTTGGGATAGATACTTAAAGATCGATATGGGGATGCACCATAATTTTCTCCAACTGGATAAAAACTGGATAAAAACAAAACTGAGGTAATAGTCTTCGGACCAAAGGAGGAGAGATCCAGAGTTGGATCACAGCTTCCGCCACTACAGCTAGAATCCTTTGATTATGGCTGTAATCTTGGTGTCATGATGGACTCCGAGCTGAACCTTCAGGTGCACATAAAGGTAGTTACTAAGTTAGCCTTCTATCACCTGAAGAACATTTTCAGGACTAATGGACTAATGTCCAAGCAGGATTTAGTAACACACATTCATGTATTTATCTTTACTAGAATTGATCACTGCAACAGTGTCTTCATAGGTTTGCCTAAAAAGTCTATCAGACAGCTGCAAGTGATCCAAAACTCTGCTGCCCACGTTCACACTAGAACTTTGAAAGTAGAGCACATCCTCCTGGTTCAGAAATCCTTACAATACTTCCCTGTAATTCAGAAAACAGACTTTATATTTTTTTTCTGTCTATAAATCACTGAATGGATTGGCACCTCAATACTTAACAGATTTGTTCTCAGTGTATCAACCTCCCAGACCACTTAGGTCTTCTAGTTACAATCTAAAACTAGAATCAAACATGGAGAAGCAACATTTAGTTCCTATGCTGCTCATATCAGGAAGAAACTCACAGAAGACTGTAAAAGTACTGAAAGCCTGTGTTCTTTTAAGTCAAAGTTAAAAAACCCATTTGGTTACAACTGCCTTTTACTGTTTAAGTTAAAATGTTAACTGAGGTATTATAAGTTTAAGGTTGTGTTCCAGCTGCTATATTTAATACCTGTTTTTATCTTTATTTGCATGGTATTTTCTAATGTAAAGCACTTTGTAATATACACTTGTCCTGCCTTGCTGCACAGGTGGCCTCCCATCACAGTTCCATGCTGGAATTCAGTGAGCTCCTGAGAATGACCCATTCCTTCCCAAATGTTTGTAACAACAGTTTGCATGCCTGGGTGCTTGCTCTATTCACCTGTGGCTACGGAGTGATTAAAACAGTTGATTCCAATATTTTGGAAAGGTGAGAAAATGCCATTTGCATTATAATGCACCTAGTAACAGGAAAGACGTGCAAGAGAACATCCATCCATCTTCTGCTGTTTATTCCATCATGGTCCCTGTGGGGCCAGTGCCTATCTCGGCAGACTATTATAATTCTTTTCTAAGAAGGAAAAAAAAAAAATATATATATATATATATATATATATATATATATATATATATATATATATATATATATCAAGGCGGGGTCCACCTTGGAGAGGTGTCCAGTCTCACAGGGCTTTTGGCTTTTAACAGAGCATATTCTTTAAAATGAAATTTCAGGGTAAAAGCCTTCAAACTTTGTGGGAGAATGTTTTACCATGTCTTTAAATTGAACTGCTGCTTTTCCACAAGGTATCTTTAAAATAAAAGCAAGCATCACAAACAAGAAACACCCAATGTATAACACAGCAGTGGTAAGAGCATGATCTGTGATAGGTCTTTTTAAAGGTAGAACTGTGACTGTTATTGAGGTGGATTAAATTAAGATCACTTCTACCAGTCTGTTCTAACCCCAAAATTTTATGTGGGTCATGATCTTGACACTGATGACTGGTGTGGTTACTCATTTCACTCATCTGATTATTTTCATCCAGTTCTCATTACCATTCATCTGATTCACCTTCTTCAGTTCAGTTCAGTCAGACCAGCCATCAGTGCCAGATTATTTGCGAGCCAGTGGTGAGAAGTTTTCTGGCATTCCTGTGTTTCTGATTGTCTGATCCTGACCCGTTCTGCCTCTGAACCTCTGAGCTTACTGTCCCCTTTGCCTGTCTGTGAACTGAAACATGAAATGTTTCCCGACTCCATTCTGGATTTCCCTAAGCGCCTCTTTGGACCCTGTAACGCTTAGGGTTGTGTTTAAGGAACGAGAGGGCGGTCAAAAACTCATAGTGAAACTGATACTGGGAATTCCACAGAGCTTTCCTTTAATAAAACACACTCTTCACCAACCTCACAAAGGTTGGTTGAATGGCTGCTATATTCTCATACATGAGAAATGAGCAGAGTCCAAACAACCCAATAACATTACACAGAAACTAGGTAATTAATATGTCCGTCTGAGTACATGTATCTCTCTGCATCACGTCTCCTGCGCTCTCTACAGAGAACCAGTGGCACATAGCAATACCAGACTATCTTAAAGAGACAGTACACAATTACAACTGTTACAACCTCTGACCTCCAGGCTTTGACTACCGAGCACATCAACATCGGCTTGGCTTCGCCCTCTCGGTTATCCTACCTTCATTTGTCTGCTCGGTTCTAAACTCCTGCCTGTCTTTTGACCTCTGATACATCAGTGTCTAGGACTCTCTGGGTTGCGCCCGCACTGTCGTGTTGGCAGCTGACCGCCTGGAACCAATCTTACCCTCTGGGCTCGAACTGATCTATAAGTCCAGAGGTTCCTGCCTTAATTGCTGACTATATTCAATACAGTTCTTTTTCCAATAAACATTTTAAAAAATCTGTTTGTCCGCCTTGAATACTGGGTCATATTGTTCTGAGCGTGACAAGACATTAAAAACTTAAAGACACATTTTTCAGCTTCTGAATTATTCCAAGCATGAATCTCAATCAGCAAAACAAATGACTTGCAAAAGAAATCTAAAGTTTTACCAGCGTGTGAAACCAATCAAGAAAATTTGTAGTAACGCCTAAAGAGGACTACAGAGCCAGAAAAGGTGTTTCCTCCTTACATATGTTGTTTGGCTTTGCAGTGGTAGAGTCAGCAAATGTTATCATGTCAAGATCAAAGTTCCAGATTGCAAGAAGGGATTGAATGCTTCAGTTAACTGCGTGTGTTAGTCTTTTTGTTTTTGCACTACCTTTTAAATGTGCTGTCAATTTTTATATTTGCACACGTATACTTGTAATATAAAGAGGACTACAGAGCCAGAAAAGGTGTTTCCTCCTTACATATGTTGTTTGGCTTTGCAGTGGTAGAGTCAGCAAATGTTATCATGTCAAGATCAAAGTTCCAGATTGCAAGAAGGGATTGAATGCTTCAGTTAACTGCGTGTGTTAGTCTTCTTTTTGTTTTTGCACTACCTTTTAAATCTGCTGTCAATTTTTATATTTGCACACGTATACTTGTAATATTTAGAAATTTCTTTTTACCCGAAAGTTTATTAGCAACATTGTGAAACAATGCTCTGTAAATAAACATGAAATGCAAATATTTTATTCAAATAAAAAAAACATCTCTTAATTTTGTTTTTCAGGTCAAATTGTGTCTTATTTGTTTTTATATGCATGCAGCAGAAGTGTACTTGCCCTTCTTGCATGCCCTATGAAACCAGCTGCTGATTTATGTATCCACATGGCACTTAGTGTGGACGAATTAAAGCTGAAAACTTTCACTGGTTGAGATTAAATAAATCCTTCCTGTTAATTTTCTGGCCGTCTGTCCCTCATCTCATCGCCAGAAGCAACAGTGGGCCTCTATGTCCCAGCAGGGTGAGGCTCTCTGAAGCAATATGTAATTAAACTCAGAGAGCATATTCTTTAATCCTAAAGGCTATTATGGATTTATGGTCAGTGCATTGTCTGAGCTCAACAATGGCTTTTCCTCTCTTCACTCTTCAGAATGCTCTGGGCCCATATACGTTCTTAAATGGCTAGATAAAGGTTTTGTAACCCTTTTAAATCTGGCTCTGTAATGGGAGTGCTACAGTGGCTTAGTGCCCTCGTGGGGGGATATGTCTGCTTTTGTATTTTTTTATGTGGGTAAGGATAGGAAGGCTTAGAAAGGAAAGAAACCTCTATAACTATATCATACCAGCAGTCATCAACAACATATTTCTGAACTCTTTTTGAGGCATCCTGGACAGGAACAAAGCACTACATGCAAATAATCTAATTATGCTGTGTTCATTTGGTGCTTGCAAGGATTAAACATTGAGGCATGTTTAATTGTAAATGTTCAACATTTCGCATCAGAGGATTCCTGATTACCTATCCCAATGACGGGATGCAATCAAACTCTAAGGATATTTTGCTTAATTCCTATTTTTTTCTCAAAATTTTATCATAGATGTCATTTTGGAGGTGATACAATTTTACCCATATTACCCATCAGCCTACAGAAAATCATTTCCATCAACATTTTGTGCTCTTCTGCATGCTTTTGGTTTTTATTCTACTTTTACTTTCTAGCAGTCAACATTTCTTAAAATATGTTAAAGCAGTACATGATTGCTCTCCATGTTTTCTGGCTGTTTTTCCCCCTCTTTTTCCATCTACTTTTTGTACATGACCAAGGTTGATCAATGTGTTTTAAAAGTGCATGATTGAATTCAAATTCTTTCCAATTCAATTCAAAAATAGAAAGATGACGCCTAGGAAATTTTAAGTCGAAATTATCCAAAGGTCAGTGTTAGGTTTAAACACCAAACACCTTATTCAGCAACCTGCACAAAGAAAGACACAGAGAATTGAGTATAATTTACTTGCAAGGAGAGGGGATCAGAAACTGCATTCAGTTACAATCTCCAACCCACTCTGAAGCAGTCTCTGCTCTCCAAGCTTTTTATTTGGAACGCCCTGGTTACAATGTGGTTTCAACCTCTAAGGGGAAGGGGGGTCAACAGAAGCCAGTTGAAACCAGAAGTTTCGTACAACATCATAAGATAAGGAAAGTTTCTCTCCACATCCGGTGTGTGCAACTCTGCGCAGCTCTCCTGAGTTTCACAACATTAACCCAGCTTTGACCCCAGCAACCTCCTTGCACAGACTTACAACAAGTAAAGTTCAACAGCTTACCCCAGCTGTGACCTCAACATCCTCCTGCACAAACTGACAGCAAAACATTAGTAATCATAGCAAGCAAAGTTCACTCTTTGTAATATAAGTAAGATAGAGATAACAAATGTGTATAATATGATTAAAGTAGAATAACTTATGTACAATTAATCCAACATTTCCCTCCTGTTTATTCACTTTAAGCTATTTATTTTATCATTCAATAGTTACTTGTTTTCAAGATTTTCAACTATGAAATCATTTTTAGCTGTAAAGGGTACACTCAGAGGTACTTTAAACTGGTGGGTTATTGTCGTTGGGATTAGGATAAAGATCAGGAAAGTGTAAAGAGGTTTCATCCTCTTCGCTGTCTTCATCATCCGATGGGTGTTCCTCAGTGGACATGAGGGCATACATTTCTGTTTTCATGGGTTGTATTGCTGTGGTAATTAGTCTATTTAGCAGCGCTCTAATACATGGAATACAACAACATCCACATAAGGTCAGGATGGCGGCAAATACAGCTATAGACATTAAAATAGAAACTACCAATTGTTTGTATTTACCAAAAATGTCTCCAAATCCGTCCCACAATTTTGTGTCAACTCCAGAATGGTCTTTCATTTTGCTGTTAAGAGAGCGAAGGCCTTCAAGGGCCTTTGTGAGGCTGCCATCAGCAGCGGTGTTGTTGGGAATAAAGGTGCAACACTGATCTCCAAAAATAGAGCACACACCACCTTTTTCAGCTAACAACATGTCAACAGCAATACGGTTCTGGAAAGCCATCAGAGAGGTAGCTGACAATTGTTCATGAACAGCGGAGAAGCCTTGTTCTGTTTTATTTCCCAGCCTCTGGACGTTATAGTGGATGTAATTTATTCTGTCTACATTTTTGTTTATAGTGCACCACCAGCATAAGATAGATTCAAATCCTGCAGTAACTTGATTCGCTAGTTTATACTCATCTGGAACACCTCTAGGTACCCCAATGCTGTCAATATAAGTAGGGTCATCTCCACTCCACGCGTTTTCAGATGACCTCTTCCTTCTAGTATGCCATGTGTGTGGTAAAATGCTGTTTACGGTCATTAACAATTCATCTGTTTTAAGCGGTCCATTAATATTTTGAATTTTTATCTGTTCATCTTGAGCAGAAGTAAGAATCCCTTGTATCTCATCTCCTTCTTGTGTAATATTTGCGGGGCACAAATACAATGTCCAACATGGATCGGTTCCAGCAGACCGTGCACATATAAAAGAGGAAGAACAGCCTTCCTTCTCAAGGGGTTCTGCTGTGGAGTTTATCGTCATAGTGAAAACTTTGGAGTCATGGTTAACAGTGAACCCTGATATTCTACTCATCCATTTCTTAGCTAAAGATGTCCATCCATATGATCCTTTCTTCCACTGTTCAGTGGTTCTAAAAACGTCTCCCCAACTCTTTTGAGTTCTTTGAACTACACGGGGATATAGGTAGAAATCATAACCTCGCCAGACTCCTGGGTCAATTTTGAATCTTTGCGAGAATGTTTGAAAAGGAATAGTCACTACACTGATTACTCTAGTAGAGTTATAGCAGAGATAGACGTCCCTTTTACAAATAGCTGGATCATGGGGGCAACAAGAATCCTTGCCCTGAGTGAGAGCTAAAGACAAAACTAATATGAGTAGTCGCAACATTATCTAGGTTCAGACTTCAAAAAGTTTCCTATGGGTAATCTTTCACACAATGGTCTACTTCCTATGACCTTTCGGCAGAGTTGTGGACAATCTTCACCAGTTTGAGATGGTTGTATACTAAAAATACAACCCCCTTTGTACGATGGACTTCCTCTGAAGGTCGGTGAAGGAGACCAAATGTGTATTCTATAACAGGCACCACAGTAGGATTACTAGAATGCTAAACACTATAGTAAGGTTCCACAGAATAATTAGGAGAGTGATTTTATCCATTAATCATCTGATCTATCTATCACCTTTTTACAGTGTGACAAGTGGATCCATGTGCTTCTTTCAGCTATTTTCAATGCAGTTGGAGTGGTCAACAAAACCTGATAGGGTCCTTCCCACTTAGGTGAATACCAATGTTTCTTCCATGGTCTTTCTTAGTCTGTTTTTAACAGTACAATTTATTCATTCCACAAGTCCTGCGCTCTGTGGATGATATCCACAACGATTTTTTAAATCAATGTGGAAGGCTAATCCTATTTTGGACACTATTTAATTTACAAAGTAAGAATCATTCTCACTATATATTTTCTCTGGAATGCCATATCTTGGTATTATATGTTTACAGAGTGCTTTTGCTACTGTAAGGGCATCAGGGTTTTTTATTGGAAATAGTTCAATCCATTTAAAAAACAAATCTATTATAACTAAACAGAATTTTTTACCTTCGCTTGGATTTAGTTCAATAAAATCCATTTATATGAACTGGAAAGGATAAATAGATTTAGGGAAAGCACCTTTTTTAGGTCTTAAATTTCCTTGAAAATTATGTTTAGCACATATTAAACATGCTTTACAAAAGTTTTTTTGCATAGGATATAAATCCATATGCTGTATAATGATGATCAATCAATCCTACCATCCCTCCGTTTGAGACATGAGTAAAATCATGACTCAATATAGCAGGCCATTTGTATAAGTTTTTTGGAAGGATTGGTTTATTTGCTGGTCAGGTGTAAATCCCCTCTTTTAATTGTGCTCCTTTTCTTTTCCATTGTTCTTGTTCTTGTTCAGGAGCTTGCTGCTGCATGTCTTGTAATATGTCATTTTTTAGTGGATTTTCTGTTAATGTTAGTACTGTTATTTCTTTTAAAGCAGCTTCTTTTGCTATTTTATCTGCAAAGGAATTTCCTTTTGAAACTGCTTCTGTTCCGGATGTGTGGGCTGCACATTTGCATATTGCAAGCTGCTTTGGCAGTTGCACTGCTTGTAGAAGTTCTTTCAGTAAATTGGCATGAGTCACTGGTTTTCCGGTTGATGTTATCATGCCTCTGTTTTTCCAGTGTTGTGCAAACGTATGTGTTGTAGCATAAGCATATTGACTATCTGTCCAGATAGTTACTTTTTTGTCTTTCATAAGTTTGCACGCTTCAGTAAGAGCAATCAGTTCTGCTGCTTGTGCAGAGTAATGTTGTGGTAAGGCTTCCGCTTTTAGCACAGCGGTATGTGTCACTACAGCATAACCAGTTCTCGTTTTCCCTTTTTCATCTTTTTTAGAGGATCCATCAACAAATAATGTTTCTCCTTCTGACAAAGGAGTGTCTTTTAAATCTGGCCTACTTTTAGCAGTTTGTTCAGCCAGAGCCTCACAATCATGGGATTCCCCATCATCTGGTGTGGGGATAAGTGTTGCTGGGTTCGGCACCGTGCAGCGTTCTATTTTTAGATGCGGCTGTGACAGGAGTATAGACATGCATGAGAGGTGTCTGGCTGGGGATAGAAAAGTCATTTTTGTTTGTAAAAGCAGAGCAGACACCGAGTGGGGAACTTTTAATGTCAGTGGATGGAATAATACTATGTCAGCACTGGACGTTACTGCTAATGAAGCAGCTATCACTGCTCGCACACAATGTGGAAGTGCACATGCTACAACATTTAATTTAGTAGAATAGTATGCTTCTGGCCTTAATTTATTTCCATGCATTTGAGTTAAGACTGAGGTCATAAAATGACCTTTGCAGTCCACCATTTGTACAAACTCTTTCTCATAGTCTGGCAGGGCCAACGTGCAGCTGCTCACCATAGCCTGCTTAATGTTGCAGAAGGCCGCTTCTGCTTCAGGTATCTATTTTAGTTTATCTGACATTTTCAGTTCCTCTTTATACATAAAAATTTTAACGGTGCAGTTATTCCTGCATAATTTGAACTTAGAGGTGCGTGGGGTATGGGTTCTTTTATTGTGGTTCTGCAGGCTCCTGTATCACACAAAATTTAACAGGAGTGCCCTGGACCATCAGAACTATTTCTGGCCTATATTTTTCTTCAAAAATCAAATCCTCAAGTTTAATAAATCCATGTTTTCATCTTCTATTTCTTCAATAGAGAATGGTTGCTCATCTAGTCATGCTGAGCTTCCTGCATTTTTTGGGTTACTTCGACAGTCTCTAGCCATGTGGCCTTCTTTTCCACATGACCAACACGCTCTGGAATTATCAGTTGAGCGTGATCCAAAGCCTGTTCCCCTTCCACGGCCTCAGCCTCTGCCTCGGCCTCTACCTCTGGACTGCTGATAAAACACAGTCTCCTCCTCCTCCTGATAAAACATGGTGGATTCTTTGTTCTTATTCTTTTGCTTTCTTCACTTTCTCGGCATGCAGGGCGTGATTTATATAATTTTGGAGTGTTCCCCCACTCATTTCTATGTGGTGACGATCGACCCACCCCTTAATTTCTGGCAGAGACCCCGCATGGAGCGCATTTTTTAGTTGTTGTTTAAATGGCCCGTCTTCATTGTCTGCATAAGGAAGTCCACTATGTGCTCTGAATATCTTCTCCATTCTCACCCTGTATTCATCAAAGGGTTCGTCGGATCTCTGCTTACATCTTCCTATTTCTGTGTAATTTGCTCTTCTGTGGTATCTGATTCTGACACGAGCAATCAGACGCTCAACTGCTGTGGTCAGATCGTCAGAATCTGGGGGGTAAGGAACTGGAGGATCGACACCTGTGGTTGGTATAAAATCGCCTTTCACGTGGTGCCATTCTGGCCCTAATTGGCACATCCAGACCTGCTGAACCTCAACTCCATTTAAATGGTAAGACCTCCTAAGGTTTTCCATTTGGAGTATGCACTCCTCCACATCTTCTTTGGGTGAAGGGATTCCTTCTACTGCCTTTTTAACATCCTCCTGTGTCCAGGTCCTATATACCATAACTGTGGCGGGCTGGCGGGATTGGCCAGCTAATGGATTGGGCAGTTCAATTAGAGGATAAAGTTCCTCCTCATCTGTTTTTTGTCTAATAAGTGTTTTAGGGGTTTGTGGGGACAGTACATTACCAATTCCTGACACAGAATCCTTTGTCCATTCAAGTCTGTACCCACGTGATCTAGTAAGTGATTTGTCAAAGGCCTGTGATGAAATCACAGGTGAAGAGTCAACCTGTTGCAGGGCGGTGTATTTGGGTGGTTCTTCTGGGGGAAGTGGGGCTGAGGGGCCGGCTACAGCTCCCCCAGCCTGTCCTGCTTGTGGAAGATTCTGGATTTGATGCATAAGATTGGAATAAGGCCCCACATACTCATTGTCTTCCTTCCTATGAAACATAACTGACTTTTCTTTCTCTTTTTCCTTCTCTTCACGTTCTTTTTCTTTCTCTTTTCTCTGTCTCTCCTCCCTTTTCTCTCTGTCCTGCTAACTTCATCCACACCATTGTTTGACTAAAACCTTCTTTGGCCATCAGGGTGTCTTTATTTTTGGTTTTAGTTTTTATTTTTTGTTGTAATTCTTTTACGTTTTTGGTGCTCAATTTACCATTAAAACCATAGTTTTTTATCCAGTAACACAATGGCTCTACCGCGGCTGGGTCATCATTTTCAACTGCTTTCCAGTCCTTACACTGGAGTTCCACCAATAACTTCTGTTTTTCTTTACTTTGCCCTTTTCCCATTTTGAACTAAATTTGGGCCCAGTGGGTTTTCAACACCTGTCGTGTTCTAAACACTGGGGCTTCAGACAAGATGGTGATCAACTACCTTTGTGGTAAAACTCACTTCAACCCTTGCAGGTGGAGTTTTCTTGTCTACAAACATCCACAAAAGCTCACCATTTAACCCTTGTCTTTTTGATATGAAATACAGATATCTAGTGATATCTATATTTCCTTTCACACACACACACACACACACACACACTGCGCAGTTAACTTTTACTTTATTCCCGTTTTCTTTATTTTAAACACAGAGGACGCCGCCGTCCTACACAGAATTTAACTAGTTTAAAACTAGGGGAGTCTGTCCTCCCGCGGACTTTAACTGTTTTAAAATTTCTGTTTTACCTGATAGAGTCTAGAATTGTCAGGGTTTTAGTACGCTGAGAGGACTTCGCCGTCCTTCACTTCTATCTTTTTTTTTTTTATATATATAATTTACTCACTCCTTATTAAAAGAAAAACTACTCACAATTCTCTGCGTCCTCGAAATGCTTCAACCGTCGGACCCCAGCTTGTAAGGGAGAGACCAGTCCCGTAAAGGGTCTGTTTGCTGCGGCCGCAGACTTGTCTGGATCTCACTCACCTGCTGGGGGTCGTCGGGTATCTTGCAATCCGGCTCGAAGGACCATTTAAATGTTAGGTTTAAACACCAAACACCTTATTC
The DNA here is from genome assembly GCA_030533445.1 of Cyprinodon diabolis. Lineage (NCBI taxonomy): Eukaryota > Metazoa > Chordata > Actinopteri > Cyprinodontiformes > Cyprinodontidae > Cyprinodon > Cyprinodon diabolis. The sequence continues at coordinate 13,299,863 of CM060073.1, forward strand.
AGCAACCTGCACAAAGAAAGACACAGAGAATTGAGTATAATTTACTTGCAAGGAGAGGGGATCAGAAACTGCATTCAGTTACAATCTCCAACCCACTCTGAAGCAGTCTCTGCTCTCCAAGCTTTTTATTTGGAACGCCCTGGTTACAATGTGGTTTCAACCTCTAAGGGGAAGGGGGGTCAACAGAAGCCAGTTGAAACCAGAAGTTTCGTACAACATCATAAGATAAGGAAAGTTTCTCTCCACATCCGGTGTGTGCAACTCTGCGCAGCTCTCCTGAGTTTCACAACATTAACCCAGCTTTGACCCCAGCAACCTCCTTGCACAGACTTACAACAAGTAAAGTTCAACAGCTTACCCCAGCTGTGACCTCAACATCCTCCTGCACAAACTGACAGCAAAACATTAGTAATCATAGCAAGCAAAGTTCACTCTTTGTAATATAAGTAAGATAGAGATAACGAATGTGTATAATATGATTAAAGTAGAATAACTTATGTACAATTAATCCAACAGTCAGACATTTATGGATTAATCAACTTCTTCTTTAAACAACTACAATGAAAGTAGTGATTGGTGGTGATTGGTATCTCTAGTATAGGCTCAGAGGGAGGGTACATGGAGGGGTGACCAGTTCTTCACAAGGGAAAAATCCATACATACATAACTTCTAGGGGCGGTTTAGAGACAAACTTACCTAATATGCATTTTCTGCACTGTGAAGGAAAGCAAGATTACGTTGAGGGAACCCATGCATGTATAGGTAGAGCTTATAAACTCCCTACAGGAAATGTCCTGGTTTAGATTCATATAAACTTCTCACAGCAGGTCTTTATCACTGATAACTATGTCTCTCTCTCTCTATATATATATATATAGCTATAACAGATCAAATCTTTAAAAAGTTTACATTTTAAAAAGAAAAAAAGAACCATAACATTTTCAGGATTTCCTTTCCTGATATTTAAATTTCTGTGGTGTGCCCTTCTCTGTCATCTGATCACAGCTAAATATTCATCACATCTACTTCCCTTAATGATAAAACATCTTTTCTTGTTTGACTTTTTAATTGGCTTTTGCCTAATTATCATCACAGGAATCCTCAGACGTGTGCTGGAGAGGGAACCCGGAATCTGGGTACAAAAGAAGGTCAGACTTGGAGGTTTTGGCACCTGGCCTGATCCTCTTTATCGACCCCTGTTGCTCGCTTTTGTGCAGTGATAAATTTTCCCCTTGAACATGATGTCAATATGTTGATGTGTCTTCCTTTATTAAGACACCATCCAACTGATAACAAGTCCTGCTGTGTGTTACCAACATAAATAATTAGAACAGAGAGTGAGGAACGGCAGGTGGCCTTTGGCTCAAAGAAACAATCATACTTGATGTGGAAAATAAAGTAAAAGAACCCATCTGCTCGCGGCAGGGGGAGGAGGAAAAACACGTTAACATATTGTCAGCAGCATTACGAAATACACAGTTAATAATTTTGCTGTGGCACACGGCTCTGGAAACTTGTTTTAAATAATTGAGCAATAGTGGTCCAGGGCTCGCTTCAAGGATTCAAACTGGCAGCAGATTTGCTCACTCACGGCTCAACCACAGATCATTCTGTCACAAACTTAGACTCTTATTAAGTTAAAAGGTTTATTAAGGAAAATAAAGTAAAACAATTAGAGGACCTTTGCCAGAAGGCAGCAGAAGAGACCTCTCATTGACATTAAATTCTAAAGCAAATTGTAACACAAGGCCTTTTGGTTGAAATTAAGTTTGTGCCCTTATCACACTGTAAAAAATATTGAAAACTACACATGACAGATGTCATTATTTACTCAAGCATGAAGACCAAAATGAAAAAAAACGAAATTAAGATCTACCTTTTGAAATATTTTAGAGATAACATAGCAGCTAGGTGCTGCTAACAGAACACACATGATCAACTGATTAGGTTGCTGCTTCAAAACATATAGCTGCTAACACACCATGCCAAGGTGGATAGGTGACATTAATCTTCTTAGGCAAGCAAATGTTGACATCTAAAAGGCTATAATGTCATTTCAAAAGATTTGAATATCCAAACTTATATAGAAAGAACAATTATTGACAAGTGGAAGACATTCTAGAAAGCAGCTCATCTTCTTGGGGGAGGACACTTAACTCAATTAATCCCAGTACTGGTGAAGGGCTAATGATATGGGCTTGTCTTGCATTTATTGGAGATCAAGTGAACCTATGGCCACCTGTCCAACAGCTGAAGTATGGGCATAACATGTTCACAGCAAACAATTTTTACATTATCCATCCATCCATTATCTGACATACTTGTCCCAATTGGGGTCGCAAGAGGTGCTGGTGCCTATCTCCAGCTGTCAAGGGGTGAGAGGCAGTCCATCGCAGGGCAACACAGAGACAAACAGGACATACAACCATCACTCACACTCACACCTAAGGACAATTTAGAGAAGCCATTATACCTAACAGTCATGTTTTTGGACTGTGGGAGGAAGCCAGAGTACCAGGAGAGAACCCTCACATGCTCAGGGAGAACATGCAAACTCCATGCAGAAAGACCCTGGTTCGGGAATCAAACCCAGAACCTTCTTGCTGCAAGGCAGCAGTGCTACCCACTGCGCCAATGAGCAGCCTATTTTTACATTATATTTTACATCAATGGTAGGTTAATCTTTTGTGTGTTTCTGCAAACTTCTAGTAGGGTTGATTTAAATAATCACATAAACAGTTTGAAAGTTTATATGAATTTCAGTTTGATTCATTTTATCTATACAGTGTCATTGGAAAACACATAAAATATCAATGCAGTTTACGAATTTAAAGTCAGTTAAATCAAGTTACCGTACTTTCACGACTATAAGGCGCACATAAACGTCTTTTTTTCCCCTCAAAATGTGCGGTGCGCCCTTTGGTGCGGTGCGCGCTATCTGTGTTGTAACTGCGACTTTTGAGACCACCTCATTGAGGAGATGATGAAAGAGTGGCTGAGGGAGGTGAATGTAAAGAGACCAGGTGGTTTTTTCCAGGCATCACCATCGCTGTTAATCTGTGACTCCATGTGTGCCTATCTCACAGCTGATGTGAAAAACATGGTGAAACAAATGAATGCTGTGCTTGCTGTTATTCAACCGCTTGACATCGGTGTGAACCGGACGCAGCAGGTGCAGCAGAAGCAGCGAGTTTACATGCAAAGTCAATGGTTGACGCGCGTATAGGCGCAGCAAAAGGTCCCGCAGTGCGTTTTGAGCAGCAAGCGCAGCGCGTCGGGAGCGTTCTGACGCGCCGCCAAGGCGCTGCTGCTACTCGAGATGGAAAAATTGAAGTTTTGCTATTGGAAGCGCCGCATCAACCAATCAGAGAAGCTGATCTGGGAGCTGACAGCGAGACAGACACAGCGCTCGGATGACATATGATATTAAGGCAAATGAAAAGGGCTGGATGGATGAGGAGATGATGAAAGAGTGGCTGAGGCAGGTGTATGTGAGGAGACCAGGTGGTTTTTTCCACGCATCACCATCGCTGTTAATCTGTGACTCCATGGGTGCCCATCTCACAGCCGATGTGAATGGTGAAACAAATAAACGCTGTGCTCGCCGTTATCCCGGGAGGTCTGACAAAGGAACTTCAACCGCTCGACATCTGTGTGAACCGGCCGTTCAAAGTAAGGCTGCGAGCGCCGTGGGAGCAATGGATGACAGACTGAGACCACAGTTTCACGAAAAGTGGAAGGCAGCGCCGGGCAAGTTATGCCACCGTTTGCGGATGGATTGTTGATGATTGGACTAACGCGTCTGCTGGCACTGTTGTTCGAGCTTTCGCAAAAGCCAGCATTATTTCCGAGGAGCCGCCCGGCACAGAAAGTGACTCTGACAGCGAAGAAGGGGAAATTGGCATGTCTGATTTAGCGCAGCTGTTCAATTCAGAAACAGAGGATGATGACTTTGATGGGTTTGATTAATACTTTGTAATAAATACTTGAATAAAGCACAATCATACTCAGTTTTGCTCCCGCTCTATTTTTCTACCTGAAAACTTAATTCAACAGCAGCCTCTGGGCCAGGTCTCCTCGCGTTCACCGCGGCGGCTGGCAGGTGTTTTTTCATCTAAATAATCTAAATCTTGCAGCTATATTTGCTGGGATCAGTGGGAATAAAGTAGTTTTAATATGTTTTTAAGTGAGAAAGTCCACCTGAAAACTTAATAATTGCAGTCAGTTCATCCAGATTATCATCCTGCCTATACTATTTCTGTCGGAGGCGCTCAGACCCCCACATACCAGCAGTGCGCCGACAGTAGAAATCCCTTCAACAGCAGCCTCTGGCCTGGTAGCCTCCGGGTTCACCGCGGCGGCTGGCAGGTGTTTTTCATCTAAATAATCTAAACTGCAGGCACCAGGATATCAGTAATAAAAGCGAACATATTCCGTCGGCAGGTTTCAGGATTTTAAGTTAATTTAGGAGTGATCACAGCGCTCTGTGTCATCTGCGATGTGTCTGTCTCACGGCCAGCTCCCAGGTTTGATTAATACTTTGTAATAAATACATGAATAAAGCACAATCATACTCAGTTTTGCTCCCGCTCTATTTTTAAATACGCAGTAGAGGTATTTAAACGTAGTAGAGGACATGTACCTGTATATAAAAAACGCGCCCTATAGTCCGGTGCGCCTTATGTGTGTGTTAAATACAGAAATGGCACACATAACTGTGACTGCGCCTTTTAGTACGGTGCGCCTTATGGTCGTGAAAATACGGTATACAGGCAGAATGGTTAAAAAGCTTTCCAAAGAATACTAGCAATGATGTGGAGATAGTGGAAAGGAAAACTCACCTTTAAGGGTTAGAAACCTCAAGAAAACCAGAACTAGACTCAGTGTGAAACACTAACTTTTAGTCTGAGCAGACAGTACAGTCATGGCCAAAAGTTTTGAGAATGATTCAAATGTTCATATTTACAAAGTCTAAGGCTTCAGTTTTTATAACGGCAATTTGCATATACTCCGGAATGTTATAAAGAGTGACCAGCGTAATTGTAAAGTCAATATTTGCCCAGAAAATGAACTTTATCCCCCAAAACACATTTCCACGTCATTGCAGCCCTGTCTTAAAAGGACCAGCTAACGTTTCAGTGATTGCTCCACTAACACAGGTGTGGCTGGTGATGAGGACAGGGTTGGAGATCAATCTGCCATAATTAAGTAAGAATGACTCCACTGGAAACTTTAAAAAGAGGTTGGTTCTTGGCATCATTGTTTCTCTTCTGTGAAGCATGGTTATCTCTAAAGAAACATGTGCAGTCATCATTTCACTGCACAAAAATGGCCTAACAGGAAAGAGAATCGCAGCTAGAAAGATTGCACGTCAGTCAACAATCTATCAAATCATCAAGAACTTCAAGGAGAGAGGTTCCATTGTTGCCAAAAAAGCTCCAGGGCGCCCAAGAAAGACCAACAAGCACCAGGACCGTCTCTTAAAAGTGTTTTAGCTGTGTGATCGAGCTACCAGCAGTGCAGAGCTTGCTCAGGAATGGCAGCAGGCAGGTGTGAGTGCATCTGCACGCACTGTGAGGCGGAGACTGTTGGAGCAATGCCTGGTCTCAAGGAGGGCAACAAAGAAGCCACTTCTTTTCAGAAAAAACATCAGGTATAGACTGATATTCTGCAAAAGATAGAAGAGTGGACTGCTGAGAAGTGGGGTAAAGTCATTTTCTCTGATGAATCCCCTTTCTGATTGTTTGGGACATCTGGAAAACAGCTTGTTAGGAGAAGACGAGGTGAGCGCTACCACCAGTCTTGTCTCATGCCAATTGTAAAGCATCCTGAAACCATTCATGTGTATGGTTGCTTTTCAGCGAGTTGGCTCTCTCGCAGTCTTACCTAAAAACAAAGCCATGAATAAAGAATGGTACCAGAATGTCCTCCAAGAACAACTTCTCCTAAATGTCCAAGAGCAGTTTGGTGATGAACAATGCCTTTTCCAGCATGATGGAGCACCTTGTCATAAAGCAGAGGTGATATCTAACTGGCTCAGGGAACAAAACATAGAGATTTTGGTTCCATGGCCTGGAAACTCCCCCGATCCTAATCCCATTGAAAACCTGTGGTCAATCATCAAGAGACGGGTGGACAAACGGAAAACTAGGAATTCTGACAAAATGCAAGCATTGATTGTGCAAGAGTGGACTGCTATCAGTCAGGATTTGTTCCAGAAGTTGATTGAGAGCATGCCAGGGAGAATTGCAGAGGTCCTGAAGAAGAGGGGTCAACACTGCAAATATTGACTTGCTGCATTAACTCATTCTAACTTTCATTAAAAGCTTTTGTTAATCATAATATGATTGGAATTGTATTTCTGTATGTGATGACAACATCTGACATACACATGAAAACCAGAGGGCAGCAGATCATGTGAAAATATAATATTTGTCTCATTCTCAATACTTTTGGCCATGACTGTACATGCACTTAACAGACATTGTGCCCTCTGCTCGGCCACATGTTTGTTGTTGGGCATTTTTACTTCAGGATTACGAAAAGGTAACTTCAGGTGATAATGACCATCTTTTAGCACCGCTGACTTAAACATGATGTTTATGAACTGTTTGTCTTCTACAGACATTTCAGTAAGCTCATTACACGTGTGCTCTACAAAATCCTGGTTATACTGACTGGCCAGCATTTCTCCCCAACTACTTATAGAGGTATGATTCACCTCAATAGAACCTGCAACATGTCCATTTTCTTCAATACCCTGATTGAGTGGACCATTAACAACCCAGCCAAGGCGTGTCAGCACAGCATAAGGCCCACTACCTTTACTGTTAACTATCTTCCAAGGTTCCAAAGCTTTGGGAGAATTTACACCAATGAGCAGGCCAATGCCAGCATCTATTAGTGTCAACTCAACAACTTTTAGATAAGACCGTTTTCTATAAAGATGTTTATACTCTATAGAGTATACAACTTCAAGTTCTCATTTTCTTTTAAAGCAGCTACTTCCAAACCAGATACTTTATAGCTACTTACAGGTTTTTCCTGGCCCATGGTTTTTAGCATGATTTCAACCTTTTTTCCAGGTGCATTTAACTGCATCATCAAAGCCTCTGTACAAAAAGTTGCAGAGCTGCCTTGATCAAGAAAGGCATAAGTCTCCACAATCTTTGTCCCTTTTTCCAACTTTACTTTTACTGGGACGACTGACAGAAAACACTCACTAGACCCAGCCCCAGTGTATCTACCAACATTCAAAGATACTAGAGCATTTGAGACTGGTGACTCTTTACCCTGAGTCTTAACTGCTTGGTACTGCTTCTCTGTTGGTTCAATATGCAGAACAGTAGGGTGACTTTTGTTGCAGGTGAGGCATGTTAGACTTTGTGAACAGTTCTTGCTCATGTGCCCCTTCTGTAAGCAGCCAAAGCATGAACCTTTACTTTTACGAAATGTCACCTTTTCCTTGCTGGTTTTCTGCTTGAATGAGTCACATTTTCCATGCATTGATTTCTCTAAAAAAATAAGCTCCGAGCTTGAGCAACTTTTGTAACCTCATGTTTAAGCTGAACCTGTTTCTCATTGTACTGTTTCTGTTCTGTAGACACTACATCAACAGTAGTGGTGACTACTGCTTTTAGTTTTAAAAGGAAGTTTTGATGGTTTTAAAGCCAGCTTTTCATTTGCAGTTTGACCTTCTCCAAAAACAGGATCTAATGCAGCTTTTGTTTTTTTTTCTAAAAAATCAAGAAGATCTTTAAACTTTGCCCTGCAGTCATACTTTTCTGCTATGTCAACCACAATTACAGTGGGGCAAAAAAGTATTTAGTCAGCCACCAATAGTGCAAGTTCACCCACTTAAAAAGATGAGAGAGGCCGGTAATTTTCATCATAGATATACCTCAACTATGAGAGACAAAATGAGATAAAAAAATCCAGAAAATCATATTGTCTGATTTTTAAAGAATTTATTTGCAAAATATGGTGGAAAATAAGTATTTGGTCAGTTACAAACATGCAAGATTTCTGGCTCTCACAGACCTGTAACTTCTTCTGTAAGACGCTCCTCTGTCCTCCACTCGTTACCTTCATTAATGGCACCTGTTTGAACCCGTTATCAGTATAAAAGACACCTGTCCACAACCTCAAACAGTCACACTTTAAACTCCACCATGGCCAAAACTAGAGAGCTGTCAAAGGACACCCGAAACAAAATTATAGACCTGCACCAGGCTGGGAAGTCTGAATCTGCAATAGGTAAACAGCTTGGTGTGAAGAAATCAACTGTGCGATCAATTATTAGAAAATGGAAAACATACAAGACCACTGATAATCTTCCTCGATCTGGGGCTCCACGCAAGATCTCACCCTTGGGGTCAAAATGATCACAAGAACGGTGAGTAAAAATCCCAGAACCACATGGGGGGACCTAGTGAATGACCTGCAGAGAGCTGGGACCAAAGTAACAAAGGCTACCATCAGTAACACACTACGCCGCCAGGGACTCAAATCCTGCAGTGCCAGACGTGTCCCCCTGCTTAAGCCAGTACATGTCAAGGCCCGTCTCAAGTTTGCTAGAGAGCATTTGGATGATCCAGACGATGACTGGGAGAATATCATATGGTCAGATGAAACCAAAATAGAACTTTTTGGTAAAAACTCTACTCGTCGTGTTTGGAGGAGAGAGAATGCTGAGTTGCATCCAAAGAACACCATACCTACAGTGAAGCATGGGGGTGGAAACATCATGCTTTGGGGCTGTTTTTCTGCTAAGGGACCAGGACGACTGATCCGTGTGAAGGAAAGAATGAATGGGGCCATGTATCGTCAAATTTTGAGTGAAAACTTCCTTCCATCAGCAAGGGCATTGAAGATGAAACGTGGCTGGGTCTTTCAGCATGACAATGATCCCAAACACACCGAACGGGTAACGAAGAAGTGGCTTCGTAAGAAGCATTTCAAGGTCCTGGAGTGGCCTAGCCGGTCTCCAGATCTCAACCCCATAGAAAATCTTTGAAGGGAGTTGAAAGTCCGTGTTGCCCAGCGACAGCCCCAGAACATCACTGCTCTAGAGGAGATCTGCATGGAGGAATGGGCCAAAATACCAGCAACAGTGTGTAAAAACCTTGTGAAGACTTACAGAAAATGTTTGATCTCTGTCATTGCCAGCAAAGGGTATATAACAAAGTATTGAGAGGAACTCTTGTTATTGATCAAATACTTATTTTCCACCATATTTTGCAAATAAATTCTTTAAAAATCAGACAATGTGATTTTCTGGATTTCTTTCTCATTTTGTCTCTCATAGTTGAGGTATATCTATGATGAAAATTACCGGCCTCTCTCATCTTTTTAAGTGGGAGAACTTGCACTATTGGTGGCTGACTAAATACTTTTTTGCCCCACTGTAGTTGCCATTTTTCATGAAGTCTAAAGGGCAACTTTGAAATAAGAATTCTCATATTGGTTGAGTTCTCAAGCTCATTAGTAAACCCAGCTTCATCCATTGTTTTGAAAAAACTTCTTAAAAAGAATGTATAACCTCTTAAAGCAGCAGCATCTTCAGACTTTAAAACTGACCAATTCAGAGCCTTGTCTATAAATGCAATTGTTATTTTTGCTCTGTGACCAAAGTTCCACTCAAGCTGTCTTTTTGCTTTGAAGTAAGCAGCTTGTGGACTCAAGTGCATACAACTACTCACTAAAGCTCTAGGCTGGTAAACTGTTTTAAGTAAAGCAGCCTGTCTTGCATATTATCTTTCTTAGTTTAAATTTCTTGCTCAAATGTTTTAAGAAAGGACCTAAAATGCAAACGATCTCCATCTCAGTGATTTAATTCTGCTTCTTCATAATCTCTGTTAATGCACTACTATGAACATCAACCTGAGAAGATACTTGTCTGGGGCTTTCCCCTTCTGGTTTCACTTTTAAAGTTTCATTAATAGGCGTCCCTTGGCGCGTTGGCAAAGGCGCAAGTCTAGACAATCTTTTCTGTGATCTTTGAGCCTTTTGAGCTGTAGCAGCGAGTATGAACTCAGTAGATGTCGCAGAAATTGCTGTATTGGCGACACCAGCGCTGGAAAAAGGAGTTTTCTGATCTTGCATACAGTTGAAGATTTTCATCTTTGCATCTGCCTTCACCAGCTTGGTTTTCAAAGCCAATGCTTCTTTTCTTGTTTTTAACTCAAGTTCTTCCAACTGGATTGCATGTTTTTTCTTGCAGCGCACCCAGCTTGTTAGGAATCCAGTTTGTGTGGGTTGTGCTTTTGTTTGTCTTCCCTCCACCACCAGGCAGCGCCTGGTTCTCGTTGGCCTCCTCACACACCTGCGGATGGTTACCTCATTACCGGAGGACTCTTAAGCTGCTGACTGGCACTACCTTGACGCCAGAGTGTTTGCCAGTTTTGGGTACTCTAGCCAGGCTGAGTTTTACTGAATCAAACTGAGTTTTTGTCAACCTGAGTTTAACCTTGTTGTTTTGTCATTACCTCTCGGCAGGAAGTCATCCTGCAAACTGGATGTTTTGGACCTTCTCCCCCCTGGAAGGATTCTCTGAGCACCAAACTGAGCTTAGGATTCGAGCTAGTGGTTGGGATCAATTTTTCCCCCAAGGATTATTTGGGCATCTCTCTGAGCAGGAGATTAATCTTCACAAGTACCGTAAGTGGCAGTCAGCTCCTCCATTCCTTAAGGAAAAACCACAATCTGGGTAAACCCTGTCCCCCTTCCAACAAGCAAGTCATTCACTGGAACCACCCACACCGACTGGATTTAACAAGAGACACCTTTTTCTGGAAACGTGAGTCCGCAGCCTTAATTCCCCTCTTCAAATCTAAGACACAAATTTCCCACTGAGCCTGAACTAACCGCAGAATCTTCCCCTTCATTTTTTAGTTCCGGTTTAACAGTGTTCCGAGCAGCACTGCACTCTTATCACCAACTCTCAATAAAACCTGTTGAACTTTTACCTGGTCTCTCTGTTTGGTCTTCTGCATGTGGGTCAAAGCCTTAGATAAAATCATGACAAAACACTCTGGCCAAACCATTGACCCCGCAGAAGCCATTCAGAGAGCCATTAACCAGCATCAAGCTGCTTTGTCCAGACAAGACAACACCCTGGTTGATCTGGTCAATCAGCAGACTGAATTGAATCGCCGCGTTACCGACCTAACCGAGGCTGTCTGCTTTTCTCTCCAGGCTTCGGGCCCAGCTGGCGAGCTAGCCCCGCAACAAGCTAACCAAGCCGTTTTTGCTTCACCCCATTCTGAGCGTCAGCTGGCTAATCCTCTCAGGTTTGGATGGAGATCCAAAGAAGTTCAGTGGATTCCTCATGCAATGCCTAGTTCAGTTCAACCACGCACTGAGTAAGTTTCACCTGGATTCTACAAAGATCTCATATACACTATATTGCCAAAAGTATTTGCTCACCTGCCTTGACTCACATATGAGCTTAAGTGACATCCCGTTCCTAATCCATAGGGTTCAATATGACGTCGGTCCACCCTTTGCAGCTAGAACAGCTTCAACTCTTCTGGGAAGGCTGTCCACAAGGTTTAGGAGTGTGTTTATGGGAATTTTTGACCATTCTTCCAGAAGCGCATTTGTGAGGTCGCACACTGATGTTGGACGAGAAGGCCTGGCTCTCAGTCTCCGCTCTAATTCATCCCAAAGGTGTTCTATCGGGTTGAGGTCAGGACTCTGTGCAGGCCAGTCAAGTTCATCCACACCAGACTCTGTCATCCATGTCTTTATGGACCTTGCTTTGTGCACTGGTGCACAGTCATGTTGGAAGAGGAAGGGGCCAGCTCCAAACTGTTCCCACAAAGTTGGGAGCATGGAATTGTCCAAAATGTCTTGGTATGCTGAAGCATTCAGAGTTCCTTTCACTGGAACTAAGGGGCCAAGCCCAGCTCCTGAAAAACAACCCCACACCATAATCCCCCCTCCACCAAACTTTACACTTGGCACAATGCAGTCAGACAAGTACCGTTCTCCTGGCAACCGCCAAACCCAGACCCGTCCATCAGATTGCCAGATGGAGAAGCGCGATTCGTCACTCCAGAGAACGCGTCTCCACTGCTCTAGAGTCCAGTGGCGGCGTGCTTTACACCACCGCATCCGACGCTTTGCATTGCACTTGGTTATGTATGGCTTGGATGCAGCTGCTCGACCATGGAAACCCATTCCATGAAGCTCTCTGCGCACTGTTCTTGAGCTAATCTGAAGGCCACATGAAGTTTGGAGGTCTGTAGTGATTGACTCTGCAGAAAGTTGGCGACCTCTTCGCACTATGCGCTTCAGCATCCGCTGACCCCGCTCCGTCAGTTTACGTGGCCTACCACTTCGTGGCTGAGTTGCTGTCGTTCCCAAACACTTCCATTTTCTTATAATACAGCTGACAGTTGACTGTGGAATATTTAGGAGCGAGGAAATTTCACGACTGGATTTGTTGCACAGGTGGCATCCTATCACAGTTCCACGCTGGAATTCACTGAGCTCCTGAGAGCGACCCATTCTTTCACAAATGTTTGTAAAAACAGTCTGCATGCCTAGGTGCTTGAATTTATACACCTGTGGCCATGGAAGTGATTGGAACACCTGATTCCAATAATTTGGATGGGTGAGCAAATACTTTTGGCAATATAGTGTATTATCTCTCATCTTACTGACCAAGCTCTGGACTGCGCCAATGTAAGATTTTCCTCTTCCTCTAATTATGGCTGCACCTATGATCAGTTTATCAAGGAATTCAAGCTAACATTTAACCAAGACTCTGACAAGACGCTAATCTCTCGTGAGCTTCTGAGATTAAAACAAGGACACAGATCAGTTTCTGATTTTGCCATTGATTTCCGCATTATGGCTGCTGCTTCAGGCTGGGATAAAATAGCCCTTAAGGGTGTTTTCTCTAACGCACTAAATGACACAATAAAGAACCAACTAGTCACCCTTAATGAACCTGAGTCTCTTGGAGAACTAATCAATCTCTCAATCCGCTTGGATAACCGGATTTCAGCCTGTTCTAAGGAAAGAGGTTGTAAAACAGCCCCTTCAAAGCCTCGGATAACTAATACTCCCACCACTGAGCACCCAACCAACCCTTCCCCACCCAAACCTATGCAGATTGGCAGTGTTCGCTTAAGTCCTGAGCAAAAGCAGCGCCGTATGCGGGCTAAGCTTTGTCTTTACTGTGGAGAAGCAGGGCACTTCGTAGCCTCATGTCCCCTTTTGGGAAAAGCCAGGATCCACCAGTAGAGTGGGGGCTACTGGCGGACCAGAAGATATCTCCCTCCTCACCTCGTCTACTCTTTCCTGCTTCTCTTCTGTTAAATAAGAGATCCGTCTCTTTATCGGCTCTAATTGATTCGGGTTGTGAAAAGAATCTCATTGACACTGCCTTTGCTCAACAGATGAGGAAAGATCTTATCCCTTTACAGAACCCCCTTCGTGTTTTTGACTTAGATGGCAGAGATCTGCCTCAGATAACCCACCAGACTATTCCCATGCAACTAACTGTTTTTGGGAACCGTATTGAAAACATTTCTTTCTTTGTTTTCCCTACAGCCAACTTTGCATTAACCTTGGGTTTTGATTGGCTCAAGTCTCATAATCCCAACATCAATTGGATAAGCAGGCATGTCGACTCTTGGTCTGTTTATTGTCAATCACACTGTCTCAGGTCTGCAATTCCCCCAGGTGTACAAAGACCAGAGTTAAGTGAGACAGATCCCATTGATCTCTCTTCTGTTCCTGCCGACTACCATGACCTCTCCGAGGTATTTAGCAGATCTTAAGCCTGTTCTCTGCCTCCCCACAAACCATACGACTGTGCTAATGACCTGCTTCCTGGAGCCCCCCTGCCCGGCAGTCGTCTCTTCAACATTTCCAAGCCAGAAAGGGAGGCTATGGAAAAATATATTAAGGAGTCCCTAGCTACCGGCATCATCGCCCCTCATCTTCAACTCTTGGAGCAGGATTCTTCTTCTTGGGGAAGAAGGATGGCTCACTTCGGCCCTGTATAGACTACAGAGGTTTGAATCTAATAACTGTAAAAAACAAATACCCATTGCCCCTGTTGTCATCAGCTTTTGAACCCGTACAAGGGGCCACAGTCTTCACAAAACTGCATGTCATAAACGCATACCACCTGCTCCGTATAAGGGAGGGAGACGAATGGAAAACCGCCTTTAAAACTCCCATTGGTCATTTTGAGTATCTGGTGATGCCTTTTGGTTTAACTAACGCTCCTGCTTGTTTTCAGGCCCTGGTCAACAACGTTCTGAGGGACTTTTTTGAATATTTTTGTCTTTGTTTACATTGATGATATCCTCATTTTTTCCAAGAACCTTCCAGAGCACAGGATCCATGTCCGCTAAGTTCTAAGGCGTCTGCTTAAGAACAAACTTTTTGTCAAGGCTGAGAAATGTGAGTTCCACAAACCTTCAGTTTCCTTCCTTGGATTCATCAAACCTGTGGCTACTTTGTACAAGTGGGACACTGATCAAACACGTCTTATAAAATATAAGCAGGCAGTAAAAAGCAGACATTATGCCCTGCCAGGGAAGAAACCTGATTTTTTGCCCTCTTTAGATCCTATTCCCAGACCAGAAGAAACTATCCATCAGTTCTTAAGCGGAGATCAAGTCAGAAAGAATACATTGCCTCTATTTCAGTGTGACTAGACTTCCACTGATTGAGATCATTTCACTTACCTTACAGGTTAGTCATAATTTATTTGATGAGTGATTACCTACCAGACATGGGCAATGTGGAGTCAACAAGTCATCTCCAGGTCATGTATTTTTTCTACCCAGCCACTAAGGCAGGTGAGTCAAATCTTCACCGTGAATTAACCTGTGCAGATTGGACTCACCTGGTTAATTGGCTGGGTAGATTAAATACATGACATGGAGATGACTTGTTGACTCCACATTGCCCATGTCTGTTACATACGGCTTTAGCCCTAAGTGGTCACTCATCAAAACTTTGCCATAAAAAGCCATAATGCACAGTGGCACAGTAATTATAACTGTAGCCTTACAGCAAGTAGACCCTGGCTACTAATCCCAGGGTGCCTTCTTGCATCGAGTTTGATCGTTCTATTTATGCATATGTGGGTTCTCTTCGGGTGCATCCGGCTTTCCCCACAATCCAAAAATATTAGGCTAATTGGTCACTATAAATTTCCCAACACCCCATTGATTACATGATGTTTTACAAACAAGTATAGTAAAGCCTCCTTCCATTTATTCACATCTGATGCTCAATTAACATTAGAAGTCCCAGAGAATTTCAGTTTTCCTGCAAGTCCTCCTCCACTCCTGAAGTATGTGTATTAACTCTACCTTGTTAATTGTCCCTATTGTAATGCAAACAGCCTGTGATATAACCACCCCTTCTACATTACACTGGATAAAGGCTGAAACAAACTGGTATCAGAACAAGAGCATGCTCCAAACACTTCTCATTACCTTCCCCTGCAAAATCAGACCTTTTTGCAGGAATTGTCACACTGCAGGTCTGGTGTCTGTCTCTCTCTCTTCTCTGCAGGGTGTGATGGGCAGGTGCGGCTCATCCCTGTTAATTTTGGAGCCTACTTAAGGAGCTGGGACCAAGAGGAGGGCGTCAGTTTTTTCTTGCTACCAGCGTGGTATATGACCGACCAGCTTACTTCAAGATTTCTATTTAAGCCAGATCTAATCCCGTGTCTATGTCTTTTCCCTCCTAGCTACCAACCAAGCCAGTCTGCTGCAGCCCTCCTCCAGGAGCCCACCTGCCTGTCCACCCTCATACACACCATCACCTGAAGGGTAGAGTCTCAGTTTGCTCCTGGACCCAGGACACCATCCTTCCAAGCTCAAAACGACCTCAAGCCCTCTGAGTTCAGCATCCTCCACCTTCCCACCTCCTCTGATCAGTTGTTCTCATCACCCAATCTTTCACCTAGGCAGAACCCAGGAAGATCCTGCCAGACTCTATTTTCTGTTCTTTGTTTAATAAAGCTTTCCTTAACCAAACTAACTGTCTCTGTGGTTGCCCTGATTTATAGTCCTTCTTCTCTCATTATGACAAGAATATATTGATAATTCATATCTAAATCTTGTATTTAGGCAAATCTATTGAACAATCAAATATCATACGTGTCAGGGTTCCTGAGCTGAGAACAGGTCATAACCATGCTTTTCCAACAAGGCAAGGCACAGCCCTATTTTTATTGTCCATTCACCAGCAGACTCATTTTTATTGCAAAGCTCACTATGTGAGAGGAAGAACAACTTAGAGAATAAATGTAATTTGTCTGTTCTCACCTTTTCATGTCATTCAACAATTCAGCTTAGAAAATGACAAACAGTATGATTTTAGTATTGGAGTAACATTTATTTCACCCAAGGAAAAGCACTACATATGAAGCTACAATTGTCAAAGTTTCCACAAACCCAAGGTAAGTCCTTCCTGCATTTGTGACAGGTATACTTTTTGCAGTATACAAAACGCTCAGTGCTGTGGTACCTGTTGCAGAGATTGCACACCTGGCCTGCTTATAATAACAATTAAAAAAATAGAGAATAGAGTGCAGTACATATTCTGAAAGTAAGATTTTTAGTCTGTACTAGATGATGTTATCTATGTGTGCTAAAAGTTTGGTGGCACTACAATGATCTAAAATGTAATTATCGGCTTTTATATGCTTATAATAAAAATGAAAAAATCTCCAAAAATACAGTTTGGCCTATCTCCCAAAGTAAAAACTGTAGTCTGAATTAGAGCAGGTTATCTATGTGTGCTACTAGTATGATGGCACTACAATGATCTATAGTGTAGTCATTGCTCATTTTATACTTATTCTAGCAATAAAATAGAGGTGCCATTTGTCATTTAGGCTCATTGTCATCATTTTTGAATCCAATAAATGTGATATGAAAGAAATTAGATGAGATACACATTAAATGAATTTAATAATAATCCACCTCTCCTTGGTGATGCTTTTGATTATTTCTCTTTATTTTGCAACTTGCAGACGGTCGCTGCGCATTTGCGGAGTAGCAAGCTCTGCCTAGGGTCCAGTGTAATTCTCCCAGCACGGTAGAAAACTTGTTTTGAGGAAACTACGGTTGTAGCTCACTGCCTGTCTTGCTGTGGTTGCGGAGAGGTGTCTGTTTTGTAGAATAAATCATCCCCTGACGATTTATTATTCCGGAAAAGTGGAATCTGTGAATATATTTCCAACTTTACTGCAGTGTCACAATGCTGTCTCAGCTGCAGAGGAGTGATTGCTTTTGTTATATTTACCCCCTAGTAAATAGGGCATAAGTCATTATCGTATAAACATTCTTGCTTTCCCTCTCTACAGCGTTCCAGCTCATGCAGCTATTTTCATTGTACAGATCAGTTATCGTCTGATCGCTGAGCAGGTGGCACCGCTGTCTGAAATCATTCCGGTGTTGGCGACACTGATGACGTAGACCTAGTTATATTTAATTACAAATATGACCCCCCCCCCCCCTTTCAGTAAAACACTCTCCAACAGAGAGGCTTGTGCTAAAACCGAAACTGAAGGGGCTGGAATGGTTCTCAACCACAGCGCTAATGGGGCATTTACATCTGAAAAGGAATTTATTAGTTGTGAAGTACTGTTGGGGGGACTGGAGACTGACGAAAATTCTTGTATCTCTGGGCTTTCTAGTGTTAAAAATTAGCACTGAACATCTCTGATCCAGAACAGATAATATGAGACAACAATAAAATGATAATGACAGTAATAAGGTCGTAGTGGCTTTGTCTGAGAGAGAGACGGTAAGTTCTAAATCAGATTTCAAGTGCACAGGTTAAAAAAAAGCGCAAACAAAAAAACTAAGACAATAGCTGGAGTATGCCTAGAAGACACAGCCAACATCTGAAAGACAACCAAGTATAGAAAGACAAGGTGAAATTGTTGGCAGGTATAGGCCAGCCATTGCCCTTGCTCATGATGGTGCTATATTTAAACACAATGCCAAACCAGAGAACGAAAAACAATGAGATAATAAAGTTCACAGTTGAATTACCAGTGAATGATGACAAAATGGAGAGTAGTAGAAGTGACAGTTAGGTAAAGTGGTCATTGTGCTATCCAGCAGCATCACCCTTTATCAGCATAACTATGTGTTGATATGAAAAATCTTAAGACAAAAAATATTTGTTCTCCTTTCTTTCTTTCTCTTCCATGAAAGATTGAGGAGGACTAACATTTGTTAAGTATGTTGTCACTGTGCATTCACTTATCCAATTTAAGTATTTGCAATCCCTCTCACTAGGGCTGACAAGGTGCTTTGATTACGCAAAAAGACTAAATTACAAAAATGAAGAGGCCATTCAGGACAGAGACTCGAGCCAATCAAAGTTCAAGAGGGCTCCTGTCAACAGCCTCTTGACTTTTGTGAGGAAGCCTCTCCTTATCACATCCCTCCCAAGAGCCTGTGCTGATATGATTTCTCCTTCTCTTGAGTAAAACACATCTGTGCTGGGCCATCGTACAAATGAGGTTTATTTCTTTGCTTGAATGACATGATCAGTTTTAATTTTGCTGCCATGAGGAAACATTGCCTGGATATGAATAAGACAATTAAGGTCCCAGGGTTTCAATGCTCAGTGAGTAGGCATCTATAAAGAATCATCATGCAACTGAAAGCTAAATGACTGATCACAGATGTTATATCAATCAAAACACACAATATGAAAGTGGAAAGACAGCAGAAATGAAGAAATATAATAAAAAAAGAAATGTAATAAAAATAAATAAAACATATACCAGCTTTTACAGTTCAGGAGGCATTTCCTGATATGATGAGATACCAGATTCATTTTAAAATAACAACAGCTTTAGATAATATTCTCCTTTTAAATGACACCTAAGAAAATGCCAGAATTTTCTAATTGTTGTAAAGAGCATAGATCATTTTAAGACAAATAAACTCAACTGTTTAACAGATTTCTGTTCATTGATATAGATAGCAATTTGGAAAAAGAAGCAGTATATAAACAAATCTTAGAACATTTCTTAGTATATATAGCCAAAAAATAAACATGCTATATTGATGTATTAGTACAGGGTTTTGGAACCTTTTTGACTCAGAGAGTCATGAAAGCTAAATATTTGGAAATTTAATATGACATATTTTAAGATCGAATTCAACTAAATGTGAGTATAATAGGTTGACTGATCCAAAGCCAGGGAAAAGAGCATTTCCTCCACTTGCTTTGCCATCATGATGGTACGATCATGAACTGTCATGATGGGGTCTCAGTGATTAAACCCATATGCAGAACACCACACGGAAACAGAGGAAACGTTAAACAGTTTATTGAAAGGTTCTACACAAAGTAAACAGGAGTAGGTTCTGGTACAGGTCCGGGACTTGATTTCACTGAGTAATCTGCAGAGGGGGATAGTTTGGTTAGCCAGATAGCAACGGTGACTTAGCAGGGTCTTAGATCTTGGTTTGTACGTGATGAGGTTCAGGCTATTCAACGGAGAGAGGGAACCGGTTGGGTCCAGAGACTGAAGTTCCAGCAGAGAGAGTTTAAGCAGCGACAGAGCTTAGCTTCAGGCTAGCGAGGTTCAGACCTTGAGATGTTTTTTCTAGTCCTCCCCTGAGAACTAGCAGAAAGGTTCAGACTGAGAATCTTCAGGTTTGGCTTCCAATAGCTGGCAGGCAGGTTTCCAAACGTGAGCTCCTCCAGAGACCCCAGTCCGTAACAGAAAACAAATAAAAACAGAAGAGGATCCTCGGCGCCCTCTGGTGGGCAAGCCTCAGGATCCCAACAGAGCCCCCCCCCTCAAGGGCGGATTCCAGACGCCCTCAGAACAGTCCATGAAAAAAAAGCAAACAAAAAACAACCCACCCAGGGCGGGCGGAGGGGGAACTAGGGCAAGGAGGGCCAGAAACAACAAAAATAGAGTCCAAAAAACAACCCACCCAGGGTGGGCGGAGGTGGAAACAGGTAAGGAGGGCAAAAAACAAAAACTGAGTCCAGAACAGAAAACAATCCACTTAAGGTGGACGACAGCGACGAAAGTCTCTGATGACTCATAAGACAGAGTCTCGGGTGGCCGGCCGTGGGACCGGCAGCAAGGCAGAGTCTTAGGTGGCCGGCTGCGGGGTCGGAGGCGAAGCTGACGCTCTGGAGACCGACCGCGGGGCCGGAGGCGAAGCAGCTTCTTAGGAGGATGATGCCCCTCTTTCAGTAGGTAGCCCCATGGGGTACCCCATCCTCTATTCAGCGGCTCTGGAACAGACTCTGAGGTGATCGCCGTCTGCGGCTCTGGAACAGGCTCTGAGGTGACCGCCGACTGCGGCTCTGGAACAGGCTCTGAGGTGGCCGCCGACTGCGGCTCTTGAACAGGCTCTGAGGAGACCGCCGACTGCGGCTCCTGGACTGGAACAGAGGAGACCGCCGACTGCGGCTCCTGGACTGGAACAGAGAAGCCCGCCGATTGCGACTCCGGATCAGGAACAGAGGAGCCCGCCGATTGCGGCTCCGGATCAGGAACGGAGGAGCCCGCCGATTGTGGCTCCGGGTCAGGAACGGAGGAGCCCGCCGATTGCGGCTCCGGATCAGGAACGGAGGAGCCCGCCGATTGCGGCTCTGGATCAGGAATGGAGGAGCCCGCCGATTGCGGCTCCGGATCAGGAACAGAGGAGCCCGCCGATTGCGGCTCTGGATCAGGAACGGAGGAGCCCGCCGATTGCGGCTCCAGGTCAGGAACAGAGGAGCCCGCCGATTGCGGCTCCGGGTCAGGAACAGAGGAGCCCGCCGATTGCGGCTCCCAATCAGGAACTGAGGAGACCACCGACTGTGGCTCCCAATCAGGAACTGAGGAGACCACCGACTGTGGCTCCAAATCAGGAACTGAGGAGACCACCGAACGTGTCTCCACATCAGGAACAGAGGGGACCACTGACTGTGGCTCCCAATCCAGCATGGGGGAAACCACCCATGGCAGCAAAGGTGCAGTCTCTGAAGTGGCTTGTGATGCTCGTAGAGGGCTCCTTGCGGTCAGTGGCGCCTGTAGAGAGGTCCTAGGAGGGGTAAAACCACATCCTTCGAATTCTGACATCTCTTTAAAGTTCTGCTCAGGGGTCTCTGGACGGCACAGAGCTAACTCAGGGGTCTCTAGACAGCACAGAGCTAACTCAGGGGTCTCTAGACGGCACAGAGCTAATTCAGGGGTCTTTAGACGGCTAAGAACCGGCTCGGGAGTCTCTAGACTGCTTGGAGCAGGTTCAGGGGTCTCTAAACGGCACGGAGCTGACTCAGGGGTTTCAAAATGGCACAGAACTGACTCAAGACGGCTCACGGCTGGCTCAGGGGTCTTTAGACGGCTCAGAACTGGCTCAGGGGTCTCTAGATGGCTCGGAGCTGGTTCAGGGGTCTCTAGACGGCTCAGAGCGGGCTTACGGCGACTCCGTCTCTTATGTCGGGGGGTCTTAGAAGCTGGGCTAATGGGTTCACAGACTGATTCTGGAAACAAGCTATCTGGTGTGCAAGTGGGTTCAGGTGCTGGTTTAGCTGGATTGCTAACAGGTTTAAGAGTTGGATTAGAGGTCCGACTCTTGGAACTAGGTTGGTTTCACTGAGCTAGGTTGAACTGGTTTCCTAGATCTGGGCTTGGCTCTGGCTCGTAGTCTGTGATCTTGATAGATTGCTATGCAGATGAGTTCCTCCAGGGTTGCGGGTTCATCTATTGTCACTAGTTTGTCCTTAATTTCTTTATTTAATGCATTTATGAAGATGTTTTTAAGCATGGCATCACTCCAACCGGAAGTAGCGGCTCTGCCACGGAAGTCAATCGAAAACTCTTCTACGGTTCTATTTTCTTGTTTGAAATTGGACAGCGAATGAGACTCAGCTGATTTAACGGAAAATTTTAAAGTGAATTCTTTTAAAAATTGTTCTAAGGTGCAGGTTATACTAGATTCAGGAGGAAAATGGATCTCTTTCCACTCGTGGGCTCTATCTGATAACTGTGAGAGGATAAACACTATCTTACTCTCATCGTCAGGGAAACAGGACGGATTGAGTTCAAAGAACAATTTGCATTGCCACAGAAAACCTTTACAATCACAAGAAAAGACAGAAAACAATGAGGGACGGAAATCAGGAAGTGACGGAGCGGATTCTGACCTGAGAAGAGGAACTGACTCCGGAAGTGACAGACGGGGTTCCGGTAGTGACGACACTGGCTCTGACCCTTGAGGCGGAGTTGACTCCGGAACCGGAAGTTGAGCTGGCGCCATGTTAGCGCTTCTCTTGTTGCCTGCTAAATTCAAAAAAGGTCTGATCTTTAAACTCTAAACTGGCGTTTAACTCACGAAGGGTGAATTGTGTTCCTGGATCTGAATGGCTTGGTCTTCAAACATCCTCCGGGGGTGATCTGCTGGGTTAGATTGTTTGGCCGCAGTGTTCTGTCATGATGGGGTCTCAGTGATTAAACCCATATGCAGAACACCACACGGAAACAGAGGAAAAGTTAAACAGTTTATTGAAAGGTTCTATACAAAGTAAACAGGAGTAGGTTCTGGTACAGGTCCGGGACTTGATTTCACTGAGTAATCTGCAGAGGGGGATAGTTTGGTTAGCCAGATAGCAACGGTGACTTAGCAGGGTCTTAGATCTTGGTTTGTACCTGATGAGGTTCAGGCTATTCAACGGAGAGAGGGAACCGGTTGGGTCCAGAGACTGAAGTTCCAGCAGAGAGAGTTTCAGCACCGGCAGAGCTTAGCTTCAGGCTAGCGAGGTTCAGAACGTGAGATGTTTTTTCTAGTTCTCCCCTGAGAACTAGCAGAAAGGTTCAGACTGAGAATCTTCAGGTTTGGCTTCCAATAGCTGGCAGGCAGGTTTCCAAACGTGAGCTCCTCCAGAGCTTCTGAGTTCAGTCAGGTTTTCCTGTGAGCAGAGAGGACAGATACTGGTTAGGATCAGGTTGCTCACTAGAGCAGACAGAGTTTCTAAAAACAAGTTGTGGCTCAGGTTCAGCTAACCAAAACTGGTCAACACTGTGGCGTTGAAGGAAGGTCTGGCTGCTGCTTATGTAGGAAGGTCTCCTGATGGGCTCATGAGCTTCAAGTGTGCTGGAGGCTCCAGCCCAGGAGACCCACAGCGCTCTCTGCTGGAGACAGATGGTAGATCTCCAGATCCCAACAGTAACCCCAGTCCCTAACAGAAAACGAATAAAAACAGAAGAGGATCCTCGGCGGCCTCTGGTGGGCAAGCCGCAGGATCCCAACATGAACAGTTCTTGCCAACAGAGGAATGCCTTGTATCCATTTGATTATCTTGTCCTTCTTAGGAAGATCATCAAAAAATTTCATTGGCTACATCCAGCATGAACCTTTTAGCATACTCACCATTTGTGAATGGTTTTCTGCTCTTTACTATTGCTAAAGATCCAGCAAAACTAGTGGAATTAAAGCCACCTTTCCGGGTCCATACGCTGAGTTTCTCCTTTCTAGCTTGCGCCCTGCTCAGTGGCCTTTAGCCCGCTTTCTTCCTGCTGTCTCCCACAGGGTATTTTGATGTAAAGGTAGCATGTTATTGTGGAAGTGCCACTTTACATTTGACCTTTTCATCAATGTTTCATCGTCCTGAAATGTACAATACTCATCTTTTTGTATTTTCTTTTATTTGCCATCTTCTTCATCGGGGGTTAAGCTTTGGAGTAATGACCAAGCAGACTGATTTAAATTTGCCGCTTTTACCATTTTACCCAGCAATGGCTAATGTAGGCTATTATAGTCCAACTGAAATTATACACAATTGCTCCTGCAGCCAAATGCAGCACCGAACAGGACATGAGCAGTGGAAAATTTTTAAAGATTTTGAAAGCTGTCATTAGTAAAATGCTTAGAGCAAATGAACAGCCGAGTATCAAACTTTGCAAGGATCTTCTGATACACAAAAACAATCCATGCCTGTCGAGTCTTCAGATCCTTGCGGTTCTGGCTCATTTTCAATAGAGAAACTGCCTGCTTTGTAATTCTTGTAGAAGTAAGCCCAACTTTAGCATAAAACTGGTGTCTTACATCTACCCCTGTTCATGTTCTTGGGCCAGTGAACTGGTCTGTATGTTAACTCCGGAGCGTGACAAAAGTACAGGCCAGAACTTAATAGGCTTACATCCCCCAATTGACGTCAATTCGTGGCTTCATTTGAATTCCTCCGTTTCATGGTGGAAGTTTAGAATTGTGAGATTTGCAGAGAAAGGAGTTGTCAATGGGGTTTGAACTTCTCTGTACGTCCATTTCACCCACTGAACTATTGTTATTCATTGATGAAAATGTATGACAATGACCTAAAACATTCATCTATGTTTTGCATTCTATGACCCCTTTAATGATCCCGGGGGAAATTCTTGTTACACGCTCCAGGTATACAGACAAGACATTACAAACAATTACCATCTAATGTTCTAATGTAATTTAAAGTTTGTAAAATGCTGTGCAAAAGCCTGGTTCCGAAAGGCCAGTATGATCAAGGCGAGCCAGACAGAGTTTGTGGAATAAAACGCCGTAGGATCATAACTCCATCCGTGACATGACGGTTGTCATTATCACAACTCCACTTAATTCATTATTTTAAACCCTTTTTACAACACATTTAATTCAAAGCACTTTCCAATCTTGTTTCAATTAAGAGTGACACGTGCAGAGTGGATGCTGAAGTGCAGCGGCAGCAAAAACAGGATGAAAAAAACTGGCACATCTTCAGTGAAATGGCTCGCAGGGAAACATTATCCCTAATAAAAGTCTTTAATAAATACTCCAGGTCCTTTGAGACTTCCTCAGAACCTGAGAGGGAAAACTGACTATACCCAGGAGCAACGAAGGCCATTACAGCTTGTACTGGAAGATTTAATAGCTGTCATAATTTATCATGTAAACCCAAAAGTGTTTCTTAATTAAGTGTGCACGTTAATGAATTTTTTAATTTGATCCCTGTAAGTACTTTGCCATGCTAATTGCAATATTCCACACATTAGTTATCAGCTATTGCCCTTGGCTATTTGCTGTCGTGAGGTAGAGACCTGGTTTTCCCTCAGCTTGAGTTCATTAACCGGGTCCGACGGTCCAAACAACAAATGAACGGTGAACAACTGCAAGTGGATCAAGGTCTCAGATCCCAGTCAAAGCAATAGAAATATAAACTAAGCTACCTTGTTGCTGTAACGCAGTGAAGTAATGATGTGGATCTGAAATATGAAACGCTGAGTGATGGGTTGTGCTTCTGTCTTCTGCCTCC
Organism: Cyprinodon diabolis; assembly: GCA_030533445.1. Lineage (NCBI taxonomy): Eukaryota > Metazoa > Chordata > Actinopteri > Cyprinodontiformes > Cyprinodontidae > Cyprinodon > Cyprinodon diabolis. Next base: position 13,325,142 of record CM060073.1, read on the forward strand.
AACTCACCTTCAGGTCAGACACCAGCTCTGATCACTGAGGAAACCTTTTAAAATGACGAATGAAAGCCGGCCTCCATCTTGACGACTCCTTTTGTGCCCAAACTCTCACCGTCACTGGTGGCAGACTCATATTGTTTGGTACGATTAATCTGTTTGAGAAACATAATAATGATGTTGCCAACTGGCGCCTGTGCTAATATTTTATTAATCAACTGCAATTAAGGAGTTCTGCTGTGTCCTTAGGATGACTTTTTCTTCCCCAGCAGTGAGCGAGCAGAACACCAACACAACACGTGCACTCAGTGACATTTTTCACTGCAGAGATGACAGATGGGCTCAGACTGACATTACCAGCAGAAGTGTGGATAAATAACCTCAGGTTAGAGTTTTTGGACAAGGCTGTTTGGTTTACCTTAGTTTATTTTACAGCTGAACACAGGCCACTAACTAATGCCTTCATTGACTCCAGCTCCTAAATAGATTTGAGTAAAAGTCCTGCTGCTGCCTGCAGATGGCAAGGCTATTCTGCAGGATGTTATCACTGAACAACAGCTTCTAATTGTTTACAGATAATATACTTATTGACAATCCTGGTAAAAATGGTAAAAAAAAATAAAAAAAACGTTATCTTTTATAGCAGCAACACAGTCTCTCGCTGAGAAATGTGGAACAATCCAACCTTTCTGAGCTCATTTGTGACAAAATAATTGTTTTCTATACAAATAATAGGTGCCACAATGTTTAGCACTTTGTAGCACAGGGAAAGGCTCCTGCATTTAAAGTTAGAAAAATAAAATTCTGTTTAAAACAACTGGGACTCTGCTGGATGAGGACCCAGCTTTATCTTCCTACCACAATGAGGTGAAAGAGGTGGAAAATGTCTCCAAAATTCACTTTTAGAAAACTTAGAGAGTTGTATTTTTGGGTCACCAGTTCTTATAAATGTTATTAATTATCATCTACATGCCAGCAGGTTTTGTTCAAATGCTTTGGCAAGAACAATATTGCACCACTACTTTGCAGGAAGGGAAAATGTCACCAAAGAACACACTGAAAATATATCTGGCATCATAATGCTATTAATCTAAACACTTCTGTTTCAAAAATGTATCCAGAATAATTAACTAAAGAATAGAGTTTATTCACATGGTATATTTAAACACATTAAAATGAGAAAAACATTTTAACTTGGAGACAGAACTGGCAGAAATGTTATACCAGCTACACTTCCTACTGCAACTGGGTTCAAACCTGGGTTCTCATGTTTCAAAGATGCAGTAATCTCCTGCCACACCAGGGAGGGGAAAAGCTGAATGCTCCACAACATGCTGAAGAGGTTTATGCTGCGGAGAGGGATGTGATTTGCTAATGATATGATAGATGGTCTTGGCTCATCTCTACTCAAACTGCATAGCTTTACAATCATTGGCATGAGAAAAAAAAATTCCTATTGTGTCCCACAGTAGGGGAAATTAGTCTTCTGTGTTCAACCCAAATATTAGAGAACCCTGACCCGCCTCACTGAGGAGGTGTATAGGAGCTTTCAGGAATTATGGTTCAATGCACCCAAACCATTCACAGGATAGTTTGGCCCAGCAATTCCCCCTGCATAAAAAAACTGTGTCTGATGTGTTCTGGCCTTGAGTTGTAAACAAACAATCTTGCCGCCTCTCCAGAACACAAACATCTGCTCTCTAACCACCAACCAAATGTCATGGGAAACATATTGATTTTCTTTTACGTATTTTTTCCAAATAAAAAAATTATCAAGTTCTACTGAGCCCCTTAAGGTACACTGAAGAGAGAGAGAGAAAACTAGAAAGTATCTGGTGCGCACAAGAAATACTATCTCGTGCGATCCAGTTAGTTTCTCGTGCGCACCAGATACATTCTCGTGCACTCCAGTTAGTTTCTCGTGCGCACCAGATACTTTCTCGTGCATACATATACTTTGTTTTGCTCACCAGATACTTTCTTGTGCACATTTGTTAGTTTCTGGTGTGTACCAGATATTTTTTCGAGTGCTCCAGTTAGCCTCTTGTGTACACCAGATACTTTCTCGTGCACACCAGTTAGTTTCTCATGTGCAAAGAATATTTTCTCATGCGCACCAGTTAGTTTCTTGTGTGTACCACATACTTTCTCGTGCATTCCACTTAGTTTCTTGTGTGCACCAGATACTTTCTTGTTCAGTCCAGTTAGTTTCTTGTGCACACCAGATTCCTTCCCTTTCACTTCAGTCAGTATCTTGTGTGCACCAGATACTTCCTTGTGCACACCAGTTAGTTTCTTGTGCACACCAGATACTTTCTCTTGCACTTCAGTCAGTTTCTTGTGTACACCAGTTAGTTTTTTGTGCGCACCAGATATTTTCTTGTGCACTCCAGATACTTTTTCAGCATGATTGCTTGAGTATTTCGGACAACTATGTTCATTAAAATGGATGTCAGTTAACTAATTAGGCTATACTTTCAGTTTGGCCTGCCATACAAAGACATTGCTGCATTGCTTGCAAGACGTCACCACTATGTTGTGTCTGAACGTCACTTAAAACGTATCCTGAAGTCCTGTGGTCTATTTCAGTGCAAAGGATACATAAACCTTGATTATATTCTGAGATTCATTCAATCACAATTGCAAACGACTGTTCAACTGAATGAATATAGATGGATGTTTACAAAATGTCTAAAAAATGGATTAGAAGTTTAAAAAGAAGAGGTCTGCCTGATATATAAAAAAAATTGATCCAAGAGGTAAGGAGCTTAGGAGAACCAGACGTCTTCATCGCCGCAGCTACTTCGCAAAACTATAATACTATAACTGTACTATAACTAGTGTTGCACCGATGCCATTTTTGGGCCCCGATACCGATACCCGATACCTGGCTGTGCAGTATCGGCCGATACCGATACCATAATAATGTAAAATAATTGCCATCATGGCTTTGTCGAGCTGCTGCCTACCTTTGTGAAGCAGAAAAAAATCTAATACAAAGTGAATCCAGTAGAACTTTTTATTGCCTACCAGGAGTGGGTGACAGTTGAATAAACTTATGGCACTCAAACAGGTATCGGTGCCCTATTGGTTGGTACTCGCCGATACCGATACCACCATTTTGGGGCAGTATCGGGGCCCCGTCCGATACTGGTATAGGTATCGGTGCAAGACTAACTATAACTATAACTGGTGCGCACGAGAAACTAAATGGTGCACACAAGAAAGTTTTTTTTTTTTTCAGTGGCTCAATACAAAGGGAATTTTGATCAGATATGTTTTTATCGACTTTAGTATTTTATCTTTCCCTTCTTAACTAGGATTTTCCATCTGAACCTTAATAAAACAAACAAGAGAAAATATTTTTTATTTGAATAAAAATGTGAAATATGCCCGATGTGCAGTGAATCAAGCCTTTGGAGTGGTTGTTCTACACTTCACTAATCGGCACAAAGCTGTTCTCCTTCCTTCACCTCTTTTCTGCACATTCACGGTCAAGATGGATTTGCTATGCCCTTTAATTTAGCCAAAGCCAAAAGGGATAGAATACCATTAACACAAACGTTATCCCAAACCCCTATCATCCATGTCATGACATTCAAGCCTAATGGAAAACTCTGCAAAGGCAAACACTTCACCGTAAATGTTTCACAAAGTAATTCCAAACCATATGAAGAAACTCAGGAAAAAATCTGTTGACATTATCCCAGTGATGTTGTTGGAGCATCTGCACAGGAAGCGTATTTAATATTCAGAGGACTCCGCACATTCTGACATTAGCAGAAGAAGATAATCCCTCAAAGATTAAATTACATTTGGGCCGGAGTGTTTAGTGCTGCTATTGTTTTCATTAGTACAAAAAGGAATTGTGTTCACCGAGTATGATATTAAATTGAGCTCCAGGGCGAGTGCTTGACATGCGTCCACCCCCACCACTCCAATAAAACATAATGCCATTCAGAGTCTGTAATCTCCCAGCAGCAGGTTATAGTTTTAACTACATTTAGTGCTTTTTAAATATGCATTTGTGGTATTAAAATGGATTTCCTACAGAGAGAAAAACAGAAGGTGCACTATAATCTGTGACTGCTTCAGATAAGTCTCTTGTCTTGATCTCAGCAATAAAGGAAGCTGACACTGGGTACTCTTCTATATGTATATAACATGCATAACTCTTTTCTATTACACACACAAGGGATTTTGATATGATTGTTCATGAATATAGATTTATTCTTCATAAAAACGTATAGAGTAATTTAGTCTGAACCCATCAAAAACAGAATTTATTTGAAGCAGTAATGTACTGGCACAGGACACTTCTTCATTCTAACATCACTTACAAAACTCTAAAGGTTTATGGCTTTAGAATGCTTTAGGAGTCATCATCCGGGAAACTGACTTCTTCATGTTAAAACGTGTATGTTTGTGTTGGTCCATAGTTAAGACTGCAGGAAAATCCAGAGTGTGAAAGTTTATTTTTATTTTTTTTTCGTGTGTATTTTAATTCAACCCAACAATGTCTAGCAGAGCACATTCTCTACAAAGCGCAATTTAGTCCTCTCCCTGGACATTAGCTTTACATTAGCTCGCCTTAATTTGATCATGCTTATCTCTGTTTCACAAAAGATAAAGATTTCAATCATCAGGGCAGTGTTGGGAAAGTTCTCTTTCTACGTGAACTACTTCAAAGTTCAGTTCACACATTTTAAAATGAACTAGTTCAGTTCATAGTTCATAATTCAAAATTTTGAACTAAGTTCACAGTTCCAAAAAATGAACTAGTTCAGTTCTTTTTTTTTTTTTTCATATATTGCTCAATTACACCATAGCCTACTGTAGAACCACAGACAGCAATTATTTTATCAGTTGTAACACTGAAACTGTGCGTCAGATTTCATCTTCATATCCAGTTTTGAATCCTTATCCAACCAGGGTTTACATTAGCATTGAGGGGACAGAATCTCCCCATTGTTGCTTTAACGCTTTGTTGCTGTCCATTCACTTCACACTAGTAGCAGCTGCAGCTTTCACCCCTACAGTATATTCTCAAAAACATCAGGAAGAATGTGCTGCTTGAATGGTCTTTTTTATGAGGAATTATTAAAAGAAAAACAGGAAAGTAGTCTTTAAGGAGCAAATGTTTTTTTAATTTTAATATTTTTTTTCAATTTGAAATTCCATTTCAGTACAAACTAAAAAGGAATCCTGGAAAATTATACCAGGCAGGTTTAACAAACAAGTTACATTAATAGTAAAACCTTCAAGAACGTTTTACTAACACAAACTGAGGGACCAGGCTGAGGTAGGAATTTAAGGTTACTGAAGTGCGGATTTTTTTACTGAAAGCCGGCGGGCAAAGTTTACAGAGAAATGTAAGATTGTTGCCATCATCCTCACCGACCACCTGGTCATAAAACTGTTTTAAGTGATCATACTGCTGCTTTGTCGCCTCCATGCTGCTGTGGCTTCCACGTTGTATTTTGTTTTGATGACGCACGCGGCTGTAGGCTACGACGCTGGTAGCCGATTGGGTGTTTTTCCCGCTACATATTAAGGCTGGTTTACGTTGTGACTAGCCGGGGTTTCGCCTGGAGGGCTCTATAGAAATTTGGCAACCTATTGAACGGAGTTGAACTGAGAGAGCGTGCCGTTCACAGACACCAGAATGAACAAGTTCACAATAACGTTCATCAGGCAGTAATGCAGTACGTTCAGTTCACGTTCGCCCAAAATATGAACGAGTTCATGAACTTTCGTTCAATGAACGCGTTCAGGCACAACACTGCATCAGGGTCTCACCTGCAGGAAGTCCTGCTGTTTATGTAACTTTGTATCTGTTGTGTAAGAGACTGGGAAAGGATGGTAAACGAACTCTGATGAAAAGGCTTATATTGTTAATGCTACATCCATAAATTCACATATTCAATTAAATTCAGTTTAGTTATATAAGACAAATTGCCAACATATGTTATTTTGTACAGAAACAAATCCATCAAGTCAGACAGTGAGACTCTAAAATTTTTCTATCAAAGGAAACCCAGCAGATTACATTAAGTCATTGACAGATGTGCTTCTCCTGGGGGAGCATTTGGTAGCAGAAAACATATGCTTATATGCGTCAAAGGGCCTCGTGCAACAACCTTTTCATATTCTTGTTGTGAATTTCTCTTACTTCTCTTACTACCGTGGGCAATTATGAACATGAATCAGATAAAAAAAATTGGCAACTTCTGTAAATGATCCTTGTGTACCTGATACAGCCCACCTGTGCGAAAAGTGAACGGTCGTTGCAGAGAAATATAAATCTGCTAAACTACTGCCCCAATCATGAAACATAAGGCTACAGAAAGTGGGAGGGCTACAGTGGCGGCTGCTGCTCTCTGAAACAGGTGTTGGTGTTAATCAAATCCAAAAGTCATGTATTGTATTAACAAATCTCTAAACCTATAAAACACAGCAAGAGTTGGGCACAAGATGACTGTTCTGACCCAATCATCGACTGAAAACCTCCTCGCTGTCTGGCCACTGTCCTGAAGTATGTTTGCCAATCAGCTTCAAGCAGCCAGTTTCATGACCCGCCGCTGCTCCATAGACCCTCTCAGAGGTTTAGCCTCACTGGAACTGACGTATTTGTCATGTTATCCAATCAGGGCTCTATCTTTATCGTTCTCGCTGCTTACCTCCATATACGGAGGCTCAAACCTTAACATGGAATTTTCACAGAGGCTGAGAGGCAGCATCCTGCTGGTCAAGAGCGGAGGGGCGATCGTGTCCAAGATACTTGCAGTTTAATGACTATATTCATTAAGTGTGACGATACATGGTTTACCTATATTTTACAGAGGTTTAGCGCCTAGAAATCACCACTGGAGGGCTACGACTTCCCTTGCTTGTCAGAAGGTGTTCATTAAAAGAAATGGCATTAAACCATTGCTGGTTTGGAGATCAACGTTCTGCTGACTGAGAGCTGAGCAGTAAAATTAAAGTACCAGTAAAATCCAAGCAGTGAAATGAATCACAAGAGCTGTACAGTAAATATCGTTGTTTTACAGAATAAAAAATAAAGAAATTATACAAAAAGAAACACAATTTTATCCGAAAGCAGTCAATTAAAACTACTGATGGAGGCAAGAGATGCAACAAATGATGTAAATGCTTAACATGAGCTCGCCATCAACCAAAACGGGGCTAGATTCTATAAAATCTCCTTTTAACACACATGCACACATGTAGTGAACATCTTCAGATTCTGTCTGTCATCCCATTCAACATACAGACATACAACATAAAAAGGAGCTGCCATGGAGTGACATGAATGCAATTGTTTCAGTTGGAGGAGCTTTACTAAACTTTCCATACATTTTCTGTTCTGGATGATTTCTATTTTAGCTTGATCACACATAGATATCACAACTAACTGTTTTGATGATAACAAATTACAGTAAACCAGTCCCCTAGATACCAACATGCCAGCCACAGGTGAAGGTAAATGGTATAGATGGCTCTGTCTGGGAAAAAAATAGTTAAGAAGGTGAGCTCTCAGCTAGTTTTCATGTCAAAAGGGATGAAAGAGAGCACATGCACTTTATTTTTAGTTTTACTTAGTCAAAGAAAAAGCTGAGCTTGTGGCTAGGTCTAGGAGAGAAACAGGACTAAGCACTAAGAAACAGGCCAAACTCTATCATCTATAATCAAGGTTGTTGATGGCTTGATAGCCCAGCTTATAGCTCTCTACCGGATGGTATCACAGCCAAACAGGACCCCCCCCCCCCCCCCCCCCCCACACACACACAATTTTTTTTTTTTATATTAATCAACTTTTATCAAACATTTCTTACTCATATTGATGCAGCTTACCTTTAACTGTCTGGCTCTTGGTAAAGTCTGCTCTGTACCTGGTTGGTTGTCCTGCACTTCAGTATTTTTCCCTCCTGGGTTAGCCTGGCGTGGCTGATCAAGCTGTTTCAACAACTGGAAGACATCACAAGTTAAACACTCATTATTTTAATTTGATGCTAATCATGTGTTAATGAGCATAATCCTCACAATGATTCAGGTAATTTGCTTAATGGCTGCCCAGAGTCCAGATCACAGCAATCAGTCACGTTTGATAAGACGTCTGTTGAGGGGCAGAGTGGGGGGAGAGGAGGAGAGGGAACAGGTGAAGGCACAAAGGTTCAACCAGCCGCCAACCTTTGATCTGTTGACATCTTTCCCCTGCATCATACCACCAACCAGTAGACATTCTGCCTAAATTGGTATTAATCAGCTGGGTTTCCTTGTGTAGAAATCTTTAAACCACCATGACTGTATGACTCTATTAAGTTGTCTCTGTAAAGAACATGCCATGAGATGACATGTGTTGTGAATTGAGGTATATCAATAAACTGATTTAAATTGGTTGCACTAGATTGTCCTCTAGATTCATTGGTAGGCCTAGTAGAAGTACATAAAAGCTCTTGCATAATTTATTTTAATTACAGCAGTACGATCACACAATAATATTATGCATCTGACTGTACCTAATCAGAACAATCCAACCTTTGATATAAATACATGTAATCGCCAAATCATGGGGATCCAGGTGAAAAAAGGGTCCCAGCGTTCTCACGCACCTCGCTCTTCTAGCTAGTCCAACTTCCCGACTCGTTTTCCACAACGTTATACCGTTGTATATAAGTGTGAAGAGCACAATTTGCTAAAATTGTCAACAGCGAGAGAGAATCGCCATACTCTCACATTGTCTCAGACCACCCTATTTGATCTGAGAAAGTTGGCATCTGTTAACAGTGCAGGCACAGCCTGGTTAGGGCAGGTGCTTCCTGGAGGGGTCATTCTTACATAGTTATTCTCCAAACGCTTGTTTTCACAGGATGGGGGTGGCCTTCTTTTCAGACAGCAGAATTCAAGAGGATGCATGGACATGTATATTTAGCTCATTTCTGCTTTGTGCATGACTCTTTGATAAAGGAATAGCATAATAACACAGTTAAAAGATCAAAGACTTTAATTTTGCATTATGTAGACCATTTAATACAATGAATAATATTATTCTGAAGTCTACCCAAAATATGCTGACAGTAAATAATTTTGATTTATTTAAGGTGAACCCTTTAATCTTTGAAAAAAGCAAAGACTGATCAAACAAGACTTCTTAAGGTTTTTGCAAATCAGACATCATTGGGAGGCACATTAAGAAAGTAAGATCTTTTTGGAGCTTTGTCAGAAGTTTTAAAGGTTACCCTAATAACATATCACATTAAATGATCAAGATATGCTTTCTAAAGATGTTTATCTGTTACATTGAAGCTTACCTTACCTTTCGAGGTAACAAGCTTTATCAAGGTATAAAACATATTTCATTATTTCCAAATATTTTATTAAGTGTTTTTTTATCGGTCATCAACTGTTTTGCATAAAATTACAATTAGTGTAAATAAAGCCTTAAAATGATCTTTAAAAATCTCTGTAATAATCTTTATGATGTGTTTCACTTAGATAATTGAGTTGCTAAAATAAATGAATTTTTGAAAGGATATGAAAATATATTAAACAAGACAGTAAATCTACTACATGATTTATTATAGATTTATTTGTCCGATGTGCTAGAGTTTAAAAGAATTGGAAGAGGAATATGAGCCATACATAAAGGGGAAAATGGGGATAGGAAGGTCAGTAAACTAAACAGCAAGTATGGTGGGAAAAAAACAGGTAGGAAAGGTACTTTTTATCTATTCTGGAGGAAGCTTGGATGGGTGAACTTGCATTTGGTGGAATTTGCAGGAGATCTCTTAGACCTCCTTCACAATATCAGCTTCTCCACAGGTAGAAGTGACTCGTCATCAAAATACTTCCATATCCGCTGGCCTTGTGTGTAAAAGAAAAATTTAAATTATTGTCCTACAATGGAGAAATTCCCTCTCTGCATTTTAACCCATCCCCTTGAGCAGCAGTGAGCTGCCATTGTGTGGTGCCCAGGGAGCAGTGTGGGGTTAAGGGTTTTGCTAAGGAACCCAGAGTGGAGCGCAGTACTCTAACCATTAGGCCAACACTCCCCAATGCCAATATCTTCTAGTCTTACCCGATGGTGCTACAGTAGTGGACATATGTATTCAAGAAATAAGATATAACATTTAAAGTAGCTTTTATTGTATCCCATTTTAAGAAGCTGACTTTATTTTGTAAAAAAAAAAAAAAAAATCCATTCCTTTAAGTGGAATATTTCATAAGTACTATCATAAGATGAAGAGTTGTAATTGTTCTAAACCAAGCCTTTAAACCTCCTATATTAGTAGCATTTATTAAATCATAGGTGTTGAATAGTTATATATTATGAGTAAAGCCTTTGATGGCGTTACATACAGAATGACTGTTGGTTTGAGGCCGATCAATCCTTCCTAAGCACAGGAAGAAAATGAGTGACTTCTCTCTGACTAAGATCAAGGAGGGGGTGCTGCACGCCTCTGAAAAATGGCTTTAGCATAATGACCCGTGAGTGCTAACAAATATAAATTGTTTTCTCTTGCATTTTTACTGTCGGCAAAACAAATGCTCATTAGCCTTTTATGAGAGACTGTGTGAATAATAAATAGATCCTAATTACCCCCATCACAAATGCAAATGTGTGATGAAAAAGCAGCAGTAAAACAATAGAGCTACTCTTCCTCGCAAACATTATAATTACAGTTGCAGAGTTGTTAATAGTTTAGCTTCATTTTTATGGCAAAATGCTTTATTTTACTAGATTCATTATTTCTGGGTCCCACCTGTTTCTCTAGTTTGAGGCTGTTTTTCTTTGTCTGCAGTAACGGGTTAATCATAGTCTGCCATAGAAAATATATGTGCAGTACTCATCTGTAAAGAATTTGCCACACATTCTGCCTTATATACACATCTCTCAGCTTTATTAATCTTATTTAACAGTGTACGTCAGCATATTGTTCACCTGAACAGCATTAGAGAAAATTATCAAGGACAAAAGCATTAAAACAATGATCAGGTTCAGGCATATCTGCTTGATCTTACAGATTTCTCTCCAAAGTCGATTTGTCACCCAAATGGGAGGATAACCTATATTTTACACACTAATCTGCTCTAAAGCTTGTCAGATGCCCATACAGGGGGTCCGATTCATTGTTCAAACTGCCGGCTTATGCATGTTTCACAAGATGAGTGACAATGGACTTATGAGTCAGCTCAGTTAGCGTCTGGAGCCTTTGACCATAGTGGATGTGAGTCACGGTGTCAACTTAGAAACAATGAAGACACATGGACTGCTCCTTCTTTTCAGTCTGATTAAAATAACATGAAAGTGTTAAAAAAGTGTTGTTTAACTCTGTTGCGTTGGTTAAAAGGTAAAAAAGACCAAAAAAAAGAATAAAAGACAGCAGGGAGCTAGAGAGGAATGCATCTTAAGATTATGGTGCAACTGCTTTATTTATTTTACTACCCTTTTTAAATAATGCTTTCATCTTTACTTGTTTCTATTCTGCTTTTATTTGGCTTAGTTAATGTAAAGCCTTTTAAATTGTATACATACATATATGTATATATATATATATATATATATATATATATATATATATATATATATATATATATATATATATATATATATACACACACACATATGTATATATGAGAGAGAGAGAGGCGACTGTATCCTACATAAATATATATATATATATATATATATATATAGAGAGAGAGAGAGAGAGAGAGAGAGACTGTGCATACCACAGTCTCATAAAATCAAATCAATCCATTTTACAACTGTTCTGCTGATGTGGTCACTCCCCTAAGTTCCCTCTTGAGTTACTGTAAGAATAAACATATATATGAATGAACTCAGACTAACATGTGTACATGTCCAAGATGCTACAAGCTCATTCAGAGGTATCCATCCATCCATTTTCTGACACGCTTTATCCCAAGTGATGCTGGTGCAACAAACAACTATTCACACACACCTAAGGAGAATTTAGAGAAGCCAATTAACCAGTCATGTTTTTGGACTGTGGAGTACCAGGAGAGAACCCACGCATGCTCAGGGAGAATATGCAAACTCCATGCAGAAAGCCCCCAGGCTGGGAATCAAACTCAGAACCTTCTTGCTGCAAGGCAGCAGTGCTACCCACTGCTCCACTGAGCAGCCTAATTCAGAGGTAGAAATTGCTGAAAAGTGTGTCTCAGCTTTCTTTAGTGCAAGATCAGTGAATCAAAATGCATGGTGATTAGTTGTGGATTATATCGGGTTGTTCTCAATTTAAGAACACTTTAATATAGTTTGCAACTAGTGCAGTATCAAAATTATATCACATAATTTAATCTCTTTTTGAGGGCTGTCTATTTTAGATTTTGTTTAAAATAAAGGTCCCTTGGTGATGATGGAGTGATTACCCTGATCCCCCCACCCGTAACAGATTATACTAAAACAACAGAAACCACAGGGATTACACAGAAAGGTAGATCACAGTGATGAATGACTTTAATATCTGTTATTGTTTGACAGACAGCTGCATGTGGATTTGGCCGTTCTAAAAATATGCGTGGATTAGATTGGCTGGATCCATTAGATGGATCATAGTTTTTATTATATCCAAATACATTTCCCTTTCATGACTCTGATACTTTGAGTTGCATATGGATGTATGACTTGTTTAATGAGCTGACTATAGAAATCCCAAAAAAAATATATAGCCCAGGTTGTTGGTAGAGCCTCTATTACTGGCAGAAGAAATACAAATTCTCCTTTCATTTCATTTATCTTTTTTTTTTTTTTTTTTTACAGAAACTCTTTATGGTGACATGTAAATGTCAAAAATTCTGATTTAAAGTAAAATTATCTCTTGGACTTTGAATTTATTGCTTAGATTAATTAGAAAGAAAAACAATATGAAAGGATTTTTTTAAGCTTCAGTTTTGTGCTTTTATTTCATGAAAAAAAAAATGAATTTCCGCTTTCAAAAAAACTTTCAAAAACTCTAAAATAAATCTCATTAAACATAAAACGTTTAATTTTTGAATATGTTTTTTCCCGACCCAAACTACAGGGAGTGTCTGTAAACTTTCCAGTCCGTTGGGCACCGTTTCTGTAAACAGCCTACTCCTTTAACTGAATATTTTCACGCTTATTGTTCTTGTGAAGGATATGGATAAGGGAGTATTGTGTCCAGTCAGAAATCTTCCTTGTAATATTTTGACATGTATAACGGAATATTGACATCTTAAAAAAATAAGTAACATAGGTGCTGACTTCTATTATTATTTTTTCTTCTTAATTCTGAATAAAAAAATTATTTGTTGAAAAACGTTTGTTAGATTAATTAATCTACTTTAGAATTATTTAGATAAATATGCAGTGGTAAGGAAACTCTTAAGCATCAGAAACGGTCCCAAATGAGATTTTTAGAAAACATGTATTAGCTGTATTAATACCGTATATTTTGTATTTCAAGGCACTTTCAAGGTTACTTTAAATCTGATCATATAATTACAAAAGTACTTGATAAGCTGATAATTTCAAGATTTACGACAGCATTGTCTTAATTTCCAACTTGTACAGTAATTGCAATAAACATAGAGGTTAACAGTTAACCCTTCAAAGCCCGGACAATGAAATAATTAATAGAATTTTTTTTTTTTTAATTAGAGTTGTCATAACATTTTTGACAAATGAAATACAGAAGAAACATACATTTAGTATAAGTTAAATTATATCATATAGTTGCATTAATTTTGGTACATTTAGCATTGCTTTATAATCTTTTACACGTTTTTTGTTCTCTACATGTGTCTGATTGTGCAAGTCAAGCTTTTCAAGAACAAAAATATCACACTTATGATCAAGAGGTCCAAAACACACCACACATACATATATATATACACATACATACATACATACATACATACATACACCCACATATATACACAAACACACACACACACACACACACACACACACACACACACACACACACAGATATATATATATATATATATATATATATATATATATATATATATATATATATATTATATATATATATATATAAAGCTGCAGCATAGGAATCCTCCCCTAACAGTCCTTATGCTGTAAATTGCCCCCCTCCCCGGTTTCTACAGGAAACACTCCATAGTTTTCTTCTTCTGATCACTGGCCTGATTAATGGGGTCCTGAATTTGAAACTTAATTGGATGTGGTTACAATTATGAAGCTGTGCTCTCCCCAGAGCAGAGAACTCTCACTGGCAGGGGGGTGGGGGTGAGTAGGGGAAACATGTTCTGTCACACCACCCCCCCATGTTACTCCAATAGACAGGGATGTGAGGTGTGTCTGATCGGTGTCGCCCACAGTGGAGCAGTAAAAAAGCAAAGACTGCTCTGATGGTGGAATCCACTGACCTCTGTGATCATCTCAGTTACATACAGAGACTGTTCTGCAGGTTGATTTTAATACTTTCTGTGGATAACTTTTGGTTGCTTCAGCGACTTGAAAAATAGTACAACATGAAGGAAAGCAGAATAAGTTTACTTATTCTTAAATCTGCAAATCTCACACCTAAGAGCTGCAGATATCAACATGAAGAAACATTAAAGAGAAACAAGAAATCTCACAGGTAAACGAAACTCAAAAGTTATGCAGGTATGCATCATTTCACCTCTGTCATTTTTCCTTATAGTAGATCTGGATATAATTGATCCATCAGCTTAAATGTACTGGACCCTAAGCTCTCTCCTTCCTGAAACTGCATCCGTTTGCAGGTCACCAGAGGTTGAGGGAGCCCTCCTCTGGTCAGAGCCGGTATTACACAAGAATTTAGACCACACTGGTTGGATTCAAAATAAAAAGGCTCCAACGGGACAGAGGACATGATCTGAGCAGTGGTAAAAAACAATAACAATAAAAAAAAAAATAAACATAGTTAAAGTTGAGTTATTATTAAACAGCAAGCGATACCAGGGCTGCAAAAACACAGTTAGATCATGCAGAGAGTTCCCCGAATAATAACCTTATGTTGCAATTTGAAAAAATAAATAAATAAATAGTCAGACATCTAAACATATTTCTTTTTTCTTCTTTTAATTGCTTCGGGAGGTAAAAGCATATTTTCTACTTGATGCATAATGTTTACATCTCATATTTAGATATTTATTGTCATTTTGTACACACTGTGTGTACGAAAGGACATTTCCTTTTGTACAGCTTGCAGACAGCACACTGTAAAAAATTCTGCAACTTCTTTTGACATTTACTTAATCATATTTATTTACTTTAACACAACTGTTTTATGTCGTACCCTGCTAACATGAAACAATTGTGTTAAAGTAACTAAATATGAATTCGATAAATGCCAAAAACATTTGCATTATTAAATGAGTAAATGAGCAGCACCTTAGCAGTGAAATAAAATGAATGATATGCAGAAACTCCTTAAAAGAAAGATCTAAATATACTATTATGAGAGCTGAATTTTACATTTGTAAATTTTGAGAGGATGAAAAAACTCACTTTAGTAATTTTTAGTAATTAGTAATTAAACCAGTATTTACCAGTGCATGTGGTTTTTACTGGGAGCACAAAGTGGAACAACATTGTCCCTTCCTCCCCTGTTGCTGAACACTGTAAAAACATCTCCTACTGCCTAATGCCTCAGTGTTATATACAAAGATTTTAATTTTAAACAGCAACATATTGAGAAAACATTTGTTGTATGTCTATACTTTGAGGGCCTTTTTTCCATAGTTATGCTCCTGTGGCAGCAGCATAACTGTGCATGTGTTGCCGTGTTTACATGCACATGAACGCATGCATGCACATATGTGTGCAAATGCATTCCCCTGTGAATTTTCTGACCATGCTCGTGGCTAGTTTTGCCAGGGTGATCTCTGCCTCTCGACCCTCCCTCCCAGTGTCTGACATGTTGCAGACTGATAAAGAGAGCGTTTCATTTCACGCTCCGACTCACCATGAGCACCGCTGCTGCTCGGCTCTGCATGAGTGGGGCTATCCTTCAGAGGAGGATCCTTGATCACGTTTAAAGTGGGATACAAAATAATCGGGTCAAACCTGAAGAAAGAGAGAATAGTTGCCGATATATATATATATATATATATATATATATATATATATATATATATATATATATATATATATATATATATATATATATATATATATATACTATTGCATAACAGAGTCATGTCCGACTTAGGTGTCTATTACTAAGGCAGGTCCACAACTTATTGACCAGTAAAGCAAAAAAGAAGGAGATGAAAACCCTTGCAGGTCAAAAATACAATTTTTTGTATTTTGTATTTTGCATTAGCTGCTGCAAGTTTGGTGCATGGACTTCAATATGTTTAATGTTTTACTTATTATGATTATTATTATGTTTTACTTATAACAGATCGTAAAATTACTTGGATTTGCTCCCCTTTGTAATGAAACAGCTCACAAAAACTGCGTGGCAACATAATCTATAAAAATAACAAATTTTTTTCTGCAAAGATCAGCATTGGAGAATAAGAAGGATACTTTGAAAATGGGATGACCTAAAAGTTTTGTTGGTATTCTTGAATTGTGAAATTATGGTAAATGCATACACAAGTGAGGTGTATCAGTTAATGGTACAGTAGCTGCACTGTGGCAAATATGGAGAGGCTTTAGAGAGTTGTAGAGAAAACAGCATCAGGTTCTCCCCTCCCTGATGGACATTTATATCTCCTACTACCTCAGCAGGGCCAGAAATATGACAAATGACAGCTCCTACCTCGGTTCTTTAGTGTTTAACCTGCTATCCTCACTACAGCTGCTTAGAGCAAAAAAAAAATCACCTAATTTAAGACTAGTTATTTTGTGTAATAACAACTCTTAATACCCATATGCACTGACTTTAGGACATCTGTGACTGTCTTGGGTGGTAAAACCTGATTACACAGTAATATTATTTTTTCACATAAAGGCCAGGTGGAATAAATAGCTGCTTGAATAAAATTATCAATCGGGAAATGCATATGTCAGGCTCTCTGAATGTTTAATAAGGGGCAATAAGGGAAAAAAATTAAACCTCTAGGGTTAAAAGTATTGTTGCATATTCTCAAGGCAAGTTTACCCATGTTTTAGTGAAAAATCCTGGTAAACTAACTCAGAAACTGTTAATTAAACAGGCTGTTTTAGCTGTTATGTTCTCTTTTTAACAGAATAACAGAAACGCAGCTTTTCGTTTTTCTTGCTGGAATGACCGGTAACTCTAAATGCAGGAGACATACATAAAAAAAGTAGGAGTTTGTTTCTTAGAGCCACCTTGCTACATAGACACAGTGTGAGAGCAACTGGTTTTCAGCCCACACAAACAAAACAGATGTTGTGGGTGTCAGAGGTCGATGTGCAAGCTGCACACGCCTTAATCAACTATTTAAACAGCTGAGAGAGAGGCATCAGATTAACAAGGACTTTCCACTCCCTCTGGTGCGACTGCACTCATTTTCAGTTTAATTCATCACTTTATTTCTGCTGCAGGATTTCTCATCTCATAAAAACATGGTCACACTGAATGCATTTAATCAGCTTTAGGGCAGCTTCTCTTATTTCCAGTATGCATTTAGTACCTGATAAGGTCCTAAACCTAAAGGTATTTGAAAACTTTTAGTTGTTTGAGATGTCAAAAGTCAAAGAGGTGAGAGTTATATCGTAGGGGAGGCTTAAAACAATGATGGAAAGCATTGCTTTTCTGCTCAGTTCTTTTTTTTATTGTTTCAGAACAAGGCAGCCCCTGCAGTTCAGATAAGGACCCAATTCCTCCCTCCATCTTTGCTCAGTCCTCCCATCCATTGTGAGCATGTCAACAGCCTAGCCAAACTCATTAACCTATTCCATCCAGCTTCACGGTTGTTAGAATTTCTGTTCATTTTTAGTTTTCTAAAAAATTTTTTAGCACATGGATAAAAGGGTTGCTTAGTATAAACCCAGGAAAGTTATCTGCATCTAAATAAATCACATTAACGTTTATAGGATTCTATTACAGGTTTATACTTCAGTTATGCTTCAGTTTTGATGTCAAGTCTATAGTTTAGTGTGACAAGTATCCTGATGATGTAGCCCGTAAAAGAAATCACAATGTTGTATCAATGTTGTTAAGAACTGGAACATCAATTATATAATATACAAAATAAAGCCATGAATAAAGTTACTAGTTACTAGACTTGGCTTGCAAAACAGGATAATTTAAAAGGCACGTATCTGTTTAGATTCTCAGTTATCCAGTTCATGGTCAAGCTTGAAAATGTTCAGTCTAGACAACTGGACGTGACGTTGGAAGAGAGGCTTCTGGGAAACTTCAGGTCCCTTTTGGTCGGGGCTTTCTTAGTTGTCAAAGCTGTTGTTCTCAGAACACTTTTTTTCATTACTTCCTCCTTATTGGATAAATAAATACATAGATCGTTACAGTATGAATTCACACTAGAGAATTTTAAAGAAAGTCAAGAAGGGACTTGGCCAAACGTGGGTAAAGTACCCACAAACTGTTCTGAAGTGAGAACACTAGTACTTCGAGAGTTTTTAACTAAGTAAAAGTAAAAATTTGTCATCCAAGAACTTACTTACAGTAAGTAACATTTAAAATGTATTTGATAAAAAGGTTAGTTAAGTACTGAGTAAATGCTTGATCATAACGTATAATTCGATGTTTAGAAATTATGCATTTAGACAGATGGAATGTACAAGTTGTGATATTTTAAAGACTTGAATGCATAACAAATATATAACATGCTTACATAACAACAAATTTATGCAGAGGCAAAAGTTTTCTAAAGGATTTTTTTCATCATGTCACATATGAAATGTGTCATTACACTGAAAGTTGTATATATGGTGTGACCGGGTGAACATTATTTACTGACAATATCTATTGTTTATCGTATATTCACCTTATTTTCAAATACATTTTTAAAAATGATGAATGGCCTGCACCCTGTCGCGTTTGGAAGCTGAGGGAATTCTTGCAAGAAAAACAGATTTATTTTACGTCTGCAGACAGAGATGAAAAAGCTCTAACTAGGGCAAGCTCAATACTTACATTTATACAACAACTCCCAATAAACACTGACCCTCCAAGAGGAACCAACCCACCCTTGCATACAAAAAACTTTCTCACAAAAGAAAACTTTAAGGAAAACTACTTCAGTTCATCAAAGACATTCCCTGTTAGGTTAATATACCTTTCACTGGCCAGATAAATATTTTACAACAGCTGTCTTCTGTTCACGGCATGAGGGAGTCTTAAGCACTTTAGAGGGCATGTATCTATGTTTCACCATTGTCTAGAGTGAGGAGGAAACTGCTCTCTGTCATCCACACTCTTAACTTCCTGCATAACATTCCAGCAGAGAGATTGGTAAAAGATTTCTCTAAGGCCTGTGCAGGCCTTTTTTCTTGATTACAGTAATATAGTTATATCAGATGGTCAGAATATATTAACATGCACATAGAATATCTCCCCTTCCTCTGGCATTTGATTGATATGTCCTTTGTGGCAACAATGACCACAGATATTTTCGTATCTTAGTTTGCACCTGACCACCATAAATACTAAAGATGCAAAAACTTTGCAAACGGTTAACTTTTCGATTTAGAAAATCTTTTAGCAATGTTTATATTTGCTATACTCAGCCCATAAATGTGTGCAGCTTTTTCATTAGAATAGGATCTGTATATTGATAAAGGCACACATACACAAAAAAAAGTCTGCCTGCTGATCCACTAATGCCAATTACCAATGATGTAACGACGCAACAATAGGCCTGTAAGCAACATGATTTGGGTGGGCCCCATATGAAGTACAACATGTGATAAAGGTTCAGGTTCCTTACATTGGCCAAGAATTTATTCTTCCAGCAGCTTCTTTCCTTTTTCTTTTCTGGAATCCCCTTAAGTACCTCTTTTTGGTATCCATCGGTGCTACACATACACATACATACATACATACACATTGTATGTAACAGTTATGGTTTTAATCTATGCTCTGGGTTACCCATAATTCCAAGTCGTAGTGTAAAAAATAAAATACTCAAATACACATCGTTCTTTTAAGATCCTTATTGCAGTTTCAAACGTATTATATGAGTGTATTTTTTGCCAACCGTCTAATGCAGAGGTCTTCAACAGGGGGTCCACTAACCCCTAGGGGGTCCGCGGAGGTACTGCATGGGGGTCGCGAAAGTCTTGGTTGATTACTTTTTTTTTTTATATTCCCTCCTGCAATTTTTTTGCACTAATTAAAATGTCTTTAAATCCACATTAATATGAATTCAACACACTGTAGTAAACAGATAAATGAAAGCAGAAGATGTCTTTCAGTCATCAATGCACACATTCAGCGACACACAGGAGCTCTTTCAAACCTGGGCACCGTTTCATTCAAAACACCGGTCCCATCAACCAGGAATCAGATTCAGAAATACTTTAATAATCCCAGGGAGAAATTACTTTCGTTACATGACTCCATATGTAATAGAGTGACTATAGGACCAGTTTGATATAACACAATTTCATACAATATATATAATTAGGGGGTCCCCGCTCCATCTCGCAATCAGTTTGGGGGTCCTTGGCCTCGAAAACGTTGAAGAGCCCTGGTCTAATGAACTACACACAGTTATTAACATAGTAATTAAAAGTACCACTGTCTGCTTTGCTATTAGTGTCGTGTTTAAACAGCTCACCATTAAGTTTAAATCTGGCATGTGCTGCGGTATAAATATGGTCCGGTCAGTCACTTCAGTTTCAGGTGAGTTTAAGAGGAATTTTTCGCACTGTTACATCTGCAAAGAGACGTCCTAGTCTACAATTGCGTAGTGGGACTACCAGATGTCAGTGAAGGGGCCCCTAAGAGGTCGTGGGCCCCCGATATTTACCCCATCGCCAATTACCTTGCACATTTTCTGAAGATCTGCTCTGTGCATAAAGGACACACAAAGTTGAAAATCAGTTGGTTAGTGTTTTGCAACCTGAAATCACTAATTCCTTTTCTGCCCAATGAGTATATTATCCTATATTTCATAAAGATCCTTTCTATGGTTCAGGTTGAACCAGTTAACTTCCAGGTGAACTGTGAGGGAAATTCCCATAGCTACTGCTTCTGCAAGTCTCATCTAAAGGTACTGTAATTTTGTTTTCTTCTTCTCTCCATCACTCTGTTTTATTTTGTGCTGAACATTACAACATCTCTACCTCAGCCCAGAGAGCAGACTGAGGATACCACAGGGAGAGTCCAGGACCTCCCACTGGAAGCTGCGAAAGTGATGGCAGAGGGGTCCCCACCTCACAGAGACAGACAGAATAGTGTGCTGGTGATGGAGACCAAATCACAGGAGAAATAGACAGACATATATAAAGGGAGAGAGGGAGGGGAATACAAAAACGCCTGAGGGTGATGCACTCAGTTTGTCAGAGAAACTTAACAGCCACCAAAACTCCAACCTGCGTCACTTTGAATTCCTGGCCTCTCCACATGATATCCCCCTCCTCCCAAACCCGTCCTGCCAGCCTGCAGTTACAAAAGAGATGCCTTAGCTGAGGAGGGAGGTTGGCTGTAACAACACGTAGGCCTCGACAAGTGATTGATTCCATCCTAATTCCCACAAATAGGATGTACAGTACGGGGCTGGGGATTTTGGGGAAGGAGAAAAGAGAGCTGGGGAAAACTGAGTGATGGTGGTGGATTTGATAGGTGGGTGGGGGATGTTGAGGCTGGCGCAGGGCGAGAAACAATAAGTAGGCCACCCTGTGTCAGGTAAACTTTGGGCTTTTAGCTAACTGAATATGTCAGGGCTGTTAAATGTTGGGCTGTCAAAGCAAAACAAAGGGGTTAAAGACGCAGCCAAAAACAGAGTTGGAAAATGAGACATTATGATAAAAGAGGATCAGAAGACAATTCCCAGTGTGGATTTTCATGCAGGTTAAAACAATACAAAGCAACAAAAAAATACATCCCAGCTTGAATTCTAAAACTTAGATATCTGGAATTTTTAATGGAAAATGGTAAAAATAGGAAACATGAGAAGCAAACAATCAAACAAAAAGATATATTTTAAATAATTGTTTACAGAGTGTAGAAAAATAACAATAATCCAAAAGCAGCTAATAGCTAAAAACTGTGAATTTCCTTAATTGTTATTATATTAGAGTAGTATAAAATTTTAATTGTTGTATTTATATGAAGATAAACACATTTTTTAGTCATTACCAAGTATTACAACACAAAATTAAATACAAAAACTGTAAAAGTAAATGCAGAAAGCAGTTTTAATTAAGTTGGTTTAATTCACTTTACATCCTCACTTCAGGGATGCAGTAAAGGTGAAAGGTCAGTGTTTTTGAGGATAGGTCACCCTGATAATAATATATACATTATTTTAATTTTTATTATCTAGATATGTGCATTGTTTATGCTTATATAATTGTTTCACATAATTGTTTCTATAGCTCCTACTTTTTACAGGTTGGCCTTGTAAAATAGATTTCATTTATTAAATTATTGGGATTCCCTGGTTAAATTAAAGTCAATAATTAGAAATAGAAACAAGCTGTATAAACAAACCAACCTAAACAAAGCACAAAACGTAAAATCACATAATCTCATCGAAGCTTCATTCAGGTTTTCAGGAGGCAACAACAAAACTATTATTTTTGAACCATTCAGAAATAAACCTGCTGAGATGCTTTAGATAAGCAGGTTCTCAAGTTTCTAAAGTGGCCCCAGACCATTACAATCCAACCCCACCTCTATCAGCTTTTGTATATATATATATTTTTTATAGATTTATTCCAGTTATAACAAGATCCACTAGAGAGTTTTACTTCCCTGGTTAGCCCACAATAATTTCCCAAAAGTAAAAAAGGATCATCAAGATGTTTTTCACAATTGTTTGCAGCTCAATTGTTTTGACCTTCTTATTTTCCTGTGGATGTTTTTATTGATGTTGTTTTTCATCTCTAGTATTTATTCATAAATTATTTAGATTGAGGTTTAGATTTTATTCTAGAATTGCATTTATCCTAGTTTGAGTTGTTGATACACTTGTCATTTTGGTCGGCCAGCTACTCTTTTTTTTATTTTTTTTATATATATTTTCATTCTTCAGTGGAGTATTGCTCTCATTGTGAATCCCTGAAGTCCTAATAACCTATTAATGGCTTTATAAACCTTTCTAGACTTGGAGGGGTCAATAAACCTGTATTTATCTGTTATTGAATGTTTTTGCTTTTTAAACTCTTTTAGTGGGTCTTAAAAAAGGTTTTATTGAAGTAATTCTTTCATTTTAAGCAGAAAGCTGCTATTGATCGTTTAAGTGAACAAATACGTCCTAATCACACTTTTTGAAGGTTTAACAACAGGGGGTAGTTATACCTTTTAATATAGGGCCAGGTTAGTTTGGATATTTTTCTCCCTCATGAATAAAATAACCAATTCTAACCTGCAACAAGTGAGGAAAAATACTAAAATAACAAAATGGACTGCTAAAGGGATTTTTTTATTTTGTCATGGCACTCGTTCACCCCAATCTAGTTTCCCTTTAAAATTACCTTCTATACCAAAAATATAAATATACAAATCATCCATTTTAAACATTTAAGCATTTATTTTATTTTTTCCAGGGGAAAAATATTGATGTTTAAATGATAATCAGTGTATTTGTTTCTATCTGCCTCCAGGCCAAGAGATTCTAGCTGTTCTAATGGCTCATATAAATGTATGGGACAAACAACATGGATCCAGGGCTCCTCTGCAAAGACAGGGCATCTGCCTTCGTTAATCAACGAGCCCTTCCCCCCTCCGTGAATAGGAATTGGAATAATGAGTCAATTAATGTGCTGACACGCCAATGAGAGATAGCAGAGAGAGAAGGGGAGAAAAGAGGAATGAAAAGGGGGAGGATGGTGACATGAGAGACAGGAACGCCACTTAAAGGGAAGGAACTGAAAGGGAAACAGTGTGCTGTAGAAAGAGTGCGTTGTGGCATTTCACTGATAATTAACTATATGTGTGTGGCAGCGAGCAGTTGTTTGGTTTTTATCACATCTACGGAGCCACAAAGCAGCTTCCATGCATGACTGATAGCCTCTGCTGACACCCACCTCCCCTGGCCTGTCTGCCTTTAAGACAGGAACCTCCAGATTTAATTGCAAAGGGCACATTGAAAATGAAACAGAGGAGAAAAGACATGTAGAGCAACAGAGAAACAGCTCATGCAACATTGAAATATTACAGTAAAGACAAAAAAACATTATGTTTCTTTCTCCCAAAGCAGTTCAGACTTGCCTCAAATATCACTCGAAGGACTAAAACAAATTATGTCTCATTAAATAGTCCCTGTAAGCAAGATGCCACTCCTATGGGTACAATAGAGGAGTCTTATAAAGTCACTTGTATAGCAGTCTATATAAGTGTATTCAAGTCAGCAAAACAACTTTAAAATGTGTTTATTCTTGTGTATTAACGACTTTGTTTTTATATACAGGTCCAATTCTCATAGACATGAAGGTTTAACTACAACTTTAAGATTTTGGGGATGAGTTTCTATTATCTTTAATATCACATTTCATTTAGCTAAAACTGTGACATTAAATGGGATAAAGATACATTTAATCAGTTTAACAGCCTTGTATGTGGAAGATTTGAATCACTTGGAAAGAATGAATGGAACACCCAAAAAATCTTTGATTCAGGTCACCCAAGAGAAGCATATGCAAAAAAGTACACACAGTCCAGAGCTTAAGAGGAGTCAATAACAAATACTCCAGATTTCTTAATTTTTCTCTCAAGCAGTCAATTCCTGTGGCCTGATCAGCCATGTTAAAATGTATTGTTAAATTATTGTGTCAAATAATATTTTGTTAAAGAAAATCAAACGAATAAAAGATAATGTTATGGTTTATATCAGAGTTAGAAGTTATGGATTTAGTTTATTTATTATTACAGAAAAATACTTTCTGCTGAATCATGCTTTTAAGCAGGCAGAATCATTAAAGCTCTAAGCACTTCTGTGCCAAATGCAGTGCAATGACCTCAGTTCTGTTCGATCTGGATAAACAATCATCAGCGCTGAACCACGGTTTCATGCAGACACCAGAATACTCATGCAGCATTAAAAGACACTGGTATTACAAATTGCCTGTGAGTGTAATTACCACTGTTGCTAATTGCCCCCTGTGAAAGTGGCACTGCCCATGCCATTACAATCCACAGCCACTTCACCCTCGCTGATCAATTATTTCCACTCTTGAATAATTAATAACTGCTTAATTGTGCACATTTATGGCGAGGAGACAGGGCCTCCTTTACACTGATGATGGAAATAGCTCTACAGGTCCACCCCATTTGTGTTCTTATTGTACACGACATTACTCTGTCACTGAGCCCTTGTTTTTCATTTCAGCTATACACACAGATTCACACGGGTCTAATCCACAGCTAGCATGATCCGACTGATCAATTATTCGAAACCATTTGCCTTTTATTCAACCAGTGACACACTGAGCGGATGACAGAAGCTTGTACAGCTACTAGCAGAACACCAGGGGGTCCAGGTCCCAGTGGAGCTCCAGGTTCAGATGCCTGTACACTTACTTTCAACCTGTCACTTAAAATCAGAGATGACCTTTAATGCTCTGACCCCTATCCCCTTTCCTGAGAGCTAAAATGAATTAGCATGCGTCTCTAAGGAAGTCCTTTACAGGGTATGTCTTTTAATTTCAGGAGGTCTTATGAACTTCCAACAGAAAAGCGGAAGGAGCACTACTGTGTTTCTTAGATTGATTTAAGAATAAGAGGAATGCAGGAGCTGGAGGGAAGCATGAAAATCCAGCAAATCAATGAGAAATCTAAAAACCCAACGAAACATCTGCTGCATCTTCCAAAACTTGTAACCCAAGATTTTTTTTGTCTTATTCAATCCATGTCATCAGTGTCATGGTTTTCTGAAGTTGTCTTACCCACATACTGAAACCATCTCAGGAAACAAGAGAAAGTTAAACACTACATTTACATAAAATGTTTATTGCAAATTGACATCTGGGAACCAGAATGGCGGGGGTCTCTGAAAGATGGACAGGAAAGTTAGCTGAGTTGAATTAAACAGAGGGAAATCTGAATTGGAGAGAGAGCTTACTTGGAGGTTGGGGGTTTATCCACCGGGGGTGGGGGGTGGGGTCAGTGACGCAAAAACTGGGTATGCAGCGCATGCAACGCATAGGGGCGCTGCACTGGAGGGGGCGTCAAAAAAACCCCTCTAGAAAATACATTTTTCTAGTTGTCATTTTCTATATTTAACAGCATAAAACGATCAATAACAGAGAGACAGCAGTGATTATGCGCCCCTCTGATGCGCCCCCACTGATTATGCGCCCCCTTCACCTCCCCTCCTGTCGCTCTCCCTTCCAACACAGGTGGCTTGCGCACGCGCCCCTAAGAGGCGCACTCAGGCGTGTTTTTTTTTAATTTAATTTTATTTTTTTATCTTCGACTACCACTCGTAGTGCACACTTAACAGCAAGATGGAGCACCAGAAAAAAAAAAACTATCCGGGGCGCAAAAAAAAAAAAAAAGGGAGAAGGATAAAGTTGTTGGCGGGATGAAAAAAAGCCCTTCAATGTGGTTGAAAGACAGTAGGTAAGTTCTTTCAGAGTATTGACAACAGGACAGGAGGGTTGTAAATATTCAGGTTAGATAAAGCTAGTCTGATACGGAGTCGCCCCATATTTGGCTGTTAAATGTTGCGTCACCTATTAAAGCGATAAGGAACGCGATTTGTTCCGTATTTCTAGGAATATCTGATACATACGCCTGTAACACACACATATCCACACACTAAGTGTAAGAATGACCGAAATAAAACTTGTGAAATATTAATACAGGAAAGCTAAAATGTCGTGGCCAGTGCCCAGCTATGCTTAGCGCTTAGCCCTCTAGGCTGCGATTTAATCACTCATATGTACATTTCTTATTATTGATTTTTTAAATTAAAGATAAGTTGTACAAGTTTATGTGTGTATCAGACACATTAACCCGGTGTCATTATAGCCCTTAGACTCAGTGACCCATGTTACCAACCTTTTTGGCAGGGGGACACTGCAGTTTAAATGTTTTATTCAGTATCACCACAGTGGTGTTGTGATGTATCTGATAAGTCAGATCAGATGCAGTGTCCAATCAGTAACTGTTATCCAACAAGAAGATCATTCAAATTTAAATATTAATTTTTATTGTAGTTTGACTGCTTTATTTTTTAACCCTACTTAACATAACATTAATTTAATTCAGCTTTGAGGATGGAGAGAAAGAAGAGAAGATGACAGAGGAAGAATCAGGACAGACAGGGGAAAGCAACAGGTTGGTCTAATATTAGGTGGAAGTGAGGGAACAGCTACTTAATCCCAATCGATAATGTTTAAACATTATTTTTAAAAACTGTATTAAGATCTGTATTTTTTACAGCTAATTTATAATGCTTTTTGACCTTATGACTTAGTGGAGAACGCCACAGACAAGGGGTGAAGGAGACAGACATGAGGTCGGTGATAGAAGAGACAAGTGAGGACATCAGGTAGGAATAAATACATTAGGGAGGCAGCAAAAACATATATACCATAATGGTTTGAATTTCTGATGACCATCGCTCATTGTGTTCTTTTTTTGGGAAAATTGGGAGAATGTGGAACAGAAAGGTGCAGATGAGGGAGAGGAGCAGAGAGGACCAGATGATGAAGAAGAGGGAGAGGAGCAGAGAGCTGCAGAGGAGAGTGCTGAGACAAGGCTTTATTGAGAAGATCCATCTGAATGGCCTTTAACACATAAAATGGGGGACATATTTAGGCAGTAGGCTACATGGTTGAAAATGGTCCACCGAAAGTTTCTGATGACCCATATCCAAGAGCAGAGAAGAGTAAGAGGTGTTTTTCCAAAGGACGCTGTTTTCGTTTACTGTCTAATGGAGAGAAATTTGAGCTTTGTGTGTGTGTGTTGGGGGGGGTGGGGGGCGGGGGGGATCGCCGATTATGGGTTTTCGCATCCACCTCAAAAATATGTAGTTGCGCCCCTGGGTGGGGTGAGTTGGATCCAGGGAATTCTGTAAGTCTTGCTACTGGCGGAGTTTGTTTTGAAAGTGAAAGAATCCAAGTGAGCACAAAGGAGAACAGATCTGGGTTCTGATCTGAGCTGCCAGCTGGGAAAAACACCAAGGTGTTCACCTTGAGCTCTGTAGATCTCTGAAGACCTCAGAAGGTTCTCAGGAGCTTGAACCTTACCTTGGGAACATTGGTTCACAAAGGTTAACACTCTGCCGGCAGCAGGCGCATTAAATGGTCCACTGCTTGATGGGGAACAGGTGAAGCCAATCAATCTGCCATTCAGGGGAAAGTGTTTGAGAAGGACCTATGGAGAAGAAGCTGAAAACTGGTTAAATGAAGGAGGAAATGAAGGAGATTTTTTGTAATTGGTCAATACAAAATAGTGTAAATATTCACACGTTCTTTTGTAATTTGTTTCACAAATAAAAATGAGTTTGGCGTACATCAACATTCCCTAAGTTTATTTGTAACGTAAAAATATTTTTCTGTCTCACCAAGGTTAGTACAACTCATCCATTATATGCAAAATACTCAGATTCAGAGCAGTAGCATGGAGAGAAGGTGAAAAGCAGTTTTCAAATCTTGCCAATGATTCTCCCTACAACTTGGCGGTCACCTCCATGCTGAAAACCTTTGTACTAGACTATTTCAACACATTAGCATGCTTTGCTCAAAATCATTCATTTTTAGCTCTGACTGTATATTTGTTGTTACTGTAATGGATGAGCTTTCTTACCTTCATGTAAGAAACACTTTAAGGAGAAAACAGCTTCGGGAAGAAATTAGGTTTCTTATACAGAGCTAAATATGAAAAGACAGGCGATCCAATGGTGCAGCGGCAAGGAGACTGGGCAGGAAGTCTTAAAGGAGAAACAGAATGAGGAGGTTGTTGTTTACTTCACAGAAGGAGATGAAGTTAGGCGCCAGGGAGAGGCGAGCGGATGCGGGATTGTGGATGGTTGTGTGGCAGAGAAAGACTGAGATGGTACCGGTAACTGTTCATCTATCATGGAAAGAACCAGGAAGTAGCGGCCAAAGCTTGTATCTTGGGAACAGAATGAACTACAAAGTGATTTGGTTCTTTAAAGTACCTTGGGTAAGCAAACACTTAGGTTACCAGGGAAAGGATTTGGGAACACTGAAATTCACACAATCATGAGAACCAATTGTTCAAGCTTGGCTTGATGTTACAATAATAGATTAACACTCATGCTCTGATATTGCAGAAGTGATGAAATGATGAGGTACAGCTGTGTGCAGTCACACAGGTGTAACAGAATCAGCCAACCCAACAGCAGCCTCAGGACGCCCTGTAGTGAAACCAGGAAGCACCACACAACCAGCCCAGCTTAACAATCCCAAATCCTGACAGGAGGTAAACCTTCATCCCAGTCTTAAGCCATTTGTTTTTTAGGTCTACTTTATCTTCTCAACAGCTCCAGCCAGTTTTTCTGTCCCTATCACCCCCCACAGCCTGATGCTGCCATCACCATATTTTACTAGTGTCATGGGCAGTTAAAGGTGATTTGAAGTTTTACACCATACAAAGTTTGAGACGGAGGCCAAAATCTCAATGTTGCATTCATCTGACTAGAATACCTATATCAACACGTTTGCATATGACAAGCGTAATGTGTCATTGACTGTTTATGCACAAGTCCGCCCTTCCTGCTACATATGCGCTGTGCCAATTAACAGATTTTATTAAATTTTTCCCCCAATGGAGATGTGTTATACTTTGTTATCGGCTCTCTTTTCCTCTTAAAACCATGAAATTGCCACTGAATTGCTGTGTAGACCAACTATGATAGACTTTCGGTCTATCTTAGTTGGAGCTACGCAAGCCCCCTTGCAGAATATCATGTTGGGTGTGATCATCTCCTTTGACTTTGAATATCCATAAACGCCACAACATTGTACAGCATGATTTTCTGTTGGCTCTGTCTGTTCAGGATTTTAGTCAGAAAGGAAGGAGGATCTAATGAGCTGAACCAGTATAACTTCCAACTTTACCCAGTGTCAGTAAAATGGCACCTATTTAAAATAGTGCAAGTAGAATGTGGTTTTACTAATTTTGTGATGAAAAGAGTCAAGATTAGCCCAGAAGTTCTGAAGATCCTCATTTTCATTATCTGTATTTATTGCAGTTACATGACTGCGTCTATCAAGGCAGTGAGGTCATCAGAGTCCCACTGAATCACACATGTAGGGTTAAATGTCTTTCAATTCAGAAGTAACCTTAATTATTCTGAACATGTATAAATCTGCCAATAGTTACTCAACCTCCATTCATTACTGATCCCAGATGAGCAGCCTTAAGAAAAATATATCAACATTCTATTATTTCTATTTATATTTAATTTCCCTTTTTTTAATGGAACTGAATTGAATTGAGCAATTCTCAGAGAGAGAATATTTTGGACTTAAATAAGGTTTTTCTTACCATGTTAATGATAAAATAACTTAATTTCAAGCTTATTTTTTAGCATTTGATTGTGGTAATTAAACGTACAGGAGGACCTTTAATAAGAACTATATCTATGATTGTTTCAGAGTCCTTTTCTACTTTTTAAAGGCATTTAGGAGACAGAATATCTTACAAATGTCTCGTTGTTCAGTCTTATTTTTTTTATCCAGCCACATTTTATACAAGTTCGTTTTTTAAACACACAAACTACTAAGTCTTTTTAGACAAAGAAGCCTTTGCAGCCTTTTCCTCAGACACATGTTGGCGATATCGCCACTGAATCCTCCCACATACAAAGAAATTCACCAAACAAATGCCATCAGAAGGGGATTTCCATGGGGAATAAGAGCCAGTCAGTGTTTTTCCCCCATTTGGGCTTTAGGAAACAGTAGGGAAGACGTTTTAATAGACAGTGCAAGAGGTGGTGCGATGGCACTGGATCCATGGCAGCTGTTTCCTTCAATGTTTCTTGCTCATAGCCACAGCTGCTCTCCAAATGAGAGTTAATATTGCAGGGGGGCTGTCCACCCTGGGTCGAGCCTTGTCGCATGGTTTGAATGTCAAACTCAACCCAGCAGGGTGACACCGGCTCAAAGGACACACTATGCATTTTCCCCTCTCCTAAAAGTTGATCTGTCTTTCTGCCTCATTGGATCTTTTTCCCACAACTGGACATGGGTGAAATCTCTATTTTTCATGGTCACACAGGAGCGGTTTCAGCTTCAAATGAGAAATAAATGAAAGAATCAAAGATGGAAAAGTCTTTGTGCTAGGGATGTGTTTTGAAAGATGCCACAGTAACCAGTGATATAAACAATTACATTTAAAACAGTTGATGTATTATGTATGTATTTTATGGAAGTAATTTTTTTCTTTTCACTTTTATTCTGATTGTGTTATTATTTTTAACTTCTCCCGTAGTTTCTACGGAATTCCTATCTTTGTTACTGAATGTGTGCCTTCCAAGCTGGGAGTCTGTAAAATTTCATAAAACTTTCATCATACCAATGCAGATTCATATTTGTTACTTAAGAAAAAGTATAGATACTGCAGTATCAACTTGACCTCTTTACTCAAAAGTGATAAAGTATGTGCTTCAAAACTACTTAAAGTATAAAATTATAAAGTAACCTTTGAAAAGGTCTTTAAAGAGGTCTTGTTGGTCTCCGTCTCCAT
This sequence comes from Cyprinodon diabolis, assembly GCA_030533445.1. Classification (NCBI taxonomy): domain Eukaryota; kingdom Metazoa; phylum Chordata; class Actinopteri; order Cyprinodontiformes; family Cyprinodontidae; genus Cyprinodon; species Cyprinodon diabolis. The sequence continues at coordinate 13,356,905 of CM060073.1, forward strand.
CTCCCGATACGCTCTTGCCTGTCTCCGACCTTTCAGGAATTTCAACATCATTTTCTGAATCCGACATTGTGGCATGGTATAGATAATTCACGTTTGCAGTTTGAAGAACACCTGCTTGCTTCTTATGATTTCCTTTAGCTAACCAATGAGTGTTTGCATTATATGACTCATCCAATTACACTAGTTTTCACTGATGTGGATGGAGCCAATGATCTGCCATGGATGGCGCACATGACGTGAAATAAATATTTATAAACATTAAACCGAAGCCAAGAGTAACGAGTAACGTTTGTTTTAAAAATGTAGTACTTATCTTTTTACTTCTGACTTCTACTCATTACATTTTCACACAAGTATCTGTACTTTCTACAAAACACGAAACTTGTTTGAAAATTTAATGAGTAGAAGTCAGAAGTAACAAGAAAAGTATTTTTACTTCGTTACTTGACATCTATGAAAATAATACTGTACGTACAATGAAAGAAATCAAAAACTAATGAGGAACATAACCTTTGTTGTGAAGACAACTGAAGACAACCTTAAAAACTCACACAGAGAAAGAAGCGAATTTGAATTTTTATTGATACAATATTTAAATCTTTAATGCTTAGACCTCCATATAAAACATCGACTTTGATTATCTGCATTAGCTGGTGAATGAAAACAAGAATTTCCCCTTGTTACCCCCTGTATACTAAACGAAACACGAGGAAGCATGAGGCTGAAACTCAGCCCGACCCAAAAAATGTTCTCCAATGACTGGAAAATCGTCCCGAAAAGGGCAAAAAGTCGTACAGTGAATGCCCGCCTTAAGAATCAAGTCTCAAGTCCTCAATGACTTAAAATCAAAATTTTCTCCCAAATGTTATATCCACCAGTTCTGTAGATTAGGTTTCCAAAGCCTGTGTTGTTTGTTCTATGTCTAAATTACCATAAGAGAATCTGATCCTTATTTTTTCATGTTTCAATGATAAGTAACCCTTATCACCCAAAGGTTTGATAAAGGTTATAATTCTTATTTAGGATCTTATTTTGGAAAAAATACCAATTGATAACATAATTAAAATATTTTTTTTTACATTTTCTTTTTTTCATTTGTAATAACTTAAGAAACGCATTTCTGTGCCGATCTTCATATTGACCATTGCTTCATTGCATTATATCCAATTTGGAGAATTTTATTCAAGTGTAAAGAGAAGATAACCTCTTTAAGACCAGAACAGGAACTATTTTCAACATTGTAAATCCAAGTGTCCTTGCAAATACGCAGTCTAGTTAACTGATCCAAAGTAATTTAATACAGTGTTCCTTGAGGAGACATAATGGATTCATTACTGTGAAGCAACAGGTAACATAAACATATTGTTATAAACCATTAATAACCCATAACAATTTGCTAACATCACTAGGTGATAATTAAGCTTGTCCTTTCTCTGTTAAACATGTGCAGCAGCTGCAGCTGTTCACTCACATACCCACTTCCTTTCACTTCTTACAGGGGCTGGATTCTTAGAATAGGGATATCATTCAAGTCAAAAAAATGTATATTGCATGTACTGTAAGCCTCTGACATACAGCACATATTATTACATACTAATCTCTAATGTGCATCTAAAAAGTGTTAATATCCTGGTTTGTTTTTAAGTTCTAAGGGCACATGATGCTCCAATTTCCTATAATTTTGAATCCATCTTGACATGTAAAGGTGGGACATTAACAAAATTAAAGTGGTTGTACGTTTCAGTTTAATGGTGTAAAGATATCGAAGGAACTGAGATGTGACCAATCATTTATCAGAATCAAAGAAGGCTGTGGTTTGTTGATATGCTATACAGTTGTTAAGGGTTCCTTCTTCTTGTTTGCATATGCAGATTTCACATTTAAAACAGTGCAGGAAACCAGATCTCAATCAAGGACTGCAATTTAAGAAGAAAAGCTCGGTGAATTATATAATCAGAAATCTAAAACACTTTTGTCCCTGAGTTTTTTATGAATGGCCTAAAGCCTTAAAAAAATAAAATTGTATGATGCTACTACAAGCTGTGCTCACCTCACGTTTCACAGGTTAAAACAACATTTTTTTTTATTTTACACAACTGTTGGATAAATAGGCTGAATGATCAAACATGGAAAATAGAGCCTGACATTTTTAAGGCACATGCTGTTAAAACAACTTCTTAGTTTTGCATTACAATCAAAGTACAGATGTAATTTTCATTTATACATTTAAAGAAAGAAAAAAAAACACAAAATAAAAAATACTCAGACAACATTTCAACAGCCCAGCTCCCTTAGCAGGACCTGCAGACGGCAGTGAACCAGTTTCCTCTGCTGATCATATTCACAGTGATAGATGTAGGATACCCCTCAACTCTCTGTTGTTGCTCAGTGTGACGTCAGGCACAATATCCCACTGGACTCTCCCTCACACACAGATAGACCCACAGTGGTGGCAGCAGTGAGCATGATTTGAAGTGTCCTGTCTGCAGCGGTGCAGCTGCATAAAGGAAACAGCTGCTGAAATATCACAGGCGACCCCCCCATGTCTCCTGGTATCTATCACATAAAGAGTGGTCAGCTCAAGCTGTAGGGAGAAAGGAGAAAAAAAGAAAGACATCTGCAAGATGGCCTCCGACACACAGCTCCACTGTTGTGTTCATTGCTGTGATCTTTGCTGCCTAAATGACAAGCTCACCACAGAGACTGTCCCCTCTTCAGGCTTAACTCCTCACATGCTGGCTTCTTTTTGTGAAAACTGACATGCAGTGAGGGCACCATGTTTCTGATCTTTGTTTCTAACACAAAGATGGTTTTCTTGGGCTCCATTCATGCCTGATTTTAGGATGTTGCAGACACACTAGCATCTTCAGATTTTAGACTACAGTCTTCTTTTTTTATCTTGTCAGACTTTACTAATTAAAACCAAACACATGTTAATATCAGGAAAATGCAGCGTGGTTCAGGTGATTTGGGGACAAGAACCTGGGGCTGCATGTTGGTGCAGTTTGCTGTTGCCTTGGAGCAAGAAAGAGGTTTGATTTCTAGCCTGCGGTCTTTCTGCATAGAATTTACATGTTCTCCCCATGCATGTGTGGATTCTTCCACAGTCAAAAAACATGACGGTTAGGTTTATTGGCATCTCTAAAATGTCCTGCATGGTTGCATGTCTCTGTGTTGCTCTGCTACACACTGTCAACCTATCCAGGGTGTACCCCGCCTCTTGTCTATAGACTGTTGGAGATAGGCACTGGCCCCACCGCGATCCTGACAGAATAAGCAGTAGAAGATTGAATGGAAATTAACAACCTTTTCAAGGCCAAATCACATGCTGCACTGCTTCACTGCAGCAATTGTGCTTGGCTTAAGATCACAAAATGCTGTCCAGGTCCTGAAGTAGCAAAACAACCTGCCGCTCCTACTACTACCACCATGTTTGACTGTATGATGCTCTTTTTAGAAAATATGTACGCTTAGTTCTAAGCCACATGTAATGGTCCACCTGATAAAAATAAAAATGAAATAATTCTTCTGATTAAAATATTATCGGACCACAACGTTTTTGAGTATGATCATGTCTTTATCCCCTTTTCAGTCAGCAGTGGTTCTGGTCCTTAAAGTCTCCCATGAACAAAGTTTGTCTCTCTCAGTGATGGTAGAATCATGTTCTCTGACCTTATTGAGCCAACAGAGCAGGTGTATTAGCTGGCACACTTACGTTTGACAAAAAAGCCGATGAGAGAACCTCGTTAAAGGGGGAAAATATTTTTACAGAACATTCAGGCTGTTCACATCCACGTCTGAGAAGCAAAGCAGCCATCTTAAGTTCTTCAAGTCTTTTCATCTTTGACCTTGTGGGTAAACTGAGACTTCTGTAGGTTACTTCTTACAGGCTTCTCACTGACTGCCACACCTGTTGCTTTCCAACTCCTGTGGGAATATAGCAAATGATAGACAACTACAGGATAAAGAAAATAATGGGAATAGCACATGGATCGCTTTTAAATGTCTAGAGGTTGGACAGATGTCGCACAGATTTCAGTTAAACAAAGTGGAAATGTTCAGTGCACTGCTTCACAGAAAACCACACAGACATTTGCTTTCTTCCATCGTTCATCTGTCCATACATCTGATTTACCATTAATTTAAACCAGAATTTAAACTATTTGACATTAACAGGATATGTATAAAAAAATACTGGCCTAACAGAAAAATGCACCAAAAGGAAAAGTTAGTTTTGGTTTTAAAGGATTAAAAATGTAGGGTGGTGGCTCAGTAAAATTGCTCTGCAGGTAGGTCATAATGTGTCACTATGGCCCAAAACTGGAGTTAGTCATTATGTAAAAATACCCAAACATAAAAAAAATTGCTTATATTAAACAGTCATTGTTCATTTACAGGGGCTATTCCTTTGTGTGTCATAATTGTTTATTGGGCTTTTGTTATTGATACATTATTCTGCTACAGCACTTAACTCTACAGCGTAAACAACCAGCATTTTGTTTGTGAGTTGCTCCTTTGCTAACTGTTCTATTGGTACCTTGAGTCTGCCAGCATTCTTAGATCATATTATTAATCAAAGTATAACCATCTTCATACAGTCTTCCTTCATAGTTATCTATGATACTTCCCTACTGGAGAAACTCTTCCTTTTTTGTCTTTCCTATTGTTTCTTCAGTTTCCTGTCTTTTTAGCATTAACATTTTAACACATTTCCTGAAAGAAAGTAAAAAAAAAATCCAAAACAATTAAAAAAACAAAACTTAATTCTGAATTGTTATATGCCTCAAATCATGAATAAGAGACTTTGATGATTTAGCACCCCTCTTATATTTGTTCAGATAAATATCAATCAAGATTTAGAATAATTTCATACATTTAATGATCAGTTATATTAAAAGCTGGTTTAAAAAAATCACCTTTAGAAAAAAGCAACATCCATCCATCCATCCATCCATCCTTGAAGCAGGTGTATATCTGCTGCCTTAACCTGCCTTCTTCCAGCCATCAGTGTCTGAATTTTTTAAGCCCTTGGTGAGAGTTTTCCAGTGTATCTTGGTGTTTCTGATGGCCTGATAATGACACACTCTGCCTTTGGACCTCTTAGCCTGCCTGTCCCTGTTCTGACCTATTTGCCTGATCTGTTTTCGGACTCCTGCTGGATTCTGCCTGTTAATCAAACCTGGAACAGATTCCTGACACCATCCTGGATTTCCCTTCGGTACCTCTCTGATCCTCTGGTCCATCTCCAGAGTGCCTCCTCGACACCGTCTTTGGCTTAGCCCTCTGGATTATTCTGCCTTCTCTTGTCTGCCAGCTTCTGATATCCTGCCTATTCTCCAACCTCCGGGACTTCTACGCCTGAAATTCTCTGGGCGGTTCCCGCCGCGTCTTCTCAGCAGCCAACTGGCTGGAATCAACCTCTTCCTCTGGGCACGGACTGAACTTTAAGACCAGGTTAGTGACTCACATGTTCATAATCATCCTCCGCCAGATTGATATGGTCACTAACCTGTTTTCTCTTCCTGCAGAGGTTCCTGCTTTAAACGCAGATCCGTTACTCTAAATAAACACTTTTTTGAGATATCCAACTGTCTATCTGCCTTGAATACTGGGTCTCCTTATTCTTTTATGAGTTAAGTTCTGTAATAACGATGTTACCTAAACAAATGTACATTTCAATAATATTCCTATTCATTGAATATGATTGTACATAACTAGGGCTGCAACAACGAATCGATAAAATCGATAAAAATCGACTTTTAAAAGCGTTGGCAACGAATTTCATCATCGATTAGTTGTGTCGCGCGATTAATGCGTCATCCGCCGCCGTCGTCATCACTGCCACTTGACTGAAACGGGGGAAGAAAAAAAAATACGACAGAGTGAGCCAGCGCTGCAGGTGCAGTGTTGCCAACTCAGCGACTTTTCAGACCCCTCCAGCGACTATTTTTCAAAAAAGCGACTAGCGACAAATCTGGCGACTTTTTACGGTGTCACTGGCGGCTTTTGGAGACTCTTACGTGAAAGCATGTATTGTTCCTACTCTGCCGTGGGGCGCCTCCCCCATCCCAACCCCGTTCTCCCGCAGGAGTCCCTCTCAGCGCTGCAGTCAGAGCCGCAGGATGTTTACCCTCAGCGTCCAGACTGCAAATGAAGCGCGCATGCGCCGGGACTGACGGCGCAAATTGATCACAATAATTAAAATAGCCTGCGCTTTGTAAAGTGAAAAAAGTCGTAACATGCAACTTTTGTTAAAGCAAATGAACATGGCACGGAACCACCATGTTTGTTTCGTTTTAAAGTGGGGAAACGTAACGTTAGTTTCTCAGGTAGCTCATCTGATGCTTTCCTTACCTTGTTAGTAGGTTACAGACAGTGATAAGGTTGGCTACTTATTTTACTTTTAATTTCATTTGAATTAGCTTAAGCAGCGTTTATATTTACTTTATAAATAAATTAACTTGCAAATTATGAGGGCAAAGCTTTTAAAGTTTAAATCTTCTGGCAAAGATAAAGTAAAGAAGATCCTGCAATTTATGGAAGTAAAGCAGAATAAATTCCAGCAAGATCAGTAATAAGTCAATTAATTATATGCCACATTCCCATGTAAATATCTGTCTTTGGAGGATGTGTTTTTTAGCACTCTTCTCTCATTTTTATTCCAAATACAATTTATAATTTGAACCACAGGGCTATTTTTATCTCTATGGTTAAGTATTTTCTCAAGTAGCAACTTTAACTGCTATACTTTCCTGTCTTAAAAGGCAGAACTCTTCTAGTCTAAAAAAAACTCCTATGTTGAAATGGGGGGACCTATTGTTTGAGCCCCTTAGGGGCTTTTAAAAACAAAAATGCCTGTCTTTTTTGCGCTTTACGAAATAAAGTACCCTATATTTTGTGGATGTACAGCTACATTTCTCATGTAAGTTTGCGTAGTTTTAACACAAACATTTATTTTTCATATTGCACCAGTACAGTTAATGAGCAACCTGTACTTGTGTGCTTGTTTGTTCTGTCTAAAATTTTTATTTTGGAATAAAGAGTTTAATATAAAAAATATTTTTTGTCCGATTCATCGATTAATCGAAAAAATAATCGTCCGATTCATCGATTTTTAAAATAATCGTTAGTTGCAGCCCTATACATAACCATTATTTAAACTTAGAATTTCATTTTTTTTTAACCTAAAATTGTTTTTACTTCAAATTGTGGTTTAAAAGTTTGAAGTTATCATACTGTAAACACTGAAAACATCCAGCAAATAAAATAATCTCAACAAGCAGACATGAACTCCATTAGAAACCCTGTCAAACGGACAGACATCAGATGCACGTTGTTTATTTGAGAGCTTCTTTCTCCTGTCTAATTATCTTTTCTCAGCTCTTCACACATATGGCCATCGTCAAAGAACAAGAGTTCTGCAGGAGCCTGTTCCCCATCTGGCAATATTATATAGAAGCTCTCAGCATGGAGCACAAGGGGTGACACTGAGCTATATCAACAGTGACAAAAGTATATTGAATAATTATCTTTGGAATTAATACATTAGCCCAAACTAAAGTAAATGTCAAGGGATCAGTAAAGCAGGGGGAAAAAATGGGGAAGGACGCTGCGCTTCATTAATCACGTCTTCCAAAGTAATGTAAGCAGATGAAATGATTCCTACAAAGAGCTGTCATTACAATCAAACCGCTCATTTTAGCTTTCTAATTCACCATCACAATCTTCTTCCCTGGACAGGGGGCAGATAATTAACTCCTTCAGTATCGACTGCTTCCATCAGTCTCATTATTTTGGATTATATAGGAGGGAATCCAACCAGCAGGTGGAATAGAGATACACAGAATCATATGCAACATGAATAATATGGTATTATGTTTATTCACATGGTACAAAGAAGGAAAAATGCTAATTACAGTAGCATATTGCAAACTGAAAAAACAACAAAAAAATTGTACTGAAACTAACTTGAGTTATTTGATAAAAAGAAAGACGATCCAAACTGTTGACCCACTTAAGTGAGGTCAACAGATTAACAACAAACAGAGACCAGGTGAGACAGATCAGCAGCACGAATGTGTATGTGTGTATGTTTTGTCTAAAATTATTTAAAATCTTAAAATAGCAAATTTGTAAAGCTCCATATAGAAAATGAACTAAAATCTATTAGCTGATAACATGGTAAAGAGCTGATGTTTGACTGAAAGATGATGCATGTCTCAGCTTCATTTTCCAGATCTTTATCAACTGCACTCCTTTTATGATAAAGTAAGAGACTGCCCAAAAGCTATCATCATTAGGCACCAGGACAAGGCTGAACGGTCACAAATTCAAAGAAATTTTTTTGAAAAAACTTTAAGGAGGATTGAACTCTATAAATCGATACCTGTTCACTAAATTATGAGAAAGTGTGGCTATTTGAAAGGTTTAAGAGTAAAGTTTAAGGTAAGTATGATTTTACCAACAGCAGTGTGCACAGCTGTGCATGAGAAAAATTCCAAGAAGTTAATTTATCTGATTACAAAAGCAGGCTTTTAAATTTTCATAAATGCTTAATAATGGACAAACGTCTGTTGTTTAGGTTAGTTCAATTCAATTCAATTTATTTATATAATGACAATTTACAAAATGTCCACTCGAGGCATTTTACAGAATCGTATCCATCAAATCAATCAGACAGATTCTAAGAAAAAGTACACTGCTCAAAAAAAATTTAAGGAACACTTTGAAAACACATCAGATTGGGAAAAAAATCATGCTGTTTACTTGTAGTGATATGGAGTGGGTCATGTGTTAGGAACAAAAGGATGCCACATCATTCGATGGAAATGAAAATTATCAACCAACAGAGGGCTGAATTCAAAGACACCCCAAAAATTACAGTGAAGAAATGATTTGGCAGGCTAGGCCAATTTGTTGAAATTTCATTGCAGCAACTCAAAATGGTATTCAGTAATTTGTATTGCCTCCACGTGCATGTACACATGCTTGACAACATCGGGGTATGCTCCTAATGAGACAACGGATGGCGTCCTGGTGTATCTCCTGCCAGATCTGGACCAGGGCATCACTGAGCTCCTCTACAGTCTGAGGTGCAACCTGGCGGCGTTGGATGACTCAAAACATAATGTCCCAGAGGTATTCTATTGGATTTAGGTCAGGCGAGCATGGGGGTCAATCAATGGTATCAATTCCTTCATCCTCCAGGAACTGCCTGCATACTCTTGCCACATGAGGCAGGGCATTGTCGTGCACCAGGAGGAACCCAGGACCCACTGCACCAGCATAGGGTCTGACAATGGGTGCAAGGATTTCATCCCGATACCTAATGGCAGTCAGGGTGCCGTTGTCTAGTCTGTGTAGGTCTGTGCGCCCCTCCATGAATATGCCTCCACAGACCATAACTGACCCACCACCAAACCGGTTATGCTGAAAGATGTTACAGGCAGCATAACATTCTCCACGGCTTCTCCAGACCTTTTCAGGTCTGTCACATGTGCTCAGGGTGAACCTGCTCTCATCTGTGAAAAGCACAGGGTGCCAGTGGCGGACTTGCCAATTCCGGTGTTCTGTGGCAAATGCCAATCGAGCTCCACGGTGCCGGGCAGTGAGCACAAGGCCCACTAGAGGACGTCGGGCCCTGAGGCCACCCTCGTGAAGGCTGTTTCTGATTGTTTGGTCAGAGACATTCACACCAGTGGCCTGCTGGAGGTCATTTTGTAAGGCTCTGGCAGTGCTCCTCCTGCTCCTCCTTGCACAAAGGAGTAGATACCGGTCCTGCTGATGGGTTGAAGACCTTCTACAGCCCTGTCCAGCTCTCCTGTAGTAACTGCCTGTCTCCTGGAATCTCCTCCATGCTCTTGTGCTGGGAGACACAACAAACGTTCTGGCAATGGCACGTATTGATGGAGGAGTTGGACTGCCTGTGCAACCTCTGTAGGGTCCAGGTAGCGTATCATGCTAACAGTAGTGACAGTGACCCTAGCCAAATGCAAAACTGGTGAAAAAGAGTCAGAAAAGATGAGGACGGGAAAAAATGTCAGTGGCCTCCACCTGTAAAACCATTCCTGTTTTGATGGTCGTCTCATTGTTGCCCCTCTAGTGCGCCTGTTGTTAATTTCAATAACACCAAAGCAGCTGAAACTGATTAAAAACCCCCTCTGCTACTTACCTGACCAAATCAGTCCATCTGTTGCAGGGCAACACAAAGGTCATTTTTTTGGACTGTGGAAGAGAGCCGGAGTACCCGGAGTGAAACCATGCATGCAGGAGGAGAACATGCAAACTTCATGCATAAAAGATCCCTGGCCAGAGATCAAATCCAGAACCATTAGCTACAAACAGTGCCACAGTGCAGCCCAGCCATAAATCATGATATTCATTTTGGACCTGAAGACCAATAGGAATATAATCTCTCTCAACCTCTGTCTTTGCACCGATGCCTCCTTTGTGGCAACAATGACCAAAGATTTTTTTGTATGAGTTTGCACCTAAATTTCAGAAATACTAAAAGAGATGTCAAAACTGCATCCCAAGTTTGTTTGAGGTTTGGAAAATTCCTTTGCACCTGGTAAATGTTTACATTTGCATATCATTTACATAAGATCCTCCATATATAAATATATATATATATATGAATAAATATGAATATTATCTGCAAATATCATATTTGCAGATCATATTCTGTAACTTTTTATATGTGCAAACCATATAAAAAATGGTTTGCACATACTAGCTGCTGAATTGCAAACGCAAATCACTTTGGACCTTTAAAGATCTGCTTTGCGCATACAAATATGTCTGCCCCTGCTAAAGACACACAAACCTTCTGAAGATGAGGTCCTATGAGGGTTAACCAGTGAAAGAGAGGGCCACTTGTTCTTGGTTCGTCCTTGTCTAAAGAGACAGATTTATCTTTGAAGTATAAGGCAATATGACTTTGACTGAATCAGGACTCATCCCAGTCCTTTTTTTATAAGTTTGAAAATACATTAATATCAAAAGACCTCTAGAGTCGGAAGGGAAGGAGTGTTGTCTCCATCTGTTCAAACATCTATACTTAACGTGACTGATATTCTTTGTGACGCTAACATCAGTTTGTCATAAGCTGAACTGAAACGCACACACCCAAAACAGACCCCACTCGCTAAAATAGGCATGTTTACATTATTCACTGCTATGAATAAATCACTGCAAAACTCTCTCTTGATTGTGCAGCATATGTGACGGCTAAATTGTGTTCATTTGCTATTCCCAACATCTGCTCAGCTGCAGCCACAGAGGAACACTGCTGTGGGGTGATGTATCTTATCAAAGAAAATAAGATGGACAGAAAGGAAAAAGTTGGCTCTTGCTGAGGGGCTTTTAAAGTTTATTTATCTGGTCTTTTGGAAAAGCTACAAGGAGAAATACCCTTAAAACTGTCTTATACCCCTTTCCCACTGGCTGAAAAACCTGCTTAAACCAGGTAACAATTGGCTTTTAGTGGCAGTGGGAAGGGCTCACTGAACCCGGGTCAAACCACTCGGCAAGCGACCCGTGTTAAAATCGCCTCGACTCTGATCTGCATGTTGTGAGAACATCAGACCTGGGTCGACCCACTTATTTACATGATACCGTTGAGCCCGATGTACGGTAATGTAAATATAAAAGAAGAACCCTTTTTCAGGGAGGAAATGGCGTCTCGTTAGTCGCCCCACTTCATCCTTCAGTCACTTTAAGTCACGTTCCCCTCTCGTCACATACTTTTCTCATCTAATTTTCTTATATTTGCTTTTCTCATCAACCTTACTTTTCTCTATTTAATTTTGTTTGTTTTTTATTAAATTTTAGGTTAATTCCTCCATTTTACAAGTTTTTTCTCTTTTAAACTTCTAATTTCATCTTATTTTATGCCCTACTTACTTTCTTTTCTGTAATAATTTAATAGTTTTTTATTTTAAGCTATGAGTTATTAATTTCTGGTAAAAAATTTAGAGTTTTGTTTCTTTAAAATCACAATTGAAATTTAAATTCATTATTATTACTTAGTATAGTGTAAGTTTAATATATAATACAGTGTAAATATGTTTAGTATCAAGTTTAAACACTGCCCTTTTTACTTCTTATTTTAACCCATTTCTCTCTGGAGCTGAGAGTTTCTTTGAACTCTCCTCTCATCCATCCATCATTTTAAACAGTATTTTTTTTCTTTTTTCTTTTTTTTTTCCTTTTTTTTTCAAAAATTTCTTACCTTACCTTCTTTTTAGCCTCTAACTTCAACATGGTTTATCTTATCTTTAATATTTTTGTATTGCAACATTAAAGTAACCTGATTTTCTTTGCAATTGATCAAAAAATTCTCCTTGGGCAGTTGACAATTCCTTGGAACCTCCCCTTTGTTCTACTGCCCTAGAACTGATAAACCTTTCCCATTATCTACAGGTAATTTAACTCTGCCCGATATGCAATTTAACTCTGCCCGATACACACCAATCCTCTGGTGCCGACCTGAATAACTGGGGGGGATCCGACTCTAGATTACCGACGTCTCAGTAAAATTAAGTACCTTCTGGTGGTACCTACAACCTTCCTCTCACTCTTAGAGAGAGCCTCACGATCCTGTGCAAGGTCTTTTGGTTCACAGGTGGAAAAAAAAACCCTGAATTGCCTTTCTGCTTGCCAAAAAGAAAAGTTATATTTTATTTTGTATGAATATTCTTTTGTATTATACTAATGGTAATGCTTTTGAAATGATTAATCTTTAATTTAGTTAGATTTTTATTTTGTTTTTGTTAGATTACATTTATTTATTTGATTATTTTAATGGAGAAGAAGAGGACTTTTGAGCTAATTGAGTTTGAGCTATTTTTCCAGTATTTGATTTCTAATAATCTTTAAATCTGTTAACAATCTGTTGTTTTGTAATTTCGTTTTTGGAATTTAATTTAAACTGTGACGACCAAAGATTCATCTCACAGTCTCAAAAAAAATGGTTAGTTTTGATCCTCCTGCTGACCTCCAGGGACCTCGATGCCAGAAGTCCTCACAACCTTAACCTTCTAACGTTGTATTGAGGCTGGAAGACTGCTTCCTCCAGGTGGTACCTGACACTTCTGACAATCGCTGTCCTCAGAAAAAATCAGTCAAGGAGAATCCTGCCGACAACGCCAAATTGTCGTGGGAAAAAATTATTAAATTATTCATCCTAGTTAAATAAACAGAGATGGATGGATTTCACTCAGTCGGCACATTTATTCATATCTTTGCAAAGAGAGAACAGTTCATCATACAGCCCTTATGGCACAGCATTCTGCCCTGTTCTGATCTGGGTAGCGTTCGTTCCCCCTTACTTACAACAATGGAAAGTAGTCAGTGTCAAAACAAAACACTTTGGTTAAACAGTAAAATGTTATGAATAAACCTTGAGAAAGAATCTGGTTTGTTATGGGAAGAAGCTATGTCTGTTCTACAAACACCATCCTGCAGAGAATTGTGTGGCCTTGAGAGAGAAACAGACAGAGTGAAAACTTGTATGGTGAGTAAATAGGATAAATTAATATACAATAGAAGAGAGATAAAAATTTTCCGACAACAACACACCGTGTCAGTCCTGTCTGATCTAACAAGCCAAAGTAACTCTGCTTACATTTAATAAACATGCTGCAGCACTGGTGAGAGAGATACGGAGGGATAAAAGCACGAAACATTAAAGAAGACTTACTACAAGCTGGCTCACTTCCATGCTACTCTCCATTGTTAACTTTCCTGATTTCTGTTGCACTGGTGACATCATCAATTCTAACCCAGTGTGATGGCATACCAGACACGCAGCAGAAGGGAGACAGGGGGTATGCACCGATTTGTAGGCATGATGCCATAGAAAACACATCCTACTGGTAAAAACCTCAGTTCCTCCAGCTGAAAATTACTGCAATGCTTTCTAAATCCATGGGGAGGAGCAATGACAATCACAAGCCTCTGGTCCTTCTATAGATTTCACTATAGACACTACTTTGTATTTAAATTAACTCTTGTTTTTTCTTCTCCAACATAAATCAAAATGACTGCTTTCTGTAATTAGTGTTTCCTCTAATGTTGTTAGAGTGTTTCTTCTCATTTTAGAGTGTTTCCTCTAATGTTTTTGTGAACACTTTTTAATAATCCACATTTAAAGCTGCACTCTTTTCCCCCTTAGAAGAGAGAAACTAGTAAAAAAATTTTAACACTGTCTTTAGCAAAATTCAGGATTCCTGACTGGTTGAGCAGAGAAAGTACTGCAGCATCTCTGGAGCTGATTTAACACTTCAAACCCCTGAGATACCTCACTCGATACTATCACAGATGTAATTTTACTTTATCTTAAAGGTATAGTGGAGAATTTTCACAAATTGTTTAAAATACCAACCCTCTCCACCATAAAAAAAAGGCACACGCACAACCATGGGCGTAGGTTTGCATAGGGACCATAGGGACATGTCCCTACCAAAATTTTGGACGGACCCATTTCTCCCTACCAATAATTGGATGTGAACAACATGTTTATAATTTACTATACAGCAGCCGCTTCTTTTCCTCTCGCAGCTTCTCTGCCTGGTAGCTGCAGCTGCCTGCTCTTTCCTGTCCCTTTCACATAGCAGCGCATCAACTGTGCTGCGTGGTTTAACTCTCTGATTATTCTGCCTTAAGTTCCGCCTTCTCTCTTTCTGATTGCGTGTTTTCTAGGCTGTATGTGCGCGCGGGCGCTTGGAGCGCGAAAAAAAAGACGCTAAAATAAATTAATATTGGGCTGCGAAACTAGTCCAAATTTAAAAAAATATTATCTACGCTAAAACAGGCGAAAGCTTCTGATTGGAGTTCTGTAAAGAAGCAGGTAGGGTTGTCACGATACTAAACTTTTCAACTCGATACCGATACTAAGGAAAATATTCGATACTCGATAGCATTTTCGATACCACAAGGATAAAAACAAAGACTCCAAAATTCTACAGAAATATTTTCATTAATAAATAAAATACAATAAATAAATACAAAAAACAATAAAAACAATATTTTGAGGTTGTTTGCTGTGCACAATATTAAGCAAGCTTGATAAAAAACTTATAAAATTAAAATTAAGTGTTCCTTCCTTGGCTATGCTTTGCACACATAACAATGACACTAGCCAAACCGGTTAAGAAACAAAAATAATTATCAGCAGCTGCACCTCTTCCAAAAAAAAAAGTCTGAAACTGAAAAGTACACAGAATTATTCAATCACACAGTGTTCTGAAAGTGCATTTTCCTCTATTCTGCACTTAAGATGAATGACTGCTTAGGTGCCACTGGTAGTAGCACTGTAACGATACTTTTAAAAACGAGTATTGTATCCGGATACAACATTTCAGTATCGATACTTTTTTGAGTATTGATACTTTTGACAACCCTAGAAGCAGGAGAGAGTTTTTTGATTTGTGGAACTTGAGAAATGTAAGTTAACAACGTTAGGATTTCCTTTATTTTATCTTTTAATCAGATAGCCAAAGGCTCCTTAAAGAAGATCTTTTATGAAATGAAACCAGGTGAAACAGAAACGTTTAAACGTTTCCTTTGGAGGAGTTCTGGATGGAGAATATTGACAGAGAAAAACCTTTTTTTTTTTTTTACTTCTTAAATGCTAAATGTTTACATATTTTTTTACAATCTTGGTATAATTCCTGCTCTAAGTGGGTTGCTCTGTCGGCTAAAGGCACATTTTAGTGGCCATATGCTCCAGTTAATGATTAATCAATTAATAAATTAGTTCACGATTATTTAAATAATTTGTTAATATGATTAATTGTTTCAGCCATAGATAAAATACATGAAATTAGCTACACAGAGTAACTACAGCCCAGATGTACAACTTCTAATATTAATACTTTAAATGCTCAGTGTCAGTTCCTCTTATAGTTCCAGTGCACATGTAAATACAATACATTTATTTGCTGCCCCTTGAATGTATTATTTTGCATGATCCAGAGAGAGCATATTAGATTAAAAAAAATAAGAGTGGGGTTTACCTCTGTTTACCTCTGCACAATTCTCTATCTTCAGAAGAAAACACAGGATAAATCCACATATTATAGACTATATTTGGTTAAACAGACACTGTCTTAGTCGCAGGTAAATTTAAATGCAATCCTTTTCAAACTGGAAAAAGTCCTAATTCCACATTCATCAGACCCAGTGATGCTTTAAATATTGATAAACAGCATCTAGTGCATGTAGTGCTTATAAGATTTGTATTAATGTAGCAAGATATGCTGTTCTCTTTAAACAAAATGAGCCCTGAAGCTCACATTAAGCATAAAAAAGAGGATTTATATTTTTGCAAAGGACCAATGAAACTGAAGAATAGTGTCCCTACCAAAGTTGAAATCAAACCTACGCCCTTGCGCACAACCCTGTACCCACTCCCAAGAGGGAACGGCTATAACACATGTGCTAGAGAATGCACAAGCTCATTTCTCCTCGTGCATGCTTCATTTAAAAGTTGCCTCTGCATCGCTCATACAAGCTTACTTTCCGAAAGAAGATTTTTCCCTTTTTTTTGTCAGACTCACCACCGGATGGTGAAAATGGGGACCAGCCTTACGTAAACATATTACCAGAATAATTGACAAACAGGAGGACCACTTATTTTGATGATCCACCCGGAAAAAGATCATCCTCCACTATACCTTTAAAGCGCCATAACTAAATCTCTACTAATGTACATTTGCACCAAGAAGGAAACAACTTTCAGGTGGTGAAAATTCTCAAGCTTCTAATGGTTGACTGAATTATGAACAGTTGCTGTTAGATAACATCCCCTCCCTCCTTTGACAAAATTTCTGACCAACACTCTGGAAAAACTAATTTACATAACATAATTGATCATTGATTTGACAACTGTAGCACATTTCCCACATTCTTTGGCAACTTGAAACCCTGTTATGAGTTTAACTATGTAAAACAGTACTTTTTCATCCCATACTGTAGATTTAAGTCATGGGTATTGGTTATTTGTGGCAATTGTTAATGCAATATTTTGTTTTACAATTCTTCTAAAGGCCCATATGTCTGAATATATTATGAATATGTGCTGATGTGGATATCATTCTTTAAAATATAAGTGGTTTTGTAGATGATTTTTTGAAGTTCCAATCGTTAGCCGTTAGTTTTACAGAACGAAGAAGAGTTGCCTTGCAAAAAGTGTTATTCATTGATAAACAAATCTCAAAGCAACAAGGACCACGATGTTAAGTCACTTAATCTCACTGGAAAATCTATTATAAACCAAAGTATTCTCTGACTCTTTGCTGGGTTTCAAATAGTACATTCACACCAAAGGTGATTCCAGCAATTCTGTCACCAAGTTTGGGTACTATTGCTCATTTGACATTTTTATAGGAATTTGCCTGGTGGACGCAAAAGAAGCTCCTATCTGCTGATAGCCGGTTTTAAACTCAGCATGGCTGACCTGGATTTTTCAGAGCAAGTCAAGGAAACTGGAGCAGGTTCCGGGATAGAAAGTTTGCCAGAGCAAGGCAGAGGCGACAGAAGGGCAGCCTGGTTCTGCTGGAGGTTTCTTCCTGTTAAAAGGGAGTTTTTCCTCTCCACTGTCGCTGCAAGCATGCTTAGTGTGAGGGATTGTATTTGAGTCAATGAGTCAATGCAATCAACTGGTTTTCCTTAGATAGAAAACTTTGTATCAATTTGACTGTATGATCTGGTTGAACTGTAAAGTGCCTTGAGATGACATGTGTTGTGAATTTGGCGCTATATAAATAAACTGAATTGAATTGAACCACTGACAACATAAATGGCATCAGTTTTGCACTTAAACCATTAAACCTATTTCTTTGTTTTTAACAGTTGCACTGTTCTGATACCCATGCTGGTCAGTTTACAGCCACAAATCTTCACATTGAAGTCAGAAAAAGGTAAAATATTAAAATCGAATAGGAAATCACATTCTTAAAAGATTTAAGTTTGAATATTAGGACTTACATGCTCTCTTATTTTTTGCTTTCCAGTTTTCATTTAAACAAATGCTTAATTTCATTCTGTTGACTTCAACCATTCAAGACATGTTACAAACTTCAGTGGGGTAATACTGTTTTGTAATTTCTTTGTAATTCATTGCTGTTTTGTGCTGTTTTGTAATTAATTCTGTACAAAATATAGCAATTTCCTATAAAACAGGAAGACGTGTTAAGCATGGCTCATTCTGTTGTGTTAATCTGTCAGGATTAAGTTGTCTTGATCCTGTTCAAAGCGTGACCTCAGCTATGCAGCAGCAGGTGCTGAGCCAAGTGAAATGGCTTCAGATGATTGATGCGTTTTCAATTAGTCTCAATGTGAGACCTTCACATGTCACTCTCCTTTTCTTATTAATGATATGCTGCGTTAATGCGGTTGTGTTAAAGAGCCTCAGAGTGAGCTGCGTAATTAATGTGCACAGTCTTGACGACATGAGACGACAGGAGTCATCTAACAGGAACTTTAGAGGCTTGACTGAAGCCCCTCATGTCGTTTTTAACTACTTAGTTCATAGATTATTCATGGAGTATGTTCACATGCTTTTACTCAAACAACCTCATACTAGCTGTTAATTGAACTCTAGCAGAAAGAAAAATCTATAAATTCCTGTAAATATTTGTACAACACTTATGATCACTTGAAGATTCATCAGATTAGATTGTTTAAATTACTTTTCTTTTAAAAATCTGACTGATGAATCTTTTTTAATTTTTGTTATTTTTGACTGAGAACAAAAATTAATACTTTTACAGCAAACTTTTGGAAGTTCTTATTGTTCCAAAGGTCGTTTTTTTTTTTTTTTTGTAGATTATGAACTACCTATTCTGGACCCTCGAACAAAAAAAAAAATATCTGTAGGCAATTCTAAATGGACATAGATGAGTTACAAAAGCAGGAAGGATTTGTTTTAGGGCAGGCCATTTCAGTAGAAAAACAAGAAAAAGAGATTAAACGGTCCTGCATGGCTTTGTGAAAACGTGTAGGGGTCTTGGAACAGAACTATATTTGTTCAGCACAGTCACAGCAGAAACACATTGAGATGGACTGTCTTTTTTATGCATTTTACCCTGGTCTAAAAATGTATATCTGAATCCAGACTTGATCAACTAAAGGTATGTATTTTCTAACTTTAACTGATCGCTGAAACAGACCAGTAGTGTGAAGGAGGCAATAGAATTTCTTCTGTCTGTTACTTTGGCAAAGACAAAAGAAAGATAGCACTGTAGTCTCCGATGTGGTAAGACTTGTAGAACTTAGAATCACATTCAAAATCCTGGTAAACACCGATAAGGCCTTTTGATCGCAATTTGGCATCCAAAATTAAAAGTCTTATCACTCCTGAAACCAACTTAGTTGTACCAGGATAATAATAATAATAATAATAATAATAATAATAATAATAATAATAATAATAATAATACATTTTATTTAACAGGGCCTTTCTTGACACTCAAGATCACTTTACAGAAAATACAAGGTGCTAACTGGGGTCCATAAACTAAAAAACACACACACACATACAAACCCCCCCCCACCCCCCACCCCCACCCCACCCCACACACACATATATAGAGCATAGAATCTTCAGCCCCATCTTCCTGCCATAAACTGGAAACAAAGTTACTGATCACACCACTTAAGCAAAGAATTGGATAAAAAAAAATAGGGAAAAAAAGCTGGAAAGTCTTACAAATTAAAATAAATTAGTAAAAGTCAAGTGCAAGTTTATTTAAACAATTGTTACTCTGTATGCTAAATCATGATTTCCTGTTTAAAAAAAAAGGAAACATGAAGCTAAAAGGATATGTTTATTTTTGCTAACAGGACGAGATTGGGGCTGCCAGAACATCAGTACTAAATTAATGTCAAGCTCTCCATGAAGACCGGGGATCAAATTCTTCAATAAATATATATTTTACGGATGCAAGACAAAACTCCAGATTGTTACAAAAGATCATTGTGGAAGTGTGGGACAGGTTAGGTCAGTTTTAAGCCTAAATCCTTTTTATGTAACACAAATATATACTGGTTTATCTGTTTTGCACAAAAATTAGGTAAATTTCTTTGTATAGATTGCAAAGGCATTCTTTTTTGCTTAAGTACAGTACTTGAAAAAACTCTTGGTAAATATATAGGTCTTCATTCACTCTGTAGTAAAACATGGAATTACTTGTTCAAGTTCTGAAAAAGAGGAATTAAGACCAAAAAAAGATAAATGTTTAATACAACATCTTATCTTATATATATTTTTCTTTTTGATACTTCACTTATTCTTGTGCTTAAATCTTGACTGGATATTGTTAGACATTATTTGGGGCATGCTGTTATTATTCATCGTGGTTATATGGTCCTTTATCACAACCTTGGTACACTAAAATAACATGTTTATCTTCTGCATTAGGTTGGCAGGTATGTTTGTTGAAGATTATTGAATCAAAACAGGGGGTTAAAATCTCAAAAACAAAAGAAAGCTGGACAATTTTGTTGTTCAGTGTTTTCATAAGATTTGTTTAGGGTGAAATGATAAAAACCCTATCATACTTAAGAAGCATGAACATACATTTTGATTGTTAAATTACTCATGACAGTTTGTTGCTGGCAACTAATCAAAAATATGACCACCTCAGATAAAGTCAACAAAGGATTACATGCAGGTCAGAGCGTTTAGATCTACTCCTTTATGCAGCACTAAATATGGATTACACAGAGCACATCAACTACTAAATCATTCTAGCTTAACAGCTTATCTGATCTCTCAAAACAAAACCCCAACGGTATAATCAAGCTTTTTAGATAATAAAGCTGAATTAACTAATAGACTTAAAAATGTCATGTTAGCATCTTCGTATTTATAATATTTATGTTAAACTTAGCATATAAGCCAATAGAAGAAGTTTGCATAATAACGTCTTTAGTTATGGGTAGTTTGTTTATACTCTGTAGCCTTGCAAGTCTTGTTATATTCGTAATTTTTGAAAACATCTTTTCTCTCTGGGACCCAAATTGATAAATTATCATTTTTCTTCTAACAAACAGCCAAATGTATGTGGGCTTAACACCTAACTTTTCTTGACAAACAAAACACTTCTCGGTTTGGGCAAGGCCTAAAAAGAAACAGGGTTTTATCCACTTTTGTGAACCATTTCATTTTGTTTAAATCCAACAATTTCATACATGAATTTTCTATGCAAGGTCATTTAAGTCCAAACTTTGAGCATCAATTTAAATCTTTTATATTTTAGTGTGGCAGTTCAAAGTCATGCCTTTTGGCCTCTGCAATTTTCCAGCCACCTTGAAGTGCCTGATGTGGGTCCTGGCAGGTAGAGCCGCTGCATTGTGTATCTGTATGACCTCCTCGCCCATGCCCCAAACTTATAGGGAGCCTTGCCCAACTTGAGGGACATCTTTTAAGCCATCCGCCAAGCAGGTCTTTGTCTTCACCCCAAAAAATAACACCTTTTTTGGCAGATGACATCTTTCTTGGATCATATCTTCAGTGCAGTCGGGGTGTTCACAGACACAGCAAAGGCGACCGCAATGAGGGACTGGCCCGTGTCTCATTATGTTGAGGAGCTGCGTACTTTCCTGGGCACTGGCCTCCTATTATCGGCAGTTTGTCAAGTACTTTGCCACCATCGCCAGCCCCCTGCATTGGCTTACTCAGAAGGGCCAAGCATTCCAATTGGACGAGGAATGTGCAAGTGCTTTCATGCAGCTCCGGTCTACAATCCTCAGGGCTCCTGTGCTTGCTTACACAGATCCTGGATGGCCATTCATCGTGGACTCTGATGCTAGCAGGGTTGGATTTGGCACAGTGCTTTCCCAGGGAGGACAGCATGGGGAACAAGTCATGGCCTACTACAGCTGCTCCCTCTGTTGACCAGAGAGGAACTACTGTGTCACCCATCGAGATTAGGTGCAAGTGAGCAACAAGAATGCTCACCCTTCCATAGCATTGCGAGCTGTAACAGACAACTGCTTAGCAACAATGGACCCTCAGCAGCTCCAGGACAACCAGAGTCGAGACCCAGTCCTCTCCTGAGTCCAGGATTGGGTGGGGTCAGGTGAAAACCAGCATGAGCAGCAGTATCAGCATTGGACCCAGTGACCAAGTCCCTCTAAAAGCAGTGTAATAGCCTTGCCATAAGCGATTGCCTACTCTACTAGCATTGGCAGACTCCCAGAGGTACATCTTCCAGCTTCTGGTGCCACGCCAGCTTCGCCCCAAGGTCCTCCAGCTGGTCCATGGCTTGATGGGGTGAGGCACTTCGGGGTCGCCAAGATTTTTTACTGGCTCCGGTTTTACTGGCCATGGTGTCGACAGGATGTAGTTGTTTTATTTCAAATTAACTTCTACTTTTAAGTTTATGTTTTTTTTGTATTTTCTTGATTTCTTAAGTCTAACAAGTTTCAGGCCTGTATAGAATTTAATAAATGGGGGAATTGTACTCTCTCACAACGCCAAGCTGGTTTGGGTAACTCTTTTTTCCTTAATAAATGATTTATTATCAATGAAGTGTATTTCTTTTTTTAATGAAAATATGAAATAGATAAAACTAAAAGCATAAAAATACCAATAACAGAAATACAAAAATGAATTTACTGATTATTATCTAATAATTCAACCAAATAATTTTTTGATGTAAAAGAATTTGCAGTGGTTAGTTTATTTTATTCTACCAAAATAGTGATCTGCTGTTTATACAAAAAATATTTCTCATTTAGTGGTATCGGGCAAGTCTAAATCAAAGAGATCTATTGTACTTTTAACTAAGGGGATTGCAGTACTTATAATCCGGCTGCTACAAACAACAACAATCTAACAATCTAATCAGTTAGAAATATGTGCCTAAACAAAGGCTGTCAAGTTTGTTTTTATATAAACAAACATGCTCCACATTTTTAATCTTATTTAAATGTCAGAAGACATTTCATGTATTTTTCTAAGCGTTGAAGTATTAATAATGAAGTAAAGACAGGATAAGCCAAATAGCTGCATGCTATATGCAAGAAGAACCAGTGGAGTTAAGCTGTGTAATATCCTAACAAATTCCCAACTGGCCTTTTATTTGTGGTTCATGTAAACGTCTGAGACTTGATAGCAATTGATCCTCGACTTTAACTGCACAGCATAAATCACACTATTAGAGATTACATTATTTCCAGAGAAACAGAATATGGAAGATTAAAAAGGACAGACACTCCAAATGAACACATATGTATTATCATTGCACAATGCTGTTGCAGATTAATTCCCCAAGAGACACCTCAGATCTAATTCTGCACTGGACACCCTCTATGACGAGACAGACGGTTTCGTAATGCGATCAGGACTTAAGGTCTTCCAGGGATTCCCTGCTTTAAAATCTTTTCTGGGTCTGTTTGTGGAAAATTTAATAGATCAGCTTACATTTGGTTTATATGGCATAATATATACTGAGGAAAATAAGTATTTGAAGTATTTTTCAAGTTCTCCCACTTAGAAATCATGGAGGCGTCTGTCATTGTGAGAGACATAATCTAAAAAAAAATCCAGAATTTCTTTATTTATTTGTATGATACAGCTGCAAATAAATATTTGAACACCTGTCTATCAGCTAGAATTCTGACCCTCAAATACCTGTTAGTCTGCCTTCAAAAATGTCTACTTCCACATTTATTATCCTCAATTAGATGGACATTTTTGAGGTCGTAAGCTGCATAAAGACACCTGTCCACTCCATAAAATCAGTAAGAATCCAACGACTACCATGGCCAAGACTAAAGAGCTGTCCAAAGACACTAGAGACAAAATTATATACCTCCACAAGGCTGGAAAGGGCTACTGGGAAATTGCCAAACAGCTTGGTGAAAAAGGGTCACTGTTGGAGAATCATTCGAAAATGGAAAATAGAAGCTGAACATGACTGTCAATGTCCCTCGGACCGGGATTCCATGCAAGATCTCACCTCGTGGTGTCTCAATGATCCTAAGAAAGGTGAGAAATCAGACCAGAACTACACAGGAGTAGCTGGTCCATGACCTGAAAACAGCTGGGACCTCTTTTTCCAAGGCTACTGTTGGTAATACACTAAATTGTAGTGGTTTGAAGTCATGCATGAATGGAAGCTTCTCCTGCTTAAACTAGCACATGTCAAGGCCCATCTTAAGTTTGCCAGTGACCATTTGGATGATCCAGAGGTGTCATGGGAGAAGGTCATCTGGCCAGATGAGACCGAAACAGAACTTTTAAAACGTCATAATTCCACTAACCATGTTTGTAGGAAGAAGAATGATGAGTAGTATCCCAAGAACATCATCCATACTGTGACGTATTGGGGTGGTAGCACCACACTTTGGGGGTGGTTTTTTGCACATGGGACAGGGTGACTGCACTGTATTAAGAAGAGAATGACCAGGGCCATGTATTGGGAGATTTTGGGGAACAACCTCCTTCCCTCAGTTAGAGCATTGAAGATGGGTCGAGGCTGGCTTGTCCAACATGACAATGGCCCGAAGCACACAGCAAGGATAACCAAGGAGTGGCTATGGAAGAAGCATATCAAGGTTCCTGTGTAGCCTAGTCAATCTGCAGACCTAAACCCAACAGAGGATTTTTGGAGAGAGCCAAAACTCTGTGTTTCTCAGTAACAGCCCAGAAACCTGATTGATCTAGAGAAAATCTGCGTGGAGGAGTGGGCCAAAATCCCTCCTGTAGTGTGTGCAAACCTGGTGAAAACTACAGGAAGCATTTGACCTAACCTTCCTAAGAAAGCTTAGGTTCCACTTTGTTTGTGTCTCTTCTATTAGTCTGTTATGGAGAGTGTGATCTCTTCTGCCATCATCAGAGCAAATAATGTAAAGATGCTCAACAAGCTATTAAAGAAAATCATCTCCATTCTGGGAACTCTTTATAGAAGATTTCAGATAAGAATAATTCTTCATAAAATGAACTATATGGGCAGCAGTTAAACATCCTCTTCAGAAGATTGTATAACATCAACAGAGCATCTTCAGTCTCCAAATCCGGATCCAGTAAAAGACAGTCTGATATATAAGATAATTACGGCCTACAGCTATCAATGCATATAACAACTTATTGAAAGAAAAGTCTGGCTGCAATACCCCTTATTTTCACCACAAAGGGTGAATTTTCCTCCGACAAGATATTATTCTTAACATTTCTCATCAATGAAATTTCCCTTTTTAGCTTTTGAAGGAGTTCATAGAATATATTTAGCTTAGATCACATATGTCAAAGTCAAGGCCGGATCCGGCCCTGATTATCCACGGCCCCCTGGATGATATTTAATTACCATTAGAACCGGCCCACAGGCCACAGCTACTGAGACATT
This sequence comes from Cyprinodon diabolis, assembly GCA_030533445.1. Taxonomy (NCBI): domain Eukaryota; kingdom Metazoa; phylum Chordata; class Actinopteri; order Cyprinodontiformes; family Cyprinodontidae; genus Cyprinodon; species Cyprinodon diabolis. The sequence goes on from CM060073.1 coordinate 13,382,263, forward strand.
GCGCGCTATCGTTGCATTGTGGCGAATGTAGTGTTAGTGCAGTTATGTTGCACGCACCAACACTATATTCCCAGGGGAAAACATGATTATGTTTTTCTTTCACTTACATTTTTTTGTTGTGCTTTGCATGTTTGGATTGTTTTGGTTTTTGCTTTTTCCTCTTTGAGTAATCCAAGCTGGGCTGAAGTCAGTTGTCTAAGGATGCGGAATATACTAAGTATGCTCCGCAACTGCTTCGCACAGCTGTCAGCAGAGGCTGATTGAAGCCAAAATAAGCCTGGATGGAGGGAGGAGCGAAGCTGATCCTTCAGGTTAGAGACGGACACGCTGCTGAGCGAGGAGCAGGCTCCTTTTATTTTGGCTTCAATCAGCCTCTGCTGACACCTGTAGTCTTTTTGATTCTTTGGTCCTTTTTGGTAGTGCTCTGCTTTTCGTTTAATAAATTCCTTTTTTAAAGAACCTCTGGCGGATTTCTGGGTCCACTGCCGTAATTCATCACAACATTTTTACATTTATTTGTACAAGACCTGATTTTTCTTTAAAAGAAGTATTGTTTTGTCTGTGTGCCATAGATTTTTGTATTTTATTTTATTTATTCATATTTTTAATTTGAATGGACTCGGGGACAAACTCAAATAGGAGCCACGATAGAGATTACAACTGATTTGATTTTTTTCTTATTTTACTATTTCAAAGCAGTGATTGGTAGGATCATAGAGCAGCACAGTGCACTTTGGGTTTATAATGCATTACATTTTTTATGTATTTATCTTAATACGTTTATCAATATAATAAAACGTTTATTAATAATGTTTATATTAATATATATATATATATATTTTTAAAGAATGTGTTAGGTCTTGGTTCAATAGGCTATGTTCATGTCAATATGTTTCAATAAACATTTAACCAGTCTGGCCCTCGGCTTGTAGCAAATTTGTTTTTTTGGCCCTCGGTGTATTTGACTTTGACATCCCTGATTTAGATGTTTTTATTCGTCATACGCAAATTCTGTGTTTCTTCTCATTATTTGCAACTAAAGTAAAATGTTTGATGTCACAAAGATAAACATTAGGAATTTCCCTACTTTAATTTATCTGTCAGGGCACCAGCATTTTCTTTTAGCCTTTCTCTGGTCAGTATTTCTTAAAATAACTTTCACATGAATCTGTCTTTATTGTATTATCTTATAAAAACTACTAGAATCTGCCAGTCAGACTTTATAAATAAAAATACAAACAAAATTGGGCAGTGAAAGCTTTATAAGTATATCTCTAAAATGAATGCAGGATTAAATTGCCCATTCCGTAATTTTAACCCTGTGTGCCTTTTATAATAGAATAGGTGCGGAATGGTAAAAAAAAGAAAAAAAAGAAAACTGATGATAAAGATATATTTGATTTAAATGCAGTATGGAATCCTGTCATCTTGCATTATTCCCATTCTTCGAATAAAAACACACCTATTATATACAGAATAGTTGGATAAACAAAGAAAGAAAAAAACAAATAAACAAACATTTTAACAATAGCTACTGTTTGAATGCAATCATTGTACTTCAATAAGAACACAGAACACAGTGATGCTGCTGGTGTCAGATCTAATTCAGGTCTGAAGTGTGCCTTGGTATCAGTGACTGTATTTCCTCTATGGATAGGGGGATGAAGGTTTGGTGGCTAACTGAGACGAGGTGCAGAGAGGAGGTCAACATGCGCCCGGGGGTTACCTCAGGTGAGAGAACGTCAAAGGAATTCAGATCTAAAGATTAATTTCTGTACTGCATGGCCATACAGGCCCCCAGGGGCCAATCTCACTTCATCTCAGGATCACTCTCATTCATCCGTTAAGGAGAATGAGATGATCGAGGCTGTCCAAACCGATAGTCCGGAGAGGATTTAAGAGAAGTCAATGAGGATGAAGAGGAGTAATGAACTGGAACAATCAGAGGATTCATTCTGGCATTGATTCATGGAACTGCCTAAAGTTTTATCTGTGATTCATTAACATTATTGCTGATTTTCAGCAAAATATCTAACGACATGAATGTGCATTTATTATGAAGCACCCTGCATCATTTTTGGCACCCCTGATCAGGATTTGTACAAAGCCTTAAAATAAAAGTTTCTGTTCTTGCAGCACAAACTAAAAGTTTTAAATAACAATACAACCTATATTTGAACACATTTATGATTAAGGGGATATTTCCAAATATAGTTTTATTTGTTGACATAATATAGCATATACCATAGTACCATATCTTACCTTTATCACCAAAAGCCCTGTTGTTAGTTGTCTTCTATCATAAATAACTTACGATTGGGGCACACAAAAAGATTCTCTATATATTTATCAACCCTGTGTTATATGCCAAATGTTGTGGATATCCCCAATCAAGCACTGCACTCCTGTTAAAATGTTGGGATTTTGCTGAACAGCATCACAAGACATGACGCTGTGGTATAGGAAATAAGCAACATCAATAACATCCATTTAACAGGAAAACATTAGAAGAAATAGGGCCTGTTGGTTTCTGAAGAATATAGGGGGAAAAAAAACAAACAGAAAACCCCATAAATTGTAACACTGCAGCAAAAGATAGAGCACAAAACACAGACACATACAACGGGACTGAATTAAAAGCAAGAGGCACAGAGACTATATAGTACTTAATTTTTCAAAATGCAAGCATACACTCACCGGCCACTTTATTAGGTACACATTTCCAACTGCTCGTTAATTTCTAAGCAGCCAATCACATTGCGGCAACTCAGTGCATTTAGGCATGTAGACATGGTCAAAACAATCTCCTGCAGTTCAAACCGAGCATCAGTATGGGGAAGAAAGGTGATTTGAGTGACTTTGAACGTGGCATGATTGTTGGTGCCAGAAGGGCTGGTCTGAGTATTTCAGAAACTGCTGATCTACTGGGATTTTCACGCACAACCATCTCTAGGGTTTACAGAGAATGGTCCAAAAAAGGAAAAACATCCAGTGAGCGGCGGTTCTGTGGGCGGAAATGCCTTGTTGATGCCAGAGGTCAGAGGAGAATGGCCAGACTGGTTCGAGCTGATAGAAGGGCAACAGTGACTCTAATAACCATCCGTTACAACCAAGGTGGGCAGAAGAGCATCTCTGAACGCACAGTACGTCGAACTTTGAGGCACATGGGCTACAGCAGCGGAAGACCACACTGGGTGCCACTCCTTCCAGCTAAGAACAGGAAACTGAGGCTACAATTTGCACAAGCTCATCGAAATTGGACAATAGAAGATTGGAAAAACGTTGCCTGGTCTGATGAGTCTCGATTTCTGCTGCGACATTCGGATGGTAGGATCAGAATTTGGCGTCTACAACATGAAAGCATGGATCCATCCTGCCTTGTATCAACGGTTCAGGCTGGTGGTGGTGGTGTCATGGTTTGGGGAATATTTTCTTGGCACTCTTTAGGCCCTTTGGTACCAATTGAGCATTGTTGCAACGCCACAGCCTACCTGAGTATTATTGCTGACCATGTCCATCCCTTTATGACCACAATGTACCCAACTTCTGATGGCTACTTTCAGCAGGATAATGCGCCATGTCATAAAGCTGGAATCATCTCAGACTGGTTTCTTGAACATGACAATGAGTTCACTGTACTCAAATGGCCTCCACAGTCACCAGATCTCAATCCAATAGAGCATCTTTGGGATGTGGTGGAACGGGAGATTTGCATCATGGATGTGCAGCCGACAAATCTGCGGCAACCGTGTGATGCCATCATGTCAATATGGACCAAACTCCCTGAGGAATGCTTCCAGCACCTTGTTGAATCTATGCCACGAAGAATTGAGGCAGTTCTGAAGGCAAAAGGGGTCCAACCCGTTACTAGCATGGGGTACCTAATAAAGTGACCGGTGAGTGTACATGGCAAGATAAGAAATGGTGAGAAGGAAGGTTTAGTCTGAGGTCACCAAAGCTACAGGTTAAAAATGGAAATGTCTTGAGAGCTGTTCTGTACAAAATGTCCTTTTGTATACACTCTGTGTGTACAAAATGGCAATAAAGTCTAAGGCTAAGTCTAAAGTTTAGTAAAAGCCCCTAAAGAGTTAGACAAATTCCAAATAGTTAAACTAGTTAGTGTTCATTCTGATGGAAAGTTGATTGATTGATTAACTTTATTGATCTCACAGTGGAGAAATGTATTCGTTAGATCAGCTCAAATAGTCAAAGGAGAAGAAGAAGGTGCCAAAGGAAGAAAAAGGTGCATGGGATGAATACAGTATATAGAGTGAGTCCACATTTGACAGCTTTTCTTTTATTATTTTTTTATAGTAGTATTATTATACGGGGTTATTGAACAGGGTGTTTATATGGGTATTTATATAGATGGATATTTATATTTATATATATAGTTATTGCACTGGGTGTTAAATATAGAGAAAGAGGTTATTGCACATTCAAATAGTAATTGCATGTTATACATTGCACAAGTTATTGCCGTTGTAGTGTCACATTGTAGAGTCTGGTTGCAGCAGGGGTGAATGATCAGCGGCAGCGCTTCATTTTGAAAACAGAGTGTAAAAGTCTTCCACTTAAGGAGCAGCTCAGCTCCTTTACAGTCTGGTGCTGAGGGTGGAAAGTGTCGTCCATGATGGATGTGGTCCAGAGTGCAGCCTACTCTCAAAGTTGTAAAAATAAATGAAAATCCCAACTGATTTTACCCAGTATTTTTGACCTGAGTTACAAAAACATTAAACCCCCAAAAGCAATAAGAGCAAATCCATTACTTACCTGTTTATTAGTTCCACCTCATTCGATAATCCACTTACCAGTAATCCCTTTGATGTTGAAATAAAAGAATAATACAAAACAGGATAATCACATGGGATGATCATTATATGCATGGTTCAATGTTGTTGTGTTGTCTGAAACAAAACAAAAGAGTTGGGTTAGATGGATTATTCTGGATGTCTGTATCTAATCTAGTTGGATCTGCATTCTGACTTACTTGATAATATTTGACTCTTATTGGCTGCTTTGTTTTTTAAACATGAATAATCAACTTAAAATACTCAACCTAGATAAATGTTAAAAAGCTGAAATAATTTAAATTGTGTAAAGTTTTCAAATAATCTTCAAGGAAAAAGAATGTTAGACTGAAGGAAAGTAGCAAACTCTTCTACAGACACCTTTGGGTGGTCATACTAAAACTCCTGCCAGACCAATGAATATATAATTTCAGTCCTTTGCTGCCAAACTGAAACACATAGAGGAGCACTTTATTTTTGCCATTTAAAGTTTGGAGCCCATTTTCATGCAAATAGGGGACCTTTATGGTGACAAACCATGGAACTCTCAAAGCTAGGTCATATTAATTAATATGAAGTGTGGCCATATTTCCCTGCTGCTATAGCTCACTCATCAAGTTTTACTTGGAATGTGTTTCATAAAGGACGATTCACGACTTGCTCTCAAACTCTGCAGCCTATACGACTGCAATACGAGGACCGATGAATTCATCCATCAGATTGATCGCCAGCATTCCACCAAATGAAAATGATTATCAAATTACAGTGGCCGAGCCTTTAAGAGACCCCATAAGTCGTAAAACATGCAAGGTAGAGCTTCTCTGAACCCACTCAATTAAAAAGTACGAGCTAATCGCTTCTACATGCTGTTAGTTTGAGTTATGATGCTCAGTGAGGTCTTTCTCTTCTGGTACTCCTCGGTCTACTGTGCAATTACTTAAGAGCTGATATATTACGCCTTTAAAAGTATCACAGCTTTAAGTTCCGGTGACCTCTTAAAGTCCGGTCGGGTAAAACAGAAAGTTGGACAGGAGAATATTTTCCTATAAAAAATGTTCAGAAGCTGCATTTAAACCTTAATCTATAAGCTTCCATCCTGTAAGCAGCCTGACATGAGTTCTTAGTCTCTGAGATAAATATTGATATTAATCAAAACCTGAAAACAAATTAAGCCTCTTTTGTTGGCTATGTTTGTTGGCTATGTATTTTTTTTATCTTTAATTACACAGAACCCCATTTGGATTGCTTCAGTAATTGTTTTGTGTTTTTACGCAATTTACTTTACAAATGAAGAGGATGATAGGGAACACTATCACTATGATAGATACAAAAAAGCCTTCGAATTATTGCAACAAACAAACAGTTTATAGTCTATTTAGCTGCTCAATATACCCCCACCGCAAAAAAGCAATACAGATAGGTTGGAATTTTGAATGGTGAAAAGATTAAAATGATTGTTTTGTCTCAAAATTGTAAGTCTAGAAATAAGAATTCACATTTAATGAAGTAAGAAATCAGGGAGGAAGAAAGAAGTGACCCAGTTTAACAGGCATATAAACCTGACTAAAGCTTTTCAATACACACCTCCCTCCATCACCTTAACCCTAATACACCTGTTTGTCTAATTTCTATGGCCCCAACATGTCTATGAGATATTTTGATAAGGAATGGAGCACTGTGCCTCATACTGGTCTAGATACTACAGCAATCAGAGATTTTTTTCCCCTCCTGCTCTGAGGACTTAGGGACTCTACATATGGGATTGAGGTCTTTGAACATTTTAAACTTTTTTTTTTTTATGACTCAAAGTGGTCCCAACTAATTTGCATTTAAATAATTATCTTATGTCTTATTTTGGGTTTAATATTTTTAATTGGTGTTTTTTTTTTTAGTTTTTGTGAAAATAAAAAAAAATTGATAAATTTTCTTACAGACTACCATGCTCTGTGGATCATATTTAAAAATGGTTCAGCTCATCTTATGCTACTACACCTGTAATATCCAGCCGAGGTGGGATGCTACTCCATTAAATGAATATCTAACAGTCTTTTTTACTACCTGGTGCATTCAAGTTCAGCTGTGCATTTAAATATTTGCATTAAAGTAAATCCAAACAGAATACCTTGATTCTTTTTACTACTGTCAAGAATCACCAAGGTGTCATGCAGCAGATGCTAAATTATGTTGCAATATGTCAAGCACGCGACAGCACCTGAAGGAGGCAAAGTTGCCTGAATCACACTCTGTGTGAATAAACCATAAGGCTGAGCAGGGTAACACTGTGATAGCAATATTGGTAGATATTGTGATTCCATAATCCAATATCCACCATCTACTGAAACAAAATATGAAAATCAGGGGTTGTTCAGTTTCACCTGTTAGCACATTGGCGGATGCCCCACAACTCTTAATATGTATCCAGACTCTTATAAGGACTGTGACTGCATTTCTCAGATCCGTACATTTCAACTGATGAATGATTAGTTTATTACATGACACAGAATCATTTGAATTTGTCATGAAATGGGACAGATGGACCTAATATTCAAGGTGAGACAGTCAGTAAAGTTCAAAACGTTTATTAAAACAAAATAGACAAACAAAACCAAAGTAGGCTTCTGTGGATCTGCAGACCTGCAGCGACCGCAGGGTGGCGGGGGTGATACTGCCCAATTACTGACACTCTGGAGGGAAAAACACAGGTAAGTGACCACGATCAATGGACAGGAGATGATTATCGGAATTGATTCCATTACCTGGTTTAACAGTTCAGTCCATCCTCTCAATCATAGGCAGGATAAGCCAATGCACTGCCATCGAGACGCTGCCCTGAGTGTCCCTGATACTGCAGCCCAGGAGAACATGCAGGAAGCTGATCCAGGTCAGGGAAAAACAGATCAGGCAGGAACAGTTCCGAGTCCGGAGTCCGACCAGGGGTTCCGATCCACCAAGGAAGAGATAGATCCTGGATTCCAGGAATCCTCAGAGCATCTAGGCAGGTTCAGAGTTGGAACAGGTCCAGAAGCGTGCCCAGACAGAAATGACAGATGCAGACAGGCAGGATCAGATGCCGACGGGCAGGCTCAGTGGTTGAGGGACAGACACAAGATGTGGTACAGGGATTTCTGCAGGAAACTTTATACTGGTCTCCTCTGTGGAGCCAGGCTTAAGTGAATAAAACTGACCTTTTTCCTGTTTCGACCCAAAACCCTGAGGGCTCCGCGAAGGACCAGGACACAATCTGAAGACAATACAAACACTAAAACACTCTAAATCCACTGGCCACCAGGGACGAGGACACAAACCTTGGGACTAACTGAAACTAACAGAACTGACAGGCATGAGAGAAACAGAACACAAACAAACAATCATCTGGCCTCGATAGCTGGGCTGATCCGAATATAAAGGAACAGACACAGGTGGATGAGATGATAAGTAGGATGCCAGGCAGAGTTGAGCAGGTGAACTACATGAATGAGGTGAGCTACCAGGGCAGATCATGACAGAATTGGGCGTGGTAGAGCAGAGAAACATCATAATAGCATAATAAATAAAAATAAATATAAATTCCTTTTAAGTTAAACCAATATTTAAAAAAAAATTCAATTGGGAGACTCTAAAAGGTCAGAGATAGTATGATGTAGTCATGTTGCTGTATGTCCTTGTTCTAAGTCCTTCTATCACACCTCACTGCATGTATGTGAGGTATGAGGGACTGCTATAGACTCAACATCACAGTCCTCGTAAATACTGTGCTCATCCAGGAGGAGCAAATCCTGCAAAGTAGATAAATCGATGCAATCTGCTGGTTTTCCTCTGATAGAAAACTTTTAACCAATCTGAATGGATGTTCAGATTGAATTGTACGCATTAAGTGACCCTCTCATGACATGTGTTATGTTGGCATTGTATAAATAAACTGAATCAATTAAAAAAAAAAGGTTTAATGTGACTTTATGAGATTGTTTAGTATGTGTAAACTTCTGGCGTCAACAAGAAGCAATTGTTGCTGATGAAGTGTCTTCTTTTTTTTAAAATCCCATTCACTGTAATTATAACTTTAGGCAGTCAACATGATACAATGTGATATCATATAATACAATACGATATAAGGTCATATAAGAAAATACTTTGGGAAAACTTTTTTTATGAAAAGGAGGACAAGTTACCATCCCATCACATTGCAAAACAGAGACATTCAATCATGCACACATGCCTAAAGACAACTTAGAGATGACAATTAACCTAACAGTCATGTTTTTTGTTCTGTGGGAGGAAGCTGGACGGCCCACTCATATACAGGGTGAACATGCAAACTCCATACATAAAGACCTTGGTCCAGGAATTAAACACAGGACCTCCGTGCTGCAAGGGTACAGTGCTACAAACTGCACCATTTTGCTGCCAAAAACCTACAGAAAGATAAATAAATTTATAATTCCTTTGCTAAACCTTGTCTGTCTCAATTTGCCCTCCAATTTGTAACTCAAAAACATAATTCCTTTGTTATCTTAACTGTTAGAGGCTTAGACATTCTTGACGTCCCAGTTGAAACCATTCTGTAGTTTGTCCCTAGAGCTTAAAATGACCCTAATAATTAAACGTAACGAAATGATGATTAAAGCATAGAGATTAAATAGTATTGTCCATTTTTAACATTATTCTACATCTGGCTACAATGCAAAAGATCCCAGGATTCACCGCATTTAGCATTAAGTTTCAGGTGTTCTGCAACGACTCCATCCTACCTACATCTCAACACATTAAGTTGGACTACTGCAATCTGAGCTTTTAATTCCTGCTTTTAGTGAACAATCACAATGATCCTACTACTCACAATTTTTTTTTTACCTCTTGTTAATAACAAGCTTTGCTTTTAGTACTATCAGAGAAGTCAATGGGCTTTGTGTAAAACTGTTCATTTCTGAGGAGAAAAACAACAACAGTAATTCCCTGAAGTTTTTATCTCATTGTTTTTGACAGATACTTCAATTACCAGCATATGACTCTGGGGACAAGGTGACAAACATGTTGTTGCCTGTGTGCACATGAAATTGTTTGTTTTCAACTACCAGCAGGTTGAGATAATACCTCACAGCCTTCTGGTAGATCAGACGTTTCGGGGAGGGGGGGGGGGTCGGTCTTTAGTCCTGCCGCCACCTTTCCCACTGTCACTGACCTGTGGACCAATAGAAGACCAGAGAGAGGGTGCGTCACCCAGCACCTTTCCCTCCTCCACTCTCTCCAACTCCCCATTCGTGTCTCCCCTCATTCACAGAGGATCAAGCCTCCATAATCCCTGGATTTTATATCCACCAAAACAGCTTGGGCCCATCAGCAAATTGCGATGGCATATGGTATAGGTTTATGATTCATCTGGCACATGCATAGCAATGAGAGCTTCATCATCCGTGGGCAAACACCGGGAAAATATCATAATGTTAAACGATGCCAGCCATGGAAAGAAGTAGCACCAGGCTTGTGGGAGGGCTGTGTTTATTCGGCCCAGCGAGCACAGCAGCTCAGGTTGTAAACATCAGTGCAGATCGGAGGAGATTATGGGGCCAAAACAAGGGAAAGGACAGTTCAAGAAGAATGAGCATCAAAGGGAACAACAGGGAGTTCAGAAAGTTGAAGTTTTCTTCCAGCTTCAAAGAAGGAACAGATGATAAACCCCAGGTTCAGCGGTTCTTATAGTCTCTGTTTTATAATTCTTATTCGGATAAGGGAAGGAAACGAACACTACATATAATGAATATAAATATTGCCTAAATGGGCAAACTGATGTCTGAAGGATAATACTGACAACCAGAAGGGGGCAATACAATTTAACTTGACCGTCTAGATCAAATGATTTTTTATGATATTTGTTTTCTGACACACTGTGTGGAAACCCTACTGCTTACTGCTTGGGCTCCTCAAGTGGAACCAGATCCTAGACACATAAATCAAGGAAGTTTCTTCTGTAGGCCAGCCAGGCTCCTCTCTAGAGAAAAGGTGAGGAAAAAATGATGGGAGAGACTAGAATAAAAACAGATATTATGTGGTACCCTTGGGATATTCCAGGAGGAAGTATAATAACATTTTCAAAATTGTAATGTTCCAGGAGAAAACAGTGGGAGCATTATAAGATTATTTGAAACTGATTGGAAAGCCACTAACCTGTCTAATCATGGAGACAACGGCAAAGGTTTATTTAGCTTACTTAGGACAACTGATCGACACTTTTGGTCATAATTTAGTAATCAAAATGTAATGAGCATATGAGGAAACACATGGACATTCAAATGATATTGCTGTTTAAACCCTTATTGAAATAAAGGTTGTTTTAGCTTTTTAATCAACAGTTCAAAGATGTAAGCATGGCACACCATACAGGCCATGTTGTTACATTTCTCTTTAGTCAGCAGTAAACACATGAAATGATCAGAAATCTTCATAAAGACATATTGTTTAACTGAAAAAGAATCTGTCCCTAAATGTGCCAGACCTCTACCTTTGCTTATCTCCATTTTCCAAGCTGAGTTCCTCCAGCTTATTATGGCAGGCTCCCAGCAGCGGAGTTCTTTGTTCCAGCCAGGTGCACATCAGGGAAGTTCTCCCTCTGCTCTTAAGGGATCCCACATCCAGGCAGCACCTGAAAACTCAGAGATAAATGTTACAACAGTCTGTTTTGCTGCAATTTGGGTCTGATGTCACCCACTTAGCTTTTGGTGAGTTTGCAGCTTCTGGTCCTGGGTCATTAGGCCTTGATGGTGTCTCTCTGATGTGAATTGGCTAGAGAGGAGTCCCCAAAGAGGAAGAGAAAAGCCTGAGAGAGTTGCTTTGTCCTCAAACCACTGTACACTTGTAGGAGTGTCTTGTGGTGCCGTCTTAGGGGCAGGTGTTGTAGAGCAAAGTCAGCTGCACAGCAAAACTATCATCTTCCTAAACCCCATGGATATCAAACATTGGTTTCCAATATCGAAAATTATTATCATGGTTTATGGCACAAGACTGCACTAGGTTAAACAACACTGTATCTATACCTATACATAATAAAAATTATTTTTTGTGTTTTTGTCTAAGTTTGAATAAGTTGTATCTCCTGGAATGTAAATAAATGAGATAAACACTTTTTTATATTGATAACCCTTCTATTACTACATCACAATCATTTATGTTAAAGTGAGATGAAAAGCACTTTTGATTGCAACTGTTTGTTTGACCACATTGACCTGAATTGCTCATTCTCCCACAGTTTTTTGTATATACTTGCTCGTTTGATTCCAAACTGATACTTTATTGTTTCAATTACATATTTTGTAAAACCAACTAACTTCATTTACAATAATCTGAATAGAGCCTTCACAAATCTTAAATGCCTGAGCATGCATGAAGGTTAAATATGTGCTCTCTATAGAAGACTTTTGATCAAAATCCAAATGTTTGGAGGCAAGGTTGACCAAGTTTTCTTAAATCAGCAACATTTGCAAAAATAATTTAGTGCATTCCTCAATGGGTTGAAACATTGCTGCTAAACTTAAGTTTCCTATTTGTTTCCTATTGGTTAAAACATTAGTAAATGTATACATAGCCTGTTAGATGTTCGCATAACAGCCCTACACTTGGGTGTAATAATGTGTTCCATTAACCTTGGGACCTGGAACCAGGAAGTTGGAGTGCTATAATCTCTGGATGCTTGCGTTTTCCATCTATGTACAGAACATGACCACTGCTGACACTTCCACAGTCATTGCAAAGACTGATACACCATTCTATGTATTATTCCAACATCAAAGTACAAATGGAAAACACTGTAAAAACCTTCACACTAAGAGACATGCCTCTGGGGCAAATCTGGAGTGGGAAATGCTTGCATTGCATAGTATAGCAATAGTGTTTTTTCAGGTTAGCATTTTATTTTCAGTTAGTTGGTAAAGTCTCACAAGCACAATAGAGCAAGAAGGAAGTACTATACGCACTAAAAAGGCTTCTTTTGGCAATGCAAGGACCCATAGATGAAGGGGTCTGTGTGAATGAGGGAACAAGGTTCTGGTCCCATATTAATTGGCAATCACGTCCCCGTTGTGGTCTGGAGCTCTTATGTTTTGTGGAGTTAGTTTGCATTTTTACTTCACTTGCAGTTGTATTTCTACTGTCATTTTCCTTTTGCATCATTTTTTATTGGGTTTTGTATTTGCAGTTCATTTGCTCTTTGCGATTTTGGGACTGCAGCATTTCTATTTTGAAGCATTTTTCTTCTGCATGAGTTTTGTGTGTTTGTCTAATTCTTATTTGTTTTCAAGCTCGATACTTTTTTTTTTTTGTTTTGTATGTTTTTGCATACATTTGCACCCATCAGTCACCATATTTTACATAGACCTATGTTACCACCTGCATGTTTGATTTGTAATTAAAATTGTATTGCTGTAAAAGCTTGTGAGGTCCCTTTCCTTTCCTCGTCTGCACAGTGCATTCAATGTTATCTATCAGAAATCACAATCAAACTCCATCATGGTTTGTTGAAGATACCATATTTTGACTACATATTACTTTTTTATGTAAAAAAAAATCTCAAGCCCCCTTCTGTAGAGTTTACTCAGTCCTTATTAGCATCAGAACTCCTCACAGCTTGTTCACTCACAGACATGATCCACTACATTAGCACCATTTCCAAACATCTGCTGGAGAAGTCAGAGGCGATCTGCTGCCTCTTCTGCCCGGGCCTCTTTGGAAATGTGACATGATTACACACAAACACCTCCAGCAAATGTTCCTTTCTGGCTTCATTAAAGACTGCTGCTGGCAAGGTGACTTGACCCGGGTCCACAGCAGATCCACCACCCCCAGCTGGGTCAGCCCAGGCTGACACAGCTCGCTGCCATTGGCTCAAAGTGTTGTCCATCAGTTTGGGTATGGCCCTGCCTACATCGGCCCATGCTAAGAGATGATAGCCATGCTGCAGGTTTATCATTAGCAGGCTCCAGACAGCCTGCTGACCCCTCCGGCCGGACAGGTGATCTCGCTTGGCAGTCTGACTCAACATATGACCCTGTGGAGCTTCAGCTCCCATATTGTGCCATCATTATTTCATACCTAGCAGCGGCATCACTGAACTCAGAGTCAGGTGCAAATGCAGTCTGTTTTAAAGAAGAGGGGGTTTTCATGTTTAGTATTAGGTGGGAAAGGAAACACTGTGCATGTGTTAGCCATCTGTAATTTTCACAATGTGTTTGGCTTTATTTCATACCGGTAAACACAACATTTTATTTTAATGTTTAGTGAGAAAATAACAAATCCATACTGAGAGACCTCCAGTGACAAAAGCTACAACATTTTTAAATCAAAAATGTTATTTTATTAAAAATAAAATCATTACAGCAAATCTCTAATAGTTTATTTAGAAAGTTATTTTATCCATTCTGTTTAAATTCTCCATTCATTGAAAAGTGCACAGAAACTCATGATGTTTGCACTGGAAAAAAATCAAAATCCAGATAAGCTCTTTTATCTTAATATAAGTGCATTTGTTCTTGAATTGAAGAGGTAAGTGAGACACTTTGCAAATGGAACAAGACAATTTACATTTAAAATAAGAAAAAACAATTGAATTGTCTTATTTCAAGTGCATATTATATAATTATCTTATTTTATGAGTAAAAAATCAAATATCATTGGCAAATCATCTTATTAAAGCCAGGCATACACTGTGCAATTTCTCAAATGTTGCACGCAGCTACAGCTCACATTGCATGACGACACTGCAGGGTTTTATCGTACAGTGTGAGTTCACATCTCACGATGTATGTTCTCACACTGTGTGGCCCGACGCTCTGATGCGATCTACCTGCTCAGACTGTACGTCTAAAAACCACGTCGGACTCAGCTCCGCAGTGAGATGGCGCTACTCAGACTCGTCTATCCGGAAGACAAATGAGTAGAAGAGGAATATGAGGCTCACTAGAGTGAAATGTGCTGCCTTGGCAATTTGGTGATAAAAGCCCTAAAAAGAAAAGGAGACGACGTATTTGGACTAAGACATGGCCGAGCGAACGTGGCTACCACAGTCTGTCAATTTACAGAAAGAATTCCATTTAACTTGCACCCCCGCCATGCTTTTGTGTTTTCATCTGAGAGGTAGAAGAGGAAAAAAATCCTTGTTTGCACATGTCCACTGAGCAGTTTACCTAAGACGGCTGAATGAATTTCAAACATGTTTTTCCTGACCTTACGATTCCTGATCGGGAGGTGTTCGTGAGAGGTTGATCGCCCCTCGTTACCCCCTGTACACTACAGGGGGTAACGATGATGCACGATCGAAAAATTCTGGCACGACTGGAAAGTCGGCCCGAAAAGGGCAAAAAGTGTATGCCCGGTTTTACCTACTCAAATAAAGGGGAAAAACAATTAATTTAAGAAATGTTGACTTATTTCTAGGTTGTTTTTGCAGTGTGGATCATTTTAGAGATGTTTGCCTGTTTATGTGGTTGAAATAGAGTTATTTGATTCTTTAGAATCCAAAAACCAATGAGAAGAAACAAAGATAAACCACCATGACGATGTTTTTAAAGTGCAATCTTGAAAAACCTAAAAGAAAATAAAAATGGACGAAAGGAAGGGGGAAAAAATGCTTTATTAACCTTAAAGGTTCTTATGAATACACCATGCATTAGAAGTACTAGGAAGAGCATTAAGAGATAAAAGTGTTTAAGGAATTTATTTTTTACCCACTCAATGCTAAAAAAAAATATGAATACAATGTAACTATTTACACATTGCAACCATTTTATTTTATTATTATCATTGGGATTTAATGACAGATACTGGGTAATTGCCCAGATTTCGGAACAAGAAATTCATTTTTTTGCATTATTTACAAACAGAACTCTAAAAGATGTGACAAGAAATAATATTTGATGCCCTTGGTTTGATACTTTGTACAATTCTCTTTTGCTGCAATTGTAGTCATTTGAAAATCAGTAGGAGCAAGTAGCAAAGGTTTAGAAAGATGTTTCTGGATATTCTTCACTATTCGTACAGAAGCACAGTGCAAGGTCATAGACTGAAGGCCTGGATCTCAGCTTCTACTCTAATTCCTCCTAAAGGTATTTTACAGGGTTCAGGTCAAGGATCTGTACAGTCTGTTTTACTTCATCCACACCAAACTCTCTCATCCATGTCTTTGTGGATCTACTGTAGGTATGTATATTGGTGTAACACATTGGTGGAAAATGAAGGGCCCATCTCCAAACTTGTTTCATAGATGTGGGAGCATAATATATTTGCCCTCTTAGTTCCAGTGAAAGGAACTTAAGGGCCAAGTCCACTCCATGGAGAAAAAAAAAAGAAAAAGAAAACTAATAACTTTCCACAGTGTAGTCAAACAGACATCCTCCTGCAAACATTTAAACCAATACCTGTCAATCAGATCACAATATAGAGAAGCTCTATATATCACTGCAGAGGACAGACCTCCACTGCTCTACATCCAATAGGTGGTTTACTTTACAGTACATCACTGCATCTGACTCTTAGATTTTACTTGGTGATATATGGCCTAGGCACAGCTGCTCAGCCATGGGAACCCACTCCATGAAGCCTGCTTTGCATTGAACTAATCTGAGGGCCACATAGAGTTCAGAGTTCAGTAGTGATTGTGCAGACATTTGGCCAACTCTGCGTGTTATGCTCAAGGGCGCCGTATTAGGGGGAAAAGTTAGGAAGATTCTAAGGGCCATTGATTGAGGCGGGGCCCAATAGAAGAAGAAAAGATATGTCTCAATAGATATTTCAAATATAAAAAGAAAATCCAGGAGTAAAATAAATAATGATAGTGTTCTCCCTTATTTTTCAGCAGTAAACAGTAAAAAAAATCATGAATAATTTGACCATCCAAGTTTTTAATCCACCAGTTTATGCAACTTAAAGTTAATGTATATTTAAATTTACAATAAAAAAACACTCCGGCTTCCTCCCACAGTCCAAAAACATGACCATTAGGTTAATTGGCCTCTCTAAATTGTCCTTTAGGTGTGAGTGTGTGCGTGAATGGTTGTTTGTCCTGCGTGTCTCTGTGTTGCCCTGCGATGGATTGGCGACATGTCCAGGGTGTACCCCGCCTCTCGCCCATTGACTGCTGGAGATAGGCACAGCACCAGTCACGACCCCACTCGGGACAAGCGTGTCAGATAATGGATGGATGGATGAATGGAATTGATCTGAATTTGACAAGATCATTTGTTGTGTCCTCTGCGTGGTCAGACTCAAACAGCACTTTTGCTTTCCTTTACCATATTCTCTGGACTATAAGCCGCGACTTTTTCCCACGCTTTGAACCATGCGGCTCATACGAAGGTGCTGTTTATTTTTCCTAATCACCAGGGGGGAAAAGTCAAAGTTGGAAATCAAAGAAGAAGGGCCTAATTTTTATTTAGCACAAGCAAATTCTATAAGAAGGCACGACAAAGATTTTAACATTTATTTGCTGGAAAACATGGTAATAATGACCTTAGTCTTGTTACTCTCTAATTAAAGCCAGATTGATGGAGTGCACAACTAATAGCTTTCTTATGTGTATTACATTATTTTAACAACCCCAAAGTCATTTAATTCAATTATGCAAAGTGCACTGAGAGATTTAAAATATTGTTTAATTAATAACTAATTTAAATTGCGTGCTATTAACATTGTAAACTCAGAAAATGAACTTTCGCTGCAGGCATTAACTGGATAATGAATGAACAGATTCAAATAAGATTTAATTAATGACAAATACACATGATTATTATTAACTGATGGAGGGCATTAGTGTACTTGGTGAGACCCCATGGAAACTGAAGCTGGACTATAACCCAGGACCTACAAGGCCACAGTTGTGGCAACAAGAAGTCAGTAACACTGTTGTAATTTAGAAGTATTTTAGAAAAGAAAAAAAAACATTCCTGCCTAATGTCGGCTGTATGATTGACATGCATTGGTTTCCTATATCTTGTTGTTGTCTTAAAATATCTGTAAACCGTCACAGATAGACAGCCTAATCATTTTACAGCAGTCCTAAATCTTTACCAGCAGATATAGTATATTGGGCTTTAAAATTCACAGGAAGCTGGTGGAAAAGAGCATCAAGATAAAGCTCTAAAATCCCGAACCGTGGAGCTCTCCTAATCCCCCACCTGCATTTCCACAGCCGTCACCGAACAGCAGCCCCTCCATATCGCCTGAGAGGGGGATTTACTTGTAATGCTCTCAGAAATACAATGCATAAAATGGAGTGTCAACTCTAACAAGCTGTTCTTGGGGGCAGCCTGTCTGGCCTCTGCATCTGACAGGGTCCGGGCTCAGGCTCAGGAGGTTAGTGGCTGCACAGCGGTTTAGCATTTGATCCCACAGTTACCCAAATTTCAGAGACAACTGTGCAAATTGGGATAACCTGGGAAGCCAGACGGTGCTTTTGGAGAGGCAACAGCTGCATAAGCCCATTCCCTGGCTGCAAGAGAAACTTTATCAGGGGAAGTAGAGGTTGAAATTTAATGGTGGCTAAGCTGCCTCCATGAAATTGTGAAAACAGAACCTTGTGGCACAGCTCAGGGTGGATTTAGGAGTTTGCTTTGTGGTTTTACTTGTCATAAAAATAGAGGAAAGTAAAGACTTTCTGGTTGTACCATGGTCATGTGATTCTTTATTCCAAACTGGATTTTTTTTTTTTGTCCCCTAGATAAAATTTTGAATAAGTTCCATTTTCAAAGTCAGATCCACTCTCTTCAGGGCTGTGGATTTTACCAACTTCAGCCATAAAAACTACCTCATTTTTTCAGCCATGTAGGTCTTTTGTATCATATTTGTGAATTTTCCTCTAAGATAACTTTGCAGGAAGATATTTGCAGCCCCTAAGCTTCTTCCAACACATAACATCTTTGGGGTAAGTCAGCTTAGCTTCTTTATTCTATTCTCAGATGTCTTTTTCATCTCCAAACTCTTCTGTTTGTTAAGCATGCAGCATGCTATATGAACAGGCTCTGGTGTAAAGCAATTAAATACACAAGCGATTTTTATCTGTTGAAATTATAAAACAGTGAAAGTGTGCGGTGAGCATTTTGGAGAGGATAAGCAAACCTTCTTTGCCGTTCTGGAATACTTTTCATTTAGTATTTTCAGTTACACTGTGACTAAATCACTGTGAACTGGACATAAATGAAATATGTGGATTTGCTCCTAACTTGTCATTTATTTTACTTATTTTTAGGAAACCTTGTTTAGTGTTTTTTCTTGAATTTCCTATCCTTCATTATTGTTTTATATTTTTTTTTATCAAACTCAGGGGCAGAGCTGATAGCTAATAACAGGTATAAGGACCAGAGTTCCATCATAATTCTGCTCAAATAAAAAGAAAAAGTAGTTTTTAATTTTTCTTCCTTTAAAGCAACAATATCTTCTGTGTCCTTTATTATAAATAAAATAAATAGTAACATTTTTGTAATAATGTTATCAATGCAATGTTTTTATTATTTTGATTCATGGAGTTTTCATGTTTGAAAAATCTCTAAGTAGTTTTAAAGTACAAAAAAAAAACACAAAAAGCAGGAAGTTTATATTAGCTGGTTTTTCACTCTGGTTGACTGCCTTTGTGTGTTAACACAAGAAATACATCCAGATAAATTGTTCTCCTGCAAGCAAGGGGAAAAATGTTAAAGTCTTTTTCAACCAGCTGGTTAGCAGTGCACAGCAACAGGTGGGTAGGGGCCATGTGCTTTTAATTTAATTCTTCCAAAGAAAACTATTCCTAGTATCTCTTTCAAAGGGTTTTAAATTGCAGAAACACCATTAAAAAACAACTTATTAATTTCATGACCATAACTTCATAAAACCTTGGATTGCCTTAATACTGGCGGCAAACCCATTCCTACCCTGCAATTAGAATAATTTAATCGTTAATGATTACATATGTACTCAGGGGGGTACAGTTAAGCTGGAAAAGTTTTTTTTTTTCTTTTTTTCAGTAAGACACTCTTTTTCTTTTGTTAAATATTTTCGAAAACACGCCCAAAAAATGAAAGGAAGGAGTGAACAACATTTCTAAATATGCAATTATAAGCTCATAGCAATGTTAAAAATCTGCCCCTTTAGGCTTTTCTTACCTGCCACTCTTGAATTGCTTGGGTGTGGCACACTTTTCTATTGGTGGTTTCCAGCTTTCAGTGCTGCAGATCCTTATTCTCATACTGAAGTAGAAACACCATATCCATTACCTCTTACATGTCCCAGCACAGATAAACACAGAAACCAGACAGAGGTTTATTTTCCTTTACAGGAAGAACTGAAATGTATACATTATTTTATAATTCCATCTATCCATCCATTTTCTTACACGCTTGTCCCGAGTTGGGTCACGAGGGGTGCTGGTGCCTATCTCCAGCAGTCAATGGGCGAGAGGCGGGGTACACCCTGGACAGGTCTTATTTTATAATTAAATAAGGGTTTAAGGGTAAAACACATATAAGAATGTGTACAAATAACAGCAGAGAACTTGTAAAAAAATCGTATGTATTACAGAAAAGCAAGGTGAAAAATCAACCCATTTTGATTTAGTTATGTTAATCTTTCTTCTGCAAAACAGTTCAATATAATGCAACATTATGTCAATTTTTAAAAACTTTATATGTCACATCAAGCTTTTTCTGTAATCACGTTTAAATTATCTCCCCTATATGAACATTTAGGTTATAATTAATATTCAAAAAAATTCTAACATCTAACATGGCTATAAGAAAAAAAAATATCAGTGTTTGAATCTGCATCAGACACTAGAGTTCAGTCCATTCATTTTGTGAGAAAAATCAAAACAAATTTTTCCTGTTTTCTACTCACTCATCTCAGACCTGCATGATTCAGAACTGCTGTTGATTTAGAGCCTGATATTTAAAGCTTTAAATTAAACTAAAAGTTTATGTATTAAGTGAACACTGTCAGAAAACACAGATTCCTCACACCTTTTTCATAAAATCAGCTATGAAGAGGTGCATGCATGCCTATGGTTCCTTCAGAATTTTATTTGCAAGAATTTCACAATGATCTCAGACAAACCACCACCTCAGTGAACAGCAGTTACAAGTTGCCAAATTGTTTGATTAAAGCCCTAAAAAATGCTGACATGATTACAAACTGGACCAGATTTTAGTTCATCACAGTCGTCGGATCGTTGTGCTTTGAGCAAATAAACAAAAAAGAATTGTTCAACTTTTCTCAGAAAATAATCAAAGCAGATTTTCTTCACAGCGGCTTATTATTAGGAAATTATTAGGACTGCTTAATTTGTCAGGTAAAACTTTTCTAAATGTGATCGTTTTTACTGCCTAGCTGATAAATACAAAGATGAAAATAACAGCAAAAAGTAAAACTTATTTACCTCTAAACCTGCTTCACTTGAATGGATCAGGTTTAAAGGAGGAATCTTGGGTTTGGGGATTAAACACAAAGAGGAAGGTATTAAACGGTGGTGCCTGTTTTCCCAAACATGGGAAAGAACAGATGGAAGTGTTAGGTCTACCTTTTTTTATATATTGTGTTTAAAGGTTGTTTTTTTAAACAAATAAATTTTACTTGATGTGAATATTTTAGGTTTTATATTAGACATCTACAGAAATTCTAAAATGTAATCAATTTGCTTGCTTAAATAATTTTTTATGAGAAAGTTAAAAATAATTAAGTTTAAAAAAGATGAAAATTTTGTAAAGGTCTTTACTCCTTATATTCAATTTCTTTTTAAATAGATATATACATGTTGGGTCTGTATACATCTCCTTTAATTACTGTGCATGCTTCTCCTGAAATATCAGATTTTTTTAGGCTCAATTTTCATTAGGCATATTATTTGTATTAGAGCTGCAGAGCAGAAAAGAATACATGAAGAAAAGACACTACCTTTGCTCAGGAGCTGTTGGTCTTAACTACTGGATTTTAAAGTTTGTTTAATTGTAACCACCAAGGCTGCCAGTAAATATAAAACCTTAATAAACACAACAAACAAATGTCATGCTTTACATAATTTTCAAGACTTAACTAAGTCTATTTTATTCGTTTAAAATTCTATAAACCTTATTTTCGGGGAAAAGAGGGATTTATTAAGGACTATGATCATCTTGCTATGCTGATTGGTTACTATGCAGGTTTATGCAATGCAGAAATAAAAACAAGGTTGTCACAACATAAACCAGTTCATATATTTTACTAAATGCAAAAGCCTGTTTTGGGGGCGTTGAAAACCTTGAAGGGATTCTGTGTAATTATTTTGTGTATTCAGTGCCTCTGGTAACTGACCTCACCAGGAGAGAGACTACACATTGTCCACTCCTCCGTCCACACACACACACCCATATGCGCACAGAACAACCACGTTCACTGTCGGGCCCTATAAATCTGTAAGGGCCCAATTAAAGATCGCCTTCAGCGTGTCCACCCCTACCAGCACACATGTGTTAATAAAGCGACAGAAAAAATAGAGGAAAAAAAAGGACAAAACCCACTGTTTGCTTTTTGTGTTTTGTGTATTTGACACAACAGATTGGAGTGTAAAAATCACTTAAATGCATATAAAAACAGTGTAAAACACCCAGAAATAAGCTTTAAATAGCAAAGAAAATTAAGAAAGAAAAAAACATGTTTTTTTTGCTGTTACATCAGCTTCTCACACATGTAAAATTTGTGTGACTGAAATCTGGTTTGTAAGGTGCGAATAATACATAAAGCTACATTTTTACAGATGATATGATTTTTATAAAAGGCTTACTATTGAGCGGATTGGTGTGTAAGGCAGAGAAAAATAACAAAACATGCATTGTAATCTGAATTTGAGAATCATTGCAAATGTTAACACAATATAAAAGTTGCATTATGAAATATGAGCATTTCATATAAAAGAAGTGGAAAAATACACAAAAAGAAAAAAAAACTCAATAAAAAAAAAAAAAAAACAGAAATGTATGATTCTTCTTCATTTGTCTAAGAAAAGCTATAGGTGTTACCACAGTGTGCAATAATGTGTATGGAAGACTCAGTGGGTGACATGTTACTAGAAGGGCTGGTTGTGTTGTGACTGCCATGTAAATACCTCATTAG
The DNA here is from genome assembly GCA_030533445.1 of Cyprinodon diabolis. Taxonomy (NCBI): domain Eukaryota; kingdom Metazoa; phylum Chordata; class Actinopteri; order Cyprinodontiformes; family Cyprinodontidae; genus Cyprinodon; species Cyprinodon diabolis. The sequence continues at coordinate 13,405,146 of CM060073.1, forward strand.
CCCAGGTTAATAGCATTCCAGCACTTAGTGGCAACATAAAGCAGACACCGCCTACGTGTTAAAATTTCAGAAAGAGTCTGACAATGAACTAAATGTCAACCTGTAAAATTATGCAAGGAGCTAAAAGCGTTTAACTCAGACAGAAATACCAGCACACCCCGAGGATTCGATCTGGAATTATTTATGTCCTTCCAATCAGTAAGGAGAGGAAACAAAGGAATAATTAGACCGCGGTTAGCCGTCCACACTCTCGTGCCTCCCAAATGTGAGATGCGCACCCATTCCCCCTCAAACTTGATGGTTGTTGAACTTATTTTTAGTGTCATTTGATAAGCTTCCCTGCTTGCATGGAGACATCCCACTGACCCAGCCACTGGTCATTGTCTATACCGCTTCCCGTCAAAGCCGGCACGCTTTGTCAGGTTTCGACTCGAATATCCATTCTGCATCTGAAGTACGGTATCCGAAGTGACTAGATCATTCGAGCCTTTTTCTTCAGCTGCTGCCCCCTTTCCTCCCCCACAGTGTTTCCGCTCACACTAACATCATTTAAGATTGGCGTCATGACAGCGCGCTTGAGAAGTCCACAATAAATATAAATATATAACCCCAGATTTTGGGGATGTCCGGGTGGAGGGGAAGAGGGATGGGGGGGCGATGGGCATCATTTGTAGAAATGAACAATACTTATCCGTCCGTCGCATCCGTTGCTTTGGGTTTGCGTTTTGGACGTGGTGGACCGTCACCACGCCGCCGTGTCCTCTTTTTGTTGCTGTGGATAACACAGTTATGGGTCATTCAAAGTCAAAAAGGCATAAAAAAGGAGACAGCCAAGTCTTCACAGGCTGCTGCTTGCTGTTGCCTTTAATTATTTTAATTAAACTTTGATATTCCGGTGCTGGGGGAACAGGCGAGTTGTGACGAAGGCCCGGGAGCCCTTCGGAGGATTGAGACTGAGCGGCAGGGAGTACAGCTGTATCTGTAGCTTAAGTCCTAACTGATAGGCCTGTTTATCGGCAGTGATGTGCTACGCCTTACTGAGCAGAGAGCAGACTGCACCCAAAACAGGGGCAAAAAACACCAAGCGCCATGTCAAGGTCTTGAAGGCATCAATCCCTCAAACGTAGCTGGAGATGGTCCCGGTCAGAAGGCTGTCCTGCGGTCGGATAACGCTCTATTAATTTTCTTGTCCCGAGCGCATAATAAAGGGATGGTATGTGTAAAAAAAAAAAAAAAAAAAAAACTAAATAAAAAAAAAACTAAAGGGCAAAATCTTGGTGCCTTCCAATACCTTGGGGCGTCCTGTCTACAATTTGTCATGTGTGTGCACTTCTCAGTGATAAAATGACAGGATGAGCCAGTCAAAGGGCAGCCGCCGGGCATCCAGCACTGCTGAAGTTGGAGAAGAGTCGAGATGAGACATTGCCAAAAGGAAAACGGACTTCTGCACTTGTGAGGCCCACTGGGATTATTCCGACTTCCACGCCAAAGGCAACAGGCCCCTTCCTTTCTTTTTTTAAAGATAGTTTCCGTCTGTGTCCATGAAAAGAGTTTTTTTTTCTTTTTTCAGAAGGCACAATATGGTCAGAATATGTTAAGCCTTTGGTGCACATGAAAAGCTAACAAAGTCTGAGTGCTGAGCTCTGAGGCGCCGTGTGCTTATGCCCCCCCCCCCCCCCTTTTTTATATCAAAACAAAAACAAATCTGAATAAGAAAAAGGTAGGAAATAAGTTAAGGGATTAACGGTAGAAAATTAAAAATGTTAAATGTGCCACTCTTTATGCTGCAAAGATTCAGGGGTAAAAAAAAAAAAAAGAAGAGGAAAGTTTGAGTACAGAGTGAGGCCCGGTAGACGTGTAGTGATTCCAGCAGCAAGAAACATTTTAAAAACCATTATAACCCTGATTTTCTCATCTCATCCACAGTGATGAGCACAAGCTGGTTCTCAGACCGTAGTTCTGCTCCCCTGATGAGGCACACGGCTGAAATTCATACAACGACCCTGAAAATGACAAAAAAAGAGGAAAAAATTAGCTTTAAAAGTTTGATTTTACTTTATAATATCTGGTGTACATGTTTGACATTGCTTTTTTTTATTCTTTCTTTTCCTTTTTTCAACAAAAAGAGAAAAATATAAAAGCAAGAAAGCTGTGGTGGCAAACAGATTATTTTATGACCAGTGGAAGTTTGGAGATTATTACTTCAAATACATGAAATGGAATCACTCTATATATAGCTAAACAGTTGAAAACAAAGCATTAACTTATGAACCTGCTTCATCATTAATAAAGTCTGTTTCTTCATTTCCTTTTGCAGAGAGAAAAGCGAAGATCAGGCTCCTGCTGCTTGTCTGAGCCTCTGGCTGCAGCTCACCCACCAACAGTAGGCTGACTGACATCAAGAGGGAGCTCTCACACAGCGAATCCTCTGCAGCCCCTCAACCAAATACACACACACACACACACAGACACACACACACACACACACACACACACACACACACACACACCCCTATTCTGATTCCTCTGTGCATTGATGCTCACTGTAACCTGATTTCAAACAACACTAACCTTCCTAACCCTAAAATATATCTATAGATGTCTGTAAGAGGATCTGAGATAAACTCGCTACAAATCCTTGAAAGCAGTGTAATAGAAATTTAGCCAAATATTAAAATAAAAAGATCCAAAAATTTAATATTGAGGCAAGTATATGTGGGTAAGTGTCACTTTTCAATTTAACCAACTTGAACAAAAACTTTTTTGAACTGAACAAAAACTTTTTTTTCTGTGAAATATGCAAATCTTCTTTAAAAGCAGCAAACATTTTAAAAATGTGACTTTTTGAGATGTGTTTACAATACAGATATTAAAAACAAAATAGAATTATAGCTCAAGCTCAGGGACACCATTAAACACTTTTGCATTAGCGCAAAACTTTAAAATTGACATAACATAGGAAAACTGACGTATTTGGGTTTTGCTTATCAAATATCCTACAGTGTACATAAAATAAGCAAGTAAGATGAAAAGGTTAAAAGCATATCTTACTTTGAAAAAGCTACTGATAAGCATCTTAACAACTGAAAGGACATAATCAATAGTATCTTATGTGTTTATTTTAGCTAAATTAGCTTAAATGTATATTACTGTGAATGTTTGCAATTAGACAGAAAAAAATATATACACTTTGGGTGTGGAAAAGTTTGAGCTTCGAATGCATATCGCAATGAACTGGAATAAAAAGGATTGGATTAAAACCAACTTTAATTTAACAGAGGTGGAAGGAGTTGTATATATATATATATATATATATATATATATATATATATATATATATATATATATATATATATATATATATATATATATATATAACTATGAATATATTTTTGCAGGAACATTGCTCATCCTCCTTTAATAGGCCTAAAAGACAAAATCAGCTCCAATCTGACCTTTTCCCTGAAAGTTAGGGTCTAATTAGACAATATACAATGATAAAGATCAATAGACAATGTCACCGTCTGACCCAGCAATCTCATGGATTAAAGAAGACCAAACAACATATTTGTGTGATGTCTTTAGTAACAATACCAAACATTAAACTAAAAGTGACTCTGAAGGAAATGATAAAACATGTATAGAATTATGCACCAGCTTTTGTTCTTGGTGTTGAAAGTATTACATTTTTTCTGGATCTTAGGTCAGGTGAGTTTTTGAACATGCTTGCTGTTCATCTTTATCATGTATTAATCCAGCAATGTTTCCTATATATATATGGAGGCCTGAGCAGGTTGAATTCTGCTTTTTAAGCAGGAACTTGTGTCTGCAGGACCATCTGCCACAGAAGCACATTTGTAGAAAAAGAATAAAATAGTAGATCTTAATTGTGATTGCAGATATTGGACTGACTGATTGAGTTTGATCTGGCACTGCATTTGATTTGAAAGAATTTGTTTGCTCATCTGTGTGCACAAATTTGGGCGGCACACCTGCTTCATTCTTTAAACAGAAAACAAAAGCACATTCTTTCACATTTAAACCTCCCTGATTCCCCGTGGACGCGTATCTACTTGGTTACCGAGGACAGTCACTGTCCGGATGACGAGCTCCTGAAGGTTAAAGTCTGACCCACTGCTGCAAAGACAGAGTTCCTGCCCGACAATCTGGCTCAGGAGCCGAATATACACTGACCGACTGTGACGAGGGCTTTAAACGAACTGGAGTATCTTCCATTTCCCGTTATTTGGCAATGCTGGTGGGTGTCTGATAGAGGGGTGGGGGCCCCGCTCCATCTCTGCATGGTAAGCCCCTCGACGTGTACCCTCTGCAACTAATCTCACACAGTCAACAAATAAGGCACATCAGATGCTGTTTTGGCTGCGGCCATCGCAGCGGCTAAGTTCAGTGGATTTTACGGGTTTAACAGCGCAGGGCGGGGGCTCAGCGGAGGCAGAACGGCAGGCGAGGCGGGGGGTATCTGCTGAGGGGGGTGAAGCAGGTGTGCCACAATACGGTCAAACCCATTCCAGCTTCTCTGTTTCTGGGACAAAGGGGGGGGGGTTCAACTTGGCAGGGAGTGGTGCTTTGTAGCCAGGGCCGTGTTGGAGAAGACGGGGCCCACCTGTGCCACCCAGAGTGAAAAAACAGTAGTCTGAATATGTCTGTGTGGATCATCAGAGAAAATTCATCAGACGGACGGAGGGGAGCGTGACGGGAGGTAGACGGGTGGATGAGTCAGGTGGAGAGACAAGACAGCGAGAGGGTGGGGGTCAGAGGGACTTTTCCAAATGAGGGCTGTGATTAATAAGGTTCATTACAGACACTCCACTAGCTTCCTGTTGGAGCTAATGGGAATATATTAAATGGCCACATCAAATTAAACTGATTAAAGCCACATCTATTCTTAATTTACAAGAGAGGCTCAACATGGCACCTAAAACTGAACACTGCAAGAAGCTCTATGTAAGAAATAGCTTTAAATACATTGATAACAAAAAATGATATATAATTATACTTTTAATTTTAGATTATGTCTGTTAAGCATTCCGATAATTATATACAGGCTGAAGAACTTTAAGCCGTTTTATGTTAAATACGAATACATTTTGTCACAAAATCCATTTTATCATATAAGATGAACGGGTATTAATTCATGGAAATAACGTAAAGTGTTGTTACAGAATACAGATTTAAATATCCAAAGATTTTGAAAGGAAAGTCATCTAACGTTAAAAGTTTGAACATATTTAAATCATCTCTAATATTTTAGAATCCAGAAGAAAAAAAACAAACCTTGGCTTGTTCATGAGATTTTTCCTATGCAGCAAACTCAGCTTAAAGGATATAAGTTTATACAAATTTTAATTTATGGGTTTCTTTTTTAGCAAATTTGATTTTTTGCTTTAATTTACTTCATTTTTGTTACCTATAAAGAACATTGAATTGATTTGTTTATGGATGATTCTATATAAATATGCTGGTTCTCAAGCCTGGATAAGAATATAAAATACAGTACATATGTTTTTGAAGGTACACTAGTCTACCACTATACAAATCTTTCAAAAAGTCCTTACAAGTATTTGTATTTTTACTTTTAAAGCCTTTATATTTCCAGATTGCCTTGGTGGCACTTTCAATATAACAAATGCTTGTTATGTTCTGTCAAAAACCCACACTGGTTCTCTTTTTTTTAACCATGGTCTGTTTGTCATACCTGATAAAACTATGCAAAGATGGCGTTGAGTGACCTGTGGTGTCTTGGTACCCTTTAGCTAGATGTCTGTAATGTGTGTCAAACGGTTAAAGCCTGCAAATGATGCATATTCATTGCATTATGTGTGATTTAAAGAACCGTTCCAATTGCTGCTGTTTGCAAAGAAATCAAAAGTATTTATTAGGTTCTAAGAATCTTACAGCCTAATATATAGTTAAAATAAGCAGTAACATAATGGGACCTCTTCTAAAGAACCCACACAGTCTATGAAGTTACTGGCCTTCAGGCTTCAGTTCCTGTCTGAGCAACTTTAACAAATCTTCCAAAGAAATCAAACATTTTTCACTTTTTAGGAGTAAGAAAACTTTTAGAGGACATTAACATCTAAATGAGTTCCCTCCTTTAGTCAGCTTAACAACAAAGTATCCTGATTACCTAAATCTAATTCACAATTACACTTTTCAACGCATAGAATAACTCTGAACTCTTCCACTAATTAATTAATAAATCAATCAGAGTGAATCTATTGTCTACTAGCTCAATAAATCTGTAATTTGTATCTGTTTGCTCAGAACAAATTTGAAATTAGTCTCCTTCAAAGTGTTTTTTTTTTGGAAAGAAATAGAAGGAAATAAACACAGCCGATTCAGTATTAGCTTCTCTCCAAATATTTGTACTGGCTGGGTGAATTAATTGACGGTATAGTGTGTAACATTTACGAAATAAAAGACAAAAGATGGTGGAAAGAAGCTTCTATTTAGGTTGCAGAACGAATCTCCCATCTGGACTGGAGTGTGAAAACACTTGCAAGCATGAGAGTTGTAATCCAGTTGCAAGATGCTTATTTTGCAGTGATAAGCTTCAGGCTTTGAAAGACTTTATTACCAGAACAGAGACTTTTTTTCCTCCACATTGGAGCTTCGCAGCCCATACAGTATCTTAGTTAATCTAGGTTTTACTAAATCCAACCGAAACAGAGCACTTGCACAACAACTAACTACTTTTTCTAACTCTAAGCTCTTGCTTTGGAAACAATTATTAAAAAAATATACAATTATTATAGTAGATTGTACTTGACTGTAGCTAATAGGTCTATTAATTGGTGTGTCAACTATTTGTGTTTTCTGCTATTCCAGTTGCACACAAACATAGATGTATAAACGTACAACCAATTAGAGCAATCAGAATTAGGTTTGATTGCCAGGTAAGTGTTGGAGAAGCACTGATCCTATAATTACATTAAAGATCGGCTCCGATCATGACTAAATAGTTGCATCGGATATTGGATAAATGATGCTGATCCAGCTCTGCCAATACGTAATCTTGTAGAGCACACATAGCAGCTGGTGATAATTTATGTCTTACCTTTTCTTTTCTAACAATGTTTATATCATGCATGGTATCTTAACTCACATGGTAAGGTATACGGTTAATTCATTCAACAGTATCATTGGGTCTTTATCAGATATAGCCCAATACGCTAAGACCATGTATCAGTATCCGACTGGATCAGAAACAAATGGATTGAGCATCTTCAGTTAGTGTCTATAACCAGGAATTTGACTTTCCTTCCACTTTGCTCTCAGTTAAAATAGAAATATTTTTCTTGTAAATAAGTATACATGCGTACATGTTTCAACAAAGAGCAAGACACAGTTGCATTGTTCAAATAGTCACGGTATCAATGCAAGGACTAACTTCTGTAAGTAATGCTTAGTAGGGCTGACAAGACCGTAAACTCCTTAACGGTCTATGACCAGGAAATGTGGACATAATACTTTCCCCTTTTTCCTAAAACTGTACAGGACCTAGAAGGAGGACAGGTAAGCCTTGATGATGCCCTCTGGTGACTATGTATGCATGATCCACTTTTTTTCACTTTCAATCAGTTTTACTTGAATATAGACATCTGCAGATCCCAATACTTTCCTGGTACCAGAGCTCTTTTTACTATGTTGTCATTACTGTTGATTTTACAGGCAGTAAAAAATCCTTCTCTAAAAGCAAGTATGACATGTATGAGGCCCCGTCCACACGAAGCCAAACCCTGGCCTAAACGCACAAATTTTTCACCAAACCAGCCTCTCATCCATACGAAGCCGGCGTTTCGGGGGTCTGTAAACGATCTTTTTTTTATTAAGCCTTCAGAGTGGGAAGATTTTGAAACGCTGTTTTCGCGTTTCCATCTTTAAGCTCTAACCGCATTTTTTTTTCTTACACGCATGCGTCATAGCGTCGCCTCTAAACATGCATGCGCGACACAGTATCACAACAACGATGGCGCCGTACTGTGTTGAATGGTTGCTGCTCATGCTACTCACCCTGCTGTCGGGCTTACAACAGAATCTTCTTCTTCTGGAATATCTCCAGGAAGAACAGAGCAATATCGACAACATAGTTCAGCACCTGAATTTGACTGAACCACTGAAAATGGACCCGCAGGGCAACCATGTATAAATATTAGTGCGCATGCCCAACATTTCGTCGCCTATTTTTGCTTTGGCACCACAGCGCCACTTACATGCCTGGCATACATTTTGCAGCGTTTTCATGCATTCGTGTGGACGATCACATTTATTTTACGTCTCCGTCTTTACGACAAACGTTCTGGAAAATATTAGCGTTTCGTGTTGTTTTGACTTCGTGTGGACGGGGCCTGAATGTTCACACATATATCCCATAAAACAACTTGAGATCAGTAAAAGGTCAGAAAAGGAAGTCATTAAAACTGTTAAACATACATGTAATTACAGTACAAGTTCTATCCGGCAAACAAATATGCCACTGAAAGGGTTCAAAATGACTAAATGTATTAAATCAAAGACAGATATAGATGTTGTTGAGGATGGTGAGAGATCCACCCTCATCTCTGCATTTATGAGGAAGTTAAGCTGCTGGTGGTTTTAAATAAAACAGTAGAACAGCTGATTCACCTCCTGACTTTATGTAGAGTTATTTCTGTCCGGGATCAGACCAATGACACAGGTAGGTTGGCCAAAATTCCACTATAAATATTGGTTATAGTATTTAACCGCAAAATTTCCATATTGTTGCAAAAACACATAAAAAAGCACAATGGGTCGAAGTTAAGTTTATCATCATCATCATCATCATCATCATCATCATCATCATCATCACCATCCGCAGCAGCATGAAGGAGGTCCTACCAAGAGCTGGTAGGGAGACAGAAACATTGCTGATGAAGCAGGACACTATGATCACTCCTCTGAAACAGTTTATTAACGCCTAAATTAACTTAAAATGCCGAAATCTGTCGGCAAAACATGTTCCCTTTTATTATCCTGGTGCCTGCAGTTTGGATCATGGACATTAAAAAGGCTCTCCACCACCGAGGAGGCGACCGGGCAATAGGCTGCTGTTGAATGGCATTTCAAATGACAGAGCACCGGCGGTATGTGGGGGTCTGAGCCCCTCTGACAGCAAAATAATATTTGAATGCAGGATCGTAATCTTCATGAACTGACTGCACAGATGAAGTTTTCATGTGGACTTTCTCACTTAAAAACATATTAAAACTACTTTATGCCCACTAGGGGTGGAACGGTTCACAAAATCCACGGTTTGGTTCGGTTCACGGTTTCGTGGTCACGGTTTTCGGTTCGGTATATGTTGATTGTTAGGAAAATCTCTAAGCTGACATGTTGGTCGTGTTGCTGTTAGCATAAACCACACAATGCTTGCACACTGTTGCACTTTTATCCACAACTTTTTTTCCGCCGTCATCGTAGGTCACTCTAATTGCAAAGTGGTCTCATACAGCAGACCTATAAAGTGCTGCTGGCGCGTCTTCCAACTCCTGTTCTCTTCCACTCGCCATACCCACACAATTCTCCACAACGACAGATTTTTTTCTGCTACACTATGCTATGCTGCTTCGCTTCTTCTTCTTGTTTACTACTGGTGGTTGGTTTTGGTCACAGTACCGCCACCTTCTGCTCTGGAGTGTACACGCTTCACCTATGAAAAAAAGGAGTAGCGCATGAACCGAACGTAACACACGTGAATTGAACCGAGACAGTCGAACCGAACGGTTCGGACGGTTTTTTAATAAACCGTTCCATCCCTAATTCCCACTGATCACAGCATATATATCTGCCATTGTTACAGGCAAAGAAAGGATAGGGTAGCTCCAACCCAAGGAGCATCAGACCCACTTTTTCCACTGCACAGCCAAAACATCAAAGCTGCTTCAGCCACGCGTCAGAACTAAACTTGTACAAGCATCAATAATGAATCAGCATGAGCATTTTTGCTGCTCTTGCTGCTTTTGGTGTGAACGTAGGATCAGTTGCAGAATCTTCCAAACTGTTGAAGTCTGCATATTACTTTTTTGAATTTTATTTGTTTTCTTTAGACCTCAAAAAGGAAATATTCCCATCACAAGCTGTGAGTATAGAATTTGTTTTGAGAGGAAGGAGATGGGGATATGAGGGATGTGGTCAGTCCATCTGAGTTGATGCAAGGAGAAGCTCCCTGTTAGAAATAGGTGATCAATTCTGTACTCTTAGAGGCACTGCCCATTCAAAGTTGGTACTACTGTACACTACTGTATCCATGTTAACTTAGCTGGTATCATGCTTTGGTACAAAGCTAGCATGTTTATTAAGAGTGCTTTAGAGTATGGCTCCACTTTTCATAATACAATTCAAATTTCAGTAGCTGCAATATTGGTGATGCAAAGTGCAAAGACAGCAGTAGGAACACTTTTTAACATCAGGAAACATCAGTTTAAGTGTCTGAGTTTTTCAAGGCTTAAGAGCACATCATTTTAGACAACCTCAGATCTAATGTTGTAATTTTTGCATTTGGCACCGTTACCATGCCTTCATCCGATAGGGACTTGCTATTGATACAGCCAGCAGCATGGGTGAGGCAGCCAAATTATCATCATCTGCTTTAGGCAAATAAGCTCAAGTTTTTAGGATGAGGGTAGCACGGTGGAGAAAATAGGTAACATTAAGCACTGAACCTGATTTCAAAGTACTGGGCATCAGAACTGGAACTGCACAGGTGTAAACGGTACCCATCCCTCCTCACAATAAGAATCATAGAAAGCTGGAATCTATCTTTGATATCCACATATAAATTAACCTTCTCAATTTTTATGTGTGATAGGGTTTTAGAAGAAAATTGCCCTTTTACTCGCTGAATCAATATGATCTAAACTCTGAGATTTTCAGGACCGTAGTGAAGCCGTCTAATATTTAAAGGCGTTATTTGAAAGTAACGGAAGTGAAATCATCATCTTGACAAGTGCCAAGTATTCCTTTTAAATATCAAGTTAATAAAAAACAACTTTATGCAGTGTTGCCGTCGCCTTGGAAGCCAACCCCCCCCCCCCACATGACATGTGTTCTGTTTTACTCCGTGTCCTCGGCCACATATTGAACACATTAAAAGTTCAAGTTGGAGGGAGAAGCACAGCTGCACCGGGAACAGAAGAGAGAGCCAGGGTGTGAGCAATTCTCCCTCCACAAGGCTACTGGCCCTCTTCTCCAAGCCCCTCGTCCACACACCCATACACACATACACACACATAAACACACACACACTGCCCACACAGCACTGCCATCTGGCCTGCTGGGAAATCAGAGCCACCTGAGACTCGGCCAAATTCATGATGCTCGCTGACAACTCAGGCATTCTACGGATTGTAAAGAGATGAATAAAGATTATACAAGCACATAAGGTGTAGTGAAGGAAAAAATGAACTCTCCACACAACTGTTAATATTAACAGGCATCTTGGAAAATTATGAAAAAAAGTTACTTTTATTCGTAAAACCAAAGTCACACAATCAAGCAACCACCCCTCATTAAAAGAGGGTTTCTGGACATCTCTTCTGTTTTACTCCATGAATATCCTGCTGCAGCTATCTAATTGCAATTAGATACAAAGTGTTACGACAAGTTTGTTGTGTTTTCAACTTATAACTTATTATATTATGTGACGTCTTTAACCAGAGGTGCATAATAACTAGTAACATTTAATAATTTACTTGAGTACTTTTAATAGTTATACAGAATTGTACGTTTTACTCCTACTTGAGTGAAAATAGGATAAAATATTACTACTCTTGAGTACAATTTCTGGCTACTCCATCCATTTTAACTTCACTTAATGAAAACGAGCTTGTTTTAAACAAATATCCACCAATAAGCTCTCTTCTTTTTTGTACTCGAGGCTATTTGGTTAAATGTTGTTATCCATCTGCAGAGTTGGCTGAAAAAAATTGTATTCTATAATTTAACCAATTTAAAATATTAAATTGTAATTATCATTATTTTGTAAGTTTTATAACTATTTATACTACTTGTATTCTTAAGAGTGTTGATTACACCAAACCTTTTATTGTGTTGTTTAAATGCAGAGTTTGCATATTACCTATTTTGCTCAATTTTATAATATTTGTAAAAATTTTGATCTGTTATTACCAGGGGTACAGTGGGTAGTAAATAGATCATTTACTCAGTACTTGAGTAGCCGTTTTACCAAATACTTTTTTACTCTTAAATGAGTCATTTATTTTAGGGCTCCTCTATACTTTTAATTGAGTAATGATATAATGAACATACTATTCTTACTTAAGTACAATTTTTGGGTACTGTACCCACCTGTCTGTGACTAACAATTAAGACCTGGCTAGTAGGCAGTGTTTCATGCAGTTACAACATTTATGGGGGTCCTGTCCATCATAAGGGTAGAGAATTGAACATATTCACAGTGTTTCTAAGTAGCGCTAGTGCGATGGAAGTATACAAAGGTTTATTAAAAATGTTTACAAAGAAAACTTTAAAAAAAAAATCCTACTGTATGTTATGGTTTAATTACTTTGATCTGAGCTTCTGCAAATCGAAAGACATGGAAACCATCAAAGAAATCTTCAGGAATGGGACGTAGTTGCACTGTCTATGTCATTTTTACTGAATTCAGAAAGAAAAACAGCTGCACAGTAAGTATATCAAATAGCAATCTTCAGTCGTGAAAACATTTTAGATTTATTAGGGTATGTATATCATATTTGCTAATGAAGCATGTTGGTGAATAAGATGCTAATGCTAAACAAGTTGTTGGTGCTTTAGTGGAAACAGAAATCATTGCAGAATGCAATGACAATGTTTAAGCTACCTGCCTTTTGCATCATGTTCAAACCTAAATAAGCAATCACAGGCTGTTTTTACATAAAGGCTGCCTTGCTTGAGTCCTACTTTCAATGTGCTCTATACACAACTCCACTACTTCCAGTACTTAAGGCAGCTCCTTTGTTTCCTGTCTTTCGTTACTGGATGAACTGATTATTCCAGGTTTGTCTGGCCTTGGTAGATGGTAATAAAAGAGCTGCCTTAAGTTAAGGAATTAGTGGAGCTGTGCATAGAGCCTATACCTCCAAATTATACATACATATTTTTCAGTAAATAAACTGAAACATGAAGAACCAAAAACGATTTAATCAATAAAATAAATGATCTAAAAGGTTGTCTTTGACAATTTTATTTAATTTTCTGAGAAAGTAAAATAAAGAACCAGATTTACTAAAGATTTCAGAAATAATTCAATCACAAAATCAGTCGGTGTAATATATAGGTAAACTAATTCATTCCATTTTCACAATTTCCTAAATGTTTTTCTTCTGAAATTAGGAGCACCTTCCCTGGAAATTCAAGTTTATTGTAATTGGCTCTCCAACCTAAAATCTTTGGTGTTACTGAGGTTACATTGATTTCCTGACATGGATTTGAGATTTCATTCTCATTCATAACAGCAAGGCAAACCCGATCTCTAGTGTCCTTTAGTAACTTAGGTTGTAAACTTATAAATCCCAAACTTCAAACATGGTAACACCATAAAACCTGTGGAATCAATCAAACTCGGAGCATAAAAAGGGATAAAGAAACCAAAGCAGATGAGCTACAGGAATGAAAAATTTCAAAGTTAAAATCCAGTTTTACACATTTAAGTTCAGGAATCTGTTAGCTTTGAATTTTTTTTTAAGTCAGGAAGGGTTTATCAGAAAGCTAAGGAACCAGTCTGATCATGGCAAATATCTCCCTATAGGCAAAAATAAGTGCATCAATGAATTTATCATTTATTGCTATTTTAAAAATGTAATACTATTGAGCATTTATTATTCATGGAAATGACTTGTTTAAACATGTCTTTATTTTACTTTAAAGTTGGCTACTTTTCCAGACTTGCAGTATAGTTTTCCCCAAACATTTATTAAACATGCTGCAGTTGGTGCATTCAGAATGAAAGAAAATTAAAGGCAATCTGTGTATTATCAGTTTCTGTCCTTTTAAAGTTTTTTTCATTAAATCCCCTCTTAAATTGAAATAAATAAACACTAATACTTGTGTTTGGGAGCATTTTCCTCCTGTTTCTGCAGTTTGTGTTCAGCCCTGTTAAACAACATTGTGCTCAATCATTACACAAGCCTTCAGGCTTTGTGGAGTTATTTTAGTTGCTTGAAAATAGTTCTACAGAAGAGATATTAGCTCAGCACTTCTGCTTATTAGCATTGCTCTTTCTCTGTATTAAACATTTTGAAGCATAAACATCTGATTCTATCTCTTGATGATGAGAACAAGTCGGTAGGAGAGGAAGATTGACCATTTTACATTTTTACTTGAACATATATCCTTTAAACAGAATAATTCCTGTTAATTGTGAAAAAAACGTATTAAGGGGTGCATTCTCTGTCTGTTGATGCCGGGATAAGTGGCATCTCCTGAAGCTTAAACATAGATGCAGCAGGACTGAAGCTGCAGTTGTTTTCTGCTCAGGCCTCCTGTTTGCTTCCTCACACCCCCTCACCACCACCAACACCACCACCCTCTGGTTTTGTCAGAGTAAGTGCACATCATTGGCAGCTAAAAGCTCTGGGCACCGTCCCTCTGGTTGTTCCAGAGAAATGCCAATCGTTTTGGCGTCAACGGGGCCCTCACAGACGGCGCATGAAGGCACAGATGGCACTAATGGACGAGCAGAATCCAACCGAGGGACCGGGACAGAGCCACACCAGAGCGCCGTCCAAATAGCTGTAGTGTGAATGTACTGTATGGCCAACGCGCCGCTCTCCTCGAGCGGGGCCTGTGCCACGGCGATGCGGAATGAAGAATTTAAAATGATAAAATAATCATAAGCGAGGGAGACCGTGGGAGGATGAGCGTGGAGTGGTGCCAACAGGATCAGACAGAGGAGGGATTGTTCTCGGGCTGAGACGTGTTTCCCAAGTCAACCCACTCCACTCAGACTACTGGCTGCACAGCTAATCGACAGACTTAATCGGTACCCTTGTCAATGAAGGAGCCAGGTTAGAAAGTGCACCTTCCCCTGCTTAGAGCCAGCAGATTTTACGACCTGTGAAACCAAAAATCCCCTCCCTTCATGTCCTCATGATGCCCACATGCTGCAGATTTTCACATCCATTGTGTCATGCAATTACAAACTCCTTTCTTAGAGCTTATAGCATCAAACAGATGCTTGTAGGAAGATCTAGTCACAGCTCTCTTCTGAAAACCTGTTTAGACTTACATGTTTTTTTTCTTGACAAATAATAATAAAAAAAGCTAAAATACTTCCGTGATACTTCCTCTGAAGTTTTCTGTTTGGTTTCTAAAAGTGTTAAGAGCCGATAGGTGGGCAGATTGGAACGAACAAACTGTAGGGTTACATTTTAAATATAAACCTTATGTGGAATCCTATTTATATATAATCATATATAGAGAGGACCTTATTTTCTAACAAAGCTTACATTAATAGTAATATTATTGGCTTACCCCTGGCTCACACCGACTCCGGTCTTACCGTTGCGGTGCGGTGGGTGCGGCGCCGCAGTGATTCCAAGTCATTAAAAAGACGTAAACCTCTCTCACCGGCTGCTGAGCTGTCCGCTGCGGTTACTGAGACACTCCGGCGCTGCAGAAAATTCCGCAAGAAAGCTATCCTTGCGGCGTGCCGGAGCCCTCCGCAACAAGCTCTCGCAAATATCCTTATTTGGGCCGTGTTATCATGTGAAGTTACGTGAACTCAAGTGAACTTCTGTTCTCGCGGACAGGTCCGGAGATTTAACTTCTGTTAAATCTCCGGACCTGTTGCCGGAGCCGCAGAGCCGCACCGCACCGTAGTCAAAAGGGCGGTGTGAGAGGGGGTGTGCGGGAGTTGCGGTCTCCGTCGGCTCGGTAACCGCACCGGAGCCAGTGTGAGCAAGGGGTTAACATGGAAACTGAATCACAACACCTCCAAGCTGGGTCATAGAAAAGTTCAGGGTTCATAATAAAATTCCTGGGAATCTGAAAATCCCTGGAGAACACAGTGGACAGGTCTTGTCCATCAGGGCAAACTTAGAAAAATCTAAGCATAAACAATCAACCTAATGAGTTTTTGGACTGTTTGAGGAAGCTGGAGTCCCCAGAAACCCTAATTGTGTTAGAAGGCACTGATTAGTAACTAAATACATTGTAAAAGTCTATATTGCATTAGTTGTTACTACACTTCAAACAGATTTGTTATTTGTCACTTACTTTCAACGTGCAGGTGGAAGCTCCAGGTAAGCGCAGGTGGAAGCTCCAGGTAAGCGCAGGTGGAAGCTCCAGGTAAGCGCAGGTATGGACAGTGGAGAGCCACTGATTCAATGAGCGCTGCTGTAGGCTAAATGTTTCTGTGATTTGCTCATTATGTAAGGGAACAGAGTCTTAGAAGCTGGAATCTAAAGAAGCTCCTCACTTCATCTCAACACTGACTGATAGCTGCTGCCTTCAACACATGTTCTTTACTTTCTGATAATGATGTTACTTGCATGGTTTACGTTTTCTTCCACACAAAATTCCTGGGAACGTTCAGTTTTGCTAGGCTTTTTATTCTGGAATAGAAACGTTTGATACGTAACAAAGTTACAGATGTTCAGTATAAAAAATAGCCTAGTGCTAAATCAGATTTCTGTTTTTTCAAATATGTTGAAATATTGCTCCTTTTAAATACATGGTCTATGCCCTGGACATTTGAAGTAGGAGGTTTAAATGAACCAGAATTGAAAGCTGCAGAGCTGGAAAAGATTTGAGTAAGAGAAGAATATTACATTGAGAAAAGATGAACCTAGGCTCCAGTCAATCAACAAAGACAATATAAAACAAAAAGTGCATGAACAGCAGCATGTCTCCAAATGGCAGCAAAAAATGCCCCCAAAAGAAGTCACTGGGTGTTCTAAACAAAATCCAAATCGTAGTACAGATTGGACCACAGTCTGTAAACAAGGTGTACAGAATATATGCAAGGCTTCTCTGAGGGCATGTGCTATTAAAACAAAATTAAAATATCACTATTGAAGAGTGCAAGATTTAAAGCTTTAAAGCAGTATATTTGTGTTATGAAGGCTAAAGAAAGAAGGAGAAAAGAAAAGGGAGACAAAAACTAAACTAAGCTAAAAAAAACCCTTATGGTGTCTGCATGTGGTCTAGTAATTATGGTAAATATTAAAAACTCACATGAAAATTGCATATGAAAGTATATGAGAGTTGCTTGCTGTGTTTGCTGTGATGAGTTGAAAAAAATTGTTTTAAGATGTTTTTAAGCAAGAAAGTTAACCTCTAACATAATCTGTGCTGTCAGTTAATCTGGAATATGATCCTAGATTTAAATATTTGCCAACCATTCTGAGTCATCAATTCTTAGCAGTAGTTATTTGTTTTGCCTAAACATATTTTAGCTGAGTTATCAGATCACTGAATTTAAAAAAAAATATATACTCCTTTTTTAAATATTTTTATACTATACTTACTATATAGTTTTATGCTGACTGAAGGAGGCGCTCATAAGGCTTTAAAATATGCCACGTCAAAAAGTCGTAACGTGTCTCATGACACCCCTTGATGCATATCTAGTGCACTTTTCCTGTAAAATCGGCTGTCCCTGATGCTGGGGTTAGCACAGCATTAGAGTAATGTTTTTCTTTAGATATATGTAGTCTAGAACAACAAAACAGTGTCCTGTGCCCAATTATTGTTTAAAAGAAATGAACTGTTTGAAATGTTTCTAGTTTGAAAAAACACATGGTATAAAACTGAGCCTAATCGGTCTCAGAGTCATTGTCTGCCTTTCCACCTCTTCATGATGTTGGTTCACTATCTTAAATTATGCTAAATATAAGAACAACCTGAGCTGCCCTTGAATTGGATTGCTATATTTTACACTTATAGGCCAACTTAAGAGCTATTTGCTGTGTGGTGGACGTTGTAGTTCTTTTATAGCCACCAGAACTACAACACAAACTAATTTTACCTGATTCTATCATTATAGATAAAATTCGAAAAAGCTTTATGTACTTATGACTTCTAAGAGGTAAAAATTATCACAAATTACATTAAAGTTGCGTCACAAATTTAAATAATAATGTATTTAGCTTTTGAAAAAGAGAAAAATAAAAAAATAAAAACAAATGAAGACCTAATAAAATAGCAGCAGCACCCTAACTAAGAGTAAAAACAGCAAAGGAAGAGTAGCTCTGCAGTGGATACGCAGATGTTTTATGTCCCAGAAGCTCAGCTCTGCGGTGGAACAGCTCAGCCAACATGTGCAACACTTCGGAGCAAGAACTCTGAACACGAACCAAAAATAAACAAGAGGCCATTTGTTAATTTCCCTTCTGGGTGCCACAGAGTATCAGCGTCCGCAGAGAGCCGGTGGGCTCATCTGTACTTTTAAATTACGTGTCCTCGGCACAAATGTCCTCCCAGAGCGGCCGGCAGAGACGCCACAAACATTCATAACTGCACCAGAAACATAAGCTCACATCATGTCTGCAGGCCACGGCGCCATCAACACGCAGCTTTTTAATGCGTCGCGTGTTCAACCTCTGTTTGTCTCATTTATGCAGATTGTACCAAAGCTCCCCATTGCTTTACCATCAGGGCTTTACATAGAATAAGTAAACAAAGCTGCTGATAATAAAAACAGTATGTATCAGATAAATGGGCCATGGAGAAATAAACTGATTTTATAAAATAAAAACTCATAAAAAGATGATGGATTAATCATGTTTTGATATCAAATATAAGTATTGTTGTTACTTATGGATATTATTTAGATAATATCCTTATTCCTAACTTTTCAACCCCGTGAAAAAACAACCAAACTCCTAACATGGCTTTTTATACTATACTGTTAAAGCCGGGCATACACTGTGTGGTATTTTCAATCGTTGCATGCAGCTACAGCTCAAATTGTATGATGAAACCGCAGGGTTTAAAAGTTCACATATCAAGATGCACAATCTCACACTGTGCGGCACGACGCTCTGATGTGATGTTACGACGGCCGAGTGAATTTCAAACATGTTTGATTTTTTCCTTAGACCTTACAGAGGCCGATCGCCCCTCATTACCCCCTGCAGACTACACGACGCATGGCGCACGATCAGGCTGAAAGTCGGCCCGATCGAAAAATTCTCGCACGACTGGAGAATCGTCTTGAAAAGGCCAAAAATTGTACAGTGTATGCTCGGCTTAAGTGAGCCAATCTTTTTTACTGTATGCGTGTTTGCACTAACGTTTCTCCTGATTTTTCTTGAATTCTCTTTTACTCGTAGAGTAATTTGGTATGTTTGTGTCTTTTTAAAAACACAGATTATATAGCACTTTTTACAGTAAAAACAATCAGTCGGGTTCACGTGCTGTTGTTGAGACTGGATGTCACCCAGCATGTTTAGATGAGGCTCTGAGCTAAGAAGCAGGCCAAACAACATGGAGCGGGAGCGGTAAAGACGGGACACTGCGTTTACTGCGGGTGTTTTTATTTGCTTTGATATTTTAGGGCAGCTACTTTCCTACAGGGGGATACTTATTAAGTCCATGATGAGAATAATGCAACAAAAAGTTTTGTTTCAGTTATCTAGACTCCGATATCTGAATTCCAAGAAGTACAGTATAAACGGGCTGCCCAGCTTCATCAGAATCTCTGCTCCTTCAGACTAATTATTTAACTTTAGATCACAGCCTCCAGTTCTCCCCTAAAGAGCAAATCAACAAATTAAAGATGCAGATTTTCAGATAATGACATTCCGACACTAGCTGTGAAAAAACATGCGCAGCCTCTCCGCAGTTGACATGATTATCTGCAATTACAGCAGGTAAAACAAAAGCATCAATATGAAATTGGGTCTAATCACAGACACAAAGGAGATAATTGCAGAGTGGCTTGATGAATTAGTTTATTATTAGCATCTCTGATAATTGGAGGGTTATTTCCTCTTTTGTCAGTGCAGGAACATCTGTGGATATGTCGTTAGAGTCGGCCCCTTTCAAAGAAAGAAGTTCCCGGGGATTTGAAACATTTTCAGATAATAATTACAACCACAACTAATTATCATTTTCTGCTTTCATGCAGTTAAGATTTACACACTGAAGGGATAATTTCTGAGAAATAACACTGTCTTTAAAAGTTTTAAACCAATGACATTCATAATTTTTACTTTTAACTGAGCTGTCGTGTTGCATCTTCTAAACATGTTCTGCTTATTAAGCAAAAGCGTGATTTAATGTTCTGGGGAAAATATTTCACACCCAAAATGTGTCTCTTATTTAAAGTCAAATTTGATTTTGCAGCAGAAACTCGGGTGTTAAATCTCATCTGGAAGAAAAGTTGTTATTTACAGCGCTGTAAACTAACGGGGAGGAATATGTGTTGGGTGGACAGGCTTGGCGATAAAACATCCTGTTAGCTGCACTGAGGAAAATACGCTTATCATGCTGCATGTAAATACAAGCAGTAAAAAAATTGATGGTGGATCAATGATGCTGGGAACTACCCGGTGAAGGAACCCCGAGCTATGGAGAGGCTTTTTTTTTTCATTTGTTTCTCAACAGTGAGAACCCGGTTAATGTGACACAAAGTGCTGAAAATATGAGGAAAAACAAGCACAGTGACTTTATTGATAAGAAATGTAGGAAAAGTCGCAATCCAAAAATATCTGCTTTGAAAATTCCATTGTTTTTTTGTGCCTTGTATGAAAAAAGCACTAACACTTTCTATGTCATTTGGAGATTTGAAAGATTTAAGCTCTAAATGACAGCCAAATGTACTGGCCAATACGCTGTGTCCTTGAAATAAGGAAATGGCTGTTTAAAGTTACTTCTTCTTGAAAACATTAACAAGATTATGGCTGGTCTCCTTTAAAATTACTTCCTGAGACTCATTCTGACCAAAATGTAGAATAATAAAGTAAGGTCCTGCAACTTCTAAATTAATCCCCTTTATAAATTACCTGAATCAAATGGTTAAATTAACTCATTCACATTCAGCTTTTCATTTCTGCAGTAACCTGGGAACAAGGCATTCCATTATTGGCAGTTTTCACAGTGAAGATGTTCAGTCTGTGTAAAATTAATCCTGGATCATTTCCCTCTTTGGTAGCTTTTGTTTATGTTGATGAGAATTTAGTCCAAAACTAAACAACTATACCAAGATATTTAGAGTAGGTGGTCTGAGTAGTGTTTCAAAAGGACTCTAGAGCAGTTCCCTGCATTCTTTAGCCTAACAACTTCCTAAAGCCAGGTTGCATTTAAGGAGCTATAAAGTAAACTCAACAGTTGTGGGGCATCTCTTCTTTGTATACAGACCCATGCAACTTACAAAATATTACTTTTAAGACTTACACTTTTAGGATAAGTTTGCTTAAAAGAATAATAAGAAGCATACAGATATGGATACAATCTTTTCTACTCGCTAAGGACACAATTCTCTAGTGGATTGGGTTTGTAGTGACAGGTTTTTGCTTGTTTGTTTTTTTTTTTCTGTGGATAAAAGTGACTGGCGAATAAAATCAACAACAGATTTGGACGAATGCTGGACAAAAACCGAACAGAAAACAATAGCCGAAAAAGTACAATAATAATGGGGCACTCTTTAACCCTTCATACCAGAATTATAAGGTTGTAATGAAAGCATAAACATTGACTTTTTGTCTGAACAACTTTGCACACATTGGATTATCTACTTAATCTTTTTAACTCCTTTATGCACTTTGTTGTTTACTCTAAATAACAGTGGAATTGTATGACTGCGAGGAAAAAGCCTTTAATGTCTGAAGTAAAGGCAAATAACATTTTTAAAGAAAAACTTTGTGGAAATTTCCAAAAGGAAAAGCATAAAACCAAGATGGAGACAAATTGACATCATTAGAATGTGTGAAGACGATCGTTATCCTTATTGCAGCTTGTTTAAGCCTCTGCATCTAAATTGCATCCATCAAAGCTTGTCAGTCATCTGGTGTCATATTCTGGCTCAATCTTATAAGAGCAGTTCTTAGCTTGAAGGCCCCTCAGTCCTATTTCCTCTCCCGTGTGTTTGACTGGGTGAAAATGTTTGAAAATCCCCCTCGGAATCTGTCCACATTTGTTTTCCCCGGCAGTGAGTTTACTAATGAAATAAGTGGAACTGAATCACTCTTAGTTATGGCGGCAATGTTGTTTACTATTTTTCTCCATTCATCTATCAATTGAATGGCACCTGACTGGGAACTGTTTTTCTACAGCAAAGAAATTAGCTTTGATTTGGGGGGACATCCTATTCTGGCAATGTTTGTATTCCAGATGTTTTTTGGTACTAGCGGGTATAATGTTGAAAAGGAGAAGCATCTTTCAGCAAATATAGCTAAGGTTTTAATCCATCATCTGATGTTAAACAACTG
This sequence comes from Cyprinodon diabolis, assembly GCA_030533445.1. NCBI lineage: Eukaryota > Metazoa > Chordata > Actinopteri > Cyprinodontiformes > Cyprinodontidae > Cyprinodon > Cyprinodon diabolis. The sequence goes on from CM060073.1 coordinate 13,427,564, forward strand.
ACCAGAAATCAAAACTGCTTTGCCAATGTTTAAGTATGTAAAAGGCTTTATTCCAGAATATGATAAAGCTGCATTTATTTGACCTGAAACATTTTGTTTGTGTTGAAATTAGTGTTGCGCCGATGCCATTTTTTGGCTCCGATACCGATACCTGGCTGTGCAGTATCGGCCGATACCGATACCATAATAATGTAAAATAATTGCCATCGTGGCTTTGTCAAGCTGTTGCCTACCTTTGTGAAGCAGGAAAAAATCTAATACAAAGTGAATCCAGTAGAACTTTTTATTGCCTACCAGGAGTGGGTGACAATAGTTGAATAAAATTATGGCTCTCAAAATGGTATCGGTGCTCTATTTGTTGGTACTCGCCGATACCGATACCTCCATTTTAGGGCAGTATCGGGGCCCCGTCCGATACTGGTATCGGTATCGGTGCAACACTAGTTGAAATATAACCTGATGAGCTTAAACAATAGATATGCTCATTAAAGAAATAGTAGACATGGTTCAGTCCACTTCCCAAAAACAGAAAATTAGTTTTATTTGGTCCTGACAAACCACCAGAAATCAGTCTGGATAAGAAGCAGCTGCGGTCTGTAGGGGACCTTCCTGATCTACTGTTCTCCTGAATTATCTTCATCAGCATTTTGCTCTGAAATCTTCACAGAGAGAAAACATTACATTATTCTGAACTTCAGTCCACTCTAGTTGACCTGTGGGCTTCTACACCAATGGGGGTGGAAGCCCAGATTGTAGAGTATGATCTATCGTCTTACAGAAAACTCAAGCCTTCCCCGAGGCCCTGCAGAGAAATTAGCAAGATTGGCAGGCCAGCACTGCCTTCTGAGGCGCTTGCAGGATGCTGCTTTGCAGCTTTGCAAAGGAGGGCGGGTACCGCCTTTTTGTCTCAGTGGAGACGAGTCTTGGGCAGGCTGTTTGTTTAGGGAAGGGGTGTGAACAGCACATAAGTCCATCAAATCAATTAGAGTCTTACACAGAGATGGCCTGGCTCGGCCTGGGCTGAGGGAGCTTGGCCCGATCTTTTGTGAGGGGTTATGTGAGTCAGAGCACTGCCACGGCCAACAGGCACGACTCGTGTACTCACAACACCAGCACGAGCGCAGAGAGGAGGGGTGAAAAGCCTGCATATGGCCAGAGCCACTGTGTCACATTTGGGCTAGAGTTCACATTGGGCTCAGATGCTCACACCAATGAACTTGTGAGGATTGTCGAGTTGTCGTGTGGGAGATTTAGCAGCTTAGGGGCGGGCGGGGAGAACACTGCGTTGTATGTACACTGACATCCCCTTACTATGGTTCAATGGCACTGTTTTACTTTTTATTCCAACAACATCTGCTATCTTTACTAGAGTCCTCAAGGCCAACTGTTCTACACATTTAGGTCTCCTTATCTCCACATACCTGGTTGGGGAATTGCATGCTGAGGAGGTAATGCAATTATCTGAATCAGGTTGCTAGAGCATATTTTGATCGTACAGCATGAGGAAATATATATACTGTTTAAGGAACCAATATTATTGTAAATGATGACAAAGCTAAGTGAAATCAGCTATGAAAATATACTTCAGTAACCAAGGGAAACTTTTTTTACTGGAAAAGAAACACATTCTTAGAGTTCTGTCGAAAGAGCCACTTCAACTAAGTAGTATATATTTCCTTTTTCTACAGCAACATACCACATTAGTGGTTCTCAATGTCAAGGACTGCAAACATAAAGATGAAAAGTCTTCAAATAACCTCCAGAAACTAAGAAGAATTAAAATAATGGGGGACAGCCATTAAAATTCTGAAATATTTTTGTCAAGTTACAGTTAAAGAGAAAATTGGGTAGAGAGCACAAATTATTAATATTCTTTATATTCATGCATTCTTATATTACTGTAATGAAGAGAGTATCAATTCAATTAGTTATATGGAAAAATATTTTAAACAAATGGGATGCTTTTCCTTTAATAAGTCATACTCACCAATTCATTTGTTTCTTCAATTGTGGTACTTTTTTCAGAACATAAAAAATATATATTTTCAGTGACTATTTTTTTTTTTGGCCTGTGAGTTGGGGACTTAGGGATTTTGACCTCTGACAAATGGTTGGACAGCGATGATTTTTGGGGAGGGAGCACAACACTTTCATATTTTTTGTAGGTAGATTTTAAAAAACAATGCATCTTTTCCTCTCACTGAAAAACTATGAATAAATTATAAATGGCATGTACTTATATAGCCCTTTTTTCAAGTCAGAGGACCTGACCAAAGCGCCTTACACTACATTCAGTCATTCATCCATTCACGCACACACTAATGGTGGGAAGCTACATTGTAGCCACAGCTTCCCTGGGGCTCACTCTGACATCCATCAGTACTCAATGCAGGTGAAGTGTCTTGCCCAAGGACACAATGACACTAAAAGCTAGAGCCGGGACTTGAACTGACAATCCTCGGGTGCAGAGCAAATTCCTTTAACCAACGTCACTGTCGCCCAATTTTGTAGAATAATTTTTTTTTGTTCTGTGGTTGCCATGTAGCAATATGTGGAGATGTTCAAAGATAATGAAAAACTCTGCAAACCATTTTAATTTATTATTCCCTGCAACACTAGAATAACTAAACATCTGGGAGAAAAAATCCTTAGGAACCTTTATATTTTCATATAATTCAGATTGGACATTTGAACAATAATTTTGGTAAAAAATCCTGTCATATTCTTGTCTTTACTGACACCTCATTGAATTATGAAACTCAATATCCCAATAGGGACTAAGCAATGTTTTCCGAAGGAAAAAAAAAAAAGGATGAATGATGTATACTTAAAATTTATTGTTCAATAATATTGACATCAGTAAGGAGGACATTTCCTCCCAGATGACAGAGTATTAAACGTAAAAAAACTGGCAAAATCTGCCAGTTTGAAAAAACCTCAGAAGCCTTACCTTCTTAGCTACAGTACTATATATAAACTTCTGTTCATCGTGAAATGGCTAAAAATGACAAAGTTCAGCTGCTAATATTCAACATTTAGTTGGAAACCCTTCAGAAAATCTGTAGATTTTAACTTCCGAAACAGAAAAAGGAAGTTTGCTGTTGCTCTTTTAAATGTGCTTCTCTTTAACACTGATTAATTAAGCAGCTTTTTAGTGCGTCAGCATTCATCTTCACTGCTACTGCTGCCATGAGCACAAAACTGAGCTAAGTATACATTATGTTAATTTATTTGCATATGTTGGAAGACTTCTGCCATTCGCAGTTGCCCAAAGCCTTGTCTCAAACATTCAAAAAACTGAGGAGCAGCTTTATTCAGCATCACACAGCATTACAAAGGCTAAAACTTTGCTTCTGGTTCTCCTAACGGAGAGGTTAGTGGGCATGTACTTCATTATGATCTGCATACTGCAAGAACGTGAGCAGGAGGAGCTACATATGATGTTGTGTTGAGTGACCGGCGAATGTTTTCAGGGGGTTTTTTTTCTCCTCTTTGAGGAAGTCAAGCTGTACTGTTAAGGCGACAAACATGCTAATCAGAGACGCCTCGTCCTGTGGTCCTTCATTATTCACAGTGTGTCAAGATTATTTCATTTGAAGCAAATGCCAGCTGTCATGATTTATGCATTTTCAGGATCACTTTCTGAACTGAAAAACTCAAGAATTGCCTTCAGTCATTTTTATTTTTCATAAAAGTACAGTTCCTCTGCTACACAGGCCTCTGCTTTTAAACAAAACTTATGGACACGATTTATATCGTTGTCATTAGATAAAAACTGGATCTTGTAAGCAATGAAACAATGTAAATATCTAAAGACAAAATTTGTCTTTGAAAATGAAAATTGAACATTTCAAAATGCCATTGATCTACACTGGGCCTCAAAATGTTGATGAAGATAATTCAGGAGAACAGTAGATCCAGAAGGTCCCCAACAGACCGCAGCTGCTTCTTATCCAGACTGATTTCTGGTGGTTTCTGAGTTGTTTAGACAAAATAAAACAGATTTTCTGTTTTTAGGAAGTGGACTGAATCATGTCTACTATTTCTTTAATCAAAAAAAAAAAAAAAAAAAAAATATTGAACTACCAAAACTTTTCTCTGATTGCCTTTAAATGAAACCAACAGATATTTTAAAAATAGGTTAAGATCTGATCGCAAATGTTTTGAATGATACATCATTTGACTTCACTAACATTTTGTTCATCCAATTTTGTTTCCTAACTATAGTGTAGTTTGTTGGAGCAGAAGCTTATAATAATAATACATTTTATTTAGAAGTGCCTTTCAAATCACTCAACATAACTTTACAAATAACGTAAAGAGAACAAACATAAAAGTAAAATATCACTAAAAGTTAAAATCACGATGAATAAGTGGTCTTGAAAAGGTGTGTTTTGAGTTTGGATTTAAACAGATGGTGATTATTAATATTACGGATCACAAATGGGAGAGAGTTCCACAGTTTGGGGGCAGAGCGAGAGAAACCTCTGCTCCCACAGGTAATGAGGCATAAGGTAACAGAGAGATGAATTGAAGTGTAAGATCTGAGGGGGATTAGATAAGTAAAGCGGAGCGAGGTTGTGGATAACCTTGAAATTAAGGAGAAGAAATTCGCATTGAATTTTGAATTTGATCTGGAGCCAATGAAGTTGCTGTAAAATGGGGGTAATGTGATTAAATGAAGATGTACCTGTAGTGATTTCAAGCAGCAGTTCTGGACCAGTTGGAGGTCATAAGGACTTTTTTGCAGGAGACCAGATAGAAGGGAGTTTACAAGTCAATAGTTGTTCAAAGACTGTGAACAACTATAGAGTCAGCATGAGGGGAATGGAGAGATATAATATTGCACAGCTGGGAATATGCAGACTGGGTGATATTATTTATTGTGAAGGACAGAGAGATGTCAAGGATGACACCCAGACTCCTCACCTGTGCTAAGGGGAGAACTGTGGAGCCACCGATGGAAGGAGAAAACTTTGTATTTTGGAGAATATTGATTTAGTTCCTACAAGGTGTAGCTCTGTTTCATCACTTTAAATAATTGGTAGTACACCAAGATTTTATTTCAGACAGACACATGGCGAGGGATGAAGGTGGAAGGACACAGTTAGGCTTGTTAAATAGATAGAGCTGGTTGTCATCCGCATAGCAAAGATATATGATGAAGAACAGAGGACCAAGGACACAGCCCTGAGGATGACTGAGAACCTTCATCAGCCCTGAGGTACAGCAGAAGCTACAAGGGAGAGACCGGAACAGAATGACTTGAGTTGGACAGACTGAGTGTGACCAATAAGATAGGGATAAAACCAGTCTAAGCGGTAGGAGAGATGTCAATTGAAGATAATCTGTTGAGGAAGATAGTATGGGAGATGGTTTAAAATGCCACAAATTTCAAATTGGCTTCCATGAGTTTTTGATTTTTATCAGAGCAGTTTCAGTGCTATGACAGGAAGGGAAACCAGACTGGAATAATCCATAGAGTTCATTTTGAGTTGAGAAAGGGAGTTGAATAGCAAATGTATTTTTAAGTATTTTGGAGTTAAATTGTAGCTCAGATAAGGGTGAAGGTTATTATAATTTTTGGGATCTGATCAGATCTACAGCTTATCTACAGCTTAGAGGGAGTGAGTAGATAAGCTCATCATTAGGGCCAGCTCGGTTTTAGAAATTCCCCTCTGGACAACACTGAATACCATCACCCTTGGATAATGACGTTTATGAAACTGTTGTAGAACAGAGGAGCTCTTCCAGGGACAGACCTCTGCAACCTGGGTGCAATGACCAGGGTTATCTCAGATCCTCCCTCCCAGCAAATATTACACTTTCTAACATTCACTGCTCCCAAAAAAACTCAACAGGTTGTTTACATACCTGTTAGCTGCAGCTTTTTAATTGTGTGGATAAAAAGTCTGTGGCCTCAGTCTAAATTATAAATCCACATTATGTACACTTTCAAAATCACTCAGAGCAATTTTGTCCTAAAGTAAATTATGACTTTTCATTTAAAATACTATCTGAATTCTTGAGGGATATCAAAGCTTGGCTGGTGTTAAACTTTTTCAATTTTAGCAAAAAGAAAAGAGAGGAGATGGTGTTAAGATAAAGTGGTCTATATAAGTCCACTATTGTTGATTAGAACCCTCACAGGATATTCTAAGCAACTTTCACCCAGTAAGCTTTAGACTACGGTTTTAGAGTGTAAATGAGAGTGTAACTCTTCCCTGCACAGGAAACTCCTTGCAGCATACCCATACTTAGTTACAGAAATATATTCCAAGCTAAAATGAGTCATTCCTAGCTTTGCCGGGGTACAGCAGCTGATTCTGATCGCTGTTGCATGTCTCTTAACTAAGAATAAAACACCTAATAAACACATGATTTTGCAGAGAAAACAGTTTCTCATCAAAGAAAGCAATATATCCAAGTATGGGTAGGTTGATTTCAGTTATTACCTTACCTATCCTTTATAGAACTATTTCAACCAGGTATAATAAAGTTAATTACAATAGAAAAAGAAGGTTGATTATTTTACTAGTTTGAATTTCTAGATTCTCAATAACAGCTTCGATCAAACCATGAAGTTTTAGGTTTGAAGAACTTTTTCTTCACAAGTGATTTAAATCTTCATAAATCTTTGCATGTTTTAACATATCATTTAATAAATTGAAATAAAATATCAGTGGAAAAAACAATAGAGATTATCTTTAAGGTGTAAATCTGATATACAAAGTATTTTTTAAACTGCTCCCTCCCCTCTTAAATGCTGCCTCGGAAAACTACCAGTTTGTCCCATAAAACGCTGCTGGTTACCAAAACTCATTGTGGGGAAATTTTGAGTACCAGAAAGAACTGTATAAATAAAAAGAGAAGACAAAGTGTCAGTTAAATGTAAATGTTATTAGTCCTAACGTAAAGAAGTGTAATAAAAGGCTTCTGGATTAAAGGATGTTTTTATCTGATCTATGGTATGTTTCAAGTTTGAAGCAAGGCTGCAGAAAATAGGCCTTTAGCTAAAAAAAGAAGAAAGAAATTATGTCAACCACAAAATGTTAGAATTACCAAGATGGTTCAGGTAAAGAATATTTGAAAATAAGAAAGCTAGTTAATATGTTTAACATTCAAACCCTCTGATAGCAATTCTTTATCCTTGCAATTTATTACCAGGGCTGCTTTTAAAAAATAAATGAATGAATTCTCTGAAGAAATCTTCTGCTAATTTCTGACACTGTATGCAAATATTCATGGAAAATAAATCAACCACAAAAACGGTAAATCATGGATTGAGCCAACATCCTAACACGGGAAAATCTTCACTGAGAGGAGCCTCAAGACAGGAAGAAGATCACACCGTGGAAGAGTCTCGGCTCAGGGCAGCCTCTCGTGTACTTGACCTGTCTAATTAACTTAAATATTCTGCCCCTGAACTCCCACAGGCCCTGAGAGCAAAACCTGCACACAAACACACACATGCAAATCTTCAACGTGCTGCACACACACAGAGCCCCCCCCCCCATCCCCTTCGCTTTTTCCACAATAGCTCCGGCTTCATTAGCCGCGGTTTGCATCATCCCCGCTGAAAACGTCACATGTCATCAGTGGCTCCATTCTTTATCACTTCCTGCAGTATAGACAGTGTAACCTTCAGAAACCTGCTGCCCGCAGTTTTACGTCTTAATTAGGAGCACTGTCAGAGGCACCCAGAGAACCCTCGTCCCGATGAGAAGGGACAGAGAGGATGGAGACGGAGAGGGAGTGTGAAGGATGCTGAGGAGGACAAAGTCAGAGAGGGGGGTGTAAGATAGGGAGATGAAAACGGAAGAATATGAAGGATCAAGGAGGTGAGAAAGGAAGAGAGAAATAAAGAACTTGACTAAGTGTGCAAAGAATTATTTGATAAAGGGTTTTCTTTAGTCTCTGCAGAGGAAATATAGAATCAAAACACCCTGGATATTTTGTCTGTGATGCTAAAAAGATTCACAGCAGCAAAGTTAAGACAAAGTTCTTTAAAGCAGAAAACTAACAGGCTTAAACATACGATAGAACGTTTTTATTATATAACTGAGACACAACACTTTTTACTGCATACTCACTGGTGGGGTATTTTTTTGGTTTTTCTTTCCTTAAACAAAATCTTTTTTTTTTGTTTTGTTTATTTAGACCAGAGCTCAACAATATGTAGATCGCCATCAGCTTCTGGAATTTAAATACAGTCAGGTTTCAACTGAATACTGAGTTACATTTCTGAGTCAAAGTGAGGTTTCTCTAAGCAAGCATTGACCCAATTAGATCAAATTCAGGATTTCTATCCTTTATGCGCTGCCAGAAACTTTTATAAAATCCCTGCAGATAATATTTTTAATGATACTAAGCTGCCAAAATTTAGAAAATTCATTATTTAACCGGGATAGAGCAACCAGGAAGGCATATTTGACTCATGCACTGCAAAAATGATCTAGAAATAAGTGAAAATGTCAAACTAAGTGAATTTACTCTTAATTTAAAGCAGGAAAATAAGATAGTTTGCCAATGGAATGAGTATTTTTACTCTTAGAATAAGTTAATTAGATAATATCCACTTGAAATAAGACAATGCAGTTCTTTTTTTTTATTTTAAGTGTAAATTGTTTTGTTTCATAGGCAAAATGTCTCACTTACCCCCTCAATTAAAAAAAATGCACTTATTTAAAAAAAAAGATGACTTAATTAGATTTACATTTTTGCAGTGTGCCTTTAAAGTCATGGTTTCCTTCTTATGCCCTCTTCTCTTCTGCAATCAAGGTTTTTCTACAAGATTGCTTTGATGTTTTTTTAACCTCTACTAGATCTGGTAATTTGTTGTGGTTTATTATTTGTTTGAAAGACAGAGGAGTCTGGAAGTTCTTTGGAAGAGAAGCAAGCCCACAGCCACCCAGTACTTCTATAAGTTAACCCCCCCCCCCCCCCCACATATTAATCTTTCCTTTCTGACTTTGACTGTCTGTTGCTACTAAGTTCAGTCTCAGGTCTCAGTAGAGTGATTCTCTACATGTTTACATTTGTTATGGTAGGAAATAACGTAACTCTTTCCTGGTGGACCTCCCAGGTTCCTTTACCACTCTGAACACTGTTTCAAAAGAGATGCAGTTCTTTGGTCAGCTTTTTTTATTATTTGTCTTTTTTTCTTTTTTTACAGATTAAGCTTTAAATCCCTTCAATTCTATTGTCACACTTTCTTAAAGCACAAACATTAAAACAGGGGTATTATTTAAATACAGTGTTCTGTTATGCATTTTAAGGAGTAGCTGAAAGAAATAGGTCTCTGCCTGATATTGTCTGCTACACCCCAGAGAAAAGAAATCTATTGATTACTATTTAAAACACTTTAATCACATAAAATAGAAAATGGAAAATGCTTTCGTTAAAATTAAGAAACAAGTAGGAATACCAATAATCGTGAGATTTTCTCTTTAATCTTTTGTTCATTTTTGAATGTCCTACCACAAATTATATGTACGGTAGAAAAATTACAAGCTTTGATTTATTTATTTTTTATTTCTGATACAAAGATTTTACTGCTGCTTTAAACAACAATTTTGATCATCCTTTTTTACCAATCAACAACAGGTGGATTTTAAATGAGGCCGACATGGAGTATATTTAAAGAATGAAAAAAAAATCTATTTTACAATTTCAAAATTCAGACCTTCTTGATGAAAAGAAAGTTAGGTAAGCCTGGAAAATGTAGGCAAATACATGTATTACTTTTAATTTACCAAAGGATGCCTGTATTTCAGATTTTCTATTTTGAGGATGTCTCTGTTACTTTAGGACTATCTTAAAAACAATCGGTTTGTTCTTTTTAAATAAATTTAGGTATGTTTTAAGCTCAGATCTTTTCCCATTAAAGATGTATTGTTTCTGTGGTTGTGTTGGAGGTGATGGGTGGGATGGATGTTTAAGATCACCGTTAAACTCCTCTAAATTTCTCTAATTTCTCTATCAGGAAGCTGACATTAAAATGGAATAAAGTGTGAATAAAGAGGCGGGGACAGGCGTTTAAATCCACAAAGTGTGATGAAGGACCTTAAAACCACTTCCCGTCTTCGCTGCTGTACCCATTAATTGTTTAGTGTTCAATGATGTTTCTTTTCTGCAAATAACACCTAATTTTTCAATAACAGGAAAAATATTTTTTCCACTAGAGCTTGTAAACAGAATTCACTCGAAGAAAAGAAGGAGGGGGAGGAGGAAGACTTAGTGTTGAAAAAGTGTCTTGGCGACTCGCTTGGTGAGAAAGAGTGAAAATCCGGCTTAGTGGCGAAAACACTGGAGACGCTTGTGTCCTCAGTTTGGGGACAGCTGACAGGTTAACACTATTAAGACTGCAGAGAACGAGGGACTGAACGTGCATCTGTGCTCCACAACAGCGGGATAGAAGACAGCATTGGAGTAGCCCGCTCTGAGACACAGATACATAAACAGACGGAGCGCAGAGACGCAGAGGAGTCGGCTGACGAACACAGATTCTTCTTGTTTTCTTTTCTGTCTCCACTTCCATGGAGGCTCTATCTTTTGGGGAGCCCATCAACAAACACGGCTTTAACATGAAGATCTCATGAATGTTTATAATCACAGAAGCTTCAGCATGTTCGTTTGCCTAATACAATACCATCAAGGCCCACGCAAAATCCCTCAAAAATCTGGACTTTTCAAAAAATTTTGTATTTTTTTACTTGCTCCTCCATGTAACGTTATTTTGCAAACATAAAAAAAAAAAAAATTATAATTTGGTTTAAAAAAAAAACTTAAACAATAATCCAACCAAAAATTTATGAAGACTGCAAGGACACCTCAGCCAAAGTGCATCAGTGGTTATTTCAGAGATAAGTTCTGTTTGATTAGACCTGGCAGAAAGGAAGGAGGTGGGAAAAGGAGGCATGATGCTTCACATCGATTCTTCATTTAGCATAGTGATCTTCCAACAGTCCTAACTGGTGCATAGGAGCAGGCAAGAGTTAAAGAACACATTACAGTATGTCTTCAGGTGTACTCTGTGTGACAAATGCAAATAAAGGCACCTTGCTATGTTTTTGGCATTATAATGGAGAGCTTCAGTCGAACATTTTCCAACCATTTGTTTTTTGTAGTTCTTTTCCTGCAGGCTGTAGCTCCAATTGGTCAAGCATCATTCATCTGTGTTGCCTCTCCTCTCTTCGTTCTCTGGATACTCACACAGTCCAAAAGCATGACTTTTAAAGTATGTTAATTCTTTCTGAACTTCCCTTTGATATAAGTGTACCTGTGGTGCACATATGTCCACAGTGGACCCCACCTATTGCCTAATAGCTACTGGTGATAGATACACCAACCTCCATTAACCTGTAAGGACCTGCGGGTATACAGTAGACATTGAGTCGATGAAAAAATCTAACAAAGGTACAGTAAATATCACGAATGTGTCAATCAAGATTTTTCAGCTTGATCCATATTTTTACTTTTCTTTGAGTTCTGGCCTAAAGATTCTGATAAAATTTTATTTTTAAGTCATTTATGTAATTGAGACTGACACACAAAAAAATCTGAAGTTAAATTGAAATGACACTAGCCAACAGTTTTGATACTAAAGCGTTATTAAGTCATGTTTTACAGTAACTACATGACTTTTCCAGTAATTAGCACTGTTACTGCTTAGTGCTACTAAGTGCATGTGTTTTCAAGGTAAACGTGAGCGCACGTAAAAGCGATGTGCATCTTCAGCATTGAACACAGCGGAGAGACGATGGCCCACAGCTACTGATTCAATGACTGCGTTCCGTTTCTCAATACAGGTGCTGGTCATAAAATTAGAATATCATGAAAAAGTAGATTGATTTCAGTAATTCCATTTAAAAAGTGAAACTTGTATATTATATTCATACATTACATACAAACTCATATATTTCAGATGTTTATTTTGTTTAATTTTGATGATTACAAATGACAACAAATGAAAATCTCAAATTCATCATATCAGAAAATTAGAATATTGTGAAAAGGTTCAAAATTGATGGCCCCTGGTGCCACACTCTAATCAGCTAATTAACTCAAACCACCTGCAAAAGCCTTTAAATGGTCTTTCAGTCTAGTTCTATAGGCTACACAATCATGGGGAAGACTGCTGACTTGACAGTTGTCCAAAAGACGACCATCGACACCTTGCACAAGGAGGGCAAGACACAAAAGGTCATCGCTAAAGAGGCTGGCTGTTCACAGAGCTCAGTGTCCAAGCACATTAATAGAGAGGCGAAGGGAAGGAAAAGATGTGGTCGAAAAAAGTGTACAAGCAAGAGAGATAACCGCACCCTGGAGAGGATTGTGAAACAAAACCCATTCAAAAATGTGGGGGAGATTCACAAAGAGTGGACTGCAGCTGGAGTGAGTGCTTCAAGAACCACCACAAACAGACGTATGAAAGACATGGGTTTCTGCTGTCGCATTCCTTGTGTCAAGCCACTCTTGAACCACAGACAGCGTCAGAAGCGTCTTGCCTGGGCTAAAGAGAAACAGGACTGGACTGCTGGTGAGTGGTCCAAAGTCATGTTCTCTGATGAAAGTAAATTTTGCATTTCCTTTGGAAATCAAGGTCCCAGAGTCTGGAGGAAGAGAAGAGAGGCACTTCATCCACGTTGCTTGAAGTCCAGTGTAAAGTTTCCACAGTCAGTGATGGTTTGGGGTGCCATGTCATCTGCTGGTGTTGGTCCATTGTGTTTTCTGAGGTCCAGGGTCAACGCAGCCACATACCAGGAAGTTTTAGAGCACTTCATGCTTCCTGCAGCTGACCAACTTTTTGGAGATGCAGATTTCATTTTCCAACAGGACTTGGCACCTGCACACAGTGCCAAAGCTACCAGTACCTGGTTGAAGGACCATGGTATCCCTGTTCTTAATTGGCCAGCAAACTCTCCTGACCTTAACCCCATAGAAAATCTATGGGGTATTGTGAAGAAGAAGATGCAATACACCAGACCCAACAATTCAGAAGAGCTAAAAGCCACTATTAGAGCAACCTGGGCTATCATAACACCTGAGCAGTGCCACAGACTGATCGACTCCATGCCACGCCGCATTGCTGCAGTAATACAGGCCAAAGGAGGCCCAACTAAATACTGAGTGCTGTACATGCTCATACTTTTCATGTTCATACTTTTCAGTTGGCCAACATTTCTATAAATCCTTTGTTTTTATTGGTCTTCAGTAATATTCTAATTTTCTGATATGATGAATTTGAGATTTTCATTTGTTGTCATTTGTAATCATCAAAATTAAACAAAATAAACATCTGAAATATATGAGTTTGTATGTAATGTATGAATATAATATACAAGTTTCACTTTTTAAATGGAATTACTGAAATCAATCTACTTTTTCATGATATTCTAATTTTATGACCAGCACCTGTATGTGTACTTGTGCGTTCTCATGTGCTCGTCTGCTCGTGAAACGTCATCAACCTCAGCCCCTAGTACTTTTCCAATTCACAAGAACAGCAGACAGAGAACGGACAAAGTTCCTTGATGTTGTTCTCGCCCCGCACTCTTTATCGAGCATGCATCAGAGCAGACTCATCCGTTCTTGAGACTGACAGCTGTCCCAGCATGCACTGTGGCAGCAGCAGCTAAAGTTCTCTTTTCTGTTGCTGTTGTCCAATAATATATAAGATCATTTTAGGCGAGAACATAATACTTTAAAGCGTCACTATATGGTCCATTTAGTGATTTCATGCGTAAAAAAATAAAAAATCCGAAGTTGAGAGGACCGTGGCAACCATCACACCTCCGAGTATAACGGCAGCAAGGGCTAACCGCAACCCGTCTGCAGCAGCCCTCTCTCAGCATAGCCGTGTGTGAGGTACCGCTGACTCCGATGGCGATATTTTTTGTTTTATTTGGCAAACTATTCATTTGATTTGTGTTTATCTGTGTTCATTATTATTCTCCCACTAAATGAAAAAAGTAATAATTTATTATTTTCTAGAGACTATTAGTAACAGGAGGTGAAATGCCGCTCCAGACTAGCCAGGCATGTGGTGATGTCACGAGTACACTTCTGTTCTCCCCAAGTTCCCAAGATTTTTCTGTGTTCTTCTCAAAACATACTTAGCGAGGACAAGTCCGTACTCGTATTCTTGTGAATTGAGAAGTGGCGAAAGGCTTTATAAACGGCGCTTAGAAGGTAGAATTTAAAAAAGCTCCTAAAATCATCACAACACTAACACTTGCTGCCTGAAATAAACACATATTCGTTACTTTATCAGGGCTCTAATTATTTTACTTGAATAGTTTTCCTTTCCTCACGCAAAAATCCTGGGTTCATAGTCCTGCTCATGTTTTCTGAAATAGTGTAACCTCTGTTTAACTCTATTAATTCTATTCTAAGTAGATATTTTGTTATTGTTAAATTGCACAAAAAGTTTTTTTTTTGTTTGCTTCATACCAATTTTATAGCCTGTTGAAAGCCGCAAATGTGGAAAAAAAAGCTAAAACATTTTATTTTTCTTTTATTATAAACAATAAACATGATTACATCTATAATCATGTTCTAACTAACCTGTCACCAAACACACCAGAAAAATGCAGGTTAGCTTTAATGTTTTCAGATGTGTAGACCTTAAAAGTATCTATTCAATATAACAATTGATGACAAACACCTTTTATTCTGTAATTGAACAACTAGTTGTATTTAAAATTCCAATAACAGGAAAGTTTTCCAAATTCATACACTTTTTAGATCATTACTCACATTAACAGACACAGAACTACAGCAACCAATATAAACTTTCACTGCCTTTGAGAAAAACCTTTAGATGGTCAAATACCAAGACTATTTTTTTTGCAATCAGATGGTGATTTCCACATCATTCCATGTTTAGCATCACATGAATCATGAGTCCCTAAATAAATTCATTGTACTGAGTTTTCAACTCCTTTGAGAATATCAGCAACAAACAGAAGAGCTGGTAACTGCAGGAAGAGTCATTAAAAGAGGCCATTAGAGCACTTAGGCATTAATTAAATCTGTATCATCATCACTCAGTATAATTGAAGGGGAGACAACCTATCAATTGTAAAAGATCACACTGTCGTTAAGGTTAATAAGCAGTTTTAGAAACTGCAGTCATTACCATTGGATAGATCTATAATAGTGATGAACGACATATTGACAGAATATGTGGTAAAAGTTGAGGTTCTTTCCCCAAGATGTTGAAAAGTAAAGCTGACCAGGTTGGACGAATGTGACAGATGCATCAAAGTCTTCCGACTCGCAACACTATAAGTGTCCGGGCCAAGCAAAGACAAGACAACCTGCTGGAAGCCTTTAAAGTAAACTCTCAATTAGCAACTGTGTCGGGGTTTGTTTGTGTTTTCATTTCTTTGTTGAAATTTGGCTGCACTTGTGAGAATTAATGAGGAAGTCAGATCCAGAAGACATATAGTAAAGAGTCTCACAGAATTAATTAAAACCTTTCTCACAGCCTAACTAAGACAGGAACATCTTAAATGTTCCACTTATAGTCAAACATTTAACATCCATGGCTAACAGAAATGCAGTCGCGGCTAATCATGGCAGGTTTAAGGCCTGACGGGTTTGAGGTAATTTAACACAGACAGCAAAATTAATTAGGAGGTCAAATACAAATTAAAATGGTTTTAAATAGAGTTTGAACCCACATTTGACCATTAAAGAGCTAATGCTTAAACTAATTAGCATAATTAAAATCACACAGGGTTAAAAAAAAATGGCTAAAGCTTGGCATTGAAGGAGTTAACGAGGTGGAGCCAGTAATTGGATGTAGAACGACCCTTTCACAGCCGGTGACAGAGATGCTGCTAATTACCTTGAATGGTCACTGGACAACAAGCCTTTCTATCTGAGGGGATATAATTAATACTGAGGGGTCGATTGCTACGCAAGGAAAAGGAACTTTATGTCGAAATTTAACCTATGGTCTTCTGACTAACATGACAACTACTTATATTTACAGAGATGCTAGAATAGAAAATCTAATTTTATTCTCGTTTATTGAGAGTCTGAGTCAAACACAGAGCAGAACACCAGTTTATCATAGTGCAAAGGATGAGTACTGTGTTTTTGAACCCATCAGGAAACTCTTTACCTATTCTAGTTTCTTATTTTTTTCAGAAACTTGGACACGCTCACCAAATTCTGCAATGATATACAGTAGGCTTATTAGCCAACATTAAACAATTTTTAAAGCTCAGAAAAACTTATCGTATCTGGATTTGGCTTTCATTTAAACAACAGAGCCAAGCGTAAATGGAGCAAAAAGATACAACAGATATAAAGGGTCGTGAGTGTGTCTGCAAAATTTGAGACATTAGTGTAGTGGTTTATGTTAAAATAAACCTTTGGGTTAAGTTGTCGCAAGCGGGTTTTTCTTGTGTTTCTTGTAAATTTGGTCTTAAATTTTTATTTGAAGTGGCATTAAAAAGTCTTAAAAAGTCTTGAATTTGACTTGCCTTATGCTGTAGGAACCCTGTGTATACTCTTGTTTCACGTTCAATAGAAGGTACACCTGGTGCAGCACTCTTTCATTTTTGTTACATAAAAAGTGTAACTCGCAGAATACTGGAGTGTAGCTACACTGTTTTATATTACCATAGACAGTATGTCTGCTTCAGTGTCTCTCTGTTTAGCCTATAATCTTTTCACAACAGAGCACCAGGCGAATCTACTGCAATTTTATTTGTGTTCAATTGTTATTCTGAATTCTTGAATATGTTTTCTGTCTTATTTCTCTCACCTAATTAATCTGACACAGACTGAGGTTTCCTCCTGTTAAAAAGGAGTGATTATTCTCCACTGTCACCACATGCTTTGTCCGAATGAGACTTTGCTAAATACCAATCAGCTTTCATAGATGGAAAAATTTTTACCAACTGGAATTTAAGTATCTAAATATTTGAGCTGATTCACATCCTAATATATTATATTTGGTCAAAACTCAGGACTGTTGGTGATATTTTTTTAACTGGTGCTAAATGAAAAAAATCTGGAGATTGCTCTATAATCATATCATGTGAGAAAGTGGTAAATTGTTTGTTGGAGCAACAGGGCGCAAACAGCCGAAAGAGGAGGAGGGTTTTTTAAGGACAAAACAATCCAGCTCCTGATCCAGTGAAAAGAGCCACATTAGTGACGCTTCACTGCTCTATTCACAACAGAGAAGACAGGCCAATAGGGTGAGATCTTCCACAAGCCCTTTAGATTGTTTTAGACCGTAATCCAACCCTATACCTATAACCACAGCAGTGTTTGGCCTGTAATTGGCAGAGGATGAGGAAAAACCTTAACATGTATGGAAATTAAAACCTCTGCGCTGAACATCAGAATGTTTACATGTTTATTTATCATGCATGCCTGTTATCAGAGGCAAACATTTTAGAGAGGATCAGCTTCATGAGAGGGCCTTTCAGCGTGTATTAGCTGACGCTGTGACAACGTTACATTTATGTATACAAAGTACGATCGGGCTAATTGAATATTCACTGTGAACATATTCCCTGCATAACATGACTCCCTGCTTGCATCTTTTAAAAATTCAAATGGATGGGAGGAGAGGAGGGGAGGATTAGAATACATTACTCCACCCCCCCAAACACACATAACCCCCTTCCTCTTCCCCTGCCTCTATATGTCTGTCAGGAGGTAAGCTGAAGAGGAGGGGGATGAGGAGGGCAAAGTGCGCACAGCAGAGTTGGCCTCGGCAAAGCTGACGTTAACAATAATGTAATTTAATTAAAGCCAAGATCCCAGCGGTCTTCGCCCAGCAACGGGGGGCTTTGATTTTAATAGGTGATGAAGAAAAGGGCCGGCACGCGGCGACACCGTCAACCGCTCCGACCAGTCTGAGGGGTACTGGGAAAAAAGGCACCGGCAGGACATCAGTTCTGATCCTATCACGCATGGGGCGAGGGTGGGGAAAAGGAAGGAGGGAGGGTGCAGGTACCAGCCCGGGCCACCCAAATACAACAACAACGATCAGCTAATGGAGAGGAAAAGGGAACACCCACCCATGGACTGCAGGGCCGCTGACCAGTGACCAGTCGCAAACCATGGGTTGGGGGGGATGAATTGTTTTGGAAAATACTTTAAGAGCTGAGCTTATGAAGACGTGTTCAAAATGGATTTCTTTGCTAAATTAGATTTAGATTTCAAAGAGGGGAAAATCAGGAGCTAATCCGGGAGATCAGAGGCAGCGTCTTAACCTGATGGAAAATGACATTAAATCTGCACAGATATTAAAATTCCCAACAAACAGCTGGGTTAAGTTTGAATGAAAACAATGGTTTTGTTAAGAAACGGAAATACGCAATGGGGTAGATAACAACAGTCTGTTCATATTTTTATTTCAACTTTAGCCTTAAGCATAAAAAATATTTTTTATTTTAGCATAACTGACATAAATCAAAGATTTGTTTGTGTTTCGACTAAGACAAAAGAAGGTTGTAAACAACCTGAAAGACCTAGAAAACTAAATATCTGACATAAAAAGCAGAGTTGTTTGCTTACTGGCCATTACCTCCTTTTTTCCCACATTAGGCCAGTTTTCACTTTACTCCTCAAACCAGCCGCCACCAACAACAATTAGCTTCCATTTTATTGGTCTAAGCAGCTCAGAGATGAGCACAGGGAGGGTCAAAGCGTCCCTTTTTTACCAGCAAGGTCTTAAACATGGACAGGCTGAGAATACTACCGGGGGCGGGGGTTAGCGTACGTCTCGGTCATTATCAGATTTACAACCAGTCTCACGGACATCTGCCCTACTTTTCCTTGGTTAATGTAAAAAGAACTAATCTGGTTAAGAGGGCACGGGCGCGGCTCATAAAATCGGCAGCTCTCTCCGGTGCAGTTAAAGCTGTCACTCCTGTGGGGGGTGGCAGGGTCTGAGCGCCGTCTGAATGGAGCTGTCAGCTGGCTACTTGTTAGGGCTAACAAGGCCGTCCACTGATAGGACTAATGAGGCCCAGGGCCGCTGCTTCCCCTTTGCACAGCTCGATGCTGATGCCGCCACCACAACAGCTGCTAACACACGATTTGCTCTGCAGCCTGCAAAGGGCCTCAACTAACTACTATTATTTAAAATGGAATAAGAGTAGAACAAACAAAAATAATTCCATAAAATTGCAAGATAGCTTAATACAGCAAACCAGATGCTAAAACATCGGACCAGGGAGGAACAGTTTTACAATTGTGAAATGTGCTCTAGCTCAATGACGCATTAAAGATTATAAAACAAAACTGGGCTGCAATTATATAAATGCATTAAGTTAATTGAAACAAATGAGGTATACTTATTGAAATCTTGGCAAAAATGTTTAGAAATCAAAGAATTAAATCAACTTTTGGTTGGATTAAATCTTAACCTTGAGAAATAACTACTGGAACATTTACTCTACAAAACAAAAACACAAAAAGAACACATATCTGAACCATGATTTTAAATTTCTATAACTAAAGACTATATCTACTTTAAATATTGATTTCAAAATTCAAAAAGTTAGTCATTTTTGACATCCTGTCTCCCTAGGATATTAGTTCAAATGACTCACAGGCCTTTCTGTCCTTAAAAGGGTAAAGTCAGGAAAATGAGCCATTTAAGTACAGCAGATGTGCAATAACCATACTTAAAGGATGTAAACTAAAATTGTGCATGTGTAAACATCCTCAAACATGTCTATATGAATAATTTTACAGTCCGGAAGGGGTGCAATTGTAGAAAAAAATAGATTGTTTTTTTATTATCATATCTTTCTTAATAACCACCAAGAAAGCCATGTTGGTATTTCCAGCAATTGATAAAAAAGTACTTGGTTCAAATCAGTAAATAATATTAAAAAAAATGTTGATCCTTTAATCATAAGGATAAACTATATCTCATGGAAGTTTAAAAGTTTAGTGCAAAAAAAAAAAAAACTAACAATCATATGCAATAAAATTTTAAAAGGTTTATCATAGTTGTTAATTTGCTGTAAAGGCTAAAGATTAACATTTTACTTCTCAGAATATACTGGTATAAATAAGTTTAAAATGTTTATCTAAGACAAATGTTTACATGTATAAGTCAAATATTTAAAATTTTACAGCTAAAGAAAAACCTTTTAACAATTACAATACATATTTTAGAAAATGCAGTAAAATGACAGGCTGGTAGGGGTTAAATGTGGAGCATTAGTAATAACTCATGTTTGCAGAATCATTCGTCCTTTTCTTCTTGCAGCACTTCATTATATGCAATGCTCTGGTTTAATTCCAATTACTCTTGTTAATTAGAGAATCTCATGCTCTCTGATCTGGAGCTTTGTTTTAACTTAACATCATTTGTCAGGCTGCTTACTTTTAATTGAAGCTTTATTTTGCATTTGTGAGATTTACATTGGCTTCACGGAGGTGTTTGTCTAGTAAATACCCTAACTGATGTGGACACGCTTTTGTTCTACGTTAATGTTACTGTCAACCCTTTATTTTAGCATATATTAGTAGCACATTAACATTTAGTCTCCTCAGACATGTAGGTACCAAAATATTCGCTCCAACAGCTGTGGAAAGAGCAAAGCAGATGAAAAACCTGCAAGGATGCATCACGTCTTGGCTCCAAAGAGGCACAAAACAATACAGTTTGACGGCTTTTATTAGTTTCAAAAAAGATGTTCTCACCATATTCGGTGCAGCATTGTAATGCAACGAGACAAAAGCAAACAAACGTGTGAAAAGATGAGTATGTGTGCATCTGTTTGTTTGTTACTGCAAATGTTTGCTGTGCTTTACGTACTGAGATCAAGCGACAAAATATGCAAAGAAAGAAGCTGCTAAAAAACATCCTTTACCTAGGAGATTAAACCAACAGTCTGTCGAGTGAACTTTTCTGCAACATGTGCGAGATCATCACCGCCTTGCACCATCTTTTCAGC
This sequence comes from Cyprinodon diabolis, assembly GCA_030533445.1. NCBI lineage: Eukaryota > Metazoa > Chordata > Actinopteri > Cyprinodontiformes > Cyprinodontidae > Cyprinodon > Cyprinodon diabolis. Next base: position 13,448,515 of record CM060073.1, read on the forward strand.
TGCTGCCGATTTTTTTTCTTCTTTTTTTTTTTACGCTTATGTTATCTGAGTGAGTTGTTTAGGATTTCTCAAACTTGAACAAATCTGCTCAGTTTCGTCGCTTGGAATCCCTCCATGTGACCAGCTTGCCCAGTACACACTGATCCACCAGTGCAGTCAGTGTTTCTGCCAGTTTACTGCTGATCCCTCAGTGTGGAGTCCAACATTTAAATCTGATTCAGTGGTGTAGTGTATTAGATTTATCTGCTGCTGCTGTAACTGTTGTTTCTCATGTAGTTTGTTTCAGATCCGTTCAGTTTGCCTTTAAATCAGTCAAGTTTAAGCCAAAAATCCTCACTAACTTGGTCAAATCTGATCCAAAACCAAAGATGCACGAAGAAAAAATATAATATCTCTATTGATTTTAAACATGAATTAGAGTTTAGAACAAAGTCAGTTGATTTTTTTTCTTCTAAATTAAGTTTCCATATTAGCAGAAAAATAATGTATTTGGACACCAAAGCTTTACGTTTGTATCATTTGGGTAAAATGAGGGATGAATAAATGGGTAAGTAGTCCCTCCAGTGATTTTTTCAGGTTCCCGCAGGATCTTGAGGAGAAGAAGCAGGTCTACTTCAAGCTCCTGGTAAACTTCAACCAGCCTCCTAATTAGCATGATCCTGCAGTTTACGAATTTATTGGTAAATTATTCAAACTTTATAACTACAACAAATCAAATGGCACAGTGTTGCGTTTGGAATGAAATGTTTATCTTTCATAATGTAATGCTCAAACATCATATACTAAAACACAAAAACATGCTATGAAAAACTAATTTCAAAATGAAAAAAAAAATTCAGGTGTTCAGAATAAATTTAGAACCGTTAAAATGTTTTATTAGTTTTGTAAGGACTCAGTTCTGCTGGCCCTGCTTTTTTTTCCTCTGCTCTCTCCACAGGTGACGGCAATTGACAGGTGGGTGGGGTGCACACTCCTGCCGCGTGTTCAGCGGCGCTGAGCTGCACTATAAGATCAGCACTCTGACAGCAGGAGGATGCCAGAGTATTAACCGTTGTTGGTCTGCTTCAGTGGCCTCAGTCTCCAGACCGACCAAACCTTTTCGAAGCTCGTGCTCTTGTGTCTCCCAGGTTCAAGCTTGTTTCTCCCGTGGCTCTGACGAAGGGGAGCAGCCTGTCTGCCTCTGCTCGTTTTCTGGCTCAGTTGATCCTCTGTCTCAGACTCCTGGATTTCCACGCGGCTAACCTGGTCCGCCGAATCGGGATCTGTTTGGTTCCCCCTGCTGCCTCTGGATTCGGCCAGCGCCGCTCGGACCCAGCCTGCGCCCTCCTCCACCGGTCAGCTGTCGGAACCTCTCCCTCAACAGAGCTAGGTCCTACCCCCCCCCCCGGCCGGTTTCCAAGCCTTAGTGGTAAGCCGGCGCTTCACATCCTCTCCTTCTCCCTTTGTTTTTACTTTACTCCGCTAATTATTCTCTACCTTGTTTCCTAGATTGTTCGTGTGTCCGCTCGAGGGATTCCCCTCGCGAACACTTCTTCTGGTGATCGTTCCCTAGAGGATTTGCGGATTATTATTTTCTTTTTCAATAAACGATTAATCTGCTTCCTGTGTACCGGTGTGATCTGCATGTGGGTCAGACATTTCAAACCAACCATGACAGAAGAATACTCTGGCCAGACAGACCCAGCAGACACTTTGGGTAGGGCGTTAAACGCCCAACAGGATAAGATTCGGGGGTTAGAAACGGTAGTACGTTCGATGCAGGATCAGTTTCAGGGCTTCGCCGCTCAGCTTAATCTGCTGACGGCCGTGCTCACTGCCGGTCCTGAACCTGCCGCTCCTGAACCTGCCTCTCCCGCCTTGCTGAACCCCGCCTCCGACTCAGCGTCAGCTGATGCCCCTCCACGGATCCCTGAATCTTTCTCTCCCAGCCCAGATAAGTTCTCGGGGGATAGTGGGGATTGTGGAGGTTTTCTTTTTCAGTGCTCTCTTGTTTTCAACCAGCACCTCGACTTTATGCTCAGGATTATGCCAAGATAGCTTTTATTTTACGTTTATTGACCGGGAGAGCATTAAGATGGGCTGAGTCCCGCTTTCCGGACTGTCAGAGTTTTGGTTGTACTTTCTATGAGTTTCTTTGTGAATTTAAGATGGTTTTCGCTGCTGATTCCGATGAGGTGCAGGATTCACGTCGGCTTCTCGCCCTCAGGCAACGAGGGAGGCGTGTTGCAGATTTTGCCGTTGAGTTTCGCACGCTCGCGGCCGCAGCAGGCTGGGAACAGCGTGCTTTAAAGACGGTGTTTTTTCAGTCTTTGGATGATCCTTTAAAGGACGAACTCGCTCGCCTGGAAGAACCGGCGACCCTTAATGACATGATATCTTTAGCCATTCGCTTAGACAACCGTATTAGGGGTAGAAGCCGGGGCAGGGGGGATAGGCCGCTTCCACCTAGGCCATTTAACCCGGATCGCCCTCCAACCCGATCCGCGACCGCTCCACCTTTACCTCCGGAACCTATGCAGTTGGGCCGTTTAAGGCTCTCTCCTGAGGAGAGACAGAAGCGTATGGATGCTAAATTGTGTATCTATTGCGCCTCCCCAGACCACTTTGTTAGCACCTGCCCTGAACGGCCAAAAGATCAGGTCCGCCGGCAGTAGTGGAGAACCCGGCGGGCCGATCCAAGATCTCTCCAACTTCTCCGCGGCTCAGTCTTCCCGCCTTGGTTGTTACTCCGCAAAGAACATTTAAGTTATCCGCCCTGCTCGACTCGGGGTGCGACTTTAATTTAGTTGATCAATCCTTTGTGCACCAGGCTCGACTTGAGACTGTTCCTTTGAGTTCTCCTCTCAGGGTCTCTGCTTTAAATGGCGGAGCTCTCCCACAAATAACACACCGAACGAAGCCTCTTGAGCTAGTTGTTTCAGGTAATCACCGTGAACAGATTTCTTTTCTCGTGTTCCCTATTCAACATTCTCCGTTGGTTCTGGGCTTCTCTTGGTTGCAGTCGCATAACCCGCAGATTAACTGGACCGACCGACGTGTCGAGTCATGGTCACCTAACTGTTTATCGCGCTGTTTGCATGCAGCCGTGCCGACCAGCCTAGCCTCCGGTTTTCCCTCAGCCGAGATCGGTCCTGAGGATCTAGAACTGGTGCCAGTCCAGTATCAAGACCTTCAAAGGGTTTTCAGCAAATCACAGGCCTGTTTGCTACCTCCCCATCGCCCCTATGACTGTGCTATCGAGCTGTTACCCGGCGCTCCCCTACCGACCAGCAGGCTCTATAATATTTCTCAAACCGAAAGGAAGGCCATGGAGAAATATATTAAGGAGTCGTTAGCCGCTGGCCTTATTCGCCCCTCGTCTTCTCCCCTAGGGGCAGGGTTTTTCTTTGTCGGAAAAAAGGACGGGTCCCTACGTCCGTGCATTGATTACCGCGGGTTAAACGCCATTACCGTTAAGAATAAGTATCCCCTACCGCTCCTCTCCTCTGCCCTCGAACCGGTACAATCGGCCACTGTCTTTACAAAGTCAGATCTTCGCAACGCTTACCACTTGGTACGGGTCCGCCAGGGGGATAAGTGGAAAACGGCCTTCAAGACCCCCATTGGTCATTTCGAGTACCTAGTGATGCCATTCGGCCTGTGCAATGCCCCCTCAGTTTTTCAGGCCCTGGTGAACGATGTCCTCAGAGACTTCTTGAATGTTTTTGTTTTTGTTTATCTGGATGATATTTTGATTTATTCCCGTGATCTGGCCGAACATCAACACCAGGTTCGTCTTGTCCTCCAGCGCCTCCTGGGGAACAAACTGTTTGTTAAAGCAGAGAAATGTGAGTTCCACAAATCCTCGATTAGCTTCCTTGGGCTCATCCTTGAAGGGGGACGCGTTCGTCCCGATCCAGATAAGATTAAGGCTGTCCGTGACTGGCCCATTCCTCAAAACAGAAAGGAGCTGCAGCGTTTTCTTGGCTTCGCCAATTTTTATAGACGCTTTATTCGCAGCTACAGCCAGGTCGCCGCCCCCCTTCATGCACTCACCTCTGTTAAAGTCCCCTTCCAGTGGAATCCAGAAGCTGAAGCAGCCTTCAGTTCCCTTAGGGCAAGATTCTCCCAGGCACCCATATTGATTCACCCCGATCCCAAGAAACAATTCACAGTTGAGATTGATGCCTCTGACACTGGTGTGGGCACCGTGTTGTCTCAACGGTCTGATCTGGACCAAAAGCTTCACCCCTGTGCTTTCTTTTCTCGACGTTTGTCTCCAGCAGAAAGAAACTACGACGTGGGGGACAGAGAGCTCCTGGCTATTAAACTCGCCCTTGAGGAGTGGCGCCATTGGCTGGAAGGTTCCGAGCAACCTGTGCAGATCTGGACTGACCACAAGAACCTGGCCTACTTACAAACAGCTAAGCGCCTCAACCCCAGGAAAGCACGTTGGTCACTTTTTTTTTCTCGGTTTAATCTAACCATCTCTTACCGCCCCGGGTCCAAGAACCAGAAGCCAGATGCATTATCACGCCTGCACTCCCCACCGGACTCCGAGGAGGAACCAGCCCCCATTCTGCCACCCTCCTGCACCTTCGGGGGCCTCAAGTGGGAGATCGAGAATCTAATCTCTCAAGCCCAACAGTCGGACCCGGACCCAGGTGACGGCCCCCCTGACCGTGTCTATGTTCCAGCCTCTGTGCGTTCCCAGGTTTTACAATGGGCCCATTCTGAGAAGTTTTCTGCCCACCCCGGGGTTCACTGCACCAAATCCTTTCTCTCCCGTCACTTCTGGTGGCCCCACATGTCCCGCGACGCTAGAGACTTAGTCCGCTCCTGTCCTGTCTGCTCCCAAAACAAGGATTCCAACAGACCCCCTGCCGGTCTCCTACAGCCTCTTCCAGTTCCTGAAAGCCCCTGGTCCCACATCGCCCTAGATTTCGTTACTGGTCTTCCCTCCTCAAACGGTTTCACAACCACCCTCACGATTATAGACCGCTTTTCTAAGGCTTGCCACCTCATCGCTCTGCGTAAGCTCCAATCCGCCCTGCAGACGGCCCAGCTCCTGGTTCGACATGTTTTCCGCCTTCATGGTATCCCCCGGGACATCCTGTCTGACCGTGGTCCACAGTTTGTTTCCAAGGTCTGGAAGGAGTTTGCCTCAGCCCTGGGGGCCAGGTATACCCTCACTTCTGGTTACCACCCGCAGACCAACGGTCAGACGGAGCGGATGGACCCGGAGCTGGAGGCCGCTCTCCGCTGCCTCACATCTTCAAATCCATCAGATTGGAGCAAATACCTACCCTGGATAGAGTACGCCCACAACACCCATGTTTCCTCCGCCACCGGAGTCTCTCCTTTTGAAGCCTCCCTAGGCTACCAGCCTCCCCTGTTCCCCTCTAAAGAGAAACAGATTGCGGTCTCCTCTGTCCATCACCACATTCTCCGTTTCAGACATTTTTGGTCTCAGACTATTCAGGCTCTCCAAAGAACGGCGGAGCAGAACCGTCGATTCGCCGACCGGAGACGTGTCCCGGCACCCCAATACCATCCCGGTCAGCGGGTCTGGCTCTCTACCAGAGATCTCCCTTCCCGTTCCTCTCACCGAAAACTATCCCCCCGTTTCTCTGGACCTTACGAGATTATCTCCATCGTCAGTCCCACTACAGTCCGTCTCCGTCTCCCATCCCACTCTAGAGTTCACCCCACGTTTCATGTTTCCCGAATTAAGCCCGTCCTCTCAGGTCCCTTGTGCCCTCCGGCCGAACCCCCTCCAACCGCCCAGGACCTCCGGGGACGCCGGATCCGTGGGATCGTGGACTCCCGTCACCGGGGTAGAGGTTTCCAATACCTCGTCGACTGGGAGGGCTGCGGTCCCGAGGACCAGTCATGGTTTCCCGGTTCCTGGATCTCTGACCAGTCGCTCCTCGAGTCCTTCCAGTCCTCTCGTCCCTCCACGTCTTCCTCTGGGTCCCCAGGTGGTGACCGTTGAGGGGGGGGTGGTGTCAGGACTCAGTTCTGCTGGCCCTGCTTTTTTTTCCTCTGCTCTCTCCACAGGTGACGGCAATTGACAGGTGGGTGGGGTGCACACTCCTGCCGCGTGTTCAGCGGCGCTGAGCTGCACTATAAGATCAGCACTCTGACAGCAGGAGGATGCCAGAGTATTAACCGTTGTTGGTATGCTTCAGTGGCCTCAGTCTCCAGACCGACCAAACCTTTTCTAAGCTTGTGCTCTTGTGTCTCCCAGGTTCAAGCTTGTTTCTCCCCTGGCTCTGACGAAGTGGAGCAGCCTGTCTGCCTCAGCTCGTTTTCTGGCTCAGTTGATCCTCTGTCTCAGTGTCCTGGATTTCCACGCGGCTAACCTGGTCCGCCGAATCGGGCCGTGGAAGGACCCCCTTTGGATCTGTCTGGTTCCCCCTGCTGCCTCTGGATTCGGCCAGCGCCGCTCGGACCCAGCCTGCGCCCTCCTCCACTGGTCAGCTGTCGGAACCTCTCCCTCAACAGAGCTAGGTCCACTACCCCAATCCCCCCCCCCCCCCGGCCGGTTCCCAAGCCTTAGTGGTAAGCCGGCGCGTCACATCCTCTTCTTCTCCCTTTGTTTTTACTTTACTCCGTTAATTATTCTCTACCTTGTTTCCTAGATTGTTCGTGTGTCCGCTCGAGTGATTCCCCTCGCGAACACCTCTTCTGGTAATCGTTCCCTAGAGGATTTGCGGATTATTATTTTCTTTTTCAATAAACAATTAATCTGCTTCCTGTGTACCGGTGTGATCTGCATGTGGGTCAGACATTTCAAACCAACCATGACAAGTTTTAGCTAATTTGATTAGTTGTATTATAGTTGAACTAAAGACTGCGGTCCTATCACATCATACAACTGAGCTCTTCTAAACAAACATTGTTCAAGCCTCATGGTAACCCGTCTTTTACTATCTGGGTATAATACTCTTTGAACCAAACTGCTTTATTTATAAAAACAAACGAACTATTAGTTTGATGAGTTGAGATGGCATCTAAATGTCAGAAAATCATGTGATAAAATCTGTGAAACTTGCATAAATAAAACTGGTGATAAGAAACCAGAGTTTCTTAAAGGACCATTTTCCACCATCTTGTTGAAAATGATGCTCAACGCTTTCCTCTGAGGCTGATATCTGTAGATGATAAACATATTGGAAATATTTTTTTCCTTTCCCACTATCACTCTGTCCACCATCTGCTATTGAGAGAAACTCTGAGAGAAACTTGAGCTCCGTTTGCACCATCAGAACATTTCCCACAAAATCTGACCCGATTGCTCCACAATGTAAAAATGCAGCGAAAAGGCCAGAAAGAGGCTGCCAATCCTCTCAGCCACAGCTCTGTTTGTTTACAGTAATTACACTCATGCCTCAGAAGGAGAGTGGTAATTACTGATAACTTAATGGTGTCAGAAAGATACAGTTCTGTGGAAAAGTGTTAAACCGTCCTGAATTTCTTTTTGTCTTCCATCCAAGGAGTCAGATATTTTTACATTATTTTACAGTGTACTTAATCTACAGTTCTCATATGAGATTTCCTGTGTCTACACTAGCCTTAAATAAAGCAACCTTTTAATACTTGAATAATCTATCTTTAGAAAGGAAAATTCTTTTCAGCCTGATAAGCCTGCAAAGGTGTATCAAAGTTGGAAACTTGTTCACATGAAGAAATCTACTGGTCTCTAAATATACTAGAAAATTGATGTGAGGGAATTCACACCACATAGTTAAAGAAAAAAAGAAAAAAAACCTCTTCAAGACAATAAATATTTTTAGCAGATTTTGATAAAGACTACTTTGGAAGATTGTAAACTATGAAGAAACAACAGATATTTTTTGTGCCAGATTTTTGCTTTTCCGCTTCAATCAAATCTTAGAAGCAACAGTTTCTCACATTATACAATCATATATTCTTAGAGATTCAAGGATATTTGAAAAATAACAAGAAATGGATGGATGGATGGATGGATGGATGGATGGATGGATGGATGGATGGATGGATGGATGGATGGATGGACATTTCTCCACTGTGAGATCAGTAAAGTCATTCAATCAAGTCAATCAATAAATAAATGTAACTTTTAACCAGCCATATAAGACACTTTTTTCCTCCCATATCTATAAACAGGGTCGAATCACTTCTATTTGCAGATAGAACCACTACTTCATTTTTATGGAAGATCTACAAAACCTCATGTTGAAGCCTGATGTGTGTAGAGACTGTGTTGAATTTACATCATGAGCAAGAAGAAACACAAGCAGATTCTTTCTGCAGACCTTTCTTTCCTCCTCCAGTCAGTTTGTTAAAGAAATTTAGTAAATTATTACATTCCGAAAACATATTTCCGTCACTAAAAGGCTGACTGCTTTTCAGCAATAGCTTAGTAGACCATCATGTAATACTATTAACCTCCACACACACACCTACAGCACACTCAGCCCACTCGTCCCCCTGGTGAGAAACAGATGAGAGCGAAAGGAACAAATCCAAGTGGAAATACGCAGGAACAACTCTTAGCGCCTGTTCTCTGCTCCTGGCTCTGCTGCTCGTCCGTAGGAGGAAGAGGAGGATTTAATGCATGTTGTGGTTTCATTCCTCACACACCTTGTTTTGACATTTTACGGACAGCTGCTTTCGGAAAACAAAACCTAGCATGTGAAGGTGGGAGGTGGCAGATGAGAAAGAGAATGGGAAAAAATGCTGCACGCATTCAAACCGACGCCTCTTCAAACAGAGCATAGGAAAAAAAAGGTCAGACTCCTTCCTGCTCCCTGCCACCTTCCTCTACCTGCTGTCCCCAGCCGATCCCCGGGAAAACTTAGCGGCAGATGTTGCTGCGCTAAGCTGGCTCTGAAGTGCCTCCCCGGCTCCCTGCTCTCACCCACAACACAGTCAAACCACATTAGATCTCTTTATTTGTGCCTGGGGCAAGTTCGACACTGCAGCTGTGTCCACCCCCGCTCTACCTTTGGTGTCGGAGGCCCTCGGGCTCTAAATGTGAGACCATGGAAAAAAATATATATATAAATGAAAAAAGGGTTTCACTCTCTTTTCTTCTGTCTCTCCTCTGCATCTGCTGACAATCCAGTAGTCTGACTCTGGACAGCGGTGTGAGGAGGGGGGTAGGATACGGGGCTAGGATAGGAGGGAGGGTGATGGATACTGGGCGATGGGTGAGGAGGGGGGGCACACCCGGGTCCCCGTGCTGAACAGATGTCTGTGACAACCTGCTTCCTTACACCTGTATGAGTCCTTGTAACCCAGCGGATGGAAGCTGCTGAAAAATTCATGACCCTGGAGGTTTCCTGTCCACCATCAAAGGCTCCCTCCCTCCATCCCTTCCTCCCTCCATCCCTCTCTCTCTCTGGCATTGCTGTGCTCTCTGCCATCGACACCAAACCTGCAACAGGACAGCGCCGCCTTCTTCAGCTTTGTTCTGCCTCTCTCTGCTCAGACCACAACCAAAGGAGCAATGAGAGGCCCAGGAGAGAGGAGACCACCAACAGCACCACTACCATTCAAACTTAAGGGTTAAGCATGTAGTCCTTCTCCACGTTCAGTCAATAGGCTCTATGGACAACTCAACTAGTTCCTGAACTTAAAGCAGCTCTTCTATTCCCCCCATTCTCTTTGTAACAGATGAACTGATGAATCCAGGTTTGCCTGACCTCAGTGACCAACTGGCAGGGGAAGCCTACTGACATTAAAAAGTTAGTAGTCTTCCTGTCTGTTCAGACTCGTAACATTGGGGATTTTAAAATAACTTTTTTCATTCATCTGATATTTCAGATCTGAAAACATGAAAATAAATAAAGTCAAAGTAAACTGATTTATAAATTATTTGCACTATTGATCATATTTTTCCTTTTTCATATATATTTATATTTTGTGTGAAAACTGATTTATTTAAATGATATTCCCCTGTTTTCTAAAGTGAACTCCTAATTTTGTCTGTTTAGTTCGATCACTGGTTTCGGGTTGCCATAATGCCATTATCTTAAAGGAGAATCCGTGAATAAACTAAAATAAATAAAACTGGATGAATGAATAATTGCTGTCCTGCTTTTTAAAAAGCCAGCAGAATGTTTTCTCGGGTGCTGCTGAGCCATGGTGTCACTTCAAACACAGCGTCCTGCGGCCTCCTCGGTCTGGTGGCCTCCAGAGTCTCTTGTCTACTGTTTTGATGACTAAAGTAAAAGTTGAAATTGTCTCAGAGATCAGAATAAAAATGGGAGTCAGCTGCTAGCTTTGCCTCTGTTAGCGGAGTGATCAGATCACTGGTTTTCATGAACTGGAGGAAAATTTACATGTGGGATGATCATATATATCCATCACACCTAAAGCAAAGGAATGTCTCCTTAAGCAAAACTTTTCTTTAAATAACAACAAAAGAAAAAAATAGGAACAGGAAGCACTCTATATTATTATATAAAAGCAGCTCTAGAGACGTGAAAAGCAGAGAAGCCTCACCATCTCATTTAAATTCTTGCAGTTTTATGCAGAAAGGTGCTTAATTGGTCTGTTTTTGGTATAGGTGATAAAAGAATGACAGAACGAAATGCAATCCTTTGACGTTGTCTCTATGCATCTTTTGCAAACCTAAGCTGTTTTGTCTGAGAGGAAAAAGGCTTTTCTAACCATGCTCCATAGTTTTCTAACTGCTGTATCCTAAACTTAAACATGTTCCCATTATAAAACATTTCCATCCTTCAATTTAACAGTTTACAAAATCCTATGGTTTGATCATTTATGATCCGATTTAGGAAAAGCATGGTGACATGCTGAGTAACGCCTGCTACGCTGTCAGCTGCTAGATTCACTCAAAGTTTCCTTTGTCTTTGCAGAGCTCAACCTTTTCCCACAGGAAAAACGAATGGTCTTACATCATTCTCTGAACAAAACCCATATGGTTCCAGTTCTCAGATCCCTGACCTAAACAGAACCACCCACCACAGAGAGGCAGTTCTGATTGTAGCTTCTGGTTTGCATGTCTGAAAGAGTCTGAGTTAGATAATGAGAGAAATGCTGGAAAAACTGCAAGGTTACGATTTTCTTTGGTTTGCTTTTAAACTGGCAGTTTTTATTTCTGAATCATCAGATTTCAGATTTCCCTTTCCATAGCATCTATTCCTGGTTTTATGTGAGCAAATTTACATCCACAGCAGACTGTTTAGCTTGTTAGAGTGTGTACCATATTAGAGTTTCTAAAACATATTAAAACATCCAGTTAACTCTGACTTGATGGCGGTTCTTGTAACCACCTGAGATGTGTTGGCTTTCTGTGTTTAATTTTATTTCCTCCTCTGTTGGTTGAGCGAAGCCAAGAGTTTGACCATATTAGGCCTTCCCTGTCCTGCTTCCTTCTGTTAGGCTTTGCAGCTGTATCCGCAGCTCACTTCATCATACTGAGTTATAAACAACACAATGCACAAGATGACACAGAAGCTTCCTCTGCTTGGAGGCAGCTGTGTGAATCCACTCACAGCAATACAATAAAGCAATGACTCCTCATGTCTGCAACTGTAAACCAATTCACATAGAGGGACAGACATATCTGTTCAAACCACATAGAGAACAGAATATTCTACCTTTAAATAGATAAAACCCTTAATAAATACTTAAATGGAAAGCAAATAAAATATATATATATATACCAATTGCTACATAAGGCTGTTCTTTATAAGGCAACAATGAGATTCCTACAAAAAGCAAAAGAATTTTACAGTATGTCTCCGTGTATAAAGGTTATTATGTCCATGAAACTTTGTCAGAAATGAACCTGCTGAATCAGAGCAGGCTGAGTGTAAGAGAAAGGAAATAGAAACACAACTTCAGTTAGAAAACATTGGCCGCAACTTTATAAAATATACAAGCTGCACGTTCAGTTTTTCTAGGTTTTTCAGCAAGAAATCTCCATTTAAGGGCTGATTAGAAATATTAGGAAACAGATAATTAATGCATAAAGGTATAAAACCTTCAGTAACCCTACATGTGATTTGAGAATGCATGCCTGACATCTGCACCGGCCTCTCACAAAAAAAGCAAAACAAAACTACTGAGCAAGCCTTTAAGCAGATGAAGCTGTTTGCTCAGAACCGGAGACTGGGTATCGAAACCGTTAGCCTCCCATATATATTCTAATATGATACCTGTGCACCAAACTTGATAATGAATGTGTGCATGGTTGGCTGTCCACTGTGGACACGATCCCCCACATCTTTGGATCCAGCTGGAATTACTAACAGTGCTTGAATCTAACATCTACCTGTACAGACAACAAAGAGGTTACTGCTACCATCACCCAGTTAATCAGCTGGTTACTATGGAGACCAAACATGAACCATTGCTGAGCAAGGAATCCCACTGATGTGTTGGATAAACCTTCAGCTTTTTAAGCATCAGGAGGTATGAAGTGTGATATTTCAAAATCTTTAAGATATCCTCTGTTTTATATATATATATAAAACATTATTTTTGCAAAAATGAAATAAATATATATAAAAAGGCCAAGCCGTGACACACCTACTCTCTATAAAATCTCTAATATGGTTAATTTATTCAGGAGGAACAGATTTACTTTGCTGTTTGCCACCACAATATCTGCTGCATGATGAAAATCTATCAGTTATTTTACAAAAAATTTCCAGGTTTTAATCAGAACGTTTTTTTTTTCTCTCCACAGTCTTACCTGGTCTGAAGATGTTGGGCGCATTAGGGAGACTCGGTCATACTGCCGACGCAACAAAGCCCACAAAGCATCGAGGCGACCCTGATGGTGCACAAACAGGAGGTTTAGGAGAAAATATGAAAACAGGAATTTAACTGAAAATATATACAGGAAATCTTTCATTTAATACAATAGGTTGGAAGTAAACTCAGGTTGAAGTCAATTTTAGGCTTAAATCTGCATCCTCTTTGTTGGCTAATGTTAGCCTTCTTTTTTGAACATATCAGTAACAGTTCTATTAGAGAAACTGGGCCAATAATATCAACCAACATTTTTTTTCTTTCTTATAACTGTTTTTGTGTTTTGGGAAGGGTAGTCTTCCCAGTACCAGTGATGCCATCCATAATTGCTGGTTATCTGCAGACAAGAGGCCTCTTAACCTGTGTGGGAGTCATTTTTACAGCGGGTAGGGAAAACATAACAGTAATATTAATATTATATATCTGCCCATATTACCATATCAGCATCGCTAGTAAAAACAACAGCGCATAAGGCAGGAAACAAATGAGCTGCAGGTTTTAAAAATGACATAAGATCGTCCTGACTAAAGCATCAAAGCAAATATCCCTAACATAAAGCTGAATGAATGAAGTGCATCTAAGGAATTGTTTTTCAATTTCAATTTGTTTTTGATGCATTTACAGACCAAAACAGGTAGAAGTTCTAAGCTCTTTTGCATTTAAGAAAGAGAAAATCCTTTCTCCCTTGCATTTGACCTGCTGATCGCTGATCAGAGCCCATTTCAGGGAAATTGGTTGAATTAGATATTTGGGCTGAATAATTGTTACTTTTAGATAACATTTAAGGCAAAAGGACAAGCGTTAACACTTCTAACAGCCCTCTGGAAATTCAAACCCGGAAGATTTTTAGGTATTAGATAAATGATAATGCAGCTATTAGCTCTGTGAGGTCAATACAAAACAAAACTATAAAAGGATAACAACAGTTAAAAGAAGAATTGAAGTATTATTGAAGTTTTTTTCTTAAGAGTGAGCATAATGTAATAAGAGGGAAACACATACCTTGATAGGAGTGTACCATTTGTTCTCAGACTGTCGGTTGCTGGAAGTTGGTTTAGGAGTTGGCCGTTTAATCATCGGCTCATCCACATTGTCTGGTATGGACACTTTTGCGTTTTTCGCCTTCTCCAGTCTGGCGCCCTCTTCAGTCGAGCCCTTTTCTCCCCACCGTACCTAAATAGGAATGATGAAAATATAAAGGAGAGCTAAAACGGATACATATCAGATCAGGTAGTGTCTGGGAAAGGTAAATCCTTTCTGACCCTCTTAGGATTTGAGGGTTTGTCCCCTCTCTCCTTTTCTCATTTCATTAAGTTCTCTTTTATATTTTGCTGTTTTGGAGTTAAGCTCCTCAGCCACTTTCTGTTCATCTGTTGCAGCTCAGGATGTTTACCTATTTGTTTTCACAGCCAGTTGTCAGTTTGGGCAGAACCAACACCTGATTATTAATGAAAGTCTAACCTGAATGAGGATTCCAGAGTGTAAAATGGCTCTTCCCGTCAGCTTTAAGTTTAGTACAGTACCTCTGTTCGTTGAAAGAAGCTCTTTCATGACTTTCTGCATGACTACCAGCCTATTTCACTGTTCTGGAGGAACTTTAGTAAACTCTTCAGTTTATTGATATTCAGTGTTTGTTTAAACCTAAACATCCTAGGCTCCAACCACAGCTGTGCTGATAAGGCTTCAGGCAGGCAGATGGCCTCACATTGACCAATGGTCTTAACTTTGCCTCATCTATCCAAACCGGGATGCTCCAGAAGTCTTTTAGTTATTTCAGATGCAACATCATTAAGCTCAGTCATGCTGTGCAAACTGAGAAATATAAGATTGCAATGGACTTGAGTCATTTACAAATTCCTCAAGCATTGTAGGGTTGAATTAATTTGGAGTTGTGAATGTTCTTACTATATAGATTAAGTTGATGATGAGATGGCCAATAACCCTTACCATATAGATGGGCAGCATGCAGTTTTAGTGGTTGTAGCTTCTTGCTGATATCCCTGCAACTCATCATTGTCCTAATTCATACCCACAACTTCTAGACTTTTTACAAAATAAACTTACCGAAAGATGACAACTTAATAAATGCACTTTATGAGCTCTACTTTGTCGCAACTTTCCCTCATTAGTCCCAAGAAAGCATTAAGACCATTAAGAACTCTGGTCCAAGAAACTTCTTCCTCTGATTTGCTGTCAGACGTGTGTGTGTGTGTGTGGGTAGGTGTGTGTGTGTGCATACTGTGTGAGTCTGTGGATGGGAGTCTGTTTGTTAGTCAAGCTGTCCTGCTTTTTAATTGAAATCATCACATCTGCTCCAAGGAAGACAAAAAAAACACAGCCACATGAACAGGAAGAGGTGATTAATTAGTGACACATTTTCTAAGCTGTAGGTTAAGCCATGACAATATAGAACAGCTTCTCCGAATCATCTGCAGGGTGCATCCCAGCCCTGGTGCATCTTCAAGAAAACAAAGAGCCCTGTCATGAATAAAAGATGCATTCACATGTCGGGTCTCAGCGATCATTTAAAATATAGGCAGAGGCAGAGTGGAGGTGGTGGTTCTCTCAGCATGGTGTCTTTATTGTGGATAGGAGGCTGTCTGCGTGAATTAGGCTGCTAAACATGCAAAGCAGAGGATGATACCCAACCCTGTAGCTCAGTGACACTCACTAAACCACAGTCAGGAGATAACTGATCCCAGAGGATTATGGCAAACCTGGAGAATGCCACAATCATCCAATGGGCTGAGAAACAGTAGAGGATGAACTTTCAAGGCAGAAGACCTGGATTTTACCAGGACGATTAAGAAATTAACACATCTACCCTTCAGCTCAGGAAGGGGGAAGCATGGAGTCAGTGAGGTGGACGTGTCAAGTTGACAGCAGCACTCAATCTTCCAACTGAGCAGCGACTTGATCCAATCAGGACGAGATAGCAGGGCCTGTCATGTCAGAAGCATCAGCAGAATGACGAGGACAGTAGCGGGGAAGGCCAGCCCGCTGCTTTCCTCTAACTCAACCAACTTCCAACAACACGGAAAAGAGTCAACGTCAGCAGGTTTCCGGGGGAATCAGGACTAGACCCGTCAGATAAGAGCCATGACCTCATCTGGATGATCTTTGAACAATCTTATTTCCTTATTCAAAGAACATGTTTAAGCCTCTCTGCTGTAAAACAGAAAAAAAATAAACAAACAAAAAGCAGTTTTAGAATGACGTTTCAGGTCTGACCTCCATGCGTTTGATTCCTCCAGCTCCTCTTCCTCCGTAGTATGAGGCATCCACCGTCGGCCACTTCTTCTTTGGCAGGGGCTCAGGTTCCTAGGAGAAGAATGGAGGGGAAACATGTTTCTCTAAATGACATTATTAATAAGAACAGCTGCAGCTGTATGACAATAAGAAGGAAGTAGAAGATATTCATCGTTATTGTTTCAGTTCACCAGGAAGGAAGACACACTTAAGATGTTTTTTCCCACCATGCATTCAGCCAGCATGGTTCAGGGAACAGCAAAAGCCTCATATTAAATATTGGTCTAAAAAATATTCCTAATTTTGCCTCTGAAATGTTTACACTTCATCTAACAATTAGTAAAGGCATCACAATAAATTAATCTTTTATCGCAGTAATATATTGTAAAACTGCAGAGTTCGGAAAAATCCACCATTAAACTAGTGTACAGATGGGAACCCCATTAGATATTAGGACTTTATTTTCATGCTTTTTTTTAGCTGTTACCACTTAATAACCTCTACCTTTTATCTCTTGAGTTGATAAAAGATGATCAACAAATCATCTGCAGAGAGACCCCACGTTGACCCATTTTTTTTTTTTTTTGACAGAACCTACCAGATTTGTATTTTGAATTACCAGATGTTTCAAAATGTCATTATGTAATTTAGTAGCAACATTCTTTGGGTCTGTGAAAAAGATGGTCCCATATAATTATCTATCCATTATTATATTTTAAACATATTTTCTCTCCCTGGTCACAAATTTTTTTATTGGTGTAAATATTGCTTTGATTGTGAGTAATGGAGAGTTAAGGCAAGTAGCCAGTTTATCAATGCCTTTTCCTTATTTAGAATAAAGAAATGCCCTATTAAAATGAACATTAACCACCAAATGCATTTAGTGAACCTTTAATTAAATTTTTTGTTATCTTTCATTTTTATCAGTTTATTTCTATGTATTAAACATATATTTTTATATATACATTTATTTTCACTGCTGTTGCTCAAAAGAAATGATCTTAAAAATTAGAAATGAATAAAATTAGTTTTCTTTTCTAAGTCCTGCTAAATAAAATCTTATTCTAACTCAAGATTAAATGACAGATTTGTTTTTTACCATTCCCTTCTATCTGCTCATTCTCACAAAATAATAAAGATATTTTAACAAACTGGCCTGTTTTCTAATTAAAAACAATTGATATATGCAGATCTTAGGAACCTAATCTGCATTGCTGACATTGTGTTGTTGTCTGATTGCAACAACACAGCAGTGACATACTCACAGGTGGAGGGGGGCGAGAAGGTGGAGGAGGCGGCGGTGGGTCTTTGATGACCTGAATAAACAGAAAAAGAAAAAACAAAAAAGCAAAAGCTGGTCAGCAGGAGGACATGCGCTCAAACCTTATCAAGACAGACGAGGCTGACAGGGTCGGTTCGTGACAGGTGACACAGCCTAACAGAGACATCCCTGAGCTCAACTCACGATGGCGACACCATCGCTGCCAGCCTCACAAGCAACAACTGCTGCCCTATCGCCCAGCTGACTACTGATTACAAGGATAGTGCTTGTAAACCAACATCAGGGGCCCCCTGTGCAAAATAAAGAAAAGCTGAAAATCAACTTGTTGACAGGATAGTCTTTGGGGTGAGCTCTGCAGCCCGTTTAACTCCTAATTAATTGGATGGGGTTCAGCGCTCCGAAGCGATCCCCCCAATCATAAAGTCCTAAGGAGTTAATTAGCTCCAATGAGATGCGAAGGAGGAGGCTCGGGCGCAGATCCAAGTGCTGTCTGCAGGGAATGAGTGGCGGCAAAAAGAAAAAAAAATTACTAAAACACATCCACACACAGATTTCCATGACACAGCTTACTGACAGCAGAGTGACCGGCCTGCTGGAGGCGGTCTCCGTGACAACGTGGACTGACAAGGCACCTGAGGAGCAGGTTGTCCACAATGTGATTCCACTCAGGGACAGGATGCCTGGACTGGGTTTTTTAGACATGAATGGCAAAGCAAAGAGGAGCCTGACGGTGACATTTGTCAGGTGTCACTCAGACGTTTCACATACTGATGTCCATCGGTTGCTGAAAACAAAGCCAGCACTCACTCAGAGGTAACACGGCCGTAAAAAAACACAGGATGGGACCTCGTTTTTTTTTTGTGGACATAACAGACAAAACCCACCACTCTGATTAAACTGTTGACGAGTTGTCTTTTTAAACTGTAAAATTTAAACAAGGATTTCAAATCAGCCATGGATTAGAGGGTGTGGTCCAAAGGTTTTCAGTTCAAGATTCGAACCTTACCTGTAAGCTACTTTTAATTTTCTCCTTTTTCTCCACCCATTTGTTGTTTATCAAGTGTCAAAAAAAGGCCACATAAGCCAGAAAAGAAACCCTAAAGCCTACCTTTCAATAAACGCTAGGTAGGAAACTGACACAGCCTTAAAAAACATTTGATGCACAGATCCGATACCTGGATTGGAAATCTGAGATCCAGTCCTGTGCACATTACATAGAACTGTAATTTCTTTCTTTTTGCGGCTTATTTATTAATATGTTATATTAATTACATTTATATATGTGTTCATTTGTTACCTTTTTTGAAGAATGTTTATCTCAAGACTAAAGCCTTCACTAACATAGCAAGATATAAAGTTAATTCATTCAGCAGTTGAATATGAGCGGTATCGGATATCAGCCAGGACGCTCAGCCCAGGAATCGCTTTAGGATTGGAGCGGTAGGAGCTTTGTGTAATTAAATCTGGATATAACATCAGCTGTCCTGTTGCTTGGTTCAGAGGTTTGTTAGAGAACATAAGTTAAAAAAACAGAATCACAAAGACCAAGGAACACAGCAAAGAATTTAGGAAGAAAATAATCAATGGTTGTGACTTTTTTCCACAGGGTACTGTTGTCATTCATTTATCCCATCAAAGCCGTGGATCACTGCTTCGATGGGAGAATCTGCTGATTGAACTATCGGGACTGAAAACTGAAAAACTTTACTTTATGATAGAGCAGTAAGAAAACCCATGCAAAACTTTCTTTCAATTATGCCAAAAGCCACAAACAGGGAGAAGGTGTTATGCTCTGAAGCAACAAACATTTGAAACTTTTTTCTTTTTTTTAAACTTTTTTTTCATCAGGATGTTAAACATTCTAACATTGCACATAGTCTTGAACACAGCATTTAAACTGTAAAACATGGAGATGGCAGTGTCATGATGCACGGACAGTGAATGTCCTCAGAGTTCATTGGAGGGGAAGCCAAATACAAACATTCCACACGTTTCAGATCTGGATTTGATAAGGAGGACCGTATCAGGAAATACGCTTCTACCTCATCAATTAACAACTCTATTCAGTGTTTTAGGTGGAAGTTATAAAATACGGACTGCTTTTAGAGCTAATAAAACTTAATCTAAAGCCGAAGCATAATGTGTTTGTAGTGGTATCATTAGAAGAAAGTATTTAGAAAAGGCTCATTAGCAAGTAAGCAAAGGTTATTTATATCCAGTTTTCCCCCCAGACACCACTGTAAAGAAATCTCCATGCATTGCTCCATTTTTACACAGTTATGGACTTTAGCACCAAACACAATAATTACTGAGCGCACATCTCAGCTTAAGGTGAGAGAGCACCGTCTGGCTCATTAGTCATCAGAGACAGATAGTAAAGTCAGAGATGGTTTTGCATTTGCTAAAGTGGTTTTGGAGGGAAAAGGGAGCAATGTAATTATGGCCTATCATAGATCTGAACAGCTGTTACGTTCCTGGCTAAGCTCGGAGATATCGTCGGTATCCCCTGCCCGTCGGTGCCGCAGTGTTGTCATTAGAATAATGAAAAACTATCAATTAGGGTTAATTAATTTCTCTTTGACACACAACTGGCTGCACACAAATCCTGCAGAGGTCTATGGATGACCTCTCCATACGCTGATTAACAGCATTCCAGCCACACCTTACGGTGACGGGATTATCGCTTTTTATTAAGTAATTATGCAGCAGATTTCCTGCACATGTTGTGGGCTAAATAAAGAATTACACAAACGGCGGAGCTCTGCTGCTCTTTTCCCAGCAACCTGACGGACAGATGTGAGCTCTCTGCAGCACGGTGGCGTAATTAAAAACTAAACCGTGGGATGCTTAGCCATCTGACACCAGCCCCAGCGGCTCGCCACCACAGCATCCGCACCGTGGGGAATCAGACCGATCAGAAGCACTCAGGGTACTGTCCACATATGGCTGTCTCTGGGAACTTCCAACTGGGCTCAAAAATCTGCTTGCTCCCAGACCTAAGCTCAAACGATGTTGTGTGAAGCTGCTTCAGGAGTGTTATTTTGATGAATCGGTGGCAGGCACCATATTGAAAAATTATTTAGACTAAATGAAAGAAATAAAGGTTTTCACTGCTGTGCTGAAATAACATACAGCTTATTAAATAAAAGACCACAGAGTATTTAGAAATGATTACCATATTAGGCTCCAAATGAGTTGAAAAGGTTTCCAAATTTGGAGCAATGCGTTGGTAGTTTAGATAAATTCTCTTGCATTTCAAAATTCCATCTCCAATCCTTTGATTTAAACAAAGGCAATGCCGTGCAGGGCTTAATTTCCAAACAAATGATAAACAAAGAAATTACCACTCCACAGCTTGTCTGACCTCTCGTCTGGCATCAGGCCATGCAGATAGAGGCACAGGAAGAGTGGGATTGTGGGAGAGAAGTTTGTGTGTGCGCGCGTGGCCTCATCGCCTCATCCCGACTGCTGAAGCCTGGCAGACTGGGGGTTTAAATATTAACAAGCCACACATGGCCCTCCTCTTCTGCCGCGTCCCTCGATGGAAGGCAACAGCAGCGCTCTCCACCAAGACAAACACGTCCACGGCCAGACATGCTGCAGGGGGTTTACATTTTAATGCCTTTGTTGGTTTTCCAAAATATGCTTCCATCTCATCCTGGATGGGATCCCTTCAGGTCCACAAAGCCAGGTGACGTCTATCATTTCAGGGGTGAGTGAGTTGAGTGATGGGGCAGGCTGTGTGGGGCTAAAATTGCCTTCATCAGGTCTCAGCAGAAAAAGCCTCGGAGAGAGAGATGGTGCACACCATCTGTAGCCCCTCTCTCATAGCCCCAAACGATAATCTGTTGTGGATTTATATAATTGGTTAAATGGGTGAGAATTGTTTTATAAAGGGGCGCAGGCAGGGAGAGGTATTTCTAAAACAGTAGTTTTAATAAATGCTTAGGACTAAACAAACAATATGTCCCCATGGAACCTAGCATCTGGCATAGCGTAGTTTTCTTTTACAGCCTTTTTACCTCCACTCAAGGGAAGTCATATTTTTTCTTTAACCAGCACTGCTATATCCACAGTTAGAACCAGGCTGACCTATAGAAAAAGCAGCCTTTAGTTTTGCATGTTAAATTTCAGGTTAAAACAATTTAAAGGAAACAATATTCTATCCATTCAATTTTTCGTCACGCTTATCCCTGGACAGGCCACCTGTCTATCACAGGGCAACACAGGGACAAACAGGACAAACAACCATTCTTGCACACACTCAAACCTAAGGAGAATTTAGAGAAGCCAATTAACCTAACATTCATGTTTTTGGACTGTGGGAGGAAGCCGGAGTACCCGGAGAGAAACCATGCATGCTCAGGGAGAACATGCAAACTCCATGCCGAAAGACCCCAGGCTGCAAATCGAAACCGGAACCTTCTTGCTGCAAGGCAGCAGTGCTACCCACTGCCCCACTGTGCAGCCCCAAAACAATATTCAGTTCTACGAAAACAACTTTCCAATTAGAAATTAGAAATTTCACAAAAGAAGAAGCCCAAGATCAATCCCTAAGTTCATTATTTCTTAAAGGTCCTAAGAAATAAATGTATAAACAATAAATGTCTTTTCCTCAGCTACTGCTGTGGTAATAGACGACCTTATAATAAAGAGCCCACTTTTAGTTTGATGTATTGCTACTGAAAGCTTAACCTTTTAATATATTTGGTATATACCATTTAATACAGACCTTTTATCTTAAATTTTCCACAGTTCTTCCTCTTTGGTAAATTAGTTTTATTCTGTTGTACCACATGGGTGTGTCCTTGACCTCCCAGAGTTTCCTTTTACACACCCTCTCTCAGCCGGTCTAATCAGAGCTGTGATACTGTGCAACATTTACACCAGATCAAATGCTGACATTCCTGTAATCTTCACTAAACGCACAGGTTTTCATTTTGGCAATAAAGATCTAGATCATGTAGATTTTTCTAAAATTAGTAATTGATAAGCCAGTCTGGCTGGTTGCTCTATTTTTTTTTCTACTGTCGCTTTAAAGTCCTTTGAGGGGACTGAGTCAAAGCTTTCAAATTTACGAAATTTAAGAAGCAAGGCTGAAAAGTTGAATTCTTGCAATTATTTACATCATAAAAGTCAGAACTTTTTGTTTTTGTTATGAAAGACATCTCCAGCTCTAATATGAGGAGATTTATAAGCTTTCCAGTAGGTTCAGGATCACCTCTTACTGTAGTTCTCCTTTTAAGTAAAACATTCCCAGCTATTCCACCATGATCCAACCAGGAATAATTTTTGTTCAAAGTCTAAGAACCCTCAGATGGCTCCTTGAATGAGGAAGAGCAGCAGCAGCTCTGCTCTAGATACCAATTTATGAAATCAAATTTGGAGAAAAATAAATTAGGATGTTGTCTTTAGTGAATAGTCATAAAGTAAAATAAGTAAGCAAAACCATAACTAAAATCAAGGTTTTAATTGATCTTCATTTAAGCTCTAATACTTATTTGAGGATATGAGGACGAAACTAAAGTAACTTAACTTTCCTCAGTAGGGTAATTGTGTTGTACATCTGAACTAAAGTAACTATTTGGTCTTATGTTTTAAAACGTGACTAACCTGGTTGGAAGTAAGCATATTAAAAAATGTTAAAGAAAAATGTCATTAGTATTGTTAAATAACAAAAATAATAATAAAAGAACAAAGTGAAAGCCAATGGAAGAGTTGCTAAAATTCAAATGTACTGATAAGATCAGGAAATTTGAGTTTTTACTGGAACAGGAACAGATTTACAGTGGGGGAAAAAAGTATTTAGTCAGCCACCAATACTGCAAGTTCTCCCACTCAAAAAGATGAGAGAGGCCGGTAATTTTCATCATAGATATACCTCAACTATGAGAGACAAAATGAGAAAAAGAAATCCAGAAAATCACATTGTCTGATTATTAAAGAATTTATTTGCAAAATATGGTGGAAAATAAGTATTTGGTCAATTACAAACAAGCAAGATTTCTGGCTCTCACAGACCTGTAACTTCTTCTGTAAGAGGCTCCTCTGTCCTCCACTCGTTACCTTCATTAATGGCACCTGTTTGAACCCGTTATCAGTATAAAAGACACCTGTCCACAACCTCAAACAGTCACACTCTAAACTCCACCATGGCCAAAACTAGAGAGCTGTCAAAGGACACCCGAAACAAAATTATAGACCTGCACCAGACTGGGAAGTCTGAATCTGCAATAGGTAAACAGCTTGGTGTGAAGAAATCAACTGTGCGATCAATTATTAGAAAATGGAAAACATAGAAGACCATTGATAATCTTCCTCGATCTGGGGCTCCACGCAAGATCTAACCCCGTGGGGTCAAAATGATCACAAGAACGGTGAGTAAAAATCCCAGAACCACACGGGGGGACCTAGTGAATGACCTGGAGAGAGCTGGGACCAAAGTAACAAAGGCTACCATCAGTAACACACTACGCCGCCAGGGACTTAAATCCTGCAGTGCCAGACGTGTCCCCCTGCTTAAGCCAGTACATGTCAAGGCCCGTCTCAAGTTTGCTAGAGAGCATTTGGATGATCCAGACGATGACTGGGTGAATATCATATGGTCAGATGAAACCAAAATAGAACTTTTTGGTAAAAACTCTACTCGTCGTGTTTGGAGGAGAGAGAATGCTGAGTTGCATCCAAAGAACACCATACCTACAGTGAAGCATGGGGGTGGAAACATCATGCTTTGGGGCTGTTTTTCTGCTAAGGGACCAGGACGACTGATCCGTGTGAAGGAAAGAATGAATGGGGCCATGTATCATCAAATTTTGAGTGAAAACCTCCTTCCATCAGCAAGGGCATTGAAGATGAAACGTGGCTGGGTCTTTCAGCATGACAATGATCCCAAACACACCGAACGGGTAACGAAGGAGTGGCTTCGTAAGAAGCATTTCAAGGTCCTGGAGTGGCCTAGCCAGTCTCCAGATCTCAACCCCATAGAAAATCTTTGGAGGGAGTTGAAAGTCCGTGTTGCCCAGCGACAGCCCCAGAACATCACTGCTCTAGAGGAGATCTGCATGGAGGAATGGGCCAAAATACCAGCAACAGTGTGTGAAAACCTTGTGAAGACTTCCAGAAAACGTTTGATCTCTGTCATTGCCAACAAAGGGTATATAACAAAGTATTGAGATGAACTTTTGTTATTGAACAAATACTTATTTTCCACCATATTTTGCAAATAAATTTAAAAATCAGACAATGTGATTTTCTGGATTTTTTTTCTCATTTTGTCTCTCATAGTTGAGGTATATCTATGATGAAAATTACCGGCCTCTCTCATCTTTTTGAGTGGGAGAACTTGCACTATTGGTGGCTGACTAAATACTTTTTTGCCCCACTGTAACTGGATTACACAATTAAAAATCTCTGGTATTACTATTAATCACGTCTGCCCCTGGGAAGAACCAGTGTGGGATTGTATAAACAGAAACTTCAGCAACCGCCACTCGAATGTTATACATTCTAATCCATGCCTTGGTTTATTTTTCTGTCTGTTTGCATAAAGGAAATTTATCAGTGCAGAAAAGGCGTGCTCGGTGAAACAGCCACCATCAAGTGATCTGCAGGATGTGGTTTCTTCACTTCCTTTCTGCTAAACCATTGCAGTTTCACAAGGTAAAAGGCTGAGCAGATATACAACATACTGCTGCACAATATTGCAATAAAGCATACAGAAGATGCACCAAATCAAACAGCTCGCATTAGTTTAACCTTAACTCTCCTACTTAACATTTTTAGTTTGTTTATGTTTTACAGCCACAAGACCAAAGTACTTAACATGTATTTAACTATTTATGCGCTTTCGTATAATAAGGGATTGACTAAATTATAGAGGAAGTTTGTAGGTGTTAAGATAAAAAAGAGCCTCTGGAAGTTTCCTCACATCTGTTATTGCTTTAAATAGATTAAGTAACTATGAAGGAAATTTATTTTCAACCTGAAACAGAAATTCCTGTTTTTAGCTGGTTTATTAGTATGTGATCAAAACAGACTTACTATCATTCTGTGTGCATAAATAAACCACAGTGGTAAACCAATGAGAGCATTGGTTAGGAGCAGACTCACCACTGTGCAGCAGAGAGGCCAGAACCACCACATCAGGGCTAGAGCCACAAGCGCCAGCAACACCAGGATGACTATAATAACAATTGAACCATCTGACTGAAAGAGAAAAACACAAAAAAACATATTGTCAAAATACAGAACCTAACTTGTAATACCACAAAATATATATTATTAGGGAGAAAAGAAATCAATATTAAAAAATTTACATTTATATAAGAGAAAGGAAAACATTAATAAACCAAACTGAAATTAATGAAGCCTAGGAGGAAGTTCAACTAAAAAACTAAACTACCCGCCCTGATTATCAGAGGATCACCTGCCTCTGACACAAACCAATCAGCTTTAAACCGAACCTTCACGAAGCCCGATCAGCATCCAGAGTTTATTTTAAAAGGTTTTCAGGTTCACAACTCCACCTGCTACCCAGCCAGCGCAAGCAGTGGTTGCGCCGTGTCTGATTTTGCCTCAGATAACCCCGATTCAACCCACCTCCACCCCCTTCTCCAACATCATAGCTAAGCTGCATTGTCATTTTTCAATTCAAAATGTCAGCTTCAAACTCAACGCTAATTTTGAATTGAAAAAGCTTCCTGGATGGGAAGCAAAACATCTTCCATCTTGGTAACCAAGTCCAGTGAATTATTTTTTAAATCTTTTGGAATAAAAGGTATATGAAAACATTGTAGGAGGAATGCTGTAGAGGATGGATGGAAAGGAGAGGATACACAATTGAATGCTAGAACCAAATGTACCATCTATTAAAGGAGACCATATTATCTGGCATTAGCAGCTGAGCCAATGCTCCACTCCAGCCTTGTTGTCTACCTCGACACATCTAGAGAGTTTGTGTGTGGAACTAAGTGTAACATTCTGTAGCTAAAGCATTACCCCCCACTATCACTAAATTCAACTTTTAAGGGACATAAACGTTTCTACAATGAAAAAAAATTATTGGCCAAAATTTGTGTTGGTGTTTGTGTGTTTAAACAGCAAAAACATATGTTGCTTTCTTGGTACTTGTGTGTTTAAACAGCAAAAACATATGTTGCTTCCTTGGTACTTAACTTAACAATTCTAATAAAAACAAAATCAAGTTGATTGTAAATTATTGTACCAGAAAAAATATAGCTAGAGTACAAATCAAACAGGATAAGTAGTCCAAAACACTGCAACAGCTGTTTTTTTAGAGAGATGTGATGAAATTTGTTCAAACTTTTTTATTCTGTAGTATGTGGGCAATTAAACACATCTTAACACAATCATTTCTAAGTGGCTTGGTCATTGTATAACTTATCCGTCCAGCAATGGAATCAGAATAAAATCACATTGGGATGCATACTGAAAGGTTATAGCTACAACTTTTTCATTTATAATTAAAATAATTAATCCACAGAATGTTTATTTTTATGAAAGAAATATATAAATATATAAAAAAAATTTTGTTTTCTGAATTTTGAAAGGTCCAAAATTTATACAAATTTACAAAGCGTCATAACCAGTGATTCGCCTACATGTTATGAATGCTGGCGTACCATAAAGAATTAATTATGATCAGTTTAGTTTCTGCCTTCAAGTAGTTGCTCATAGGAAGACGTTACTTGGATATGACCTAATGGAATATCTTCAGAACAGCTCCAAATGACACATAACTCATATGGGTGAGTAGAACATGATGTAATAACGTAAAATCAAGGGCCCAATGTAAAAAAAACGGCATTCCCCTTTAAGGAGGCAAAGGGGCTCAGAAGCCTTGCAGCAGTTGCGACGTCCCTTCTCAACAGGTAGGTTAAATGCTTCCTAATGCCAGCCAAAGATTATTATTAGCTTTGTCAGACCTGGCAACCTGCTCGCAAACAGTACAATTTAAAGTATGAATGAGAGCTAGTGAGCACGAGTGCGCCACCTATTGACCAGGAGGAGATTAAATTGTATCTCCTTTATTATTCTTCCTGCACTTTCAAGATGTTTTGGGGATTTTTTATTTTTATTTTATTTGGTTGGACTAAAAATGATCCAGACTCACACATGAAGATGCAGTGATGGTGAAGGCATTCGAGATGAAAGTTTTTCCACTGTTGAGGCTGATAAGAACGTCCATAGTCCTGAAAACAAAAACAAAAGGTTTATTTGTGAGTTTCATTTAAAAAAGGCCAAATGATAATGGATCAAATCTGGTTTGGAAAGATGGATTTTTGAATGGAATTTTGAGAATAATTTCTGGTTGATTTTCAATAAAACACCGATATAAGATGAAAACAGTTTTCAATTTTCAATATTTCAGTGTGTGAAAACACTACATGCCATTTTAAAGATTCATTTGTTTTCTTCTTATCAACGCCACACTTTTAAGTATACTGTCATCAAAACAAAAGTTACTTTAAAAATAGATGAAATCCACCTAGGAAATAGACACAGTTTTCAAAGCTGGACAAAGAAAAAAAAAATAAGCATAAAACAGGTGATGAGACGGGAAGGGAGGAATCTTCTCATCCTCCCAGACATCAGGGTGTTTGGTTGAACCAACCTGACTTTCAGTAACAAGCCCTGTGAACACCTATGACTTATTTAGAGGCAGAAACGCAGAGGCCGAAATGGGCGCAATTAAAACCTTAATGATGAACGGCACCGCAATTTCCATATGTCTGTTACGCCCAATCCAATTATGGCAGGTTTAATGAGAACTTGGGATGTGGAGCAAGGGAAACGCTGGAAACCCCCCTCCCAGCCCTCACCCCAACATAAAACAGCAACGAGGAGAGACAGAAGCCTGCGGACTGGTATTGTGTGTGAGGTGCCAGCTGTGAGCGTGTGGCTGTGTACAGGGGAGGCCTGCATTAAAACCGCTGCTGTGGAATAATAAACAGAGTGCTCTGTTTTCTGTGGATTTAGCCTGAGGCACAGCCTTGGGCCACTGATTCTCCTGTGGTTCAGAACAGATGAGCAACCAGAGCATGTGTCCATTACTATGCAGAGTATGGTAAATATTCTGAAGTGACTTCTTTGCACCTTACCTTGTTTGCAACACTAAATATTTAAGATGCAGGTCAAAGAACTTTGGTACATGATGCAATCTGACAAGTAGTCAAACTTGTTGATTAACCTGGATATCAGTTTAACCATTTCCGTTATAAACTTGGTTGAATTCATTATTTCTCTTTCATCATCTTTGTTACCTATTGCTTTTTTTTGAGAGGGAGACCATGTGATATTAGAAAAGCATTCAGATGCAACATTATTTACGATCGCTAGGGTCAGATTTACAAGAATGAAGTCCCCTGGGAAGGGTTTTTTGGGACCCCATCCACCAGAATGTTTTTCTCATGCAAATTCCAGGTAAAACATACACATTAGTGGGTACGATTTGATGCATGTTTGGTTTAAAACATTTACCAGATGGCTCTATTTAGCTCCTGAACTTCAGGATAGCTACAACCTCATATTAAAATTAACTATAATACATTTACTGTATTGTTTATTCTGTTTAAGTTTCTCAAAATCCAACAGTGTTATTTTTGCAAGGCATGATTTCATTAAAAAACCCAACAACAATGAAATCTCTGTAAGGTGACTAGCAGTCAGTGCCTTGCCTTCTCCCTACTGTAAGATCTTTTTAAAGTCGGACTCAGGCAGTCCTGATTTCCATTGTGATAAACTCACTATTCACATTTTCCATCATAATGTTTCCTATTATGTCCATGAGTTTTCAGTAAATCATACATAACATGAGAGCCCAGAGGGCTATGAAAGGAAATCCAACTGGTTGTATGATAAAAATTTGGGCCTGTAAAGAATGAATATCTGGCAAGATATCAAGCAAAGAAATCAAGCAAATATTGCAGCTATTTAGTGTTTGGTGCGTTATCCTTATGATACTGTGATGAACATTATAGCTTTGTCCAAAGGTAATAAAGGATACGTTAAAAGAAAAATCAGAGGGTAAAACTACAATAAAAACAAATGCATACTAAAAAGTGTATCTTAATTTTTCAAGGTCACTTATGCAGTTTTGAAACACCGGATAATCACTATAAGAACCATCCATCTACCCATCCCTCCATCATCTATCTATTCATCTACCCCTCCATCCAGCCATCCCTCCATCATTTCTCTATCTATTTATCTTACTATCCATCCATCCATCCAGCATCCATCCATCCATCCATCCATCAGTCCATTCAACTTAGCAATCCATCCATCCAGCATCCATCCATCCATCTGTCAATCCAACATTTATCCATCCATCCATCCATCCATCCATCCATCCAGCATCCATCCATCCATCCATTCATCCATCCATCCAACATCCATCCATCTATTGGTCCATCTAACTTTTATCCATCCATCCATCCATCCATCCATCCATCCATCCAACATTTATCCATCTATCCATCCATCCATCCAACATCCCTCCAACCATCCGTTGGTCCATCCAACTTTTATCCATCCATCTGTCCATCCAACTTTTATCCATCCATCCATCCATGCATCCATACAGCATCCATCCATCCATCAGTCCATCCAACATTTATCCATCCATCCATCATTTACCCATCCATCCATCCAGCATCCATCCATCCATCCATCCGTCAATCCAACATTTATCCATCCATCCATCCATCCATCCATCCATCCATCCAACATTTACCCATCCATCCATCCATCCATCCATCCATCCATCCAGCATCCATCCATCTATCCATCTGTCAATCCAACATTTATCCATCCATCCATCAATCCAATATTTATCCATCCATCCATCCGTCAATCCAACATTTATCCATCCATCCATCCATCCAC
Source organism: Cyprinodon diabolis (assembly GCA_030533445.1). Taxonomy (NCBI): domain Eukaryota; kingdom Metazoa; phylum Chordata; class Actinopteri; order Cyprinodontiformes; family Cyprinodontidae; genus Cyprinodon; species Cyprinodon diabolis. The sequence continues at coordinate 13,478,705 of CM060073.1, forward strand.
CCATCCATCCATCCAACATTTACCCATCCATCCAGCATCCATCCATCCATCCAACATTTATCCATCCATCCATCCATCCAACATTTACCCATCCATCCAGCATCCATCCATCCATCCAGCATCCATCCATCCATCCAGCATACATCCATCCATCCAGCATACATCCATCCATCCGTCCATCCAACATCCATCCATCTATCTGTCGGTCCATCCAACTTTTATCCATCCATCCATCTGTCCATCCAACTTTTATCCATCCATCCATCTGTCCATCCAACATTTATCCATCCATCAGTCCATCCAACATTTATCCATTCATCCATCCATCATCCATCCATCATTTATCCATCCATCCATCCGGCATAGATCCATCCATCCAACATTCTTCAATCCATCCATCCAACATCTATCCTTCCATCCATCCATCCATTTTCTAGGCCAGTGCCTATCTCCAGCAGGCTATGCAGTGCATAACCTGGACAGGTCACCTACAGTAAATCCTCAAAGAAAGTAATCACTGCTTTGACAAAGTGTTGGAAGTCATTGCATGTTACTAAGAAGTGAAAGTGAGGCGAGAGGTGAGGGGGAGTAGTGGGGGAAGAGGCTAATTTAGCTGACACTCTAAGTCCAGAATAATGGTGGGCAGGTTGTTAATCAAGCTGGAGGTGCAGACCCTGCAGTGTGAAGCAGGAAAGCTCCCAAGCGAGTTACACTGATGAACCCAGCCCCCTTCATCCTGACAACACTGGACATCCTGAACGCACCACAACCCAACCGTAGAGAGCAGGACTTCCTCGCTCTCCCAGACATACACACCAACCACTCAGTTACTGAACAAAGGCAGAATCCAGGCGTAAGTCATACAACAGCTTTTCTTTATCACCATTTTTTACCATTATCTACCTGAAAATTTCACTTTGTGGAATTGGTAAAACTAATGAACTACAAGAAACAAGACCACACAACGGAACCAACTCCATGCTTTTAAAGAACAGAAAGGAGTGAGTGCTTTGAAATAAAAAGCAGAATAATTTATAAAAGAGTTTGGCTGTCATTTAACTTTCCTGCAGTGAAAGCCAGTGAGTGACACTGAAGAGGGAGCTGTAGCTGCTTGGTGGGTCGGTGATAATGTCTGAATAAATGGCAGATCCTTGTTACAGGATGCACGGATCAGTGAGCGTTTGGATGGAAAGAGACACTTTCTGCCAGCTATGGGAATTTTAGTAGTAGATCTCTGGATCCCGGGTGAAAAATTTTTGTCACAGGGCTCGCTATGATGTGTCACAAAGTAGGTCCAGCATGACGCTAAGCTTTGATGATGACACACAGCTGCAGCGGCCCAATAAAGGAGTCGCTAATGGCATTCCAACTTCTTTTAAACATGTGAAAACTGTGGGGGTTGAATAATTCACGGCGCAGCATATGCAAGACCTGTCATTTGGCATCCAGCAGCCATCACTCTGGACGAGTTTGCATGGCAGAAGTTTTTGATGGCGGGGAGGAAACCTGCCCCATGAAGCCTGGGGACCAGATGAGAAACCATCTCCATGAGACAGACATCCACCATTTGGACAGAGACGAGCACTCGGGTGAAGCATTTAATTTAATCTGATCCCTCTGTGACAGACACTAGGGAAATCTGGCTGTTGCAACTCAGCAGAGGTAGTTTTCATAAAACAGTGATCCAACTGTTAATGGCTTTAACTCCAATATGTGAAAGCAGAATCACCGAACTCTACTTTACAATGTAAATGAAAGGAACATTCCAGACAACGCAGTTTATTTCAGGTTAGTAGCACCTAAAGCTTGATTTTAAGATACCTAAGGGGGTTGATAACCACCAAAGAAAAACTGGAAGGTGTTGAGGGTCAGCAGATTTTTTTTTCTTATGTGAAATTAGGATTGATATTCCAGCTTGGCTAGTTTTATTTATCCTTCCAATCTCTTAGGACAACTTAAGGTGTATTCCTTCCTGCCTAGAGCTATCAACACCTACAACACCTGTTTCAAAAATATATACAGGTTACTGCAACATTTAATTTCCTTTTGGGATTAATAAAGTATTTTTAATTAATTTTAATTTGTCATAGACTGAAACCAATCTGAAGCAGCTCCATAGTTCAGGCATACTGTAGGAGACTGAGTTTTTTGAAAAATACAACTTAAAACTAATTTTAATATCTTTGGATGCAACAATAAATAACAATATTAGCAGGGCATAGAAAACAAATAAAATAACCAAAGAATAAAAAAGACCTCTTGAATTATTTCATAAAAATACATGAAAAAAGCCTCTCACATTTTGACAGAAATATCCCATGATGAGAAATGTATGACTGTATTCTGGAAAGAGTCATGAGGTCCTGTTCATGTTTGGTGCTCTTGATTGTTAATGGTAAATGGTAAATGGCCTGTACATATATAGCGCTTTTTTCAAGTCAGGAGACTTGAACAAGCCACAGCTGCCCTGGGGCTCACTGACAGAAGCGGGGCTGCCGTACACTGGTGCCACCGGGCCCTCTGACCACCATCAGTAGACAATGCAGGTGAAGTGTCTTGCCCAAGGACACAACGACACCGAAAGTCGGAGCCGGGGCTTGAACCGTCAATCCTTTGATTTTAGGGCAAACGCGATTTCAGGGCAAACTCCTACATCCGACGCCACTGCCGTTAAAGTGAGAGTGAACCCCATGGTGAGGACCAAAGTTTTCTCTGAGGATTTCTGGAAGACGTTTGTTGCTGATTTTAAAAGAATATACAAAGACATGGAGCAAATAATCATGGAGAAACAAACCGAGTCAGTAGAGCACAAAAGGTGGAAAGCCATCCATCATTTTTTTTCTGTAGCTGCCAGGTTGTTATAGTTTTTCTTTTTCTTTGGACTTGTTCTCTAACTTGCTGTCTAGCGCCAATGGTCTTAGAAGGGTTCCAGTCGCATTCCCAAAACCAATAACTCTAGGTTCAGAGTCATCAAACAGGGAAGCTCTGATTGATGCAACACAAACAAGCTGCATGTGCAACAACAAGATACTTCTGCCGTAAAATTCTTCGTGCCCCAGGAGGAGCAGATGGGCCGGTGCCTCTGTGGGACATCCCTTTTAATTATTAACAAGCGTTCACATCGAACACTGTACCTGCTATGTAAGCCAGTGTCACCTCTCTTTAATTCATTTCTTCACCACGTATCGTAACCGTGAAAACACAGGTGAGGACATGCCTGCTGCAGCAAGAGAACAGCCACTTAACCTCTAAATGAGGCCCCAACATCGTGTGCAGGGAAGGAGGTAGATAGAGGGCTGATGTGTGTGTGTGTACGGAGGGGAGGGGGGGTTAGCAGATGCCCGCATTTCAAGTCTGATGCCACAGATGTCAGCACAGATGATGCCTCCACTCAGAGTGCTTCCACACAGCTCGATGGCCAACAGAGGACAGCTATTCCAGGAAAACCAGGGTGGATTTGAGGGTTGTGTGCTGCTGCTCCCCTGGAAGTAGACTGGAAACTGCAGCTGAGCATTTGAGCTCGAGGGACTGCTGTATCTGAAATATGTTACCCAGAGTATCCCATCACAGCAAAGAAAACTGTTTCTTTCAGAAGAGAAGGGCCCCATGTGTGTCAAAAAACATGGACACAAAGTGGAGCCTGAGAAGGAATGTGTAGAGAGATTCTTTTACGGACGAGTAGAGTTGTGTTCAAGGAGCATCCAGCATGCCTGTAGTGCTGCTGGAGCAGAAGCAGACAGATGGACAGAGACGAAGGTTTCTGCGCTTTACCGTTCCATGCAGGTGGTCCGGGGTGCAGGGATTGTCAGAGCATGGTGAATTATTTAAATGGGGAGTGTGGAAAAGGGAATGGCTGCATCTGTCGCACATCCTTTTAGAGCCCCTCCAGCAGATGTGTTTACTCACCACCCATAGCAGCTAACTGCTTAATGGGTCAGCATCGGCAGCCAGCAGTTAATTAGGCAGGTCTTTCTGTAAGCAGAAGGAGGCGGTACTTGATATGGGCGTCAGGTCCTGTCAGGATAAAATAGAAGAATCCAGCAGATCTACTGCTTGAAGAGTAAAGCAAGCAGAATTCCACTGAAAGACTTACTAAGCAATAAGAAAATCACTCCTACCTGATTCATATGGAAACCAAATAATTCTCTGATGAAAAAGAGGAAATGGTCTTTTCTAACTAAAGTATTAATCCAGATCCTATCTTACATCATGCAACGGGTTTAATTATGTCAAATATTATTGCAACCCTTGCAGAAATTTACTCAGTTTTGCTGGAAAACAGCTATAAGTCAGAAATATTTGAATCTAGCTTTTTCCTTTCTTATGGCAAAATGTCTTTGGGGAAAGGTACATAAGTCCAATGTTTCTGTTTATCTATGAGTAAATGTTCAATGCACAAAAAGAAAAGCGCTATATGAACCAAGTCTGTCGTCCATTTTCCATCTCCATTTTTTCTCCTTGAACTATTCTTTCAAACCTCAAAAACCATGGAATATAATACAATAATATAAAATAGAATAGAAAGAGGGCTTTTATTGCAATTGCATGATGCATACAGTATGCTGAAGTTTGATTTAGCAAGTCTGTAGCAATAATTTCACAAAGTAAAACAATGTAGAACACTTACTGCACCAAAAAAGGTAAGCAGCAACAACAGTTTAAAGTTCTGCAGTTATCCTAGGACCATGTCCTGTCTCTATCCCTCAACCACTAAGCCTGTCTCCATCTGAGCGTTTCTGTCTGAGCTCACTGCTGGACTGATAGAACTCTGAACCTGCCTTAACGCTCTGAGGATTCCTGGAACCCTGGATCTGTCTGTTACTGTTTGGATCTGAACCCCTAGTCGGGCTACGCACTCCCAGATCTCAGAACGGTCCTGTTCTTAACTGTTTCCCTGACCTGGATCTGCAGGATCCTGGATCCTGCCTGCTCACTGAGGTTGCTGTATCAGGGACGCTCTGGCTCAGCGCCGCATCTCGTTGGCAGTACATCAGCGATTCTCCACATTCTCCTTGCAGTCGCAGCAGGTCCGCTGATCCACAGCATCCCGTGTTTTTGTTCTGTCTTATTATTTTGTCATTAAACGATCTGAAACTTTCCACTGAATACTGGGTTCATCTGTCCCATTTATTCCCCCTCCTGTTTGGAGATGCTAACCCAGATCACTCTCCAGTTCTGAACTGAGGCTGTTTGTAGTAAATGTTACTGTTACGATCAAAACTTTTTCTCCTATGTATCAGAAGCATGGGTTACAACGACTTAAAGATGCGCCAGTATCATTTTTAACAGTCCTTCATCATCTTCTAGTTTGATATTGATTTTATGTTAGCCTCTGGTAATGTTGTTAGCTCTAGCTAATATAATAAACAGTAGATCCAGTCCAGTGGAACCTCCTCGCCTCATCAACCCAGCATGCATTGCACAAGAGGAAAAAAATAGCAAACTCTGTGGTTGAAAAACCTAACAAATTTTATAAAATTGTCGGAGTAATTATGAGTTTTTACATTCCCAAACAGCAACTTTTAAGTTAACAGTAAAAACTGCAAAATAAAGAGATCAATTGTGTTCAAGTACTTGTGGAACTAATTTAGTAATCGATTAATCCTTAACTGGAGTATAGAGACTCTGAAACATCTCTTTAGCTGACAGAGCAACCCACAGAATAATTACACCAAAATTATGAAAAACATTTGCTTTTAAAACATTGTCTATCAATTGTCATTTTCCTCTATTCAGAAGTTTTAGTTTCACCTTGTTAACTTCTGAAAAAAAAAATTCTTTAAAGAATGTTTTTCTATCTGATTATTAATCGGAAAAAAAATCATTAAAAAGACTAATGGATTTGCAAGATCATTAGTTGCAGCCCTAGTTTTAAGAATATCCTGCATTAGCATAAGGTAAAGCATAAGATAAGGCAAATTAAGATGTGTGAAGTTCATCTAAATAGCTACATTCAGGAAGTTTTTCAGCTTCTGCTGAAATAACATGTCATCTCCTTAATCTTTGCTGTGTTTTTAAAAATAGGCGGATTAATGGAGGTGAGGTTCAAGCTGGTTTGGAACAGATACAGCATTGTCGTCATTCAGCGATAAATAATCTCTTTTAGGGCTCAAAGGCCTCGAGGAGCCAGCAGAGCTCATAATCATACATTTTTGATTGGATTGCAGTCAGCAAGAACATTAAAATCTGTTGTTCCATCTAGAGTGCCTTAGCAATCATCTGCTTTGGTTTGGGATTATAAAATATGCCGTTAAAATCAAACAATAACCACCCAAGCTGGAATAAAACACGTGTTTACACTGGTTTCTCATTGATCTTTGTGGGTCTTATGCTGGCAGTGTCTCTCCCTCTGAACTGTTTACCACCACTTCACGCTCAAGTTTTAACAGAAATACGGATGATTTATAGACTTAAGCGCCGTTTGTTTGGAAAAGAAAGAAAAGCAAGAAGGAAATCTGAGAAGAGAAACAAGTTTCTTAAACTGAAACCATAGACAAACCACAAAAAATGTACGCATATATGAAATTGTTCTGAGGAAAAAAAAATTCTTAGGAACCTTTCTTGGTTATAATATTATCAGAAGAGGGAAATATTTAGAGCTTAATCAAAACAACAACACTAAAAATAAATCCGGAGACTTGCTCTTTAGCACATGTTAATGAGCTTCTTTCTTCCCAATCTATAAAAAAAGATCCAGTTTATAGAACATATTGAATCTATATCCAGGCTCCCTTTTCTAACTGCTGATGTGACGTCTGTCATTGATATTTCACACTTCTCTTGTGAACCTGCCAACATCATACCTTACATACGAGCCGCTGAACATATCTATAGTGCTAAATTAATTTACACATACTATGCTCATTTATAGCTTCATGCTCACGTTTTTCTTATTTCAAAAAAAAAAAAAAAATTTGTTGTTAAAGAGACACAACTCAGCAAACATTCATTAACTAATCAGCTTCTTGTCCAATTCGGATATAAGTGGTTTTGTATATTTGTTTCTTTTACCAAAAGCTTCATTGCTGCCCTATTTGAGCTTTAACATAAAAAAAATCCAGTTAGATCATCCTGGTAAAGTTGAAGGTCTCTTTTCTCACAAGTAAACTGTGATCCAAACTTTTTAAAAATCACAGAGAAGCAAAAAAAAAAAGAAAAACAAACCCTGAAGTCAAAATTTTTAACAATCAATTGATTAAACAATAGAGAGAAAAAGAAACTACTTACTGTCCGACATCATACAGAACGGGAGCAGGACACAGTAGATAGTCATTGCGCACAGTTGTTGGCTTTTTGTCTGAAAAACAAAGAAAACAAAACTTTTTTTTGGAACCAGATTGCTTAATGTGAAGCCCTTATCTGCTCAGCTCATCCAGCTCAGTCCATCGCAGGGCAACACAGAGACAAACAGGACAATAAACGCACACACTCTTACCTAAGGAGAATTTAGAGAAGCCAATAACCTAACAGTCATGTTTTTGGCCTGTGAGAGGAAGATGGAGTACCCAGAGAGAACCTACGCATGCTCAGGGAGAACATGTAAACTCAATGCAGAAAGACCCCGGGTCGGAATTGAACCCGGAACACTTTTTTTCTGCAAGACAGCAGTGCTACCCACTGCCCTACTGAGCAGTCCATATACAAATATATATCTAAAAAGATAACAACAGGCTAAAAGCATCTCCAAATATAAACTACGCTGCAAATAAGTTAGCAGATCAGGTACCCAGGTTAAATAATTAGATAACTTCCAACTTTTAGGCTCCAACCTGTGTCTGAAAGTTACAGTAAGCTCGGTTTTAACTTTTAAAATCTCTTTAACATGTCTGCATTTTCTGTACCGGATCATAAATTTAATATGGTTACATCGTAAGTTTGTACCTATGTTCAATATCATCATGTGAGCAGTACAAAATGAAATTTCGTTTTGTATACACTGTGTATACAAAATAACAATAAAAGTTGTCTAAGTCCAAGTCTAATATCTGGTCCGTTGATACACTTTTTGTACATTATACAAAAACCTTGATCATCTGGTGTTCAAAATAAAACGCATGTTCAGTTCAAGCATCACTACTGGCTCAGTTGAAATAACATTTTAATATGTTTTAAACTCTGACAAGTCTATATTTTAATGAGGAGTAAAAAAATATTTCTCTTTAAAAATATAAATCCAATATTTAAAATGGTTGATGTTTTATTTAGCTCAAAGTATTGGTTAAAAATGAAAGGGATGGCATATTGGATTATAATTTGTGTGTTTGTGTGTGTGTGTGCGCTCATCAAAGGTTGACAAAGGCAGCCACTGAGATTATTCACATGACTGATGAGTTTTTTCTGCACATGTCTCCAACTGGTTTGCTGATGGAGAAGACCGTAGCATCTGTTTCACATATGTGGCGTGTGGTCCATAGTTGCCATGATGCTTGTCCATAATTATAAGGTGCCCCACTGTTAAAAAGGTCTGGACTGAACACATGCAAAAGCCAATAAGGGAATAAATAGCCCCAAGTGGGCGAATGTGAGACAGCCTAAACTGAGAAAGGACTAACAGGAAGACATCTGCTAATGGCCACTTCCCTAATTCAGAAAAGGGGCTGTTTTTTTAAAGGAGAATGAAAATATGTTCAAGTATTTTAGTTGAGATGAAAAGCTGAAAAAAAAATTTATCAAAAATAACTTGTCAGGGATGGAAGTGTTGTCATTGGCAGTCGCCGATCCCGCGGATCCCACGGCCAAATGAGAGCTTTAAAAGATTGGCTTTCGGTGCCAAATCCCGTTTGCTTCCTGAAAAAGGATTTCTCAACAGAACAGACTGCAAGCTCAAAATAAGGAGCACAGTGACCTACATAAACCGTCTTTCTTCTGATGGATTCAGACAACGTGGATAAGGCGAGATAGGGGTGTCGTTTTGCCATGTCCAACCTCTGAAACATTTAGCATTTATCAAAAAAATGAAACACTATTAATTAAATGACGGGACGATTAATCCACTTAGTTTTGTCACTACGGATGTAGACTGAGGCAGCCACAGATCGGTGCTGAAGGAGATGAAAGAGGGGGATTCTTTTGTTCAAGTTGGATGCTTGTCTGAGATAAAAACAACCAAACAGATTAAACCAGATGATCCAATAGATGATTAGTTTACCTCAGGGTATCTGTGCTTGTTTTTATTTTATTTCCCATAACCAGGTGGTTTGTTTAAAGGCCAAAGAAAATACAGCAAGTTGACCTTAATTCAAGATGTTTTCTCTATAACTTACTGTACTTTGTCATTTTACTGAGGATTTATGTCATAGAAAAACTCAAAGTAGTGAAGAAGATTGTTTTGGATTCATTTTACATTTTGCAAAATGCAAAAAAGGAGACATTCAAATCCTTTACTATTTTATTCTTAGATAAAATCAATTGAAACTCTGGAGGAGCTGCTGAGATGCACGGCTGTGAAATAAAAAAAATCCAGCCCTTTATAAAGAGAGACATTGTTCAATTACAGTGTGTGACAGAAATGACATCATTTTGACCCTAAAACAAGTCAAAATTACATCAAATCGGGGTTCGGGAGTCAGATAAAAATGCACACCACACTTTTCAGTGTTTCATTTGCAAACATTATCAAAACTATGGATATATTGCTTTTCACTTATTCACACATCTGAGTTTTGGTCTGTCAAATAAAATCCTGATAAAATAGATTAACTACTCAGTTTTTTTAAAGTGAAAATTAGCTAAAAGTCAAAGAATTAGGGTTGCAACAAAAAATTATTTTGCAAATTGTTTATTTGTCGATTACTTTTTGTATTAATCAATTAACAATTGATTTTTTACTAAATTAAACCAGGGGTAACTAAAACTTTTGCACTCAATTTTCTTTTTTTTTCATGAGGAGTTCTGGATAGACCATATATTTAAGACATAAAAAATATCTTTATTTTAAAAGAAAAATTTTAAAAATTTTAATTAATTATTATACTGTTAATTAATAATATATATATATATATATATATATATACACTATATTGCCAAAAGTATTTGCTCACCTGCCTTGACTCACATATGAGCTTAAGTGACATCCCGTTCCTAATCCATAGGGTTCAATATGACGTCGGTCCACCCTTTGCAGCTAGAACAGCTTCAACTCTTCTGGGAAGGCTGTCCACAAGGTTTAGGAGTGTGTTTATGGGAATTTTTGACCATTCTTCCAGAAGCGCATTTGTGAGGTCGCACACTGATGTTGGACGAGAAGGCCTGGCTCTCAGTCTCCGCTCTAATTCATCCCAAAGGTGTTCTATCGGGTTGAGGTCAGGACTCTGTGCAGGCCAGTCAAGTTCATCCACACCAGACTCTGTCATCCATGTCTTTATGGACCTTGCTTTGTGCACTGGTGCACAGTCATGTTGGAAGAGGAAGGGGCCAGCTCCAAACTGTTCCCACAAAGTTGGGAGCATGGAATTGTCCAAAATGTCTTGGTATGCTGAAGCATTCAGAGTTCCTTTCACTGGAACTAAGGGGCCAAGCCCAGCTCCTGAAAAACAACCCCACACCATAATCCCCCCTCCACCAAACTTTACACTTGGCACAATGCAGTCAGACAAGTACCGTTCTCCTGGCAACCGCCAAACCCAGACCCGTCCATCAGATTGCCAGATGGAGAAGCGCGATTCGTCACTCCAGAGAACGCGTCTCCACTGCTCTAGAGTCCAGTGGCGGCGTGCTTTACACCACCGCATCCGACGCTTTGCATTGCACTTGGTTATGTATGGCTTGGATGCAGCTGCTCGACCATGGAAACCCATTCCATGAAGCTCTCTGCGCACTGTTCTTGAGCTAATCTGAAGGCCACATGAAGTTTGGAGGTCTGTAGTGATTGACTCTGCAGAAAGTTGGCGACCTCTTCGCACTATGCGCTTCAGCATCCGCTGACCCCGCTCCGTCAGTTTACGTGGCCTACCACTTCGTGGCTGAGTTGCTGTCGTTCCCAAACACTTCCATTTTCTTATAATACAGCTGACAGTTGACTGTGGAATATTTAGGAGCGAGGAAATTTCACGACTGGATTTGTTGCACAGGTGGCATCCTATCACAGTTCCACGCTGGAATTCACTGAGCTCCTGAGAGCGACCCATTCTTTCACAAATGTTTGTAAAAACAGTCTGCATGCCTAGGTGCTTGAATTTATACACCTGTGGCCATGGAAGTGATTGGAACACCTGATTCCAATAATTTGGATGGGTGAGCAAATACTTTTGGCAATATAGTGTATATATATATATATATATGTATTTGTTTTTACAATTTTGGTATAATTACTGTTCCAAGTGGGTTGCTCTAACAGCTAAAAGCATATTTTACAGTTAATATGCTGCATTTAACGATTAATCGATTACTAAATTAATTTCAATAATCGATTAATCACGATTAATTTTTTCCTGCCCTAAAAGGAATACATTAAGATTCTGTTAAATAATTGAGTCAACAATAATGTCATCTCCTGGCCATTTCCTACAGTGTTTTCTTAGATTTTTAAAGACTTTCAAAGTTAAAGATTTCAAAAATATGATGGGGAAGCTGGAACAAATAAGAAGAGGTAAAGATTTAACAACAGGAAAGCTGTCGCTGATTTTATTTTTTCAATGAAAGAGGAACCAAACAGTAGAAGAATTTTACTCTAAAACAACTATGTGAATCCATAGTTGATGTGGAGCAAATTGAAGGAACTTACTGATGGTTTGCTGATTCACTATGAAGCTGCATAAGACGCCTTCGTTGCTGCGTCCGCTGGAGAAGCCGTTCCCTCTGAGAACGATGTCAAGGGACTCTGGAAATACAACAAAACCAGATAAAACTGCAATGAGGAATTTTGAACAATGTCAGTTCAGACTCAAACTTATTTTTTATTATTTTATCTTTAAAAATGTTCTTGGACAAACTCTTTTAATGTGGGTGGTGTGGGATAAAATATTTTTCAAGTATAAGTCTGACTGTGCATTGCTAAAATACAAAGTTCGACAACAGGATCAACTTACGATTCACGCACACAGTGGAGGGTTCAACAGTCACAATCTCTGTACAGGATCGCTTTAATATCTGTGGGATGAAAAAAGAAAATGCAAATGAATTTGCTTTTGCTTGGACATGGCAGGAATAAATACATCAGTCCCTGACTGTTATTGGCTCTGTCACGTTTAGAAAACAGACCAGGAAGCAACACCTGAGAAATGTCCCGCTCCTGATTGGCTCTGGGCGGGAAAAGGAGAGCGGGAGGTAAAACAGCAGCTGTGTCAGCCTTTATGGGGAAATTATGCAAGACGATTACTGTTCCTTGGTTCTATTAAAAACCTCTCAGGGATCTTGCATTATCATATAAAGAGGCCTGTGTGAGCGCACTGTCACGCAGCTGCACTTCCCTCTACGATTCAATAAATCAACAAAGGAAAAACTATGCAAATCCCACTGCAGAGTGAGTAAGAAGAAGCATATTAATGGCAGTGGAGGACATTTGAGTCTTTCATTTGATGTTGGACAGAAGCTTAATCTGAGAAATGGAAGATGGAAGTGTTTACAGCAGCCTTGTTAGGGATGATGGTGCGACACAGGGTTGTATGACAGCTGGGAGGAAATGGATCTTCTGCTCTTCCTCTCTACCTCTATTTCCTGCTCTAATTACTTCCTTGGCAGTGCACAGGAGGGTAAAAAATGGGTGACTATACCAATAAAATAACAGTTTTACTGCTTAGACTTCAAACTATGAAGTTTGGACAAAATTTCCCCCTCTAAGAGCTGAAACTTTTATGGTGCAAAATAACTAAAAATGACCAATTTATAAAGTGCATTTATTGTAATTTAGCCATTTAGTTAAATGATTAACGGATGTGATTGGAAGCGATTTGGGAATGTTAAAATAAACACTCTAAATGTGGTAATTACATGTCTCAGTTTGATTTTATTTTTTCATGATCTGATGGCAAACATTATTTATGGGCTATGAAGAAGAGAAGGCAGATGTCCAAATATCCAAAGTCATTCAAATATCTAAGCCAGTGTTACAGCTAAACAGTCTTAAGAAATCAGACTTGTTAAATAGATTAAGAGAGAAATAATTAAAAATAAAGATGAGCTACTGTGTTTTCCACAATTTTGGCATCCGTGATGAAGAGGATTTCCTCTTTTATAAATAATGAAAATAAAACTCTGGGCTAGATTTGCAGAAGGTTCCAATGTGTCTCTGTTCTAATGTCAGGTTTTTGATCATCATCCTGCTTGGCAAGGATAGGCTCACTTTTTAAGCAGAGGTTAAAACATGTTTATTTAGGCTGTCCTGTTTCAGACTCCTAAAAAAATGTGCAGGGTCTGACAGAGGAGAAACAGCCCACAGCATTATACCTCCTCCGTACTACAGAACAGTGGACATGAAGTGCCTTCCACAGTCATCCTCTGCTTCATTTCAGTTCCACAAATGTGGGTGAGTGAACCTTGCAAAAAAAGACAATCTTGAAGCAATTTCTTATTGTAAAATATTAACATATATCTGCTCTGGTCTTTTCTCTACTTTTGAAGGGTCACTAAGATTGCAAAACTGACTCATTAGGCTCAGTAGAAAAAGGTGCAGGTTTTTTCCCTCAATATCAGCAGCTCAGATAAGAGAGGTCAGACAGAGTGCAGAAAAATATTATAAACAGCCTCTCAGAGCCTTAAAAGCCAACCTTGCTGCTCTCTTTCTGTGAGTTTTGTCAGGCAGGTCGCAGAGAAGAGGGGGATCCTACAGCAAAAAGGTGGCGCAGATGATCCCAAATCCTCCCAATCCGACAGAGAAGCGACGAGGCCAACAACCCAGGAATCCAGGATTACTAATCAGAGAGGAATGCTGTTTGTTTCGTTTGGATTCTAGAGGCATCCTTGATCTCAGTCCCCTCAGGGGGATGGGTGTGACAGGAGAGCTGGACTTTTTCAACATTGCTCTGAATGTTCTGAAACAGGCTTCAGAGCCGATCAGGGGGGAATTTTGGTGCAATTGGAAGCCTGTTTATGCTGTTTATGCAGCTTCTGCTGAAATTGCTGCACGACATTCGGTTCCAGAAAAATCAGAATTTTTGCTGCATGTAGATTTGCATGCAGCATCCAGTATGGTTTACATGTAAGTAGTAATTCAGCTCTAAACACTCAAAATTTGTTTTTGCAGCTTAAAAAAAATGCTTACATTTCAAAAACAAATAAGAGGATTCATAAAACAATGTTTCCATATTTAAAGCCAGAAAAAATACAATCAGGAACAGAAAGATTTCCATTTTTGGAACCATCATTCTTCTTTGTGTGTGTCTTGCAAAACAATGATTTAAAGCAACAAATTTAGACCCTTATGCACACGTCAGTCTCTTTGAAAGCAGCATCATAAATCACAGTTCACTGCTTTCTTCATCATACATCAGAAACAAGTCCCACCCTTTGGCTCTGTGTCCCTGCAGCTGCATGTCTGACAGCTCTGTGTAGTTCAGGCCTTTTCCTAAACACTGCTGGCCTTGTCTGCAGATGCAACGCTCCACTTGGGCCAGAGACTTCTACAGGGCAGGAGGTTCTGACAAAGCTCCACCTAGCTGACAGTGTTCAGTCTGAATGCTGCGACAAATGGAAAGTATCACTAACTGGCTGGCAGAGGAGGCAGAGGCTGGTTGTTAACACTGTAAGGGACTCTTACTCTCTGACAGTGATTTACTAACTGAATATTATGTTACCGCAGCTCATATTTTTCCATATAGCCTAACTCAACTGAATTCCCAAAAGGGTTTTTCATGCAGCCTACCTAAATGTTGGTGCAAATGTTTTCTCAAATCGCGGTGGAAAAAGATTCTACTTATTTCTTGTTTTCACATAGAAAAACTCAGAAAAGAAACGCAGAGCGGCCAAACTTACAGAGTTGACAATGCCTTTGAGAGCGTGGAAGCCATCTTTGACAGGAAACACGTTGTCTATGGAGTCGGCGATGTCAGAAAGCTGTTGGAATCGTAGAAAAGAGAAATAAACAAGAAGTGTTGCTGATCTAACACTGCTCTATGCCTTCTTCTGTTTCCCTCTTTATGACTGAATTCCGTCTTTCCTCGTGTCGCGGGCAGGAGGAGATGGAGCAGATGGCAGGACTGTGGCAAACACTTTGCTCAACTATAAAAAAAATGATTGCAGCAGAAACTGGGAGCAATACTGCCTTTGTTTTTTTACTTAATGATGGCTCGTGGCAGGATGCTTACCAATGGTTACAAGGGACGAGCCACCATGTTGGAAAAGAAATTGTGAAACTCCAGACATCCCTGACAAGAGAAGCGCACAGCCGGACTGGAGTAATACTCAGATGGCCAAACACTTAAAGATACAGTACAGAAAAAAACTCTATAAAGGTAATTATTATGATCAAAACTATTTGAAGAGCATCAGTTTATGTCTCTGAAAAACACAAATTATGTGAAATGCAGATTATTCTTTGTGTCCCTATCAGGACATACCCCTTTATTAAAAATGTTTGGTCCTATGTCAATATAACAACTTCAAAAGGCTTTTTCCTCACAGCTGAAACCCAAGTTCAGAACCCTCCCCCCTCTGTTAAGCCACACACTTCTCTAGCAGTACAGTGACTGCAGATTAGGACTAAAAGCAACTTACCTGCTTCTCATCAGAGGCGTCGACACCAACGCAGTAAACACGAGCACCATATTTCCTGGCTTCATCAGCCTGCAGCTCAGGCAAGAGATGTGCAGCAGGTTGGATGTGGAGGCAAAAAGACAAAGAGAGAGCCTCATAAAAACAACTTAAAGTTGAAAGAAAGGAGAAAGAAAACATTCCCTCTTGAAGAATAAGTATGTTTTTTATCTGAAAATAATTAAATCAAAAGTATTTTATGTGAGGTTTTTTTCAGATAGAGACGCCAGGCTGACCTCATTCACGGTGAGTTCATGGACATAAACTGGCAGTTTCCCGTCTGTAAGAGCCAGGATGATGCTGGAAGACTTCGTGGTCTGCGCCTTGATCTGTTCCGAAGCCTTCAGCAGTAAATAAAATGGGTTTAGGTTTATTTCAAACATGATCAAATTTACAATATCAACAAACAACATGTTCACATGTTACTTATTACTCTGTGTTCAGAAAAGGAGTCAGTATCTATTCCTACCTCATTAAGCTCAATCAACTGCTACCAAATTATTTACATTATTGGATATTTCCAATAAAATACTTACTCCAGACTCCCCTGGGGAGAGGGATGTCTAGTTATCCCACATGATCGCCCAAAAAAAGTGGAAAACGAAAAATACCAGTACCTACCGTAAATTCCGGACTATAGAGCGCACCTAATTACAAGCCACACGCTCTAATTTTAGAAAGAAAATCAATTTTGTACTTTTATAAGCCGCACCGGATTTTAAGCCGCAGGTTTCCCACGTTGTATTTACAAATAAAAAAATTAAACGTGAGTATTTTTTAACGTTTGATTTAATCCGCATGACAAAACAAACAAATACTGTACATGTTATGAATGCTTTTTTTTTTTTTTAAACTACCTGTAACACATTTAAATATACGTATGTGTCAGTAACACGCAGATAACGCTGCATATACCGATACTTTTAATTGAACAACGCACAGAACATTGCAGCTGACCAAGAAAAGTCACTAATCACTTTCTTCTTCCTCCTGCGCATTAAAACCCTCAAAGTCCTCTTCCTCGGTGTCTGAATGGAACAGCTTCAGGATGCTGTCACTGACTTCAGTCTCATCCTTGTTGCTCTCACTTGAGCACTCGCGGTCCTCTTCATCCCGCAGCAGCCTAGCCTGTCGAAACCCGCCAGTGATGCTGGATATTTTCACACAGCGCCATGGAAAAAAGCATGTATTAGCCGCACTGTATTATAGGCCGCAGTGTTTAAACAGCGGGAAAAAAGTAGCGGCTTATAGTCCGGAATTTACGGTAGTTTGTTTTCAGTTTTTATAGTTTTAACTGATTGCAAACCAACAATAATTTAACTGCTATAAATCTGCATTATCCTGTATTTATTGTCCAGGGTTAAATAAGCACTCTTTATCTTTAGATTTGGGAACCAGGGAAGAACTATGGGTTCTCCTATGTCCTCCTCCCACAATCCAAAAATAAAAAATCACTAGTTTATTTGAGTTCTGCAAGGTGGAAAAGCAGATATAGATGATGGATGGTTTCATTTACTTTACTCTTCTTTACCGATTTATGTAATCTACTGCTTACATTCTTCTGTTACATTTCTATATAATCTATTTTCCAGAGAATGAAAGTAATTTTGTTTGTAAAGATGTTTTGACCCCCAAAACTTCCAGATTTGCTTCCCTTCTTAAAGCCTGTTTTTCCTAATTATTTATTTTATCTGAACTTCTGAGTGATATCTTTTTGAGCGATTGCATTGTTAATCAGAGTAAAGTAGCTGAACAGTAGAAACAAAAAGTTTAACTCACCTTTTTCATTCCTTCATGCATGTAGGTTTCACCTGCTGGTTGGATGTTGTACAAGCGTTCCAACCCCTCTTTAATTTTAGACCTAAACAGTAAAAACTTCACATGTGGGTAGAGTCTTCTTGTAATGCTTGGGTGTTCCTTTTTTTTCATCTATTGATAAAACCTTGATTTTAGTGCTTTAGTTTTAAATATTTCTCAAACTCTTAATAACAGCAATGAGACCAGGTGTAAAGCTAAAATCCTTTAAGTTGTGGGAAATCATGGGTCATCAGAATCATCAGTAAATATGGCTTCATAAAACACTTAGAGTGAACACAAATAAAATCATTTAGCTTTAATGATTTTGTCATCTGATTTAGGTTTGAACAGTAGGGAAGACGATTAGGGCCACAGAAAATGTTTACATTTTCTTTCAGTTTAATATGTGAAAAAGTCAGAATTCTGACTTTTTTCCCAGAATTCTGACTTTTTTGTCAGAATTTTGGATCTTAATGTAGATGGGCACCATGAAGGAAGAGATGTGGGAGCACTCAGCTTCACTGACAAAGATGTGAGTTGCTTGAGAGGGCCAGTGACTCATTGGTGGAAAATGACAGAATTAAGCAACTTTTTACGTGCCCGAGGGGTCCCCTCATTAATGGAGGAGCAGAAGGTCATTAAAACAAGAGAGCTAGTCACTAAACAGACATGGCTATGGCTTGATGCTTACATGTTTGTTATCTGTCAGAATTCTGAGAAAAAAGTCAGAATTCTGACTTTTTCTTATACTAAAATAAATTTTAAAAATCAGTTAACCTTTTTTTTCAGTGGCACTAATCCTCTTCCGTAGAACAGAGTTACAAAACTCTTAGATAAGATAAAATTCATGCATTAGGTCGATTATCAGACAGAAAAAAACAAAACAAATAATTGTTAACTAAACGTTTGCCCTGTCCGCTTTGAAATTTATCATCTTTTTCATTTGCAATATATGATACAGTACTTTATTAAATGCTTAAATTGTTTTAAAAAAATGTGATATTTCAAATCAGCATCTGCTCTTTCGGTCATACGGAAAGCCATCTGGCTGTTAGGAAACACAATTCCTTAATAACCCTCAAGAATCATGACTAGCATATACGTCTCACTGTACTTATCTAATAACAAGTATGTTGCATAGATTTCCACAGAAGTTCAATAAATACATGTTTATGTGAATATTGTATTATGCTTAATGAGCATTTATACAAAAATATTTTTCCCCTTTTTCAAATAAAATTTTTATTTTGCTTCAGATTAAATTAGTAATTTATTTCACTTTTACCCATCTCCAGTCAGAGGCAGCAGAACTTCAGCTTGGGATGAAAAAACTATGAATGAGACCCTCATTCGATCACTGTGAAAAAAACAAAAGGTCACACAAAAAAAATCTGTTAAAACCTGGAAACCAACGGAGTTCATCACAACAGTAAACATAAAGATTAAAACAGAAAAGCGGAGACAGATTTTGTTTAAAGTTCAAAAATGCATAAATAATGATGCAAACAGAAGGAGCTCCTTTAATGTCAGCTAATTATAGTGCATGACTTGAAGCAGCATCTGAGCTACAGAGGAAGTGATTAATCAGACAAGAAATACGATGATGACACACGCAAACATCCTGCTGGACAAACATTATTTATTTGTACACCCTGTACCTGTGGTTCTATACGGTGACGTAGCATCAGATTTGACCCACTCACCTGTCCACCAGTTCTATTTATATCCAAGAAACCTCAGGCACATAATAGAACAGAAGATGCTCACAGATTTCTGCTTACAAAAAAACAGGTGGTTTCTGTGTAAATATCCCAAAATTAACTGTGCTTTCATATATATATATATATAAAATACAAATATAATATATATATTTGTATATATAAAGATAATATGTCTTGAATTTTAGAAATGAAATAATCTATCAATTAACCAGTTGCAGGACTATTGTAAGGGCACCTGAGATAGAGCCAGTATTAAAATAGTTAAAAACAGTATTCCTACATATCTGTGTAAAAGAGCTCAAAGTATTCAAAATAAGTTTTTCAGTTGGTTTTCCTTTGGGAGAGCAGGAAAGCAAAAAGTCACAATATTATCCTCCTCAGCTAAAAGTCTGCAGCCAAGAAAACTCAGCCTAGCTATATTACTATTAAATATTTATGGTATTATTGAATAGAGAAAAGAAAAAAAATGTAAGAGACATCATAAAAGATAAGAAGACTTTTTACCACATCTAAGAAGAAAACTACAAAAAGCCTGAAGGCTTAATATGTACAAGTGATTATAAAAGCTTCCTATTCAGCAATGTCCCATTTAAATCATTTTATAATAACTTGAAATACATTTCTCAAAATATATATATATATATATATATTTTTTAGTTTTTAAAAAGAATAAAAAGGCAATTTCAATACATTCACGGAAGAAAAGTGCATTAATAACAAAACATAGAAAACTGAATTCTTTTTTACGGAGCAGAGGGGCAATAAAACACTTTCTGTTCTGCGAAAGCTTTTCCCCTCAGAGCTCAATGCATTGTTACACTCAAGTTTCAAGACTGCTCAAACCAAATCACTGCATACTTTTTTAGATTTTTTATGCAAAAAATAAGAAGTATTAAAAAAAATGTCTGATAAGACACTTTCTATTCATATCAAAGTGTCTTAAGTGGCTTTTAAATCCAATCAACTCTACGGTGCAGCGACGATCTAGAAATGCAAACATGATTTTAAAAAAAACAATAAAAATAGATTCATTGCAACTTTAACTGGAAGTTTCGGCTGACCGGTATTCTTGCAAAAATATTAAATAAGATGGAGCAACTTCCCCAAAACTAGATCTTATGAGTTGAAGTGTGACACTCAGGATGGCTTCCTCCTGAGCTACTTAAAACTTCTTATAATCAAGTAACACAAGTGTTTCCTTCAGAGATGTGAAGCCTTTGGAGCATAAGGAGAGGTGCTGATATTTCTCAACTACATGACACATGGCCCAGTCGCCATCCTCCCCCACAAACACGCCGCAAAATCTTTGGACCAGATCTGCCAGGGAGGAGAACCAATATGCGTTCATATGTGGACCTAAGAAGAGGCGACTAAGGTCACAGATGAGGAGCGGGGGCGGGGTCCTGATGTGAAGCAACATTCGAGAATTTCTGTTTTAAGAAAGACTTGGGATGAAGATGCCAAAGACAAGGAGAAATCTGACGATGGTGGTGGGTTTTATTCCTGGTTAGAAAGGCGACGGGAGGGAGGCTGGGTGATGAAGGAGTCCAGTTTGCTCCACATGGCAGAACAGAAGTGCTCTTGGTGAGCGAGCATTGTTTAGCAGATTTTCCCCGTCGCCTTCCAGTGTTCTTTTGCTTTACTGTACATTGTCTGCCTGTCAGCCGTTCTGTGGTGGAAGCAGGGGATAAGTGTGGAGCCGGACCCCCCCGGTGCAAATGGCCATTCTCACAGCCCAGAAGACTGCTCCTCTCTGCCACCCACTCCCACCTGGTGCCTTTGCTATTTTTTTCAACCAACCACTTCATTCTGGCTGTGGCGCTACCGTCTGTACTGTGCTGGCAGGCGCCATTTGACTCAAACATTATGCAAGCTGAGCACTTCGGGTCTGTTTTAACGCTTTTGTCTTTTATTAATTAGGACTAGAAAAGGATGAGAAAAGATCGTTTGCAAAACAGGTGGGAAGTCCTTTAAATCTGTGCGGCAGACGGCAAATAATGATGTCATTTATCCAATAAAACAGCTTAGAAGTCTGTTAAAGTACTCCATTTTCCCAACTTATAACAGTTTTACTTTCCTTGAGAGGAACAAATCTTTTGCATTCTAAGCCCTTGGTACTAGAATTTATATTACATGCAATATAAATAAAAAGCATTTTTGATTTTTGCTATTAAGCGTTTGCCAAATGTAGACTGTTACTTCTGCCATTGAACGGATGAAATAAATTAATATTTAAATATGTTAAATTTTTGTGACAACAGTTATAACAATCATAATAACATCCATCGTCAGGTTCCAGGTGTGCAAAAAACAAGTGCTTTAGGGTTGCAAATTGATTAATCTGTCGATTATTTTTTCAATTAGCCGATTAATAATCAGACAGCAAAAGGTTCCTTAAAGAAGATATACTTTTTAAATGAACCAGTTGAAACTCAAACTTTTCCACAAAATGTTTGTTTTTATCTTAAATGCAAAATGTTTGCATACAAGTTTGATATAATTACTCTTCTAAGTGTGTTGCTCTGTTAGCTAAAGGCATATTTTACAGTCTCCATACTCCAGTTAATTATTAATCTATTACTAAATTAGTTGATGATTGTTTAAATAATCGATTTATCACGATTAATTCAATTAATAATCCAGTAGTTGCACAACAGGCATCGAAGGGGTTAAAGTAATATTGCATGTTGCTCCATGTATTATCTGCACAATTCAGCCTGAAATTGGAATTTAATAATCCAGTTAAGGTATAAACACAGTAAAACAACATTTTCTGTTCAAATGTGCGTCCATACTTGCCTCACGAATCGGTCCGTAAGGTTCTTCACAAAGTAGTAGATCTCTTTAAAGTTATCAGATAAGCTTCCAGACCTGAAGTAAGAAAAAACACAAGAGTGAAAACAGAGGACACAGAAGACTGGAAGCTGGGAAGTCAAATGCATGGTTGTGAAACAATTACACTTATAGTAGGCTTTAAGAGCAGCAGGAACAGTAATTGCTCTGGAAAGTCTGTGTGCTGTAGCAGTCGCCTCACTGTTGTAAGGACACAGTTAGCTGCTTCAGTTCTAAACAGACAACCATAAAAACCCCAACCTCAGGTAATTCACATGATCAACAAACCACAGGTCTGAACTTTTAACTAACCAGACTAGTCTTATAAAAAGCTGCTTGTTTTGGCATGATCTTTGGTAAAACAACCAGATTATGTGCAGCTAATTATTTAATATTTTCTGTGACTTTATCAAATTTAGATTAAACACAGCTTACTGCTGGGATATGTAGGCCACGCCCCCCACACACAATCTCTATGCTTTATAAGTGTTTACACCGCTTTAAACTTCTTCACATAGTGTTATCAAATTTTCGATAATACTTTTTTTGTTTAAAGGGTTAAAATATGTGCTTTACTAAAGAAGGATAAATAAATGTGTGATTTATTATTACTATTACAAAGAAGAGATTTATTTCTTACAACGCAGATCAATGTGTTAAGACTTTGATAAGGATCTTGGTTTATAATACCCCAATGTAAAGCTAGCTGTCATTATCTCCTGAAATTTCAATGGAAATTTAATTTCCTTACATTTTTTTTATGAAAACATTTACCCCTTTGGAACGTTACTGATGGGCCCCTCAGATCTGCCAAAGCATCCTCTTATCCAAAACCTACTGTAAATGTCCTAAGCCTTCAGCTTAGGAGAGGCCTTCAGTTCCATTTCCTATCAATTCACGATTAGGATTCATTGGGAAAAATGCTTAGAATAGTTTTGATGTTTAAAATGAGCTGGCTGACCAGAGTCCTTTCCAGATGAAATACTCTGGACTACTAAATAATTTCTATATCCTTCAGCAGGGTAACACTTTCACATGGAGCTCTCTTTTTGAAAACCCTCTTTACAGATCCAGTGTCTGATGCTGTAGCCAGATGTGTTTGACAATTTCAATTAGACAGTTTTATCGTTTTTATCTGAGCAGTGCTAGGCTGTGTGGGAGCTGGATGAAAAAGAGGAACAAGAGATGTTTAGCTCAGGAAGCCATCCCTCCTGGATTTATATCCATAGCATGGCTCATCGGGGGTTTCATCATATGAATCAGAGCCCCAGAAAATAAAATTAACAAGTAAATATTTGCATAAAATCAATCTGGAAAATCTAGAATAAAGTGCTTTTAACTCAATCAAAGAGGCATAAACTAAGCAGGTGACTTTTTAGAGGATTCAAGAGGAATTAAAGACAAAAATGACTGCTTTCCTATGGAATTCCCTCATTCAGATTTAATCTTTTAACTCTGTCAGTCCTTTTAAATATTAGTATTTAAATACTGGATACCTTAAATGAGAAACTGTTTCAGCCATAGTATTTCATCTGCAGTTAGATATTATTGGTCTTTTCTCTCTCTAGTTTAACAAAACAGTAGAACAATAAATTAATCCTTTTCTAATTGGTCACAGATTTCCCAAAGTTAGCAGCTGATTGGTTGATAAAGCCCATGTGACCACTCTGGGAGCTGCAGGCTTCCGGGTTCATGTTCTAAGATTTGTACAGAGAGAAAGTGAGTATAGATAAAAGGAACCAGATGAGTAGAACCAAGCCTCATCAGGCTGCCAGTCTCACTCTGCAATAAATATTTGTTCGTATTGCACATTTTAAGTTTCAGCACATTTTTATCTTAAGTTCCTGGAAAAAGGATTTTTTTTTTATTTAGAAAAACAAACTTCATGACTCCATCATCAAATATAGCTAGCCTCTACAGTCATCCGGCTAAATACAAAACTATGACGAACCAATTTACATACATAACAATGTAGAATTAGTCTGACAACAGTGTGTAAAACATGCCCTTGGTGTAACGATGGAGAGGTAATTAAATCAATAATTACAATTCCTTGAATGCACAGAGAACATAAAACAGAAGAGTTTGACCATTAGGCAGCTCATCTTTCATGGCACCTCTTTCTCCTCCCCAGTCCGTAAAGACAAGGTCACCCCGGGAAGGTGAAGGAAATGTACACCACACGCTGACAAAGCACACCTTCAGTCTGTGGTAAGCAGCAGTAGTAAGCTGTTGCAGCAGCCATTAAAGTTACTTGTAAATGTTCTATAGGAAGAAAATGCAACTTGCAGAGAAGACATTTTCAGGGAAACATTCCTGTTTATTGTATTTACATAATTGTGGCTACAATGCCTCAAAAGAATGTTTTAGCAATTCACATTGCTGCTTCTTCACTAGAATGCAATTAAAATAGGTTTAAATCCCTTAAAACAGGGACAAATGTCAGCTAAATGCTATTACCCCAACAAGTTATGTATATTTAGAGGAATTCATGGTGATATCAACCGCATAGTAGCTACCACAACACCACCACCTCAGTTATAACCTCAACTTTCAACAGGACTGTTTCAGGTGACACTAATTGATTGAACCGTGACCTTAATAGGACACTTTAATTTATCTATTCGGATCAGTGATTGATGGGTCAAATTATGATGACGCATCAGCAAACAGCCATACTTTCTTAAAAGTCTGAGGTTTAATGAAATCCTTCAGGTTCTTCACCTTCTGTTGGATTTAAAACTGCTACATCCATCACAGAGCCTGCAGGATATTTTATTTGTTTAAGATTCATAGAGCTTAAAAAAGAACCTGCAGGTTACTCTTTAATGAAAGAAAATACTCACTTGGTTTTAAGCAGAAAAAAAGCTAATTGATGCATGTCTATTTGTTTATTGTTTAATTGTAGTGTTCATTACTCCACCAATATAAAAATGTAAAAGTCAGCAGAGAATACAAATTAATAACTGATTGATTTAGATCAACAAAGCCCAGTAGGCATTCAGACTACATTGAAGCTTCTAAAATAGGGCTGCAATTCTGGTTACGTTACATTTCACATGACTATCAGACAAATCTTTTCTTACTTCAGCCCTTTAATTAGCGGTAATATGTTTAAAGTGGACCTTTTTCCATGGAAACGATAAACGATAAACTTCCTGCCAGCATGCAGATTTGAGGTATATCTATGATGAAAATTACCGGCCTCTCTCATCTTTTTAAGTGGGAGAACTTGCACTATTGGTGGCTGACTAAATACTTTTTTGCCCCACTGTATAAATGCAAGTAGAAGTGAGCACTTTTCCAAAAAAAGGTTACAGTAAATTCCTGGAACAAGGGACTCTTGATTGGCGAGCATTCAAGGGAAGGAAAAAGCTGAAACCCCGGAGTTAAACATCTACATGTTTGAGTTAGTGCAAAGGACAATAGAAATATAAGCGCAACTGCAATATTGGTTGAAAATATTTGCAATTTTGAGTTTTGGTAAATTGTTTGTCCCACTAACAACAAAAGACCTTTATTTCTGTAGTTTATTTCTCCAGTATTATAATATTTAAATCTTTATAATACTGGAGTGTACCTTAAGAAAGAATCAGACCCCTTTTGGGCATTTTGTGTCAACCTTTAACGTGCCTTTAAGGATGACAGTTCAACACTTTGTTTGTTTGAACATTCAAAATGTCATAAACCTATTTTAAATCACATGGAGCCAAAAGGGCAGATTTAAATGAAGCTTAGAATGATCTGAAATCTGAAAAAAATCACAAATCAATCCAGGTTATTTATACACCGTAGCACCACATTAACACCTTGTGTCGTCTCGAGTTTCTTTCCACGGTTAGTTTAGTTGTATCATATAGATTTCAAATGAATAACTTATTCAGATTAGTCGTTTATCAAAAGGCAGGGAGTTTACAGTTGAGAAACATCTGCATGGTATCAAAATTTAAAAAAAATATTTTTTTTTTTCTTCAGAAATTCTGGGCTGGTCTCTCACAAAAGAAGGATAAACATCTTATGAGATGTGTTTTCTCTTTTGCTGAAGAGTTTAACATTTAAAACATTCTTCACAGATTATTCTGCCTTGTGTGTAGCTGTACGTTTTCTTCTCTGTGTCATGTAGTTGTCATTGTCATACCTGAATTTCCCCATTGTGACATAACAAAGGTATAATTCATCTTTTCTACTTTTGCCATAAAGGATTGGATCGTATCACACAATAAATCCAGTGAAGCTGCTTCATCTGCAGCAACAGAATAAACTAAAAAGAAACACAGATAAGAGGCTAACTGAGATACGGCCAGCAATCTTGGCCATCATCTGGTGATTTTTTGTAATTTAGATGAGAGCATGGAAGTTTGGAAATGGGTCAGGGGAGTGGCGTCTAACTGGCCAGTTCCCTCTGATGGCACAGCTCCAACCCAGAGGAGGACAGGATTAAAAACAGTTGCTGTTATGGCACTAAACTCCAGATAACATGGCGCCGCTGCAGAGTTCTGCTGAGCTGGCCGAATCTGACCAGGAAGTCGCTGTAGCAGCACTCAGGCCTCATGAAAAACACAGGAAGTAGGGATGAGTTAAAGCGGCATCACATGTTAATATAAACGCTTGCATGATTCACACAGGAGCCTTCAAAGGCCCATCAGTGCCTCCAAGGGTTTTATTTTACAAGACATTCTCAGCTGAACCTCATCAGACTTTACTAAACACTAAACAGGCATTAGGTTCACAATTCTACCTTTTTGTCATGTATTGCAATTACATAGAATATGATGAATTAGCACTTTCACTTACCAAACTCACTATAACCACAACAGATACATTTCAAAAGTTTACTGATGTTTTTAGATCTTGTGTTTTTATGAACATAGCCAACATTTTTACCTCATGATCACATTTTGATCAGTACTCTTTCAACACATCCGGATAAAGAAATAGGGTTAAAATGCAGAAGCATGAACAATAGAGAAGGATCTTACAGCATCTTGCATTTTAGATATAGATATAGTCCTTTTCTTGTAGAGTTTGATTTCCAGATAAAAAATAACTATTTGATATACCTTGGAAATCAGACCTTAGATCTAGGGATGAAATTTAGCAGCATCATTAACCAATTGGAAATGCTTGTATCTGCAATCAAGCAATCGATATCGATAACTGATTTAACAAAATATAAAGCACCTGAGGTCAGTATACTGCTTATTTCCCTAGTTTCTGTCCTTAATATCCTTTAGCTTTAGAAATGAATTAGTTTAATTATCTGACTTAAAGCATATACATTCAAACTCATGCATGCTCCTGCAAACCATCTTCATATTGATTTGAAAATATTTTTTGCATTACATGATAAAGAATGAGGAACACAACACATGCACAAAGATTATTATGCAGATGAAATGAATGAAAAAGTACTTTTTAAAGTGTTTACTATTTATGGTGTGTTAAGAGAATGCCATCTGAGGGGAGTGAGGTCACAATAAGGCCTGTGTGGTTTACAGAGTTTCCTGCTGCGTGTGGTAAGCACCCACAATGCAAAAGAGAAAAACTATCAATTTTGCTTAAGCAATTTTTTTCTCAGAGATGTATTTAAATACAGATATTCCAGACTCCTTTGAATGATTTAAAGATAAAAATTTGATAAATCGTGGAAGACTTTCTGGAAAAAAAAAAAAACTCCAGCAAACCTGGAGTCAGTAAATTCTACAAAGATTGTCGGTTCTGCTCTGCATTACCAAGACATGTCGGCCTCATTTCCAACTCTCTAAACAATCACAGCAAAAATCAGCTAACTAAAATACCGTGCACCTAACAGATGTGGAAATCTGACTTTTACATTAGTGTTGCAAAGTTTTGCAAATAAGGGTGTGGGCTGCAGTTTTTTCTTTAATCAAAAAAAGAAAAACATAGAAGTTTGAAACTGCAAAAAAAAAACCGAATCTTTCAGCAATCGGGTTACAAAACAATAAGCTTGACTGCTTTTGAGTGAAGCTTCTAGGTGGAACCTGCTAAGACACAAGGATGCAGCAGCGTGGGTAGATATAAAAGAAAAAATAATTTTAATTTTAGCAGGTTAGAATATAGTGACTGTATTTTTAAGATGTAATCAGTGAGTTGGTGCGTCTCATCTGACAGCAGAACTCTGACCAACATCAGAGAAATTGAATCTTATCACCCAGTCCCCAAATCAAACAAAGCTTACAATTGGTCTCTATTCTTGGCTCTGAATCCTCTTTTTTTTTTCTTTTTTTTTTTTTTAACAGCTTCAATATGAAGTGATCTACATCAGAGGACATTTAATTAAAAATTCCTCGACTAGTCTGTGAGTTTTTCATATAACCAAAGTTTGGTTTTCCATACCTGCCTTGACAACCAAAACTTTATAAGAAAAGTGGGTGTTATGGCTCCAATAAATAAAATTCATCACCTTAACATCAGTGTTTGATCAGGGGTCATAATCTTATCCCCATATCAAAACAATTAGAAATATTCAGGTATTAAATTATATATTAGACTAATTATATATTAGACAAATAATCAAAACAAAATCAGATAAAAATAAACTGAACATTTTTTATCTTTTTCAGGACATGAAATGTAGGCCTACATGGTAGTGAAGATAAGGGCAATATGATGGCATAGTATGGAGGCATAATTTAGCAAAAGGTGTAAATTAACCAAAAGCCCATGTTTATAAGACCAGAACCAAACAAGATGAGTTTAGTTGCTCCTCAGCACCATAACATCCCTTCATCTATAAGTTGTCTTTACTTCTTATTCTTGCAAGTTAGCAGAGGGGCTGGTCTCTTTCTTCTACCAATTATTGGACAACAGACAAGGGACGTCCTGGACAGGTCAAAGTCCATCTTAGAGAGACACAGAGGACAATCAATGCACTCATACTGAGGGGGAGTTTAGGAAGACCTGTCATGTTTTCTGGACTATTGAAGAAAGCCAGAGCATCCAGAGACAGGAAAAAAAACCCAGGCGTACACAGGGACAATACCTGCTGCACCTGAGGCTGGTGTTACACCATATTCTGTGACCCATCATAAAGTGTGATTCAAGGTCATGCTGTTGCAGTTTCTCCATACCAGTCTGCTATTAACTAGCCCTAAGGACATAGGGGTCATACCTAAACCTAAGTTCATAAAACTAAAACCTAAATGAATCTATAGTAAGATGCATGTAGCTCCCCTTGGGTCAAAGAATAAGGTGAAACACTGGGATTTGAACCCAGCACCCTCTTTCCAAACCTGGAAAAAGTCAAATGCAGCTAATTTTATCAGCTTATTATCTTTCTTAATTGGCTTAAGTGGTTTTTCAATGTTTTTTTTAATGATTATTATTTTGTAGTTATCATTTTAATTTTTCAACATAATTAATCTATATCTCCTGTATGTATCCAGGATGCAACCTGCGTTTTTTGCACATATTGAGCAAAAAGGTGCGAATACATACTATAATTCACTATTTTAGTCCATCTTTGAGTAAAATAATTAAAAACACCTCATGAAAAATCAGTAAACTCTTATTCCCAACCTTTTAAAGGTAGCAATTTATTACAAAATCCATTTTTTAGAATTGTTATTGCTCCAGCTACTTTTTTTTCTTTATATTGTACTCTGCTTAAACTCAAAATGAAGCTCTCGACATAATTAATCTATACCCCCTTTATGTAACCAGGATGCAACCTGCTTTGTTTTGCACATCATATGCAAAAAGGTGTGAATACATACTATAATTCACTATTTTAGTCCATCTTTGAGTAAAATAATAAAAAATACCTCATGAAAAGTTAGTAAACTCTTATTCCCAACCTTTTAAAGGCAGCAATTTCTTTAAAAAAAAATGCGTTTTTAAAATGATTATTGCTCCAGCCACTTTTTTTTTTATTATTTTGAACTCTGCTTAAATTCAAATTTAGCTTTTAACATTAACATTAATCTATAACTTCCTTATGTATTCAGGATGCAACCTGCGTTGTTTTGCACATCACAAGCAGAAAGGTGTGAATACATAACATAATTCACTATTTTAGTCCATCTTTAGGTAAAATAATTGAAAACACTCCATGAAAAGTCAGGAAACTCTTATTTATAACCTTTTAAAGGCAGCAATTTATTACAAAAATCCGTTCTTGAGGATGATTATTGCTCCAGACACTCAGACCTAATGTTTTCCTTTGTAAACGTACCTGTCCAAAACAAAGTAGAGGTCATAAGCTCCGTGACAGGAGGCTTCCTCTGCCCAGCCAGGCGCTGCAAACAAGCCCAGAAGGGCCAGAGCCACACCTGCAGCCCACAGCCTCCTTCCTTGAACAACCTTCTCCTCCACAGTGGGACACGCAGAAAACTTTCTCAACATTTTTCCACAGTTCTCCTTCACAGAAAGCCGGAATAGTCGGTCGCATCCAGCGCAGGGTTAAACAAAGAGCAGCTGTTACTTCTTAAGACTCCCCCCGAACAATAAAGTTCAGTGATTGAGCTGCAAAATAAAGGAAACTACCGCGGCGACGTCAGCGCCTGTAGTTTCTACATCTTCCTGACTCCTTCCTAAATCATTGACATCCTCAATAAAACCAAACCCCGCAACTGAACAGGTCCAAAAACCGCAAAATCAAAACAAATCTTGCCTAAGAACAAGTTTATCGGCGCTCAAGTTCCGACTGAGGAGAGAAGTTAGGGTGCATTCACGTTCAAGTGAAAAAACCTGTAATAATAACCTTCGTCGACTGTTAGTGGGAAACAGCTTCAGTTACAATATGAATCATTTATGGCTTTTGCTATCTTTCACATCATAAAGAAGATAATAAAATTCGATTAAATTAACTCTTAAATCCAACTATCTCTTTTGGAAAAATAAAAATATTGACATCTACTCTTGTATTACACTTGATACCAGAGTATCTAGATTAATCAATAGGCTTAAAGGTTGAGTGGAAGCAAAAGGTAATCCAGAAATAGATGCAAAAACTCACTTGCAGATAGTCAAACAAAGCTCTTTTAAGAGTTTGGTGATTTGCAGGACGTGTAGATCAAGAGTCATCATCACAAAAACATATACCATGTCCTGTATGCAGGCCATGTGTTGCTGTTGTAGGATTCATAGTAAAGAACTACTCCATAACCTAAGACAATGTCTAAAACCCTTCAGACCAAAAAAAAAAAGCATAGACTGCTGCTCAGTGGTCCAGAGTCCTACAATAAACTACTATTTTTTTTCTCCAATATATTTTATTGAATTTTCGCTTTTTATACAACAAAACTTACGGAAAACAAATGTAACCTTTTAACATGTACTTATACACACTTAAATTTACTCATGCATTCACCACTTAAACCTGAATTTGTCTAGTTCCAAAAACATACAAATCCCTTTAGATTAAGGCAGAGACTTAAAAAAGAAAAAAAGAAAGGGGGGCAATATATGAATAAAAACTGTAGTCAAGACATCCATTCAAATTTCCCATCTGTAAGCTCCACTTTCAATCCCTATGATCATCATAAATATGGCTCCCATAGATTCTTTAAGTCTTGTGTTTGCTCTTGGCAATGCATGTTAGTTTTCCAGTCCGAGTGATACTGCAACTTCTTTCCTCCAGAGTCCCATGGAGAGGGGCCTCCATGCTCCTCCAGCATAGTAGAAATAGATCTTCTAGCTTGAAGAACTTTGTAGTCTATCAATGTAGTTTTCTTCCACAATTGTTTAAATTCTATTGGATATATTCTAGAACAAAGATTTTAACCTCTAATGGGACTTTTACTTTAAGCAGTTCAGATAGACGCCTAATAACATCCTTCCAAAACTTCTGGACTTTAGGACATTCTCACAAACAATGGAGAAGAGTTCCTTTTTCAGATAAACATTTAGTGCAATATAAACTAATAATTTCATTTGAAATAAGGCACAGAATCTAAGTTGTTTTGTCTTATTGTTAAGTTTCCACAGTCGCTGATGATTTCTAGAATATATTAACTTTGATAAAACTTTTTAAGTTGATCTGAAATATGGAATTAAACAGTCACTCTAGTCTTATCCATTCTTACAAATTTCAGTCTGCTCTTAAAATGAGTCATTTCCTAAACACACCTAAATCAGGAAGTACTTTATGACTATAGATCACCTGTGTAGCTTAACGCCCACTGCAACTGTACATTTATGAAATATCCACAGGTTCTTCAATATTTCAGTGTTTAGGTCTTTGAAGGGGTAATCCGAATGTTTTTTTTTTCAAATTCACTTTGATTTACAGATTTCCGAAAGCACACAAAGGCCTCATGAGCTGGTGCGCATGCCCCAGTGGAGCTGTTATGCAGCTCCCAGTGAAGAGTGCGTGCTCAGCGACATCTGGATGAACTTAACAGTCAGGCAAATTTGAAATGAAATACAGCAATAATGATATAAATATTAATTATTTCCTTTCATTTCCAAAATGTAAAGTTCACATATTGCCTGTTAGTTCTTGAAAACTGCTTACATAACTGTAAATTATTTTAGTTAAATGTAAGTATTTAGAAAAAACAAGCAGATAAAAAGTTTTATCAGAAGCTAAATTCGCACATAAAAAACAAAAAAAGATTGAAAAAAAAGATTGAATTTGTTTTGTACCTAAAACCACATGTTATTAGTTAGTAATTGGCTTTAAAACAACAGAGCCTCCAATTGAGCAACAGAGATCAACATGCAATGGGGGATTTTGTTTTTTTCCATTTCCTATTTTTAAAGCCTTCTCATGCTAAAATTCAACTCACAAAAGACATGAGAACCTGTATTTACAGTTTTTCTCACGATGTCGTCACAAGGTTTGCTGTGTAAATGGGCTTACACAGACCCTATGACACCATTTATTGCAAATGGTGTAAACACGTGGCAGATAGGAACTGTTTAGACCTACAGAGGAAGCAGTTGCTGCAGCAAAAAGGACAGCTTTTGTAATAGAGACAGGAAGAGAATCCAGATGTGAAGCCTGTCATGTTTGAAGTGGAAACGATGGTGTAGGAAGCCTAACGAGTTTGCACATGCATTATCTACAGTATTTGTATATATTTGTGTGTCTTCATTTTTTTTTTTTTTTTTGATAAATAGTGAATATCTTCCAACACATTCCAACTTTAGATGTTGCTAACAACAACAGCTACCACAACAAAAACAGAAGAAATAAGTTATGACTAAAAACTTTTCCAGTCATGCTAAAGTTTTGTGAACTTTACAGCCAATAATTGTTGAATGAAAACTCACATTTTAGGTTTTTACACAGCAAGTGATCAGTTATGGAAAAATTAACATCAAGAGACTTTATTAGCACTAAAATATTACTGTAAAACTATTGCCTGGCTTGCTAATTTACTCTATAGTTTTACCTCATCCTGGGTCACTAATAAAAGTGGCCAGAGAAGGTATACCTTGAGGAACTCCGCATGTGATATGTGTTTTCTCAGCTTCCAAAAGGCATGAAGCATTTCCAGGTTTCTGAGTAATACATTTTAAAATATAAAATACATCAGCTACATTTACTCTATCAATCTAATTTGCAAAATGACTGCTTCCATTAAATCATGGTCTTCTGTTAGCGAAACATATAAAGAAAAGCATGCAGCCAATCAACTCTGCATTACAAAGGTCTCAGGTGTAGAGAACCCTCGCTAAAAGTACACAAAAAAAAATAATGCAACCATTCTCGGTAACTACTTAATCATATTTAGTTACTTTAACACATTGTTTTAATGTTAGCATGGCAGGAAATAAAACAATTATGTTAAAGGAGCTAAATATGATTAAGTAGATACAAAAAACGGTTGCATTATTTTTTTTAGTGCATTAAAACTAAGAACATTTGTCTGTGTCATCAAAAACTTCAAGAAGAGAGGTTTGACTGTAGGAAAACACATTCTAGGATGTCAAAAGTCTGCAACACTGAGAAGAATTGTGCGTTAAAATAGTGGCACATAAAACAATTCATTGAAAAAAGTATAGAAATAAATAAAATACAAGAATGGGGATTTTTGTTGATACTTTTCTTCCTTTATTGGCGATTATTATAACTATTGTAAGGTAAAAAAAAGATATGTGTAACCTGAGAAGATTAATTCTAAATGTATGATTTTAAACTCAAATGTTCAGGTATTTCTGCTGCTATAGCTCCAAACCATTCACAACCTTAAAGACATGCAGAGCTGCTGAGCAAAACTTATTTGTTTTAGTCAGAACTTTTTTACTACTTTCAAATAGATTACGACCCCCTTCCCTTTTTAGGTGGATTATCCCTAATTCCTTCCAAGTTTTAAAAATCTTGACAATGTTGATTTTAATTAATTTAATTAAATTACTGAAATGAATCAACTTTGCATGATACTTTGATTTGTTGAGCTCTGCAAATCCATTTTTTTTTAATGTTCTGCACACATTACAAAGCTGCAGGTGCCTCCATTATCATTCTGGTTGCTTTAAATCCCTAAACCTGGACGATAATCTGCAGTGGGAACCAAGCCCTTCAATGTGGCACTAGAACCATAGAGCTGCAAGCAGGAAAAAAAAAAAAAAAGCTATGCTCCACCCATGGAGTTCGCTACATAGCTCCATCTAATCAAATGCAATGGGAGGAACGTGTGGCAAAGTAGCATTCCAAAAGCATAAAACCACAGACAGATAATGCAAATGTTTTCACAGTTGTATCTATTGACTTGAGATGAGTAATTTCATTTCATCACTCCTGTCACCTCAGTAAACACACCCTCAGGTTTAAAAGGATATATTTCGTTAGGTGGTGCTTTCCAGAGCATACAGGAAATTCCAGGTTTCCTTGTCTAATCAGTCATACTACTTGTTTGAACAGAGCATGTGTTGCTAGCAGAAGACGTGACTCCAGGCTGTAAAATTTAGGAAGAACCCTTACATGATATCTGACACTGCATTTTACCTGGATTACCTGCGTTTCTCCTGTTTGCAATGAAATAAAGTTAAAAAAAAGTGATATTTGCAGAATTTTTTCTGTTTCACACAACATGCTACATGTGTCATAGTTGGCCTCAAAGTTGAAGCCAGTGTGCCAATGTTTTTCTTTACTGAAACAATCATAATTGTTTAAGAGAAAAATCTTTGTTTGAGCAGCTGAGACTAGTTTTATTATGCTCAAACAGTTCAGTGTCAGCAGACATATAAATAAACAAAGCAAAAAAACAAACTCTGATATTTTCACACACACAATCTTTAAATTTAATCCCCATGAATACACAACCTTTGGACATTGGGAATCATGTTCCAAGCAAAAGTGTAATTGCTTGGAATCAATTCATAGGTAGGAATCAGAAACAGTATCAATTATCAGCTATTTGAGGCGTCCTACTTTCCCAAAGTGCTGCAAAATCTGCTGAGAAATCATTGAAATAATTTATCTACACCTCAAAGTAATTTAAACCTTGAATGTTGACATGGTAGCACCTACATCCATCATTGATCAATTTATCAAAATGATTAAGGCTACACCAAAGCATTTGAAACACTTGGAATGCTTTTAACATTTGCCTGCCTATCCCAGTATACTAAAATAAGGATGACAAGACCAATCTAAGAGCAGCGTATTCGAGTAGAAAATAAACATTTTAAAAGCCCTAATCCAAAAACAAAATGATTTTAAAAGCTCATGGTTTTTGTGAAGTTTTACAGATAGGCAGTGGCACAACTAAACCCTGAAACAATGTGTTTCAACTGCCACATGTTTGGTTTGGTCTAAAAATCTCTGTGTGAAAGCAAACAGGAGCAACTTAAAAGGGAACACAGTTTTTTTTTTTACATTGGGCGCTTGAGTTTACGTTATTACATCATGTTCTACTCAACCATATGAGTTTTGTGTCATTTGGAGCTGTTCCGAAGATATTCAGTTTTGTTATATCCAAGAAACGTCTTCCTATGGGCAACGAGTTGGAGGCACAAACTAAACTGTTCATAATGTATTCTTTATGGTACAACAGCATTCATAATATGTAGGCGAATCACTGTCCCCCAGACATCCATTGTTATATTTTTTAGATTTATATTTTTAAATATAAATATGCCAAGATCATGACATGAGCAGAACAATTAAACCAAATAAACAAGAACCAAAATTTTAAAGGACCTGACAAAAAAAATCACTTCACCTGAAAGACACCATCTATAGGACACATCTTTAGAAAATAGTAGGAGAAATTCAACAAAAATATGAAAAAAGAACAGAGAGATGATTTAACATGAAATACTTGACAATTTATACTAAAGATATAGTTAAAGGGGAACACCATTTTTTTCTTACATTGGGCCCTTGATATTACGTTATTACATCATGTTCTACTCACCCATATTAGTATTGTGTCATTTGGAGCTGTTCTGAAGATATTCCGTTTTGTTATATCCAAGTAACATCTTCCTATGGGCAACAAGTTGAAGGCATAAACTAAACTGTTCATAACTTGTTCTTTATGGTATGCCAGCATTCATAAGATGTAGGAATGAATCACTGTCCCCCAGACATCCACGGTTATATTTTTTATATTTATATTTTTTAAAAACAAAGCGGCGTGTGTATGACGTCATCCGCGCGCTGGACTGTAGGCAGCCCGGGCCACAGGCGGCTATGCTCTACCCCTTCTATTCATTCGGCTAGCTAATCTGAATCGTTCAATTCCATTTCAAGAGCGAGATCATCTGTAGTAGTAGCTCTAGACATCTTCCAGGCATGTGAGTAAAACTAGCAGCAGTTCAGCAGACAGGAAGAAGGAACGGTAGCCAGTCCTCGCGGATGACGTTATACACACTCTGCTTTACTTTGAAAAAATATAAATATAGAAAATATAACCGCGGATGTCTGGGAGACAGTGATTCATTCCTACATCTTATGAATGCTGGCATACCATAAAGAACAAGTTATGAACAGTTTAGTTTGTGCCTTCAACTCGTTGCCCATAAGAAGACTAGGAAGTTGTTACTTGGATTACAAAACTGAATATCTTCGGAACAGCTCCAAATGACACAAAACTAATATGGGTGAGTAGAACATGGTAGGTAGTTTGAAATTTGGTACTTGGTATTTGGTAGAAGTTCAAAGAGTTTATTTAGAGGTTGTAAGGGGTCTCTAGCAGTGTCACAGTCCTAAAACAGATGCAGAAAATACGGTATCAATAGTCAATTGACTCTCAGTTCCCATCACTTTCCCCTGCAGAATCTTTTCTTTTGTATGTCAGTTGTTGGCTCTATGAAACTCGCTTTGTTGGAGGTAAAACATGATTGGGTAGGTTTACAAACACACAGAATAATTTCTCTATGACAGGTTTCCAACCCTCAAGGTCCAGTGTCCTGCACTTCTTAGATGTGCCTCTGCTTCCACACCTGAATCAAGTGGCTGAATTACTCCCTCAGTATGCACTTAATTTCTCCAGAGTCCTGCTAATGTACTGGTTATTTGGTTCATGTGTGTAAAAGTAGAGATATATCTAAAACCTTCAGGACACATTAATTCAAGAGCCAAAATCTAGGAACACTGCTCTAAAATCTTAGGGAACTTAAATGACTATAAAACAGTCAAAGTCCAGATAAAAACTTTCAAAGACTACTTCTCTGCAGGTCTTAGATGCAACCCTGCTCCGACACTCCTTGATTAAAGGAATTGCACTATACCAGACCCTGGCAAACCCTGATAGCATGTTGAAGAGGGATTAGGATAAATAAATTACCTCTTCAACACATACGTGCTTCAACACATGCATCTAACGTGTTCAGGGCAGTAGATCAAGACTGGATTTGGAGACCCCCAAGAAGATTGACTTTTCTGCTGGATAACATCATTATTAGTGAGAGTTTCATACAGTATGCAATGTGTTATAGGCTAAATGGGCTCAAAGTTTCCTCACTTGCATTTTCAGAGAGAAATGCAACTTAAATGTCCATTTAAACATCCATAAATATTTGTCTGTGTGTTATTGCACCTCAGTAGGTTCATTATTGTCTAAATGAAAATGCACATTGTTGAAATAGACTTATACTCAATTCGATTTGTTCTCATTTCATTAGGTGTAAGAGGCAATTATTCCCAGGAATGCATCCCCCCAAACAAACTCAATTCCTTTTATTTTGATTTGTCTCAGCATAAAAAGAAACTGAACTGTCACACAACTCTACATCAGCCAGGTAATTACCATAACACAGCTCATCAAATCTGAACAGTGCAGGGAACAGCAACACACGCGTATAATTATCAGGCAAATCAAAGTCTAATTAGGTTTTAATTAGAATGTTAATTCCTTTGCACGCCGTTTGGTTTCAGCATAGGCTCTCTTCCTTTGTGTATCCTGAGCAGGGATCCCTGAAACAAAGAAAATCCAGACAAAAAGACAACAAGCATGTATTTCCCATTATTTGGAGAAAATGTGAAAATCCAGTGACTTGAGAAAATATTTGTTGTGCATCGATTTGTCATGGGGCTCTTAAAGCTCAAGTAGGAATCAGAAGTGACAGTTAAAACTACGTTTAATTTCTGCAAGCGGTGAAGTGTGGAAGTTAATCAGGAGATGAAACTGTGACAGACAGCAAAAAGTACAAGAACAGACAAACATTCTTTAAAGTTAAGATGGAAGTCTGAGGAGATTTACGCTACAAACAGTAAGGGAGTGAAGAAGAGAGAGGGAGAGATTAATGTTAAGACCTTGGACAGTGTTGCATTAATTAAAATGCCTTTTACTACATAGAGAATTGGAATAAGACCTTTGAGGTGACCGAAAGAAGGGGTAGTAGTCCCAGTATTAAAAAAGACTGACTGAGATATTGCTTCAACTATCCAGGGATTACATATTTTAATTTTTTTTTATAAAAAGGAAAATTCCGCCTCAGATTTAGGAGGAACAGTATGACTTCTGTTAGTGTTGAACGGTGGACCAGATTTTTATCCAAGGAGAGTCTGGTTGTTCTCGTGTTTGTTTTTGTTTTATTTTAGGAGAAGTACTGAGTTTTTTTTTTGTGAAAGTTCTGTTGGGATATAAGGCTTTGCTGATCCTTTTAAGCTTGATCTGATTCGTGTTCAACCAGAGGAATTGCTCTGTCCATACTGGAAGATTCACTGCTGAGTGTGGAGCAGCTGGGTGTGAGAGTCAGGTT
This sequence comes from Cyprinodon diabolis, assembly GCA_030533445.1. Classification (NCBI taxonomy): domain Eukaryota; kingdom Metazoa; phylum Chordata; class Actinopteri; order Cyprinodontiformes; family Cyprinodontidae; genus Cyprinodon; species Cyprinodon diabolis. The sequence goes on from CM060073.1 coordinate 13,517,860, forward strand.
CTCAATATCTGAGGTTATGTTGGTAAACCTATAAAGAGGTCAGATGTTTCCTCCTAAAGTTGAGGAGTTTAAAAATCTTGGGGTCTAGTTTATAAGTGATGATATAGATGGATTAGGACGTAGAACAAATTTGTTTATTCAGTTTAGAGTTTTACTTAAAAATTAAACAAAAACAAAGATAATAAGGTCTTGTCCTGGATTCCAATAACACTATTGACTTAAAATTTAGATTTTCAAAGTGTTTCACTGAGGGCCCTATAAAGGGTTAAATAAATATTGTTATGGTTTTTCTTTTCCAAAGTAACAAAAATTCTTGGTTCTAATAAAAAAAACTTTGATTCTTCCTTGTTGGAATAGATATTAGCCAACATTAAGTGCCACAGAATGTACACCTTCTTTCTCAGATTTTTAGCATTTTGATTGTTCCTTGGTTTAGGTTTGCATTTTTTATAACATATCAGTAAGTAAAACTGAGCATTTTTCTTATACCTAGGTCATCGGGGTTCACAAAACTGCAGTTTATGATTCTTTATTAGGTGCTGCATTTATGGTTCTACCTTGGCCCTATTGGTGCTTTACCTTTCTTATACCTCATCAAATAGTTAGTTGTCCTGAGCTATATTCTGTATCTGTGCTGCTATATGTTTAGTCTGCTGGTTCACATGGGAGCCGCTTTTCCTCATTCTGCTTTATTCTATCTCAATTCTGCCATTCTGCAGTATTTGTCAAGTTCCACTTATAACTTTATGCCCTTCCTGCTTTTTCCTCATCGTAGTAGCTTCACTTGGTCTGTTCCTGTTCATCTGTGACTCCATCTTGAATTGAAATATCAGCTGTCGTAGAAATCTTTAATAATTAGCTTGGAGCTCGTCTGCCTGGTTGTGTCTAGCCACTTGTGGGGCTAGCTAACGGATACCGTTTGTATCTCTGCTTCTTTCTTTAAATCTGCTTCTGTCTTCTTGAACACAGTCGGCCTTGGCGGTTGGTGGCTCAAACTTAGCCTTGTTCTGCTGGAGGTTTCTTTCTGCTAAAATTGAGTTTTACTCTCCACTGTCGGTACATGTATTCTGATTCTGAGAGAACACTGGAGAGGCAATGACAAAATGCAAATGAAAGTCGTCACTGCAAGCTCATCCAGGAGGAGCATAGCTTGCGAGTCAATGACTGATTGCAATCAATTGGTTTTCCTAACCAATCTGACAGTATTGTCTCTGTAAAGTGCCTTAAATGGCATGTGCTGTGAATTGGCCCTATATACAGTGGGGCAAAAAAAGTATTTAGTCAGCCACCAATAGTGCAAGTTCTCCCACTTAAAAAGATGAGAGAGGCCGGTAATTTTCATCATAGATATACCTCAACTATGAGAGACAAAATTAGAAAAAAAAATCCAGAAAATCACATTGTCTGATTTTTAAAGAATTTATTTGCAAAATATGGTGGAAAATAAGTATTTGGTCAATAACAAAAGTTCATCTCAATACTTTGTTATATACCCTTTGTTGGCAATGACAGAGATCAAACGTTTTCTGTAAGTCTTCACAAGGTTTTCACACACTGTTGCTGGTATTTTGGCCCATTCCTCCATGCAGATCTACTCTAGAGCAGTGATGTTCTGGGGCTGTCGCTGGGCAACACGGACTTTCAACTCCCTCCAAAGATTTTCTATGGGGTTGAGATCTGGAGACTGGCTAGGCCACTCCAGGACCTTGAAATGCTTCTTACCCAGCCACTCCTTCGTTACCCGTTCGGTGTGTTTGGGATCATTGTCATGCTGAAAGACCCAGCCACGTTTCATCTTCAATGCCCTTGCTGATGGAAGGAGGTTTTCACTCAAAATTTGACGATACATGGCCCCATTCATTCTTTCCTTCACACGGATCAGTCGTCCTGGTCCCTTAGCAGAAAAACAGCCCCAAAGCAAAGCATGATGTTTCCACCCCCATGCTTCACTGTAGGTATGGTGTTCTTTGGATGCAACTCAGCATTCTCTCTCCTCCAAACACGACAAGTAGAGTTTTTACCAAAAAGTTCTATTTTGGTTTCATCTGACCATATGATATTCTCCCAGTCATCGTCTGGATCATCCAAATGCTCTCTAACAAACTTGAGACGGCCTTGACATATACTGGCTTAAGCAGGGGGACACGTCTGGCACTGCAGGATTGCGGCGTAGTGTGTTACTGATGGTAGCCTTTGTTACTTTGGTCCCAGCTCTCTGCAGGTCATTCACTAGGTCCCCCCGTGTGGTTCTGGGATTTTTACTCACAGTTCTTGTGATCATTTTGACCCCACGGGGTTAGATCTTGCGTGGAGCCCCAGATCGAGGAAGATTATCAATGGTCTTGTATGTTTTCCATTTTCTAATAATTGATTGCACAGTTGATTTCTTCACACCAAGCTGTTTACCTATTGCAGATTCAGACTTCCCAGCCTGGTGCAGGTCTATAATTTCTTTTCGGGTGTCCTTTGACAGATCTCTAGTTTTGGCCATGGTGGAGTTTAGAGTGTGACTGTTTGAGGTTGTGGACAGGTGTCTTTTATACTGATAACGGGTTCAAACAGGTGCCATTAATGAAGGTAACAAGTGGAGGACAGAGGAGCCTCTTACAGAAGAAGTTACAGGTCTGTGAGAGCCAGAAATCTTCCTTGTTTGTAACTGACCAAATACTTATTTTCCACCATATTTTGCAAATAAATTCTTTTAAAATCAGACAATGTGATTTTCTGGATTTTTTTTCTCATTTTGTCTCTCATAGTTGAGCTATATCTATGATGAAAATTACTGGCCTCTCTCATCTTTTTGAGTGGGAGAACTTGCACTATTGGTGGCTGACTAAATACTTTTTTCCCCCACTGTAAATAAAATGAATGAATTAATTGAAAAAGTAGAAAACTCACTATCAATAACTGAAGAGGAGTCAAATTTTCAAATCACGTCAAAAAAACAACAAAACAAGTATTAGTCACAATAACAAAGATCCATTGAGTCCTAATAGCATCTATAACTCATAATTATCTTAATAACAGTTGTTTTAGTTTGTTTTTCCTCCTCTGAGAAAGCACTGTTTTTCACTAATGGCATCTTAAGTTGAAATTGAGTGCCTTGCCCAGAAGTAAACAGCATCTATCAATCACGACTTGAGGCCAAGTGTCAAAAGACACCAAAGCCAACTGCGTGTGTATGTGTGTTTATGTGATAGTGATGCAAGAGACCGTTTTGAATTGGCTTTTAAACAAGCCATTTTTCATTCCACTGCAATGAGCAAACTCAGCTGCTCCACATCACCTTCATCTGGAACAGGGCGAATGTTTACAGGTTGGGAAGATGCTTATGACGTAAGATAATTAACTCAGAACCAGGGAGATGAGGCCTGTCTTTGCAATATGTGCCACATCTTCAAAGTCATATTGGTCATCAAGCTCAAAATTTAAATAAGCTTAAAAACACCATCCCCAGTTATTCCATTCCAACTTTTTTTGCAAAGCTCTGGGAGTGCTAACAGCTACTGCACAGATTAAAAGTCAATACACAGCAACTGAATAAAAAATAATAACCAGCATTAAAAAAAACAACTTGTGTATTAAAAGTCTACCAATGTAGTTGGTTTAATAGGAGAGGCTGAATATCAGTGCAGACAAAAAAATATTTGAAGTTCTAAATAACTGAATTGCAGTAACTTAACTTTAAAAGGGAAATGTCAGTGTGACAAAAATCCGATGCGTGTGTGTGTATATATATATGTATGTGTGTGTGTGTAGAATATGTATATGTATATATTATGTTTTACAGCGTTAGTGGTGCATTCAGATGAAATATTGTTATTTAATCATTTTTGTATACTTATCAATTCAAATCACTTTGAATAGAAAACCGATAACTTCCAATTCATTTCCTGGGAATATGGCCCCGTCCCATTTATATCACTTGCACTCGTTTTGGGCCCTGGCACACGGTTTTGCACATTCACGTGTAAGGGTAGTGTATTCAAATAATTTTCAAAATCTAGGGGTAAGGGCCCTTGAACCCTTAAAATGATTCCTTCAGACCGAGGGTGGTGAACAGCTGACTTTGAACTAAGTGGCTTCCCAGAACTCATTCTGAAAAAAGAAAAAGGGCATCTGAATGTGGAAAAGAAATGCACCAATGTAAGTGTATTTTTACAATTAGCCACATGTTTAAAAAAAACAATGTGCATGGCTTAGATGAACATGTCAATAAAGTGTACAGGCTACGTATTACCACCATCTACTGGGCTGTTTTGCAGCTAGTAGTGTCCCAATTCCTAAGGAGAAAATCTTCACTTGCAATTCCTTTATTAAGTGGACTTCCTGTGGAGGGAACTCACAAGAGTGTTTTCAGAGCCAAGTGAGACAAATGGGACTGGGCCTTTAAGTATTTAAGTAATGAGGCTTGTAGCTTTTAGCTACAAGAGCAATGGAATAAAGTAACTGTTGGTTGATCTTCATAAGTCAGGGAAGGGCTCAAGTATAATGGCTGCTCACATCATGTCCATATATACAGTGTGACTCACCCTGCAATAACATAACCCTGTCCCACCAAGAGACCCTACGGGGCAGGGCCAAGTGTTGAGATGAGCAATGTTGGTTAAGCAGGGGATGATTGGATGTGTTGATTTGAAAATATATAACTAAACTGAATTGAATTTTATGAAAGGTCATTTATAATGTGTCAACAACTCAATGAGTCAGAGAAGACTAGTTATGCCTGAAATCAGTTGCTTAACAAATTACTGTAGTGAAACCCATGATAAATGGGTGAAACCCCCCAAAAAGATTTCAGGAATGTTAAGACACCTTTTGAAGATAACAGAATAATCTGGAGGGTAAAAATAAAGAGTTTGTGGAAGATTAAAAATGCCACACAGACAGTTTCAAACATAATCTATCTCTCCACAACAGGCCTAAAATCCAACACACATCTTCTGTCTGCTCCTCAGAGGCAGAAGCTTGCATTTAGAGAAGGAGAGGCAGCGAGGCATCATCCAGATAATGAAATGAATCCACGTTTGATCCTCTCGTCATCGCCCGGTAATTGTTCTTGATTCCTCCTTTGTGTTTCACGCTTGACTCCTCGCTCATTCCAGGCTGCATGTATAAAGACGTGCTCGCTTGGCCTATTGGTGCCAGCAGAGTTCAGTGATTAACAAATTAAGGATCTTTCTCCGCCTTAATCTGTCTCAAGGCTTTTTTCCTTCAGCCAGCCCTTGCAGAAACATGTTTGACGATGACAGCACCTCTGCTCCTCGTGTTTAATTGGATTAAAGGGAAGTCTGGATTAATCCAGTCTCAGAAGAAGCGTCAGGGAGGGCTGGATGAGAGACGAACAGGTTTGAGGATTTTTCAGAATCATGTTATCAACTTCTTTTAACTGCACTGTTGAGATGGTTAGGCTTTCTTTGGCGTATAGTATCATGGGAGAAAGTGGGAGTCTGAGTGAGGACAGATGTGTTAATCTAGGGAAACATTAGGCTCATGCGATTAACATCAAAGTCAGAGCTTTTCCTGATGTTCTGCAGTGGAGATGGAGCAGTACAAGGCCAGGTCACATTACCTAATGTAGCTAGCCTAACAATGTCATCCATAGACTAAGGTATGCACAGTTAACTTAAATGATTTTAAGCTTCAACATTTAAATGATTTATTATTTTTATATATATTCAAATAAATTCCTGTTTTTCTCCTCTTGTTCAAGTGTAAGGGAACATCTGGCAATCACTTAAGCACAGCTCATGTACATGTTGATTCCTTTACAGACAAACATCTTGTCTAAGATGACTCAGAACACAGAGAATCTTTTCTGTTTGTTGGATTTAAATTTGCAAACACTGAATTCAAAATATTTATCATAGCTGAGCCTGACAAGATTTTTTTCTTGTGTGGAGTTATAAAAACATCCCGCAGTGGAGAAGACCTAAGTGTTGCTTCCAAAGTCCATAAATGTAAAAATAACAGCAAAAAAAAAAAAAAGCACATTGCAGTTTAGGTTGCCTCTCTGTTGCTGTAAGTCTTTAAAGAGCATCATTATTGTTACTCCAATCTATTTCATTGCTTTGGTGAACACCAAGGTATAAATAAGGGTCAGCAATGATGGTGTCAGTTTATCTACTGTAATCTTCCTTTCTTATCTAAAATTATGGAGAAAATGTCCAAACAGTGTGTGACCACTTTCACCATGATTAATTTTTCAAGAGTTTTAATCTGGTTTTAGAGCTCATCATAGCACTGAAACAGCTCTGGTGAAAGTTGCTAATGATATTATCATGGCCTCAGATAATGGACTTGTATCTGTGCTTGTCCTGTTAGATCTCAGTGCTGCATTTGACAGTTGATCATAATAATCCTTTAATTAGACGTTAGTATTTTTTAGGAATTAAAGGAACAGCACTAGATTGGTTTAAATCTTATCTATCTGACCGATTTCAGTTTGTTCAAGTTAATGATAAACCTTCCTCATGCTCCAGGGTTACCTGTGGAGTACTGTTAGAGTTATGATTATAAAATTATGCTACATTTGTGTGCTGTGATTCAAGCAGGAGGGTCGTAGACTTTTGTGACCTGCATCCTGCTATCCTGTGATTCAATCATTAGGTCATGAGGCAAAGTCACACGGTTACATCCTGCTGTGATTCAATCAAGAGGAGCATTTTGTCCTATGACCCGATCAATTGCCTTGTCAGAAGAACACTGTTCTGTAACCCACCCCATGTGTTATGATCTGCTAATTAAAGGCTTCTGCTAAGGAGACCCATGAGAGAGGGCAGATGTAGCTGAACGTGACTCTCTCCTCTTGCAGGAGCCAAAAAACCCTATTCTGTGTGGACTCAGTTTCTTTTTTTCATGAACCTACAATTTTGAACGTAACAAGTACCACAGGGATCAGTGCTAGGGTCTTGACTATACATATATATATATATATATATATATATATATGGGGTTAATTTCCTCCGTTAGGCTGACGACACTCACATAGACCGGTGATTCCCAACTGGGGGTACATGTACCCCTAGTGGTCCACGAGAGCATTGTGAGGGATTGATGACAATAAGTTATTTCTTAGGTAGTCAAATAAAATAGGGTCGGGGTCTGTTTTGTTTTGTGAGGATCCAAATGAAAAAATAAACAAGCTTGTATCACCCTTTACCACCTTCGGCTGTGACACACATCTAAACCAAGCAGAGGAACAGAATGCATGTAGAGAACAGCCCGGTATCAGCTGTTTTTTCACATTAAGCTATGCACATCAAAGCAGCTTAGGGGTCTTGATGAATACAAAGTAATGCTAATTATAATTTTGGTCTGTATTTTGTACCCAATTCATCAAGTTTAAATGTAATTATAAGGGAGTTACTCAAATGAGCTCGGGTTTTATAAATATAGGTTTACTCTTTACTAATATTTTATTTTCATACACTCTTCTAAGGTCCACAGTTGCAAACACTGAATTCAAAATATTTATCATAGCTGAGCCTGACAAGATTTTTTTCTTGTGTGGAGTTATAAAAACATCCCGCAGTGGAGAAGACCTAAGTGTTGCTTCCAAAGTCCATAAATGTAATTATAAGGGAGTTACTCAAATGAGCTCGGGTTTTATAAATATAGGTTTACTCTTTACTAATATTTTATTTTCATACACTCTTCTAAGGTCCACAGTTGAGTGACCATTTTTTTCTGTGATCTTTTGCTGTAAACACCAGAATTTACCCATTGTAGAATAATAAAGGGAATTTCTATTCTATTCTATATAATATGGTTTTATTTTGATTCCTTCCTGACTTAAAGGTAACATATTTGTGTTGTTTTTTATTCGAGATGGAAATAATAAAATGCCTAAGAGAAGAATTAAATTAGTTTTATTTTATAATCAGTTATTGTATGTTCCACTTTTGGACAATCATCAATAACTTTGACTGAGAGAGGAACTCCGCGTCAAAAAAAAAAAAAGGTTGGCATAGACCAGGCATGTCTTGAAGACATAAAAACCTGGATGACTCTTACCTTTCTGCTCCTGAATGCAGACAAAACAGAAGCTATTGTCAGTGTCAAAAAAGGAAGCTGATTAATTAGTCACTTTATTTGGATTGGATTAAATCGATCTCAGATATTAAACTTTCAGTTGATCCAAAATGTTGTAGCCAGAGTTCTGATGAAAATTAAAAAGAGAGATCATATCTCTCCTATCCTAGCTTCTCTTCATTGGCTTCCTGTTAAATCCAGCATAGAATTGAAAACTCCCTTCTCACATATACAGCCTTAAATGACCAAGCTCCATCTTATATCAGAGATCTGTTGTCACATGGAACCAACTACTACTTTTAGCCCATGAGGCAGACACCCCGTCTACTTTTAAGACTTGACTTAAAACTTTCCTTTTGATAAAGCTTATAGTTAATGTGGCTAAGGTTATCATGAGCTATCTCTATAGTCATGCTGCTATAAACATAGACTGCTGGAGGACATATGGACCCCTTTTCATCATTCTGCTTAATTCTATCTCCCATCCTGGAGTATTTGTTAGTTCAACCTCTAACTTTATGCTGTCTGTGCTTTTACTCATCATAGTAGCTTCATCGGTCATTTCCTGTTTGGCTGTGAAACCATCCTGGAGAGAAATATCAGCAGAGCTGCTGCCATCAACATCTTGAACCCTAGTCAGCCTCAGCAGATGGAGGCTCACACTGAGCATGGTTCTGCTGGAGGTTTCTTACTGTTAAAAGGGCATCTTCCTCTCCACTGTTGCTACAAGCATGCTTGTTGAGAGGGATTGCTGTTGAATCAATGAGTTAATGAAATCAGCTGGTTTTCCTAACTTTGAACCAATCTGATTGTATAGTCTGGTTAATTTGTCTCTGTAAAGTGCCCGGAGATGACATGTGTTTTAAAGTAGCAATATATGGGGGAGTGTTGGTCTAGTGGTTATAGCAGTGCGCTTTTGCTCTGAGAAGGTTGCAAGTACCGGTTCGATCCCCACAGCCAGGTTCCTGAGCAAAATCCTTAACCCCAAACTGCTCCCCGGGCATCACACAGTGGCAGTCCACTGCTCCTTAATCTAAATGTGCTTGCTTTCTGACCTTTTATCATATGATCAAAATCCTGAAGTCAAAAGCGATACTATGACAGCCTTAACCCTAACCCGACTAATCAGGCAAAACTGCTGATGTTCCCAGATAGAGATGTGGCCCCTGTTCTGTAATAACAACAGTTTATATCCATCTCAATCACTTTCCATCCTCCTCCTTTTTTTCCTTTCTCTGTTGTATTTACTTGGCTGACATGCAGCTTTATCGCTGGCAGCTTTGTCAATCAAAAGCAACTGCTCTGCTGCCGGTGATGTTTGCTCACCTCTCTGTCCAGAGCATCAATAATGTTAGAAGTCAGTTTTTCAGTTTTGTTATGTTTTGTTTTTCTATTAGTTTCCCCTGACCAAACATTCTGCAGGCGGAGAGCTGACTCTGCCAACCCCAGCTCAGTGGACCATCCAGAAGCATGCTGCTCTCTGGAAAAGGTATTAACAATTCATCTCTGCATTCCACTCCACATTTTTTCGAGAATGCTTTGGCTACAGCTCTGAATGTGTAAGCAGGGGGTTTAAATGGTTGCTCAAGCATATTACTGCACAGATGAGTCTTGACTGACACGCGGCATTGACAACAGGATGTGATGCTGTACATTTCCACAGATCAGAAAACACCACTAATCAACCTTGGAAGCCTTAGGTTCATCCATTTATGTCACTGGTTTCAAACTACAAATATCATGTGGCCTTCATTTGTACAAACCTTTAAGTCTAAATAGAAAAAAAGACAAAGAAATGTGTTATCCTCCAACCTTCTGAAATTAAAAAAATCTATTCTGTAAAACTGGTTTATGATCTTTTTAACTGCTATCCAATAAGCTAAGCTGTCAAGTATGGTGAATAAAATATAGCCTCAAACAAACTACTAGTATTTTTTTAAATCCTCACAAAAGGGATTTAGGGAAAACACAGATTTCTATGATAACAAGAGCAATAACAGCTGTGGGGGTTCTAGACCAAACATGTCCAGGAGAACAGGGTGGTGGCAGTGTTTTTGTTGTTGTTGTTTTTTAGGTTGCACAGATCAAAAGACGGGAAAAAAAGGTAATAGTTAATCATTACATGTATTAAATAAACCACAGAGCTAAAGAACCATTTGGGGCCCTGGAGCTGCAGGTTTATGACTCCTCATCAAGCAGATAAGATCAATGTTGATAAAGTTGTACCTTCAACTGCAGCAGTTTAATTGCTTATTATTTCAATCATTGTTAAAATAAACTGTGAAGGTGAGGATAAGATTGGTCCAGGGAACCAACCCATTATCAGCTTTTGTGAAGACAGAAAACAATCATAACAAATTCATTTAGTATTACATTAAGCACAAGGGCCAAAGAAAAAAGGTATGACGGACAGAGATAGATAAACATCAACATTAAGGATTAAAGTTAGCATCAGACCCTCTGACCCTAAAATAGCAGGTAAAGACAATGGATGTTTTGCTCTAGGAACAAGCAATGGTGTCTATATTGTTGTTGTTGCCTGACCTGCACTTTTTCAAAAACATCCAAAGAAGGAGCAAAAGTGCAGTTATGTAGCATGTTCCTTGATAATTTTATTCATAGTAACTATTATATCCCTTAAAAGCGCACACACCCCTTGTGCTTGTTTCCTTTCCCCTTAGTTTCCTTCTAGTTAGTTCCACTCACATCTGCTCCATATCATCTGATTACCCCAGTCTTTGTTCTGTCTATCATATACACTCTCCCTGTACAGTTCTTCAGTGCTGGTTCCTTGTTGTTTGTTGCTTCCTCATCTCTGGCTCCCCACGTGAGTTTCCCTAGTGTTTGCTGGTTCTGGGTTCTCAGTATTTTTGTGTTTTTCGATGTTTGTCTAAGTTTTTCTCCATTAAACCTACAAGAACTCATCTCTGCCTCACTCATCTCTGAATGTGGGTCCTCAAGCAACCTCACCCCCCATGTTGACACGCACTAGAGGGTTTTAATCCATTATTATGGGTTGGATGTGGGTAAAGATTTTTAAAGTAATACTTCTTAATTTTAAATGTACATCTATAAAAATCCATCTGTACATAAGTGTTTATCTGAGATAAGTATTTTTACTTTTTTTGTTGATAGATAATCAGCATGATGAGATTAGTAAGCTTTAACTCAAATGGCTCTGTGGCATGTAAATATTACAGAAAGAAGATATTCAGACAAAGGCATGATAAACTTGTGGTGTGCAGTAATATGCCCAACAAAGCTTTAACAGTTAAAGTCACCAATTGGGGTTTGTCATCATTTGCAGCTTTTAGTGACCTAAACCAACTTCAATTAACTAAAATACATGTAATTGTAATTTGTTTCTATGCTGTGATTTCCTTGGTATAATAAGTAAAATATATAGATCTAGTTGAATAAGTTAAGCTGCATAGTTCAATTATTGTTTTAGCCAGTTATTTATGAAATTGGATTTTAAGCAGCCCTGTGATGGACTGACGACCTGTCCAGGATGTACCCCGCCTCTCACCCATAGACAGCTGGAGATAGGCACCAGGACCCCTCCCGACCCCACTTGGGATTAAGCGTGTCAGAAAATGGATGGATGGATTTTAAGCATAATTATTTTTAAGCTTAAACATTATACTGGTTTAATTTTAAGCTTAGTTTCTGAATCTCTGTAAAAATGAAAAACCTTACATAAATAGTCTGGTGAGTTTAAGAAAAAAAAGACCTAACATGGAGAGAGGCACTGAGTGAAATAAAGAAAGACAACAGTAAGCGAACAGCAAGAGCACAACCGCTAAAGTGAAACCAGAATGGACGAGGCTTTCAAATAGCGGTTCCCTCACATGTCAGGCTGTGTCTCCTCTGAGCACTGACGTGGACTGATTGGTGAGGCTCATCCCTTAATAGCTTAATGATCGTCCCACAGCAGCCTGTCACCCTGAGGGGATAAAACCTTTCTTAAAAGAAGCAGGAAGTCCACAAGCCTTGCTGTCTTTTAAGTTCCCAAAGACTAATCCGTCTGACCTTGTCACCTCTGTGTAGTGCACCATCCCAGCCCCCATACCTCTGCATTTATTCCACCAGTCCCAGCTGAAACCCCCTTAGGGACTTGGAGCAAAGACAGTGAAAATCTATCGCCTGCACTTGCAGTTCATCTTGCCGATTTTTCTTCCAGCCTGTCATTCAATGCTTTTTGACTTTTATCCCATTAGAAAAAAAAACTTGATGACAAATTGTTTCATAGTGGCCGAAAAGTACTTCATATAGAGATTGAAGCTGCAGAAACATGGGAATGAGAACAATAAAAATATACATGAAAATAATATACCACAAGCTTTTCAATCATGTACAGTGGAATAAAAAAATAATTTGTGTCACAACTTAAATTTTATAACACTGACCAAAACTGAATGTCAGATTAAAATGGTGTGAGTTAAAAACATTATCCTGTTAAGATCTAAACTAACCTGGCTCTTTGTACAAATAAAAATATTCTCTGCTTTGTATAATTGTTGGATGACAACAGTTGTCATCTAAAATTTCTTTAACCTGAAATTGAGACCTATTTATTCACTTTCTATATAACAGATTTCTTTCGACCACATTAGAGGAAATTCTCAGGCATGAGCAGCAGGTCTGTTTAAGGCAAGGGCGTAGGTTTGATTTGAACTTTGGTAGGGACACTATCAGTCGGTTGTCATTGGTGCTATGCAAAATGCATGTCCTTTTTTATGCACGGTGTGAGGATCCGTACTGATAAGAGGAATTCATTGTTAAAAGAGAAAAGCATCATTTAAAAATTGTATAAGCACTACACTCATTAGATGCTGTTTATTAATGTTTGAAGTATCACCGGCTCTGATCAATGTGGAATTAGGACTGTTTTCCACTTTGAAAATGGTTTCATTTGAACGACTAAGAGAGAAGGTAAATACAGTATTTTCTTCTGAAGATATAGAATTGTGCAGAGTTAAACCCCACTCTTATGTTTTTACCTACTATGCTCTCCCTGTATCAAGCAAAATAATACATTCATTAAAATATTAACTTCACTATAAAAGTTGAACATCTGGGCTGTAGTTACTGTGTCGCCCATTTCATGTATTTTATCTGGGAATGAAAAAAATGAATCGTATTAATTGATTATTTCAATAATCGTCAACTAATTTAGTGAGTGATTCATCATTAACTGAAGAATAGAGACTCTAAAACATAATAAAAATGTAAAATATGCCTTTCTCCGACAGAGCAACCCACTTAGATCAGTAATTATACCAACATTTTAAAAATACAACATATATATATAATATATAAGATAAAAAAATTTTTTTGTCTGTGAATATTCTTCATCCAGAACTCATCAGGAGGAAATATTTTAGTATCACCTGGTTTATTTAGACATCACCTGAAGCACTGAAGGGCCAGCTGCTTCACCTACAAGCTGCCCTGCATCATTATTACTGGATATCTGTGTTTCCTATAATCATATAATGTATAAGTGCATTTTTAATAGTAAAGGATTAAATGTAACACAACCTTTTATCATTGTCCCATATTGCTTACACAACACTGAGCATGAGCCTAAGTGTCTTAAAATATAAAATCACTTTTAACAATTATAACACTATCTTATCTGTACTTTAATAATATCCAAAATAAACAGTCAGATTCAAGCATTTTTACCAGACATTAATGTTTGTACTAATTTACTTATAGACTGTGTGGAAATCTATGTAAGATAAAATCAATGTTAATATTCTTCCTCTGTTTGTTCTTGTCTTTATCCTATTTCTAGAAGTATAAATAGTCAATTAAATTATTATTAATATGTGGAACCCTAATTATGCTTTTTAAACAAAAAATAGCAGATGTTTAGGCACCATTTCTTGTTGTTATAGGCTACTCTATAAAAGGAATAACACCTGCTAATAATTATACCTGAAAGAGTCATAATAAAATGAAAACAGTAATAGCAACTAAATATCGGTAAAAAGGAAACCCTCACATTTTCTTTCTTAATTGGCTGTGGCTAAGAATCAGAAATGTTGATGGCTTACAGCCTTTATTTGCCCATTTTTCCAGCAGTCTTCAGAACTCCTGTCATTTCGTTTTAAAAAAGAAAAAAAAGGTTTTTGTTTTTTAGCGCACATGATATTCTTTTTTTTTTAATGGGACAAGTTTTGCAGCCTAATATTAATTGCAGTAACCGCGGCATTCTAGTGTGAATAAATTTTCAATTTTGTGCTCCAAGCACAGACGGACTAGAAAACAGCCAATCAGAGAGAGAGAAGGCGGAACCTAAGGCAGAACAACCAATGAGAGTGGAGTTAAACAGCGCAGCACAGTTCCATGCGCTCCTACGTGAAAGGGACAGGAGAGAGCAGGCAGAGGAGCTGCGAGAGGAAAAGAAGCCACTGCTGCAACAACTACTGCTGTAAATTATAAACATGTTGCTCAAATCCAATTATTGGTAGGGACAATTAGGTTGGTTCAAAATTTGGTAGGGACATGTCCCTATGGTCCCTATGCAAACCTACGCCCATGGTTTAAGGTCACACCGAAGCAACTCGATCGGTGACTCCGTACTTTGAAAAGGTCACGTCTAGTCCTTTAACTTCCTGTAGTCAGAATCTCAGAACATAGGACCCAGAATTCAAGCAGACAGATCAGGGTGATTTCAAAATAAGTGTTTGTTAAAGAGTTAACCAGTGGCGGCTGGTGAAAAATATTTTTGGTGGGGCTGATATAGCCTAGTGTATGTCTCCAACTAATCCGGAATAAGAATTCAAATAAACAATTGGACAATACATACAATTTAACAGTAATGATTTAATTTACTATAAAATAAGAGTGACAGTGACGATTTGGGTCACTGTGACGGGGTTCTTTGGCCTCCAAGAATCCAGGCTCAGTCGGGTTATTGGTGATTTATTGTGCTCAAAAACTCAAAACAGGGTGCAAAAGAAACTAAACAAGATACTCTGGGCCTCAGCCTCCCTCCAGTTACCAGCAATGTAACAAAGAAATAGAAAACAGAAATGGCCGCTCTTCTTCCCACAGCCCTCATTAAATAGTTTAAGCCCCTCACCTCAGGCTCTCTTATTTCTGATTTCTTTTCATAAATCAGTTTTTTCCATATATTATCTCCACAAACAATTGATGTACGAAAACAAATTATTTTTACAACTTAATTCTTTTACACAGATTCATTGACTTATTCAATTACACCAAACTGGGTTTGAACCCAGCAAAGACGCTGCCAGACTGAAGATGACAATTCCCCGTAGCATAAACACGTACACACACACACACACACACACACACACACACACACACACACACACGGATAACCCCACTGAAATATTAAGTGTGCACCCTCAATACGCCAGCAGGTAACCAGGAACAGCTTGTGTGTTTTAAGTTAATGGAGCTACTGGGCTCAGCGCGAGTGTATTGTTCCTCACAAACACAGTATAACAGGAATGTGTGTGTGGCACGCAAAGTTTTAAGCGACGAGGTGGATTCGTCACAGTCACAATAACCATGACATGAAATTTTCCTACCCTACAACATGGATGTTCTTCTGGCAAACGGGTAGATAAATAAGGATCTCACCGAATTTGGTGGAAGCTGCATCTCGCTTGTTACCTTCGCCATCTTCCCTCTAATTGTCTGCACCTGCGCATTGGGTGCAGAAGCCTGTAAAAGCGCAGTATTTTCAGAGCCCCAAGACCATAAAGTTCTGAGATGCTGATTGGCCATTAAATTCACCTAGCAATAGTACATGATTGACAGATTCTCTGCAAATGTGGGGCAGTCTGATCAGCGCCCCCAGAACAGAGATGGTAGGAGTCTGTCTGTGGAAATCCACAAATGAATGACAGTAGATAGGGAAATGTAGTTTATATGATTTGTTTTGCTTATAGGTACACACTCTAGAGAGTAAAACTGACATTTATGAGTTAATTTCTAAAAATATATTTTACGTTTCTCTCTTCTTATCAGGGAGGGCGGTGCCCCAGCGCCCCCGATGGGCCGGCCGCCACTGGAGTTAACGTGCGGCTGGTCGTCAGCTGGGGCAGGTTTACTGGAACCTTTAGAGACGGGAATTCAGGTTAGTTACTGCAGCCGAAGCCACTTCCAGATTGCCAGGAGAGAAGCAGAGCAATGATGACCTGATGACCATGCAGAGGACCGGAAGAACTGGGAGGGGTAATCCAAAGGCAGAGTCAAAGCAGGAACAGGTTTCCAGGCCAAAAGATCAGAAGTAAGAAGAGGTGTCAAAGGGATTTCCAAGGCGGGGTCAGAAGAGAGGTCCAAGGTAGAATCGAGGTAGCAGTCCGGAAACAGATCAGGCAAACAGAGCAGAAAAGGGGCAACTAAATCTCAGAAGTCCAGGGACAGAAACTACTCAGGATCAGGTAATCAGAAACTCACAGATAAGCTAGGAAACTCTCACACTCGGCTTGAATAATCTGGCACCGATGGCTGGGAACATGCAGCTTAAAGAGAAAGGAGGAACAGGTGGATCTGATGAGTGACAATGAGCGCTGGGAGGAGCTAAGCAGGGAGATGGGAGAAAAGAGCCAAATCCAGCTATCAGTGCCAAGATTCTTTTCCATTACGAGATTCACTCAATGGCATATTTGGATTATTGTTTGATTGAAAGTGGTCCTTAAATTGAAGTTCTCTTTCAAGTCACATACCTTTTTCACTTAGCTATATTTTAACTATTTGAATGAATCAAAGTTACCATAGCATCTGGAAATTGGAACCAGGCAGGAACCAGACTTTAGATTTCTGCTATTTTTATAGCGTCATACAAGAATGTCATAAAAGGAAGTAGTTTGCTTGAGTTTTGCATTATCTTTTTAATCAACTTTAAAAAAAATAGTAGTTTTAGCAAAAATAAATAATAATGACATCACCCTCTGTCTTTTCCAAATTAAAATATTTTTGTCAATTTTATTAGTAGTGAGAAGATGTTTGTGTGTAAACATAAAAGGAAACACAGATACGTGAAGAACTGAACCTAATAAACAAGTAAATTAGTTTTTAAAAATAAAATGAAAAGTGATGTAAATCCAAAAAATTTAATTTGATTTTGGGTTCTCTCACCTTTCCTCGGTTTTTGGTTATGAACCCCACAAATCTCTCCCCTACCTCCGTGCTATCATGGAACAGTCCCACTCAACCTCATACCCCCTCAGTCAACTTGACAAGCTTGCCCATCTGCATTTTCTTTGATGACCAGGAGTATGTTACTCATGTAGCACAGTCTTCAGAGAGATCACACTGGTGTTCTCGGCATGTGTGCTGGATGTGCTAGGGTCCGCGCCTGCTCTCTCAAAAAATGTCACATCTTTTGATAGGTGCCATTTTAAGTACCCTGCTTTGTCCCCTCATCCCCATCAAGCCCCCATCAAATTTGCTTTCCCGCCACCTTTTTCTGCCCATGGTTCCAGAGCTGGTTGTGGCAGTAGAGGGAGGTAGCAAATTGTCACTATAGATTAACAGTGGACTGAGGACCAGCGCGCCTTGAATGAAGCAAGAATGATAGAAAGATAAGACATAAAACACTTATATCCTGAAGTAGCATGAAAGCTTGAGTTGATACTGAAATGGATAGGATGCATCACCTCATCCTGAGAACTGTGGTCCTAAACAATTAAGTAATTTCAGATTTAAAACATAAATACAGTTCCAATCAGAAGTTAACATTGACTTGTCAATCCTATCAAATTAATTTGGGTTTTTTCATGTATTAGTTTTTTTTTTTTTCCCCCAGGTCTGTGCCAGGAAAGCAACTGACTTAAATGGCTCTACAAGTTCTACCAGGGAATTGAAAGGATGTGGTGGAGGGGCATTTAAGTCTGGTTTTATAGATACAATTTCTTTTTATCAAAGTGGCCTAAAAGGGCCTCCATATATCCCGGTTCATTTTTGAATTATAATAAAGAATATATGAGAAAAAAAATCTTAGCCATGCTTGTTTGAGTATTTTATGAACTCAACCTAAAACCCCTAGCATTCTAGATAGCATCAATTCCATTCACTTAACATGTTTTATATAGTATCAATTCACAATGGAAACCAAACTTTACAAATCTGGTTTCGTCAAATCATACAGACAGAATGGGTAGGAATTTTCTATCAGTGTAAACTGAGCAGATTTACTCTATCCTCCCGTATAAGCAATAGCATTGGACAGTTGCCTCATGTTGTTGAATGCAGCAATTTCTCATACAGAGTGTGCATGTAATAACAGTAGAAAGGGAACCAGGCTCAGTATGAACATCTTTTTTGCCACAACTGAATGAGGTTTTGATAAGACAGAGCTTATGACTGTACTATATCTAAAAAGTGCCTTGAGATGACATTTTTTGTGAATTGGTGTTCTATAAAAAAGTTTAATTGAATTGCAAGGAACCAATAAGTACTATGAAATAAAAGGTTAAAAGAAACTGCAGTAATAGATTGGTTTGACTGATACAGGTTTTCTTTTAAAATCTGGTGCCAACACCTATTATTTTGACCTCAGTCTATGTCATTACCAATATGTACTGTTGATTTTTTGTTTTTATATTTTTTAGGCTCTAGTCACCTTTATTTAGTTAATTTTAGATTAATTTACTAGCTTAGATTTTAACCAAAATATGTTTAACCTGGAGCTAAATTATTTCAATTTCAAATGTGTTAGTGTTTATTTATATGGTATGGCTGGAGGGTTTTAAAGACTTTTTCTATTTTCATAACTCTAGGAGATGACCCTTGTAAGAAGTTTAACATTGTGGTGAAAAGTGTAAAAAAAATGTTTTCTGTTAGTCTCCTGTTAATCTTATTTTCACTCTGTAGGTTTAAAAAGAACATTTCCTAAGACCTGTCTCAGTCCTGTGTCATTTTCTGTCAAAGCAGTTGTGGGATGCTTTGAGGACATCCACATCACTTCACAGTTTTAAAATCTCTGATCACTGTGTGAACTTTTAATATGATTATCCATCACATCGGATGACGTTTTCCCATAGCTAACATAAGAGGTTTGGATGTATAGTGAGCAAGAACCGCTTCACATCCCTCCTGGCATTCAACCCAAAAGCCTCCTTCTCTGGTCCTCCTCTTATCTTTACAGGGAGCTCTAGTCTAAAACTAAAGGGCTGTGACAGTAATAAGAGCAGCAAATGTGTGGGCCAGGACTGTAAGATTAAATGGCTGCACTTAGACTACCAGCAAACTCGGGCCAATCTCAGCAATATTTAGCCGGACATTGAGCTGCAGTGCCTTAGCCCCAAGTCATGTTAGCTTAACACCAAACGCCACTCAAGTCAAAGAGGGGGAGTAGGGAGGTGTGTTCGAGTTAGCCGCTTCATTAGACAAACTCAGTCTGAACACTTCAATGGGTCACACACTTGGCTTAACAGTAAAACATTTGCTCCTTCCCAAAGTTGCTCCAACTTCCTCTGGCAATCTGAGTGTTTCTTCAGCTCTTTGCACTCTCATTTCTTATTCTTCAAGATGCGAGAGGAATGTTTAAAACTTTTGTCGATACAGTCAAACAATTTCCCTGCATGATTTTCCTTTTGGAATAAAGGAGTAAGTTCCTTCCCCACTATAATATTTATCTCCCTCCTTCAGTTATTTTTTTCTTTTAAGCCCTAAATATTCATTCAAAACACGTTTCTTTTACATTTAGAACATGATATGGGTTGTAGCATGTCTTGTTCCCAGTCGTATCCTTTCTTTACACACTTGCTTTCAATCTTTACATGCTTAGATGCCAAGAATATGAGACCAATTAAAACTCGGAGTCATTCGTGCAGCCATCCTCTCTACTGGCAGACATCCCTTTAACACGTTGCACATTCTTTGCTCCTTTCTGTTTCTCAGCCCTATTTCTCAGAACCACATTAAACAAAATAGAACCGAGGGCTTGGAGTGTGTGCCAGACTAAGGCCCGCATCAACAAAGACAAAGGAGATCACAGTGGGAATTATGGGGATACTCCAAAGAGGGGATAGGAAGGAAGAATAAGTGGCTCAAAGATGAATCGGTTGTCTGCTCAGACCTGATGTGGTAAGAATGAGGTTGATGTACCCAGGGAGAATAGCACTAAGAGTAGTCAGAGATAACAGTGCTGGGGGCGATGACACTGCTTCATGTAAAACAGAGGGTCACTCATTAAGGCCAGGCGCTTTCTCTTTGCCTCGGCAGCTTCAAATCAATTATGGTTAGAGAAAGTAATCCGTGTCAATCAGGGTCAGAAGTTAAAGGATTCTTGGTGACTGCAGAGCCGACTGGAATAGTGTCCCTGTTTAAGCTCCCGGGGGGGGCCCCAAGGGGAGTAGTTTTTGTTTTTTGTTGGTAGCCTGACCTGAATCCCAAAAGCCACATTGTACAAAGGCAAAAATAAAAAATACATAAATATAGAGTTTAATTAGAGGGTTTGGGACCGTCTCAAACCATGACATAAAAGAACAGCTGTAAAATGTACCTTATAATGTGGTCAAATGTTTGCTGTTTTTATATTTTTACTGTTAAATGTTAAAAATCCAACAGAAAAGGTTTTTTTTTTTTATTCTTAAAAGTCTGGATTTCTCAAACCAGATTAATTTCTTCCATGTGTTCATTTTTCACTCTAAACCCAAAGCTGGAATGAAGGAAAAGAAGTTTTATTTCTGCCAGAGTTCAGTTATGCTGCACACCTAAGAGAACTTTTATTTGTAGCAGTAATTAGGGTCTTTATCCCAAGCATTCTGATTGGAAGTACATGTATTTAGGGTCTCTTTTATGTTCCTGCCAAAGTCAGTCATTCCCTCTCAGTACATTCACTTCTTGAACTTTTGAACGGTCCTCACTGGACATCTTCTAAAAGCAACCTTCCCTGCCTACAAGAACATCTAGGGAATTTGTCGTGGATTTATTTTTTTTGATTCAGTTTTTACGACCTGTCAGTCAACATTAAACCCCCATGAATTCCAATACTGTTCTGCCTCTGCACGCTTTTGTATCTGAAAGGCTACTTTGATGCACTTATGGAACGCCGTCTCCTCCCCGTACGGGGAATCTGAGAGGGGCCACACACGCCTCAGATGCCCTCCACTCAGCAGCTGTGTCCCGATGCTTTAAAGGAAGCCCTTCCCTTCCCAGGCAAACTGCAAACTGTTTGCTGCCGGCGTCTGCCTGCCGCTGCCCATCGGGATTCATCTGTCTGTCTTTGATTTGCTGTTCTGTGCGGAAGTCCTGCAGCCATTATCAGCAACCAAAGTTTTGGAGAGCTTTTGTGATGGATGTGCGCTGTTAGTGTTGCAGAAAACTTCTCCTAAAGCGTTCCCACATCATTTGCTATTTTTATCCCATTTTGTTTTTCTTTTGTTCTTTAAAGCATTAAAGAGTGTCCTTTTTAGGTTACATTCTGCATTTTAAGTACCTGCTTTTAAAAAAAATACATTTCCACTACATCTAAGTGAATACACATGATCAAGATCTTGAAAATTTCTAAGTCATAAGAGAAAGGTTGTGTTTGTTTTTGCTGAGTCCCACTGCTGGGAATCTAGCAGTTCTCCACCCTCACTCTTCTTTCTCTCGTTTCCCCTGTTAGTTTCTTCTCTTTAGTACTTAATGCAGTTTGTTCATGTCTTTGAAAATTGAATTCAAGTCTCATGAACCTCATAAAAAATTTAGCGTGTCTTTTTGCAGATCTTTCCCATTCACTAATATCCCTCTTAAGCGGACACATGCTGGTTCTCCCCATAAATGCATGAGTTCTTTTTTCTTCCCAGAGTTTAAAACATGGCCAATATAGGTTAATTGATAGCTCTGAATTGTCCTTGGGTTTGAGATTTTGTGCATGGTTGTGTTTCTTTGTGCTACAGTGCCATGATTGACAAGCGACTTGTCCAGGATGTTCCCCACCTTTCACTTATGAACCACTGGGTAACAGAACTCTGTGACCCTGGTGGACACAAAGTAGAAGATGGATGCATAAATTCAACCATAGTGCTTTACATTAAAATAAGGTTTTTCTTTACCAAGATTTCCATTGCATGTTAGAACGTCAATTGCATTTTAAGCAGGCCTGGAATGGTTCTTATGCTGGTGAAGATTCTCAGTCATACAGCTTATAGTCATTCCGTAAAAGTTTAAAAAACAATCCACTGGACTTGGTTCCCAAGGTTTAAAGATGCTTTGCTTCCCGTCCAGGAAGCTTTCTCAATTCAAATGACATTCATTTAAAAAGAAAAAGAAAATGAAATAAAGGCAAGGGGAACTAAACACATGTACAAATATTTTGAACTGCTAAATTAAGTGACATTACTCTCAATTCCAAGTCCATACCTAAAAATGAATCAGCCTAATCAAATTATCCCTGTTTTTTGAGGCCATCAGACCAAAGCAAACTGAAGCATTTGAAGTGTTCGGGGGACATTGGCCTGCACTGACAAAGGCAGACGTGAATCTCTCTCCCCAAAGTGTGTTTTTGTGTGCTGGCTTGTGTTTGGGAGGATGCCCCGAGGCCAGATGAACCTGGAACATTAAGTCTTGCCATGGCGGTTCAGGACAGCTTTGAGCCTTGAGCGACTCTGGCAGCTTGCCAAGGGTGGAGGTGGCAGCGGGGGTGGCACAGGTTTGGAAAAAAGACCGTCAGCTCACTCCTCTTCACTCTTCGGGGACACACAGCCCACTCAGTGTCTGAGTCTGAGGAATTGTTTTTGTCACTTTATTTTTGGAGTCATGTATGCCACAGAGGGGAAAACTGGCCCATATGCAGCCTTTGTCTAACTAAGTTCATCCACAGAAAAGAGCAACAAAACAAAACACGAGTTAAAGTGAGGATATTAATAGATTCCGTCTCTTTTTTTCTTTTATTTTTTTCGTGCAGTTTGTGTAGAAAGCAAAAACTTAAAGAAAGTCCAGGCCAACCTAAGGTACCCCATTATTTTGAATTGGTAAGAAAATTATTCATGGCTTTAGACAATTTTTACCAATAAAAAAGCTTAAATAATAATAAAGTGTTTCAATAAATCTAGCTCTTCTCTAAGCCGTCAGAGAAATTTAAAACAAAACAGTATCTCAAGCTTTAAAAATCTCTTTGCGCTTTGTTCCCTAGATCATCTGAATACAACACACAGTCATCCAAATAAACTGGCAGGCAAGAGCAATAGGAGAAATGGAAAAGTGGCCCACAGTATCTCTGCAGGAGTTTAACAGGTCTTCAGCTCTGGTAAAGGACTCTGTACCGGAAAACGATAAGTAACTCAAGGCAAAAATCTGGCCTTCAAACAAGAGTGGCAAGAACAAAGCCTGAGTGACATGAATTTCATAGGAAGACCTATTTTTAGTTTATTTTCACAAGCAATTTACAAGATAGATATGTTGAAGGTGATTTAAATGAACCAAAATCCAACTATTAGACCTATAAAAAGAAAAAAAAAACCCTAAATGTAAGGAAGGAAAAGGTTTCTGCACATCAACTGCAACACAAAATCCTCACTGTGAAGCATGGTCGAGGGAGCATCATGCTTGGGGGCGTAGGGACATGAAGCCTGGTCAGATCAAACCATACTTATGTGAGATGACAGCTGGGCTAAATTTTGAACCTAAATCTAATTGTGAGTCACTTGAAGATTTGATGTTCTTTGATAATAATACTGGAAAAAAAAAACTACTAGTACTGCAAAATATATGCTTTATCACATTCTGTTATTAAACAGCTAAGTACATTTAAGTTTAGTAAAGTAGAAGTAAAAGCTGTGTTAGAGGCACCACATAATGAAATACATATTTAGTGATTCAAATAGTCAAGAACCTTTTTGGTTTTTTTTTAATCTGGCTAAAAAAATTTTAGTGAATTTTTAAAAGACAGATGTCATGCTCAGATACTCTTGTACTATAAAAAATTCCTGAATCCCAGTTCTGCATGTAATGCTGATCCTCTTCTGGACCGCGCTCAGGTGTGACAAGAGCGTTCACACTTAAATATTTTCAGTTTTTGGGGTGAATAGCTACATGTTTAGTCAGTCTAAGTGTGAAATGCCTGTAGAGAGCCATTACACCTACACTTTATTTTCTTGGAAGAACTCATGGTATTGCATCTACCAAATTAACTCAAGCTTTTGCACCATTTAGGAAAAACTAAGAGAAAATCATCTACCTGCAGGGTTCAGGTTAGCAGAATATGTTCAGTCACTGGCTGGCTCTTGACCCCAATGACAAATATGAGATATATAAAAAATGCTGAAACTGTAAACAACACTAAAATGTATCCTGATAAAGAATACATTCAAGCTATTGCAGGCCATTACAACCAAACACAATAGGGAAAGCGCATATTATTACAGATTTGATTATTCATTTCACTAAGTTTAACATTTTATTACATACAATGCAGGAGAAGGGGTCAGTGAATATTGTGGTGCCAATTGTGTAGATTTGTGGCTGGAGGTTTTTGTGAGATTTAAACTCAAAGGGGGGTTGAATGTGAAGAAAAAGGTTATCCAGACTGAGTGTGAACATAATAAAATCTCCAATAAATAGAGAAGAATTAATGGTGGTAAAAGGATGAATAGATATGAGAGGATAAGGAGGAACGGGGTAGAAGGCAGGAGTGCCAGATGAGACCTAAGGACAACATACAAAGAGTCAAAGGCAAGACCTCCCTGCGGCATCACAAACAGTTGATCCCCAGGACTTTTTTTTTTTTTTACAGTAGATGGGTGGTTAAAAAGTCTTCTGTTCCTGAACTTCCCTTAACCTGATTCATCCATATTTTGTCTTCCTATTCTCCACAGCTGAGTCAAGGGGGTAACATCCACAAACCAAAACTTCTCTATTACATCTAATACGCCACTCAAGTTCTCAGTATGTCTGTAAACCCAGCTCACCATGGACCCAGTTTCCTTCTTTTGAAGTCATCAGACGATTTTCCAGAACATCCTTAAATCAAACCAGAGGTGCTCTCCATTCCTTTCAGTGTAAATATGCCACAATATGCTGTATGTGGCTACTACCTGTGTGCTACTCCTGGAGTTCTAAAGAACTGCAGTGGAGTTTGTGAACAGTGCCTGTAGGAGCCAATTGTCCTTTACAGTGTTTAACGCTACCAGGGGGCGTATTTTATTTTGAGTTCTGATTGTCTGATGGGGTTAATTAAGGTCAACCATGATTCTGTTCAGGTGTTCTTAGTGAGGGGAGGCAACAGTTTTCTACTGTGTTTGGTTTAATGTCAAATTTATGTATTTATGTAAAGCAAAGTAAATAACTATGGGTATTGTTATTGTTTGTGTATTCTTAACATATGTAAAACTAACGCCTTTCAGGAATAGTAAACAGTAGCCTAAAATATAAGATTGGGGTTCTTCTTTCCTGATCGTACTCAGAGGTTTGATTTAATAACCTCCTAAACAGGTGCCTGATTCTCCAGGTTCACTTTCTTCACTCATGGACATTTACCACTTCTGTCTGAGTAAATTTTCATGAGTGAAATTTTACTCATACACACACACACACACGTTGTGTCACAATATCCTTGTGGGGACCTTCCATTGACTTCCATTCATTTCCCACTAATTTATATGGCCTAACCATGACCCTTGCCCTAACCCTAACCATTACCGACACATACCTATCCCTAAACCTAACCTAAACTCAATTCACACCTTAGTCCTAAACCTAACCCCCACCCCAAGAAGAGAAACTTTCCTTATGGAGACCAGTTGTTGGTCCCCACAAATACCTATGAGTCCCCAAAATGTAGCATATTCCTAGGAAATTGTCCCCACCAGGTATTAAAGACATGGCCACATCATCACACACACACACACACACACACACACACACACACACACACACACAATCTGTGCTAGAGTTAATTTAAAAACCAAAGTTTAGGATAAAAAGAGCTTTACACGAACAACTACATAATTATCTAGTTAGTGTTGCTCCATCTTAGATACCAGCTACTGCTCTTTTCAAGACAGCCATGGGGTCAAAGTCAGAGTGTGCTTTGACCTTAGTGAAGGGCAACATAATTAGATTAAGGACACTGTGGTACCCTCCTGGAGTAAGGCCCAGGAAGTGGGTGTGGCTTAGGAGTGCCTTGTGTTTGACAATTTGTTCTGGGGATTCTGCCAGACATGCCTCCAAAATCAACAGGATCCCCCCTTTACTTGTGCACACGATTTTGGGTGTGCCATTTGAGCTGGAGAGTAAGAGAAGGTGGGGGCCTAGTCTGTCTAAACAATGTAAAATAATGGCTGTAATTTATCAGATAGGCAAGCAGATATTTAACAGTTACATTGTATTTGAAAGTTTAGGGTAAGAGCTGGGGGTAAAAAAAAAATTCAGTTTTAGTGTGTTTTTCTGGACTTAATAACATGATAAATATGCTCAATGTTTGGGGTGGAGGGATGTCCAACCTTTTCTGCTGTTGATTCCTGATATGTTTTGTGTTTTTTATAGCATTCATTTCAGTCACTGGGCAAATGTTGGTTCTCTTCATATGAGTCAAACCTGAAAAAAAAAAAAATCTAGACTCAAAATCTTGACTTACGTCCTCCTGATTTAGCCCTGGGTGGCAAACATTTCTATGGTGTACTAAATCTGTTCCCACTTCTCTAAATATCAGCCCAATCATGCATTAATATATTGGAACAGTGCAAGATTAAGCACAAATTGTATGTGTATTTGTCAATTGAAATGTGTTCTGTTGTTTTAGCTTAGAGAGAATCTCATATTTTCAAAGCTCACTTCCTCTTTGTTTTTGTTTTTAAAATGCAAACTATTTAATATGTTTTCAGTACCAGGACCTAGTGGAAACCCCCTGGAGTTATCCTGGGCCACTGCAAGTTCAAGACATGTTCAGAAACAAGCAAATACATAGAAAATGTTGTCTTTGTCCTTCCCTCTTCCTTTCCCTGTTTTTTTCTTTTATTCCATGCCTTCCTCTGTGCCTCCACTTTGTAGTTAGAGTACCAGAAGCTGTAGAGAGAAGAGTCCACACTGGCCAACAAAGCAATTGAAGCATTACTCCCCCATCCCTCTCTCCCTCTGTTCAGGCCTCGCTGTGTTTTTGGCAGTTTCTACTGACCATCATGGACGTCAGTGCCAATTTTTGTGAAAACTGGCACATATGGCAGCTGAAGTGCCATATGCCGTACAGAATATTTTTTGGCAGTTTCCCCCATTTGTATAATTGCTGGATCCGGTATAAAAGTGGCTCATTATTAATTCATTCATTGCCTTCTCTTTTTTTCCCTCATTTTATTTCCCTAGTGATTTTTGTTTCTCTCCTTGTTTTTTTCTGAATTTGGGATTTTTTTTTTTTTACTCGAGGTTCATTTGATGTCAATGGTGGATGACAAGTTAATTTAATGCTCAGGGTGGGGATTAAAGCTTTTGCTTAATTCTGAGCAAAATATGAGGATTATTGCTAGTTCAGAAATTCATCTTTATTGCATTAGTGTTGCTTTTATTCCCCAACACTTGAGCTTAAATTGACTACTTTGCATCTGTATTTCCTGCAAAAGGAAACTTAATTCTTGTGATGGTTTACATTGTGTGTGTTTGTGTGTGTGGTTTATAAGAAATGGATCATATTAACTGCTGCAAGGACATTACTTAATCACATTGTAGTGATGACGTTATTAGCAAATCATTTAATTATTCTGGATTTTCCAGCTCTTTGCAAGAAAACACAAAGCAGAGAAAAACAATCAAACACACATAGTAAAGGGCTACATAGACCCCGCCCATTTACCATTAAATAAAGCAAAAATCAGATCAATAACAAAAACAGCACATATCAAATATAGAAACTGGAAATTAAGAGCAATAGATGCCTTAGATTTGGAATCAGTTCCAAATAGGAGAGGCTTGAGTCAAGAATCCCTAAAATAACATCTAACCTTTTTGGAACATCGGGAATGTTGACAGGTAATCCAGGTTTATTTAAAAAGAAAGAATTGCAATAATCTTTGGTGTTAAATTCAGGTATCAAACATCAAAATAAACCAATGTGGAAAAAATCCTGGGAAAAAATCAATTACAACTGATAAAGTTGATCTCTGCTCTGGTGCTGGCTTAATCCCCAATTCTGCACACCTGCTCACTCCACCCTGCCTGATATTATCACTAAGTGGTTCCACCTCCATATATACCTCATTTGGATCTGTTTCAGTGCCAGATTGTCTCAGACTAGCCACTGACTACCTTCCAGCGTTTCTACCTTTTTTGCCTGCCAACCTGTTACCTGACCTGTTTCTGTCTTTTATCACCGAGCGTGCCTGATCCCTTATCTGATTCTGTCTACCTGCCTTGAAACCATACCTGATCTGCCTCTGGACCCCTGCATCAGTTCTGCCCTGGATTGCCTGCCTGCGAGCCTGACCCCACTCTGTCTGTGAGTTACTGAGTCTGCCTAACCCCTATGCTTCTCTGAACCTGCCAGTTAACAGACCCTGGATCGGACCTGGACCTTTCTTCTGGATTGCCCCTGTGTAACTTCACTTGGACGCAATCCCAGAAATCTGTAACCGGACTGTCTCTGGAGCTCATCGGTCTCAGTTCTTTGCAAACGATCTGCCTGTCATGATCGGTTTAATGAGCTAAACCCATATGCAGAACACCAGACTGGAGACAGAGGAAAAGTTAACAATGTTTATTAAAGGAAGATGCACAGAGAAACATGGACTGGTTCTGGTACAGGTCCGGGTCTGGGATCACTGATAACTGGAGAGATGGGAAGTTTGATTAGCCTGGTAGTTAGATGGATTGATGAGTGGATAATTTTCGAATGTACCTTGAAGAGGTTCTGACAGATCCTTGAGATGGGGAACCGATTGGGTCCAGAGATTGAGGAAGTAACAGAGAGGTCAGCAGCAGCAGCGTCTAGCTTCTGGCTAGTGAGCCTCAGACGTGGGTTTGGTTCCTAGCTTCCGAGCTGAGGGAGGAATCCAGACGGATATCTTCAGGTTCAACTTCCTAGCTCTCCCCTGAGAGCTGAAGGAGGAATCCAGGCTAAGACCTTCAGGTTTGGTTTCCTTGGGCAGGCAGGCAGGTTTCCAGGTAAAGCTCATCCAGAGCTTCTGACTTCAGTCAGGCTTTCTGTGAGTAGAGAAGATAGAGACAGGTTAGAATCCAGTTCCTCTCTAGAGTCTACTGTGATTCACTAGATGTTCAGAGGCTTAGGTTTGCTAACCAAACTTGGTCAAACACTCCGGCGTCGAAGGAAGGTCTGACTGCTGCTTATGAAGGAAGGTCTCCTGATGGGCTGATGAGCTTCAGGTGTGCTGGAGGCTCCAGCCCAGGAGACCCACAGCGCTCTCTGCTGGAGACAGATGGTAACTCTCCAGATCCCAACAGTAACCCCAGTCCTAACAGAAAACAACATAAAACAGAAGAGGATCCTCGGCGCCCTCTGGTGGACAAGCCTAAGGATCCCAACAGAGCCCCCCCCTCAAGGGCGGGGCGGAGGGGGCACTAGGGCAAGGAGGGCCAGAAAACAACAAAAATAGAGTCCAAAAAACAAAAAACGACCCACCCAGGCTGGGTGGAGGGGGAAACAGGTAAGGAGGGCAAAAAACAGAAACTGAGTCCAGAACAAAAAACAATCCACTTAAGGTGGACGACAGCGACGAAAGTCTCTGACGACTCATAAGACAGAGTCTCGGGTGGCCGGCCGTGGGACCGGCAGCAAGGCAGAGGTTCAGGTGGCCGGCCGTGGGACTGGCAGTGAGGCAGAGTCTCAGGTGACCGGCCGTGGGACCGGCAGCGGGGCAGTGTCTCAGGTGGCCGGCCGTGGGGTCAGTGGCGAGGCAGAGGTTCAGGTGGTCGGCCGTGGGGTCGGCGGTGAGGCAGAGATTCAGGTGGGCGGCCGTGGGACCGGGAGCGATGCAGAGGTTCTGGGGCCGGCCGAGGGTCCGGCAGCGGAGCAGAGTCTTAGGTGGCCGGCTGCGGGGTCGGAGGCGAAGCTGACGCTCTGCAGGCCGGCCGCGGGGTCGGAGGTGAAGCTGACGCTCTGGAGGCCGGCAGAGGGGCCGGAGGCGAGAATGACACTTTGGAGACCGGCCGCGGGGCCGAAGGCGAAGCGGAGTCTCAGGAGGCTGACCGCTGGGTTGAAGGTGAAGCAGAGCCTTTGGTGAAGGACGACGTATCAGCCGCCGTTGCAGGACCTTAGGAGGAGGACGGCGGCCCAGTTTAAACAGGAAGCCCCAAGGGGAGCGCCGACCCCTCTTCAGCGGCTCAGCAACAGTCTCAGAGGGGGCTGCGGACTGCGGCTCAGGAAAAGGCTCTGTGGTGGCCGCCGACTGCGGCTCAGGAACAGGCTCTGTGGTGGCCGCCGACTGCGGCTCAGGAACAGGCTCTGTGGTGGCCGCCGACTGCAGCTCTGGAACAGGCTCTGTGGTGGCCACCGACTGCGACTCAGGAACAGGCCCTGTGGTGGCCGCCGACTGCAGCTCTGGAACAGGCTCTGTGGTGGCCACCGACTGCGGCTCTGGAACAGGCTCTGTAGCGACCGCCGACTGCGGCTCTGGAACAGGCTCTGAGGAGACCGCCGACTGCGGTTCTGGAACAGGCTCTGTGGTGGCCGCCGACTGCGACTCAGGAACAGGCCCTGTGGTGGCCGCCGACTGCAGCTCTGGAACAGGCTCTGTGGTGGCCACCGACTGCGGCTCTGGAACAGGCTCTGTAGCGACCGCCGACTGCGGCTCTGGAACAGGCTCTGAGGAGACCGCCGACTGCGGTTCTGGAACAGGCTCTGTGGTGGCCACCGACTGCGGCTCTGGAACAGGCTCTGTAGCGACCGCCGACTGCGGCTCTGGAACAGGCTCTGAGGAGACCGCCGACTGCGGCTCAGGAACAGGCTCTGTGGTGGCCGCCGACTGCAGTTCAGGAACAGGCTCTGTGGTGGCCGCCGACTGCGGCTCAGGAACAGGCTCTGTGGTGGCCGCCGACTGCGGCTCTGGAACAGGCTCTGAGGAGACCGCCGACTGCGGCTCTGGAACAGGCTCTAAGGAGACCGCCGACTGCGGCTCCTGGACAGGAACAAAGGAGCCCGCCGACTGCGGCTCCTGGACAGGAACAGAGGAGCCCGCCGATTGCGGCTCCTGATCAGGAACCGAGGGGACCACCGACTGTGGCTCCAACTCCAGCAAGGGAGAAACCGCCCTTGGCGGCAAAGGTTCGGTCTCTGAAGAGGCTGGTGATGCTCGCAGAGGACTCTTGGCGGTCAGGGGCGCCTGCAGAAAAGTCCTGGGAGACGTAAAATCACATACCTCTTTTAAATTCTGCTCAGGGGTCTCTGGACGGCACAGAGCTAACTCAGGGGTCTCTAGACGGCACAGAGCTAATTCGGGGGTCTCTAGACGGCACAGAGCTAATTCAGGGGTCTTTAGACAGCTCAGAAACGGCTCGGGAGTCTCTAGACTGCTCGGAGCTGGTTCAAGGGTCTCTAAATGGCACGGAGCTGACTCAAGGGTTTCAAAGTGGCACAGAACTGATTCAAGACGGCTCACGGCTGGCTCAGGGGTCTTTAGACGGCTCAGAACCAGCTCAGGGGTCTCTAGCCTTTGGTGAAGGATGACGTATCAGCCACCGTTGCAGGACCTTAGGAGGAGGACGGCGCCCCAGTTTAAACAGGAAGCCCCAAGGGGAGCGCCGACCCCTCTTCAGTGGCTCAGCAACAGTCTCAGAGGGGGCCGCGGACTGCGGCTCTGGAACAGGCTCTGTGGTGGCCGCCGACTGCGGCTCAGGAACAGGCTCTGTGGTGGCCGCCGACTGCGGCTCAGGAACAGGCTCTGTGGTGGCCGCCGACTGCGGCTCAGGAACAGGCTCTGTGGTGGCCGCCAACTGCGACTCAGGAACAGGCTCTGTGGTGGCCGCCGACTGCGGCTCTGGAACAGGCTCTAAGGAGACCGCCGACTGCGGCTCCTGGACAGGAACAAAGGAGCCCGCCGACTGCGGCTCCTGGACAGGAACAGAGGAGCCCGCCGATTGCGGCTCCGGATCAGGAACAGAGGAGCCCGCCGATTGCGGCTACGGGTCAGGAACAGAGGAGCCCGCTGACTGAGGATCCGGGTCAGGAACAGAGGAGATCACCGACCGTGGCTCCACACCAGGAACAGAGGGGACCACCGACTGTGGTTCTGCATCATGAACTGAGGAGACCACCGACTGTGGCTCCAACTCCAGCAAGGGAGAAACCGCCCTTGGCGGCAAAGGTTCGGTCTCTGAAGAGGCTGGTGATGTTCGCAGAGGACTCTTGGCGGTCAGGGGCGCCTGCAGAAAAGTCCTGGGAGACGTAAAATCACATACCTCTTTTAAATTCTGCTCAGGGGTCTCTGGACGGCACAGAGCTAACTCAGGGGTCTCTGGACGGCACAGAGCTAACTCAGGGGTCTCTAGACGGCACAGAGCTAATTCAGGGGTCTTTAGACGGCTCAGAACTGGCTCGGGAGTCTCTAGACTGCTCGGAGCTGGTTCAGGGGTCTCTAAATGGCACGGAGCTGACTCAAGGGTTTCAAAGTGGCACAGAACTGATTCAAGACGGCTCACGGCTGGCTCAGGGGGTCTTTAGAAGGCTCAGAACTGGCTCAGGGGTCTCTAGCCTTTGGTGAAGGACGATGTATCAGCCGCAGTTGCAGGACCTTAGGAGGAGGATGGCACCCCACTTTAAACAGGAAGCCCTAAGGGGAGTGCCGACCCCTCTTCAGCGGCTCAGCAACAGTCTCAGAGGGGGCCGCGGACTGCGGCTCTGGAACAGGCTCTGTGGTGGCCGCCGACTGCGGCTCAGGAACAGGCTCTGTGGTGGCCGCCGACTGCGGCTCAGGAACAGGCTCTGTGGTGGCCGCCGACTGCAACTCAGGAACAGGCTCTGTGGTGGCCGTCGACTGCGGCTCTGGAACAGGCTCTCAGGGGACCGCCGACTGCGGCTCTGGAACAGGCTCTAAGGAGACCGCCGACTGCGGCTCCTGGACAGGAACAAAGGAGCCCGCAGACTGCGGCTCCTGGACAGGAACAGAGGAGCCCGCCGATTGCGGCTCCGGATCAGGAACAGAGGAGCCCGCCGATTGCAGCTCCGGGTCAGGAACAGAGGAGCCCGCCGATTGCGGCTCCGGGTCAGGAACAGAGGAGCCCGCTGATTGCGGCCCCGGGTCAGGAACAGAGGAGACCACCGACTGTGGCTCCACACCAGGAACAGAGGGGACCACCGACTGTGGTTCCGCATCATGAACTGAGGAGACCACCGACTGTGGCTCCAACTCCAGCAAGGGAGAAACCGCCCTTGGCGGCAAAGGTTCGGTCTCTGAAGAGGCTGGTGATGCTTGCAGAGGACTCTTGGCGGTCAGGGGCGCCTGCAGAAAAGTCCTGGGAGACGTAAAATCTCATACCTCTTTTAAATTCTGCTTAGGGGTCTCTGGACGGCACAGAGCTAACTCAGGGGTCTCTAGACGGCACAGAGCTAATTCAGGGGTCTTTAGACAGCTCAGAACCGGCTTGGGAGTCTCTAGACTGCTCGGAGCTGGTTCAGGGGTCTCTAAATGGCACGGAGCTGACTCAAGGGTTTCAAAGTGGCACAGAACTGATTCAAGACGGCTCACGGCTGGCTCAGGGGTCTTTAGACGGCTCAGAACCGGCTCAGGGGTCAGAGCTGGTTCACGGCAACGCCGTTTCTTACATCGGGGTTCTATAGAAACTGGGCTAATAGGTTCGGAGACTGACTCAGGCAAAAGGTTAACAGGTGTGTAAGCGGGTTCAGGTGCGGGTTTAGCTGAAATGCTCACAGTCTTCGGAGATGGACTAGTTGGTTTATGATGAGGTGACAAGAAGGGGAACAGATCATCTCTATCATCGTAGTAGAAATTCCAGAGATCAGACTCCTGGATAACAGGAGCTCTGGCTGTTTTGGTATTGACTTGTGGTCTGATTTTTATCCTTTAACGGATGGTGCTAGCTGGCGGTCATGTAGGTGATGGCTGAACTGGACTGAACTGTGCGGAGGTGGACTGAACAGGGCTGTACTGAGCTATACTGGGCTGGACTGAGCTGGACTGGGCTGGACTGAGCTGGACTGGGCTGGGCTGGGCTGGGCTGGACTGGACTGGACTGGACAGATCTGGACTGAACTGGGCTGAGCAGGGTTGGACTGGACTAAGCTGGGTTAAACTGGTTTACTAGACCTGGGTTTGACTGTTGTGCGTAGTTTATGATCATAATATTGAGCTGTGTAGATGAGTTCTTCCAGGGTTTCAGGTTCACCCATTTTTGCTAGTTTGTCCCTAATCTCTTTATTTAATGCGTTGCGGTAGATATTTTTTAGCATAGGATCAGTCCAGCAGGAAGCAGCGGCTCTAACCCGAAGTCGATTGAAAACTCCTCTATGGTTCTATTTCCTTGTTTGCAGTTAGACAGACCATGAGACTCAGCAGGTTTATCAGAAAATGTTCGAATAAATTCATCTTGAAACTGTTCAAAAGTACAGGTTATACTGGATTCTGGAGAAAAACGGGTCTCTTTCCACTCGTAGGCTTTACCGGATAAAAGTGAGAAAATGAAAACTATTTTTCTCTCGTCGTCGGGAAAACTGGACGGATTGAGCTCGAAAAACAATTTACACTGCCAAAGAAAACTTTTGCATTCACTAGATTCGCCAGAAAATAGTGAAGGACGGAAATCAGGAAGTGACGGAACTGGTTCTGACCTTGGAGGCGGGTTTGGCTCCGGAACCGGAAGTTGAGCTGGCGCCATCTTGTGATTCCCACGAAGCCTGTAGAATCTTGAAACGTTTGTTTTCTTTACATCAAAAACTGGAGTTTAACTCACGGAGGGTTTGTGTCTGTCCTTGGACCTGTTAGCTTGTTCCACAAGCTTCCTCCGGAGGTGATCTGCTGGGTTTTGTTAATGGCCAGAGTGTTCTGTCATGATCGGTTTAATGAGCTAAACCCATATGCAGAACACCAGACTGGAGACAGAGGAAAAGTTAACAATGTTTATTAAAGGAAGATGCACAGAGAAACATGGACTGGTTCTGGTACAGGTCCGGGTCTGGGATCACTGATAACTGGAGAGATGGGAAGTTTGATTAGCCAGGTAGTTAGATGGATTGATGAGTGGATAATTTTCGAATGTACCTTGAAGAGGTTCTGACAGATCCTTGAGATGGGGAACCGATTGGGTCCAGAGATTGAGGAAGTAACAGAGAGGTCAGCAGCAGCAGCGTCTAGCTTCTGGCTAGTGAGCCTCAGACGTGGGTTTGGTTCCTAGCTCCTCCCTGAGAGCTGAGGGAGGAATCCAGATGGATATCTTCAGGTTCAACTTCCTAGCTCTCCCCTGAGAGCTGAAGGAGGAATCCAGGCTAAGACCTTCAGGTTTGGTTTCCTTGGGCAGGCAGGCAGGTTTCCAGGTAAAGCTCATCCAGAGCTTCTGACTTCAGTCAGGCTTTCTGTGAGTAGAGAAGATAGAGACAGGTTAGAATCCAGTTCCTCTCTAGAGTCTACTGTGATTCACTAGATGTGCAGAGGCTTAGGTTTGCTAACCAAACTTGGTCAACACTGCGGCGTCGAAGGAACGTCTGACTGCTGCTTATGAAGGAAGGTCTCCTGATGGGCTGATGAGCTTCAGGTGTGCTGGAGGCTCCAGCCCAGGAGACCCACAGCGCTCTCTGCTGGAGACAGATGGTAATTCTCCAGATCCCAACAGTAACCCCAGTCCTAACAGAAAACAACATAAAAAAGAAGAGGATCCTCTGCGCCCTCTGGTGGGCAAGCCTAAGGATCCCAACACTGCCGCTCAAAGGCCACCGCTTCCACAAGCCTCGTCCTCAAACTGACTCCTGCCCCAGACCCATCACGGAGCCTACCGCCCACTCTGAGACCCAGTAACAGGTTAGTGATCCAGCCTCACTAGTTTTTCCTCTTGCTGATCACTAACCTGTTGTCTCTGCCACAGGGGATTTTCAGTCCAAGAGCTGTCTGGGCACTGCCAGTACCACTTAGCACTTAGCCCAAATTCTCTTGAATAAAATCCGTTGCATTCCACTGACCTGTCTGAGTAGTATCTTGGGTCCTATTTCCTGTACGTTATACTAACAACTTAAGATGTAAAAAAAATGTCAATTTAACATAGAAATGACAATAATTTCAGAAGTAAAAGGTATATTAAATAGTTTCATTACACAAAGCCTTAAATATTTCATGCTTTGTTTTCCTGTAAATTTGACTGTTATTTCTAACAGATAACGAATACCCAAAGTTCACAGTGAAAATTTGCACACAAAAGGGAAAATTGAAAAACCTCATCGAATGATTTACTCAAAACACCTGCAAATGTTCTGCAAATGGTCTCTTATCCTGGTGTCAGTAGGCTACATAATCATAGAGAAGACTGCCGACTTGACAGATGTGCACAGCACAGTAATTGACACCTTTTACAACAATGTCCATACGAAGTAATTGCTAAAGAAAATTGTTGTTTTTCATAGTGCTTTATCCGAACATGTTCACAGAAAATTGAATGAAAGGAGAAAGTGTGGTAGAAAAAGGTGCACCAGCAAAGGGAGAACTGCAGCCTAGAGAGAGACACACTCAAGCACAATTAATTCAAGAGATAGTCCATCTGCCAGGACTGTTTAAGGGGGAATTCACACCAGGGAAAAAACACTTATTTGATCTGGACCAAAAACTGACTTCATGTTCTTTGCTTAGTTTGTATTTTTTGAAATGAACTATAACTCCCAGCAAAGCCAAGCATGTTAAAATTGTTCTGCCATTTGTCAAAAATGACAACAGCAGGGCGGAACCTGAAATTAAGAAATAACAACTATGTGTTAGGATTCCAGTTTGTGTGGGTTGTTTTTTGTGTTTTTCTTCTCTCCACCACCAGATGGGGCCCTGTTCTCGTTGGGCCTCCTAGCACATCTGCGGCTCGTTTGGTCTTTACCAGAGGAGTATTTGAGCAGTGGGCTGTCACTACCTTGATGAAAGAGTGTTTGCCTAAACTTGCTTAGTCTTTGTTCTTCAGCAGGAAGCCTTCCTGTATCACTGGATAAGCCTGCCTCAGTGGTTCTCTGCATGTGGGTCAGATCTTTAAAGCCCATTATGACACTAGGCTATGTGCATGCAGCGGCTGATATGAGACCAGACCCTCAGTAAAGGCATTAATGGGAGGCTCAGAAATTTTCTTACTTACTTTTTTCTTACTTTCCTCCAAATATCTCCTGGACAGCATCCCGTTTATTTTTTTGCAACAGATTTGGTTAATCGAGATTAATTTGTAGTAATATATAGCCTCGGCCCATATGTGTTGATAATTGTCTCCCCCAGTGGTCCAGAGAAATTCTGTTGTGTGAAGCTAGTTTGCAGCTTTTTTAAACTTGCAGTTAATTTTGCTATTTGCAGCATTGTTTCTTTAGCATCACCTATGTTTGTAGTGAGTTTCGTGTTTGCACCATCTTTCTGCTATATCTTGTGATTGCAGCTTTTCACATTTGAAGGTTGTTTTTTTTTGTTGGTCTCATTTTTATGTTTAAAAGACTTTTTGAATTAGCTGTGAATCCATGCATTTCCAAGCTGATGTACCCATATAATATTAATAAAATAAATAAATGGTTTCAATTCTATGGGAAGTTAATCTAGATCCAACCATACATCCGTCAATTTTCCGTCATGCTTTATCCCAGCTGGTACCGATCTCCAGCTATCGACGGGCGAGTGGCGGGGTACACCCTGAACAGGTTGCCAGGCTATCACAGGGTAACACAGAGACACAGATGACAACAATTCACACACACACTCACACCTAAGGAGAATGTAGATAGCATACTTCTCCTCATTAATAGAGGAGAATAAGAATAATCCTAGATTTCTTTTTAATACAGTTGCCAAACTCACCCAGAGCCATAGCTCTGTTGAACCGTCCATTCCACCTGCTCTTAGCAGCAATGATTTTATGGGATTCTTTATAAATAAGATTGATCTTATTAAAAATAAGATCATAAGCACTCCTCTATCCGCGATTGTACCTGAGGTAGTCATGGAATCTGAACCGGGTTTAGACTGCTTTGATCCAGTTGAACTTTCTGAATTAGCAGGGTTGTTGTCTTCATCTAAGCCTTCAACTTGTATGTTAGATCCAGTTCCAACCAGGTTATTTAAGGAGGTATTCCCTTTGATCTCCTCCTCCATTTTAGATGTGATTAATCTATCTCTGTTACAGGGATATGTACCTAAAGCTTTTAAGGTTGCTGTAATTAAACCTCTGCTTAAGAAACCGTCTCTTGACCCAGATGACTTGGTTAATTATAGACCTATATCCAATCTTCCTTTCTTATCCAAAATTCTTGAGAAAGTAGTTGCCAAACAAGTTTGCGACCACTTACACCATAATGAACTTTTTGAAGAGTTTCAGTCTGGCTTTAGAGCTCATCATAGCACTGAAACAGCTCTGGTGAAAGTCACTAATGATATTCTCATGGCCTCAGATAATGGACTTGTATCTGTGCTCGTCTTGTTGGATCTTAGTGCTGCATTTGATACAGTTGACCATAATATTCTTTTAGAAAGACTTGAATATTTTGTTGGAATTAAAGGAACAGCACTAGACTGGTTTAAATCTTATCTATCTGATCGAATTCAGTTTGTTTATGTTAATGATAGATCTTCAACACGCTCAAAGGTTACCTGTGGAGTACCACAGGGATCAGTGCTAGGACCAATTCTCTTTACTTTATACATGCTCCCAATTGGTAGAGTTATTAGACAGCATGGGATTAATTTCCACTGTTATGCTGATGATACCCAGCTATATCGGTCTATAAATCCAGATGAAGCTAACCCATTACATAGATTACAGGCATGTCTTGAAGACATAAAAACCTGGATGACTCTTAACTTTCTGCTTCTGAATGCAGACAAAACAGAAGTTATAGTCTTTGGACCAGAGTCTCTGAAAAAGAAGCTGATTAGCCAGTCACTTCATTTGGATGGGATTAAACTGATTTCAGATAATAAAGTAAAAAATCTTGGTGTTATTTTTGATCAGGACCTGTCATTTAAATCCCAGATCAAAGAGGTTTCTAGAATTTCCTTCTTTCATCTGAGGAACATTGCAAAAATTAGAAATCTCCTGTCCAGGGGTGATGCTGAGAAACTAGTCCATGCATTTGTTACTTCAAGGCTGGACTATTGTAATTCTTTACTATCAGGAAGTCCACAAACTGTAGTTAAAAGCCTTCAGCTGATCCAAAATGCTGCAGCCAGAGTTCTGATGAAAATTAAAAAGAGAGATCATATCTCTCCTATCCTGGCTTCTCTTCATTGGCTTCCTGTTAAATCAAGAATAGAATTTAAAATCCTCCTTCTCACATATAAAGCCTTAAATGGCCAAGCTCCATCTTATATCAGAGATCTGATTGTTCCTTATGTTCCTAACAGAGCACTTCGCTCTCAATCTGCAGGTTTACTAGTGGTTCCTAGAATTTCTAAAAGTAGAATGGGAGGCAGATCTTTTAGTTATCAGGCTCCTCTCCTGTGGAACCAACTACCAGTTTTAGTCCGTGAGGCAGACACCCTGTCTACTTTTAAGGCTAGGCTTAAAACTTTCCTTTTTGATAAAGCTTATAGTTAGGGTGGCTCAGGTTATCCTGAGCTGTCTTTAAAGTTATGCTGCTATAGGCTTAGACTTTTGGATGACATAGGGACCCCCATTTCATCATTCTGCTTCATTCTCTCTCTGTTCTCCTATTCTGCAGAATCTGTTTGTTCAATCTCTAACCTTCTGCTCTCTCTGCTTTTCCTCAGAGTAGCTTTGCCTCGTCTGTTCCTGTTTGGCTGTGACGTCATCCAGGAAAGAAACATCAGCTGTGCTGCTTCCA
Source organism: Cyprinodon diabolis (assembly GCA_030533445.1). Lineage (NCBI taxonomy): Eukaryota > Metazoa > Chordata > Actinopteri > Cyprinodontiformes > Cyprinodontidae > Cyprinodon > Cyprinodon diabolis. The sequence goes on from CM060073.1 coordinate 13,557,764, forward strand.
TCAACACCCTTGTTTGTAGATGTTGGAGATCGGCCTGTCTTCAGGTGTGGTCCTGTTTCTCTGGCCGTGGCTGGGTGGATGTGCTCTCTTCATCCTCTGGCATGGGAGCTGCCTTGGAGCTCGTCTGCCTGGCTGTGTGTTTCCTGGACGGGGCCGCCTTTACAGCTGCTTTTTGTATCTCTGCTTCTGTCTCCTTGAACCCCAGTCGGCCTCGGCAGATGGCCGCTCGCACTGAGCCTGGTTCTGCTGGAGGTTTCTTCCTGTTAAAAGGGAGTTTTTCCTCTCCACTGTCGCTACAAGCATGCTTAGTGTGAGGGATTGTATTTGAGTCAATGCAATCAACTGGTTTTCCTTAGATAGAAAACTTTGTATCAATTTGACTGTATGATCTGGTTGAACTGTAAAGTGCCTTGAGATGACATGTGTTGTGAATTTGGCGCTATATAAATAAACTGAATTGAATTGAATTGAATAGATAGGCCAAATAACCTGAGGAAGCTTGAGTACCTGGAGAGAACCCACGCATGCTCAGGGAGAACATGTAAACATGCAGAAAGGCAATGCAGCAGTGTTAACCACTGTACACTGAGCACCCCAGTTAATCTACCTACGAGTTTTCGCTACAAACATAACAGAGAGATACAACATACACTGTAAAAAACATGTTGCCCAAACTGATATTAAATTAACATAAATATCATGGTGTACACTGTGGATATCATTGGATGAACTGTTTTAGACTTTGGGTCATCAGTGGTCCTAATTAAAAATAACTTTAAAGGAGAGCGTATACGTTCTTGCATAAATGTCGTCCATTCTTCTGCACCCATATATCGGCTAAATAGATATATATTTACAAAAGTTGCAAGAAAGTTGTCCTATTTTTATGTTTTCAATAAGGGATTTCACAGATATGTCTAAACTTTCAAACATCTGCTTTAGGTTTAGAATCACTTATTCCAAATTTGAAGATAGTGTCTCAAACAGTCTGTTTCTTATAGAACAATCCAATTCAGATTGAAAGTATTTTAGATTTTGAACTATACATATTTAAATGCAGTTAAGATTTCTTAAAAATAAAAAGCAAAACCCCTTGTGAATTAATGTAACACTAAAAGAGTTGACACTGAGCCAGATTAAGTTTTAAAGTTTTAAGTAAAAAAGAATGCACATGTACAAGCATGCAAGAGCTCATTTCTAATTTTGCATGCTCTGTGTAAAATTTGCTGTTTGCATTTCTCATACAAACTTTCCAAAAGAAGATTTGCAATTTTTACACAATGTCAAACTCACCACCAGTAAGAGAAAATGTGGACGAGAACGTAGGACAGCCTTTTGTAAATATATCACCAGAGTGATTTACAATTAGGAGGACCACTTATTTTGATGATCCACCCAGAAAAAGAACACCCTCCACTATACCTTAACATCTCTAGTTGAGGTAAGAGAAGCATTTTTAGTGAATGACCAGTGACTGACACTGGTGGTGAAATGAAGGCTGAAGAATGAGAGGAGGTCAGTGGAAGCTGTGCCTTCCAATGAGTGTTTATGCCTAGGCTTTGTTTGGATTTTCCTCTTATCACATACTGGAATCAAAAAGTCAAGTAATTACTAGACTTAGGCCGGTTGACTGACTTAATTGCACATGGCAGAACTAAAGTGCATGAGACCGAATATTTAGATTTTTATAAAAACATTTTCACCATTACCTAACCCTGATCTTAATTTATTTGGATAACATAAAAGTCTCAATTCCTGTGTAATGTAGGAGGATTTAAATAACAGATTTAACAGCTTTAACAAACTGGTAGCTAGTTGAGTCACTGTTTCATCACTAGAAGTCAGTGTCCAGATTGATATTTATTTATACAAACTTCTGACTGGATGGGCCAGAACCTCTTGGATGCACAGATGCCTGAATTCCACCGTGGCAGGAGTTTCTTCCTCTTTCTGCATGTGTCTCCATGTCCTTTTTTGAGCCAAACAACCCACACTTCCTCTTTGATTCCTCCTTGTAGTCACTGCTTCTTCCTTTCTTCTCCTCTTCTGCCCTCCTTTGGAAAAGACTGGAAGGTCTGCAGTGACTCCCACGCTAACAGTCCTCTCAGCGTGTTGGTTTGTTCGTCACCATGTCAGTTAAGTGTTTGGATCCTCCATTGGTGCATCTGGGCTGTGTTATCAAAAGCTCCAACCAGAGCCAGGCCTTTCTTGTTGACTCACTTCAACAGTGATTATATCATTAACTGATAATTGAGAGATGAAGAAATTGGAGCCAAAATTCCCTCAAATACATTATTAACTATGCAACTGGTTATCCAAGAAATTATTTATCATTTTGGCAAAATGTTTGCCTCTAGTCTTAAAAAATAGATTTGATTTGAATTAAACATTTATTGGTGTAACAAACAAACTCTCTGACATATTTGCTTTCTCTTATTTTCAACATGGCCCCTAGGCACATAATGTTCAGCTCACGATTAAAAGCTGATATAATTAATTCCAAAATCATAAGCATGCAAATACAGCGTTTAAAACACAAGTGGCTGTATCAATACTGCATAACCTTAGTGGAAGTCTATTTTATGCCTTTTGAAAAAATAAAAAAGTTTGTTATTGGGAGAACATCAGTTCTATTTTTCTTTCTGAATTTTCCCCATAAACCAAAGACAAGTGTATAAAAAAGGCTAAAACGCAGGATAGATAGATAGATAGATAGATAGATAGATAGATAGATAGATAGATAGATAGATAGATAGATAGATAGATAGATAGATAGATAGATAGATAGATAGATAGATAGATAGATAGATAGATAGATAGATAGATAGATAGATAGATAGATAGATAGATAGATAGATAGATAGATAGATAGATAGATAGATAGATAGATGGATGTTTGGGTGAATGGATGAATGGATGGACGGAAGGATGGATGATAGAACGGATGGATGGCTGGATTGGTGTGTGGATGGATGGACGAATAAATGGATGGATGGACGGACGGATAGATGGACTGATGGACGGATGGATTGTTGTGTAGGTGGATGGATGGATGGATACTTGGATGGATGGACGGGTGGACAGGTGGACGGACGGACGGATGGACTGACGGACTGCGGGATGGACAGACGGATGGAAAGACTGGCGAACGGATGTATGGATGGAAGGACTGATGGACGGATGGAAGGTTGGATTCACAGTGGGTGGATGGATGGAAGGATGATTCGATAGATGGGTGGATCGATGGACGAACGGACAGATGGATGGATGATGGATGGATGAATGGATGGATGCATGGACGAATGGATGGATGGATGGATGGATGGATGGATAGATGGATGGATGGATGGATGGAGGGATACATGGATGGATGTGTCGACGGGTGTGTGGATGGCTGGATGGGTGGATGAATGGATAACACCACTGCAAATTCCCCATCCATCTGTCCATCCTGAGTTTAGTCTGACCATGTTTTTGAACAAGAAACAAACAAGTTTTTAAAAGTGACAGTATGTGGCTTTAATATTCAGTGTTTCCCATTAATAACCGTGCATGTCTGGGGGACAGTGATTCGCCTACATGTTATAAATGTTGGCGTACCATAAATTATAAATTATGAACAGTTTAGTTTGTGCCTTCAAGTCGTTTGCCCACAAGAAGACGTCACTTGTATATAACCTAATGGAATATCTTCAGAACAGCTCCAAATGACACAAAACTCATATGGGTGAGTAGAACATGATGTACTAACGTAAAATCAAGGGCCCAATGTAAAAAAACAGCGTTCCTCTTTAAGTGGGATACACCATGCTTAAAAATGTGCACGCATGAAAACCCCCGAGGGTCAGAGAATCTCCCACCACAGTCTCCTAAAATCCTGTGGGAAACACTTATATCTATATGAAAAATTTAGATTAGAGAGTTTTGTAAGGCTGCCAACATTTCCAAATCAAACATGCTTGTTGCTGCCAAAACAGCAGTGATACTGAAAAGTAATGTTGTTACCATGAGCTATTAGCAGAAGATTTTATATGCTCATTATTCTAGAAAGGATTAGATTTATTTTTCCAGGAGGTCATTGCTCTTTGACCAGTATTCACTAATTAATCAAGAACACATATAATCAAGAACATCTTGACTTTTGAGGTTTTATTTAGGGTCTTGATCTGGTCCAGTTTGTGGTTGTTTCCTAGTAAAAAAAGGTTTCTCTCTATGTTTTATAGTAAATTTATTCTAAAATGTATTTTTTGAATGTAGATATGCCATATAAAAAATATGCCATCAATCCAGCTGTTGTTTCTGGAAGTTTGAGCCATTTTAAAGGTCTTTTATTCCCATTTCCTGCCTTAATTTGAACAATGGTTGGTGGAAATGGCCCTGACTGAGCTACAGTAAAGAGATGTTTAATAACATTTTTAAAATGAAATGATGTTTTTAGATATACTGTCAAAACAAGACATTGATGTTTATATAAAAATATATATATATTCTAATTCCACTTTGCTGAATATTTTGGTATACAGATAGAAATAATCAGTCTATTGGATATAAAGCAATACAATCAAGGAGAATTTTGGAGTCATGATGGCAGAGAAAAATCACTCAACTAAACAGTTGAAAAAACAGGTAAAAAAAACAAACAAACAAAATCAACGTCTTTCAAGATGTTGAAATGTTTGCAAAAACTGTCAAATTTTATGTCAAACAAGATATTAACACTCCTATAAAGGTTTGTCTTTTTTTACTTTTTGAAAAACTTAAAGGAAAATGTGTTCCTTCACTTGAAAAATGCATAATCAGATCATCCGTTTTAAAAGCTTATGATCTTTTATTAACCAGCTGTGTTGCACAGACTGTTAACAGCAGATGATTCTGACATCCAACTGAATAACTATACTTTTCCTGCAATGAGTTTAATCATCAAAGATCGATGCAAAGGCCTCTCAAGCTCCTCCATAACACACACAAACAGCCACACACTCACACACACACCATCCAAGGAACAAAAAACATGCCTAATATTTGATGAGACTCAGTGACAGGAAGACAGTGGGGATGGAGCGCAGTGCTGCCAGGTCCTGTCTGCTGAAATGCATTTGCAGAAAGCTTCTGCTGTCACTGCCGCTTCATGTGATCTGCCCAATGAGAGGGAAGGGAATTAACTCATCACAGAATTTAGTTTTAACAATGAGCAGACGAAAGGTAAAGTTTGATTCCAAAGTTCCTGAGGTTATGTTTTGTTTAAGATGAATTATTAAAGAGCGCGTGTTGACGCATGACACAAATATGATGCTGTCGTAAACTCTGTACACGAAACATAACATCCCATTTTACGTGATGGTCTGGTTATCAACCTGCTAACCTCATGCAACATTTAAGCTTCCTGTAACATGACCTAATGGAGGGTTTATTTTGAGACAAAATGGGGCAAAACATCAACACCAACTGATATCAGTGGTTTACTCATTTTGTTCCTATTGCTGCAGCTCGATCTGCATTCATATACAGAGACAGTTGTAACCTCTTTTCTGTAATGCTGATGGATGAGATGGGACAGTTTGAGTTGTTTGGTTCTGCAACTTGACTTAAAGAACCCTGTGTGTCTCCATAAACCCCATCCCACACACATTTTTACACCCGCCCCTATTTATAATTATTTTTCTCAGCATACTTTATTTTCCACAGCTATGATGTAAAATTGCCTTCATAAAAAAAACTGAAGATCTAAAAAATATGGGTCACCTTTTAAATTATTGTCTCATATTTGTCTAACATAATTTATCACCTTATTTGAGTAAGAATCCTATTTTCCGTCTTTCAAACCAAGTTATTGTTTTTAATGCACACACAAAATATAAAACAAGTTTTGTTCAAAACAAACTGCAAGTAATAGCATTAAAATCTAAAAAGAAACCCCTTTAGACTCACAGGGCATACATCTAAAATCCACTTGTGAAGGGTTTCTAATTTCCATAAAAAATCACATAAATGTAATTTTTATTGAAGGATTTTTGTTTTTGTTCAGATGACATTTTAACTGAAAATGTTATACAACGCATCTGATGCTTTGATTATGAATAACTGATTGTGAGAGAACATAAATCTGATTTAAATAGCAGAAAATATGGGATGTCCGAGCCTTCATACCCTATAAAGTATAACAGCATTTCTTGCAATATCTACATGTATAGTGAACAAACACAATATATTTTCTTGCAGTTGTGGAAAAATAAATAAATAAGTGAAAAGGTTACTGTTTTTTTGGTGTCCAAGATAAAGACAAAGTCAGAGATCTCAAAACAACTAAACTTATAGAGATAAGAATCTACAGAATTCCCCAAATACAGAAACGTGTTTGATATTTTTTTATAGAGATCTACCATTCTGATACTTTGATTGCATATCGGCTCCAATATTAACTAATTAGCTGGATCCGATATCAGATGAATGACACCAATCCAGCATTCTGATCAAGTAATTTCTATTTTTATGGATATCATAAACAGCAACACAGAAATAGTAATCTAGTAACTTCAGTATTATGATTGCAATGCTTAAATATGTCATCCCACAGAGCACACACAGTGATGATTTATAGCTATGCTATTTTGTTACCTTTTTTAACCAACGTGCATGTAAAGCATGATCCCTGTACTCACATGGGGAGGTATACGGTTAATTCCTTCAAGGGTAGGCTCATATCAGCATCTGATATTAGCCGATATAATCAGCCAATCTGAGACCAATTTTTGGATCAGAAAACACAACTTATTATTATTATTTTTTATTATTATTGCTAAATAGTTTAATATTATGCTAGGCAGACCAGGGATAATTTGAATCAAACCACAGTGAAAAGTCATGCATAGAAAACCTTAAGTGGGATTCCTCAAGGCTCCATTTTAGGGTCTGTTTTATCCTCCACCTCCAAGAAATACCTGCATTTAGATGAAAAACTTGTTAACTATACAAATCATTACTCATTGACAAGAGAGTGCACACATGGGTTTAATTACTGAAGGTAAAGAGCTAGGCACCAAAATTAGTAGTCTTAGCCATGCCCCCACCCTTCATTCCAAGCAAATTTAAGAATTACTGATAATTGTCACAATTCTGCACTTTTTGGTTCTGTTTAAGTTTTCTTTTTGAGTTTTCAGTTATACTTGGATTAATGTCATTCTGTGTTTTCTAGGTATTGGTTTAATTTCCATTGTGTGTTATTGTAGTTGTGTCTGCTTTTTCAAATTTTTATGTATTTCTTGTTTCCCCTCTGTTGCCCTCTTGTGTCAGTCTTCCAGCTCCCTTCTTGATTCCTATGTCCACACCTGCTCCCAACCTGCTGATTAGCCTGGTCTTTGTTCAGTCTCTCATTTATACACCTCCCATTCAGTCACTGTTTGCTGGTTCCTTGTCATTGCCTGGCTCCTCATGTGTGTTTTCCCTGAATTCTCCTGGATTACAGGTTTCTGTATTTGTTGTTTTTTTCTTGGAATTTTTGCCTCAGTTGCCACCTTTTTATTTATCAAAGCTACCACATACCACTTCAATTTCAGTCTCTGTATTTGGGTCCTCCAACAGATAATGATGAAAACCTAATGTTGTTTTTAATCAAGCATGGAGCACTGTGCAAATCCTTACTCACTTATTCTATATTTGTGATCCAAGGGTTTACACTCACCGGCCACTTTATTAGGTACACCTTTCCAACTGCTCTTTAACACTTAATTTCTAAGCAGCCAATCACATGGTGGCAACTCAGTGCATTCAGGCATGTAGACATGGTCAAGACAATCTCCTGCAGTTCAAACCGAGCATCAGTATGGGGAAGAAAGGTGATTTGAGTGACTTTGAACGTGGCATGATTGTTGGTGCCAGAAGGGCTGGTCTGAGTATTTCAGAAACTGCTGATCTACTGGGATTTTCAAGCACAACCATCTCTAGGGTTTACAGAGAATGGTCCGAAAAAGAAAAAACATCCATTGAGCAGCAGTTCTGTGGGCGGAAATGCCTTGTTGATGCCAGAGGTCAGAGGAGAATTGCCAGACTGGTTCGAGCTGATAGAAGGGCAACAGTGACTCAAATAACCACCCGTTACAACCAAGGTGGGCAGAAGAGCATCTCTGAACGCACAGTGCGTTGAACTTTGAGGCAGATGGGCTACAGCAGCAGAAGACCACACCGGGTGCCACTCCTTTCAGCTAAGAACAGGAAACTGAGGCTCCAATTTGCACAAGCTCATCGAAATTGGACAGTAGAAGACTGGAGAAACGTTGCCTGGTTTGATGAGTCTCGATTTCTGCTGCGACATTCGGATGGTAGGGTCAGAATTTGGCGTCTACAACATGGAAGCATGGATCCATCCTGCCTTGTATCAACGGTTCAGGCTGGTGGTGGTGGTGTCATGGTGTGGGGAATATTTTCTTGGCACTCTTTGGGCCCCTTGGTACCAATTGAGCATCGTTGCAACGCCACAGCCTACCTGACTATTGTTGCTGACCATGTCCATCCCTTTATGACTACAATGTACCCAACTTCTGATGGCTACTTTCAGCAGGATAATGCGCCATGTCATAAAGCTGGAATCATCTCAGACTGGTTTCTTGAACATGACAATGAGTTCACTGTACTCAAATGGCCTCCACAGTCACCAGATCTCAATCCAATAGAGCATCTTTGGGATGTGGTGGAACGGGAGATTCGCATCATGGATGTGCAGCTGACAAATCTGCGGCAACTGTGTGATGCCATCATGTCAATATGGACCAAACTCCCTGAGGAATGCTTCCAGCACCTTGTTGAATCTATGCCACGAAGAATTGAGGCAGTTCTGAAGGCAAAAGGGGGTCCAACCCGTTACTAGCATGGGGTACCTAATAAAGTGGCCGGTGAGTGTATATCCACCTGCTTTGCACAGCCTAACTTAGCTAAACATTGCACTGGTCACAATGTAACACCAGAGTCTAAATAAGCCCCCAGAGGATCATAGCAAACCCCACCTGGTGTTCAAAAAGTATCATAACCTATAAATTAGGAGACTATTTCATTTTTCATTTATAATATTAGAATATTGTCAAGTCCTGTACTGTTTTTATAAGCTTAAATGTTTTAAAATTACATACATATACTGTAAATATACTGATAGACCAACACCATATTTTATTTTTTTTTGGTCCTGCTTCTGTAATGTGTATTTTCATTCAGCATTAAGTTGTTTATTTTTTATGTTGAGCTACTTCAATATCAAACCGTGGCTTAACAATGTGCTGATTCAGGTGTACTGTAAAACTCTTATGCCATTAGATATTAAGCCAATTCTTAGACTGTAATATAAACAAATAACTTTTATATATGTTTTTTTTGTCAATACCGAATATATCTGTCTTAACTTATTCTGGAATCTGACGTGATAGGCCTAAGAAACACTTAGGCCTATCTGTTAGGTTTAAACAGAAGCCATCTCTTCATTCTTAAACATTAATCCTTATGTGTGGATTGTGACAAATAAAATGTAAATTCATTGTGATTATGACTTGAAAGGGGATGTGATAATGGAACAATCCAAAGTGTTGATGAATCCAGATGCTTTACAGACACAATGAGCCCTCAGCTGTGAATTTCTGACTTAAAAACAAACAAAAAACAATCACAGCATCGTAACACCCTTTGTCTCACTGCCTGCTATCCGGAAATTCCTACCATTTCTATTTTTCTGGGATGGAATTTATTGAAAAAAATGTCAATTTAGATGATCAATATAAATATTTTTAAAACCCTTTTTTGAAACCCTTTTTACAGTGATTTACAATATTTAAAAAAACATATTTTTCTCATGAAATTTCAACAGATATTTGTTTTAAAAGGCTACTTGAAAGTTTAATACTCTGCAAGTTTTCTTTAAGTTATAAAATTCATTTTTCTCTAAATCTGATAACCCATCAGTTTTTTTTTTTTTTTTGTTTTTTTACAGAAAGCCTTGATGAACACCCTGAATATTAAAGAGAAAAACGTCCAAATTTCCTCCCAAACATAGAGTGTGAGGCCAGAAATCGGGAGCTCTCAGCAAACTGTGACAACTGTGTTTGATCCATGATGGGTTTTTATTGTGTGCACATTTCATTCCCCTCACCCAAAATTTTGGAGTGCACTCCTGATCGCTTGGTCCGTGGCAGGATGCTCCGGATGATCTGAGCTCAAATTTGCCTTTATCACACTCAGGCCATCTGTAAAAAAAGATAAAATTAAAAAACCAAGAAAGAGCTAAATGATAAAGTAATAATTAATGCACATTATGTTTAAGATTGAATTGAATTATTGGACATGTTTTATCTATTTTTTCAAAGCAGATCTAATCAGTCCATTTGTATTTTTTTCTTTGGACCAGTGCTGCAGGGCAAAGACAATACATCTTTAAAATAAATAAAATATTAGGAAAATGATATAAGATTAAAATATTAAAATAAAATATTCTCCTACAGACAGACAGGCAATGAAAAATTAGGACTGATCATAGCTTGTCAGTTAAAAAACAACAAATGTTCAGATTTAGGATTTCTTCTCAGTGGAAGTATGATTAAAACTGAGCTGAACCAGCTGGTTTTACACATCTGAGCCTGTCTGTGATACAAACTTGTTAAATTCACCAGTTAATAGAGACAAATTATTCAGCTGATTTTTTTTTTCTTTTTTTTTTGGTTTGTTTTATGCAGAGTTACTTTAATATGTAAGAACTGCTTCAGTTTACTCATCAGCTGCTTCTATATAAATACTGTTGAAATTTTGAGTTTAAACAGCGAGGGATCCATAACCTTATCAGACTTATCAAAACTTTAAAAAAACAATAAAAAAAACTGCAGCACAGGTTGTGAAAGTGAAGGAAACAGTCCTAAATATTCACACAGAGTGTAAAACAGGCAGGAAGGAGGGCCAGTCCTATCAAAAGTCCACCTCACCCAGTGTGAAAGGGGAGGATACAGGAGGATGCTTTAGTCAACCTCACATCTCTCCTGGACAATATGCTGCACCCCATGCTTGACCTCCTACCTGGAACAAGGAAGGCTGCTGCAGCCTGAACACAATATTCCAGCTGTTAGCCTCCCAAAGTGACCACACAGCAGTTTAAACCTTCTCTCTCAAGTTTTAATTAAAACACTTTACTCCATATGAAACATCTAATGAAACATACCCACTTTTCTTTTTACATTTAATATCCACTTGCTCATGTTCGTTTTACTTAATTTGGGGTTTTGTTTAGTTTTGATTTGTCTTCAATTCTACACTATTAAAAGTGTTGAATTACACTATTTTCAAGATTTCAAATAAATTATATTTCACTATATATTCACTAAAAGTGTAGAGGGTTGTTTCCACATTCTCTATTTTTGCTCTGCTGTGCAATTATAAATGTATTTTTAATACTATATGACTACTTTTGTTTAGTATTCAGTGTGTATGGCTTCACCGCTTTGCTGCTGTTTAAGAGCAAGTTCAACTGCTAATTTACAAGCGAAGGATTGTTCTAGTGTAATTTAAAAAAATACATTTGAGGAATATTTAAAAACAGAAATGTGATAAAGACACTCAATGCAAACACTACAATCAATACTTCAGAAATTACAGTAATATATAAACATTTATTAAAGTTTTTCAATATCCCAAAATAAGGGCCATTTCAGCCTGTAGAAAATAAAAAAATAAAAATATGAATTTATACATATTCTATTATACCCAAACAGTGTACACTTGTAGTTATGTACTCTGGTTTCTCTTCCCTTTCTTTTTAAATGAAAATAAAAATAAAAGGAAATGATTTTTTGTAAGCTGTCAGCATCACAGACAAAATTTCTTACCTTTGTTCCTTTCTTTAACTGGCTACAACTTTAGAACTGATGATACTGATAATTATTAAGATAAATATTTACAATTTAAAGCTGCTAGTACATTATAACCAGCATTTAATAGCAAATATGCATAGCAAAGTTCAAGCATGTTTGTCAAGTCTTTTAATTAAAATGCTGAAAAAAATAAGTTTTTATTTATTTATTTATATTAATCTGTTTTATGTGTTGAGCAAAGTGAATATCTGAGTGTCATTTTAAAGGGCTTTATTCTGCCTTGAGATGAGGATTGATAAAATATAATTTTGTGCTTAGTATGCATTTATGCATTGAAGGTGAAGTTGAATACTATGTTACATGCTTAAGGTTTTTTTATTTTATTTTATTTTATTTATCACAGGCTAATGCTACAGGTGCGGAGTAAATATTCAAATTTATTATCAATACATTAACCAAAACCAACTCTAGAAAAAGCTTGATCTTTGCTCTGAAAAGTTAAAATCCCATTAAATCTGAAGCTAAACTAAATGCACTAAAGTTTAAGTTTCTCAGTTCCAAGCAGTGATCATTTCGGGATTTCACTCTCACCTGTTTCTGCAGCTTCCCTCTCCATCCAAATCTCGGCCGCTCAGTCTGCGCGCATTATACACTGGCGCCCCCTAAATGAACCCGAGCACAGTGCAGTCAGTCAATCAGTCAGTCAGCGGCCACAGAGACCCGCTGTGGGTCAAACTCCCTGGATGTCCGGCACATCTGAGCGCGCGTCCAAATGGCTCAGGCGGCGCACGGCGAGCCCAGAAAATACACAATTTAAACAAATTTTCAATTATCTACTGTGCTCCAATAACAAAGATATCAATATATACAATATTTATAGGGTGATAATTTAAATCCGATTCTTCCTAAGTTCTATTAATAATATAAAAAAAAGAATCCAAATTTAAATACTATTACTACTACTTCTATATAATGATAATGATTGCTAGTATAATGGTTTTTCTTTTCTTAATTCAAGTTCCTTTTAATTCCTTCCCAACATCCCACTGCTTAAATGTCACTTTATCCCAGTATGACCACCAACTATTGTGATTTGAATTACAATAATAATGAAAAGGGGGCGGGTGTGTGTGAGATAGAGGGCTCTTTATCCCTGCGCACCTCCATAAATCGCATCAAATGAAAGTCGGCCAGTGAAGAGTTAAAGGGAGGAGACGGAGAGTGACACGCCTCATTGGGTAGATTATGTGCTGCAAACAAAAAGTGTGTGTCTGTGCGCCAGTCAGCCAGAGAGCAGCGGGCCCCATCAGCGCGCCTCCCTCCGTCTCACTCTCTGTCTGCCTTTATCCGTCCAGCTCGGTGCGCCCTGCCAGAGAGAGCCGAGGAGGATCCCTGCAGCAGCAGCATCACCGTCACTGTCATCACACCGGGGGGGATATGTTCTGATAGGACCAGCCCGGGAGCGCAGCTTCACCTCCACCGACTGCCATCCGGATATTTAAAACATTTCTTTTTTTTTTTTTTTTTTTTTTAACCCTCATTTTGATTTCTCAGACGCGTTTGGAGTCAGCGCGCTCCCCTCGCGTGTGGAATATAGCTCCTCTCCATTGAGCAAAAGGTAGGTTAGAGCTTTGGTCGGGCCTTTATTTATGATATGTTGACTTGGCTGGGACCCACAGATGTTTGAGCTGCAGCGCTGATTTAGGGCAGCGCTGTGCCTGGCGCTGATGGCAGATGGGTTTGAGGGAAATAAAGCCCCCCGCTCCACCAGCGGCGGGTTTGATTGGTTGGACGGCTGCTTTCCATTTTATGGAAATGAAAAAAAAAAAAAAAAGATCTGCTCTTTATTGTTTCTATTTTAAAACGTCATTATGCACGCTTTATAAATAAAACAAATCTGTTTTTACTATATCGAAACATAACTCTTAGAGCCGCTTTAATGGCTGCAACATTGTTGGACAATAAAACACTTTAAATTAATAAAAGAAAACGTCTAAAATTGCTTTAAAAATAAGTTCAATTTCCCCATATACGAGCATGCAGAAAAAGCTGAGGGGATATATAAACCGATCACTCTGCGTGTTTTAAATGGTGTAAAAATAAAATCCCATTGGTGTGTAAACGAAAAAACTAGATTTCTTGCATTGGAGACTTACTTTGTTTTGGATAAATCTCCTTCCTTATTTTGACTGAATAACAACTAGGGAACATTCGTAAAATTTTTGTTTCTTTGATTTAATGTTCTGTGTTCTTAAATAAATATTGTTCCAACTTGATTAAGAGGAGTTTCTCAAATATAGTGTAAAGAAATCCTAATTTTGAAGGGAAAAAAAGTGTAGATGTTGAACTGTTGGCCCTGCATTAGAAGCATAAAGCAGTGCGTCAGGCGCTGCTTTCCGTGCGTAATTTTATCCATATAAATCGGAGGGAAAAGAGGGAGGGGATGAGGAGCCACATGCAGCCGCCTAAACGCACACATTGTGAGGTTAGAAAAGGGAGAAAAGAAATAATTAACTGGTCGTGCTGCTTTAATTACAGTCTCAGAGGGGAAAGTGCTGGATTATGGTAATGATGCGACATACGCTGCCGCTTGTAGGAAGGAGAGAAAGAATGGCTGACATGGAACCGCTGACTTTGTCCACTTGAAACCCACTGGACATGCCCACGCCAGTGGACCTCGCAAGCTTCCACACATGCATTACAGTATGGTTATGAGACTCGAATACGAGAATAGGGATAATTTTTGCATATTTATTTTCCACTATTTTAATTTACACATCTAAAAAAAATTTTTAGAAGTCCGAGATGCCTTTCAAGAAACAATGGACTCAAAAAAAAACATTAAGAAAATATTTAGTTTTTTAAGGGACATTGTAAAGAAAACAGGTTACAAGGAAATGGGAAAGGGTAATTAAGAGTAGCAGCATTGTAAAAATAATTAAGTATTTAATTATAATTGATTTATTTTAAGATATGTTTATTTATATTAGGTTATAATTTTCATTATATATTAATTAAAGATTGTTGTAATTTTTAATGTTATTTTCCAATTAAACACAAATATAATAATTTTTTATTTATTTATTTCAAAATATAAATAATAGATATTTTAAAAGCTCTACATTAGTATGCTGGGGCCGTTCTGAGCTAAATAAAGGGTTTGAATAAATTAAAGAAAACGATTGAGGAAAAAAAAAAACAAAAAAAAAAGGTTCTCGTGTCATTTGATTTATTTCGGGAGGAATTTATTTCCATTTATCAGTGACAGTGGAGCAGATATTCACCATTCTTCTCATATTTGAGACAAAATTTCTTCTGGAAAGCAAAAAAAAAAAAAAGAAAAAAAAGCTGCGTGAGTTTTCGCTCTTGCGGTTTAACCGACTCTAAATCCTGCGTGTTTTTCTGTTTGTCCCCGCAGCGTGACATGGAAGAGTCCAGCTCCCAGAAGTTGGCGTGGGATGGGGACGCCAAGGCAGTCCAGCAGTGTCTGACGGACATATTTACGAGCGTCTACACGACGTGCGACATCCCGGAGAACGCCATCTTCGGGCCGTGCGTGCTGAGCCACACGTCGCTGTACGACAGCATCGCCTTCATCGCTCTGAAATGCACCGACAAGCGCACAGCACCTTACATCTTCAGGGTAGGTACACCTCCTATTGTCATAAAACGCACAAATAATAATAAAACTCACTCATCCTTATATGCTGTTTCTTTATTTTATTTCTTTCTTTATTTTTATTTTATTTTTTTTACTAAATAGTTATTGGAGATTTTTTTAAACACACATCTGTTGTCCATATTGAGTAAATATATTTGTTAATAAAACTCCCCGTATGCTTTTTGTGGTCCAGGTGGACACCTCTGCAGCCAACAGCACCTCAGAGGGCCTGATGTGGCTCCGGTTGGTCCAGTCTGCTCGGGACAAAGAGGAGCAGAATCTGGAGGCCTACGTCAAGAATGGCCAGCTCTTCTACCGTTCGCTTCGTCGCATTGAGAAGGATGAGGAGCTGCTGGTCTGGTACGGCAAGGACCTCATTGACCTGCTGCTGCTCACCTCAAGCCGAGCGCCAACAAAGAGCAAAGGTGAGCCACATAAAGCCTGTCTGGTGCAGATTGTGGTCTGTTTCTAGAACAACACACAGCCCGTTTTAATTAATTGCATAATCTCCCAACCAGCTACCTTATGTCCCACTCAATAGATTCATAATCATTTAAACAGAGAAGCATCTATAACAGAGAGGAGAATAACATTTACAGTATATCAAGATTTTCAGAATTCCTCTCTAGCGTTTTGTTTATTTTCCATTTCCCATCTTTCTAGGTTCATCTCACCTTTCCTGTCCAGACTGCAGCCAGCGATTCCAATTTGAGTTCCCTTTTTTGGCTCACCTCCGGTTCCGTTGCACCAAAAGGCTGCAGAGTATTACTGAAGCTGACAAGGAGCCTGGCAAAGAGAGCAGCACAGAGCGACCAAACACAACTCCAAACAGGAACAGCCCAAAGCTTGGCCGGTCAGAGGGCTTCACCGGTCCGCACGACAGCAACAAACCCTCTACTGACTTTCACAACCTGGCACGGGATATGGAGAAAAACCGGAGCAGCTCTCCAAGTGACAAGGAGGCTGAGATCTGCAGTGAAAGCTCAGGGAAGAGAAAGTTCTCGGAAATAGAGGACAGGGAGTCCAGAGGATCAGGCCTTCCCCTTTCCAAGTCTAAGGAAGAGCTTGCAAGTTCTGCCAAGAATTACAGAGGAGTGTATGGCCTGGAGGAGAATCACGGGTCCTTTTCCCCACCGGGATCTACAGAGCACGGAGAGGTGAAGCGCAGCGCGTTCACGGAGGTTAAGAAGTCAACTCAGAACCTCAAACAACACAGTGGCAATAAAAGCCTTCAGAACTCCAACTCTGAAAACAAAGATGGGGGACGCCCAAGTAGCAACCCTGTGGAGAAGCACCTCAACATCAGGCAGGTGCTTTCTGAAACACAGCCCCAGACCTCCCCCATGGGAAGTGCGTTCACCTCAGTCAGCCAACAGGGAAGTGGCAGCGGCTCAGAGAGGAAGAGTGCCTTCAGCCAACCAGCTCGTTCCTTCTCACAGATCTCACCAATGGTGATGGCTCCCAAGCTGCTGGACTGCCATCCAGCGGTGGGCGACACCATCTCCTCCAACAGACTCTATCAGGCTGACCACCTTGCTGCCAAGCTGCAGGGTGCAGAGCTTGGTGCCAACTGCCCCGTGCCGGGCGGAATTGGCAAGCAGAACCCTTTTGTGTACACCACCGCCTTCTGGCCCAAAAACTCTGGACCTATCCAGCTTCAGATGCCCTCAGCGCTCACGTTGCTGCCTCCCTCCTTCACCTCCCTCTGCCTGCCTGCTCAAAACTGGTGCGCTAAGTGCAATGCCTCCTTCCGGATGACCTCAGACTTGGTTTACCACATGCGATCCCACCACAAAAAAGAATACTCCATGGAGCCACTTGTCAAACGGCGGCGCGAGGAAAAACTGAAGTGCCCCATTTGCAATGAATCTTTCAGGGAGCGGCATCACCTTTCACGTCACATGACTTCCCACAACTGACTTTTTAAGATGATCAGAGGGACTTTTGCAGAACCAGGAACTGAAAACCGGATTGGATTTAAATCCTCTGACTGGAAATAGGCCACTTAGACCATAAAAACACCCCTTGCACTTATTTAAACCTTGGACACTTTTTTGGTCTGTTGACTTTTCCTCCCCCCTGTACAAAATGACATGTTTTTGACTGTGAGCAAAAGCATTTTGAACCATGATAAAGTAATCTATTTATGAAGCACTTGAATCTTTGAGAATAAGGGAAGATTTGAATATGTGTAAATGTACAGTAAATTGTATTTTATATCATGCAAATTCAAATATAGAGATGAATTACAATTGTAGTCACTCGTCCTGGTTTACACCGCAGCAACCGATTTCTTTTTCATGTTTGCAATGTTTAGGGACACACATTTGGGATTTTATGTGAGACTATATTTCAGAGTGCATGTAATATTAAATATTAATAATTTAAGATGCAGTTTATTCATCACATTGTAAATAATTTGTTTTATTTGAAAAACAAAATGTAATATTTTGTGTCAGTGGGGAATAGTTTCAGTGTTTCTTCCTTTTTGCGGAAATTTACTACTTGACAGTTTATCTAATCATGTTGAATGCATTGACAATAAAATAGCTTTATTTTCATCTGTCTAATTTATGATTTCTTTTGCACATGATATGGATTATACTTGTTTTCTTTTACCTTTATAAAATTACACATTGAAATAAAATGTTCCCACAGAATCCTAAAGATTGCAGTCTTAATATATTTAGCTTTCATATATTGCTGAAAATACAATAAGCATACACTGAACGTACACATTATTATTATTCTTATAATGAATATTATAATTACTATGCTTATAATAATTAATATTATTATATTTATTATTATTTGTTTACTTTTTTATTTTATGGGAACATTGATTATAATTGAAATAACGGAAATGTATATATTTACATATAATCATGATTAAAAAAAGCAACAACAATCATAATATTAGTAATTTTTTTATTAAATTGAAATTACCGTTCTTATTTATTTTTTTTTCAAAAATAAAAATGAAACAATGAAATGTAATAGACCCCTTTTTAGATTTTTAAAAAAATACTCGGCAGCAATAAATTCAACCTTATTCGATGCAAAAAAATAAACAAATTAATAAAAATGCCTACTAGTTCAGGTAATTTATTCTGAATTTTAAAGTATTTGTTATTTGATTTTTCTTTTTCTTGAATGGCACAAATAGTGCCTCATATACGGTGCGCATAAGAAAAGCACATAATCTCTTTTGAATTTACTCTAACAGTAAAGTCCCCTGTTTTACGGATGTTGTAAGTTGTATTGGTTATTTCAATACCTTAAAAAAGCATATTTCTTTAAATGAATAGCCTAATGACCAAACTAACTGTGTCATAAGGCTAAAATAAACGAAAAAAGAAGGAATCCGACTTGATGTAAAGCGTTTCAGAAAACTATGGCATGTGATTTATGATTCAATGTCGCCATCAAGTGGTCATCAGGTGAACTACATTCCCCCCAAAAAATCGTAGTTCTTTCATTAAATGGACATGAAAAACTGTTTTCTTTGTTTATAAAAAAAAAAAAAAGTTTTTACAAAGGGGATTTAATTTCAGTTTCCATCTGTAGGCCCGTAAAATTACTTTCTACTTATTGTTAAAATTAAATTCCATTGGGGTTTAAAAAAAAAAAAAAAAAAAAAAAAGCCAACTGGGTAAAAACAGCTGAAAATATGGCTTTCAATAAAATACACATTTCCAAGAAAACATTTAAAAACAGACGCAGACTGACCTCTATTTGTGTTTTTGGTTGATGGCGTTGCAAGATGTGTTAATATAGAAGTGCAACATTTGATTAATTTTAACGTGGATTCAGATTAATTCAAGTTGTATTAAGGTCACAGAGGGATCCAGCTCATGTGTCTGGGTTTGATACCTAACACCTATGTGATTCCAGATGGACACTGCGAGGATGAGGCTAAAGCCAATGCTGATGATTATAATTATCATCTAAAGAACTTCAACCGGTAAAAATCTATTAATAATTTGTTTCTTAATCTGTCGCTCTCATTGCTTTTCTTATATTGCTTATTTGCCAATCGTAGAATGACTTCAAATTTTCAGCAATCACATGTGCCAAGATCTTTATTACAAATAGCTTTTAAGTGTTTTGTTTTAGTATATTTTTTTGAATCCAACATTTGCTGCTTCCATACTGTAAGTAAATACCTTTGGAGGATGAATTTCATTATACGATCTGTTGCTTTATGCCTTATTTGAGGTCAACATGTGAAGGCTAGATGGAATTGTTTTTTACTTTATTGTGGATATTTTATCTAAAATAAATAAAACATAATGAATCAAATATACAGGTTAACAATGACATGATTCTATTGGCATCAAACTATGTTTTTGGCATTTTTTTACTTTTTGAAACTGGCTTAAAGCGTTTAAGCTTGGTACATTGAATGAGAAAAAAGTTTCTTTAGAAATTTTGTTGTTAAGGCAACAATATAATTATTTTTAAAAACATGATATGACTGATTCTGTCTGGAATGAATATTTAAGCATTTTAATGAAAGTTCAGCTGAAGAATTTTCTGGCAGACAGTTAAGCCAAAGATTTTTTTTTTCATTGCAATTAGTGCACAATATACAGTAAAGGAGTATTACATGAACCTAATATAAATAAATAATATATGTAGGGCTTTTGACTAAAGACATGGCAATTTCTTATACAGTGCAATTTAAAAAACAACCCATAGAGTTTGATTGAGAAAATGTACTTTTTCTTTGTAAAATCTATCTAAATTCAGCATCTATCCATCAAGGCTGCAATACTGACTTCTCAGCAGTTACTCATACTGTGTACCCAACAGGGCTGCATGATATGTCTGAATTATTGCAAATTTTTTTCAAACCAAAAAAAATAAGAAAACATAATTATGATTATTTATATTGAGTTAGATATTAAACATTGCACTGTTTACTTGTAGCAAGGTTCTCTTGTTCTGCAAGATCCAACAGAGCAATTACTTCCTGGCAGATGTGCATATGTTGGCTAGATTTTTTAGATACATGGATGGATATATGCAAGTTGCAGGTCAGACTTCCATTAAGTTTAATTACTACCTAATATGTCAAGGTTATTTTTTTGGTTTGTATTTACCATTAATCAAATTTATTTCTAAGATAATATAAGTTATTTGTCTTCTAACTCACTGGCATTATTTTGTTGCCTTTATGGGGACTGTATGGATTTTTTGCTTTGCATTTAAATCATTGGGATATTCTTATTTATTTTGAAATATTTTCACCTATTTTTATTTTACTTCAACTTCTGACAAAGAATAAACAAAGGACTTCAAAATAATGTTTAAAGAGTTGATTTTTAATGGATGGAGTCAAGTGAGAATGCAACCATGATTCACAACAATATAAGGAGTTTCATTTTATTTATTTTAGAAGTTCTGGTGACGATAAGCTGCAAATAAAATGCTTGAAAATCAATTATTGAAACTTTTACCCAACCTTTTTCTCCTGTCTCTTAGTGGAATTCAAAGAGGAAACCACATTTCATGGGAAGCAGTAAATTCTCACTGAGGTACTTGGATAACTCAGTGGGTAGAGGTTTAGAAAATGTGCTACTGAATCTAAATCTGGAAAAGGGAAAGAAATCCATCTGGAGCAGCTGAAAGACTTTGCAGAGACATGCAGAAACCACATGAAGAAGAAGAGGACAGTGAGAAGACGTTTACATCATGATAAATTACAGCACTGGTGCACATGTCCACACGTTACATCAACCCACACCTCTCATGTCAAACAGGTCAGTGTTACCACAGAGGCATGTGACGGATGGGAAGGGGAAAGTCTGGCCCAGCATCCGCAGACCCACAAACACTCCGGTAATATCTAGCGCCCTCATGTTTCTCTGCTTGTGTCATTGAGCCTCCTGTGCCCCAACTTCAATCGCCGACATATTTGTCTCTGCATCAGTCAACAGCCAGGCAGCGTGGGACAGTTTATGTCTCTGCTAAACTGGTGCTTCCACCTGACCCAGAGGGCCTCTGTCACTTAAAAGATTTACATGCTTTATTTATTTTAGACCTGAGACTTGCATCGTCAGATATTTTTATGGGAGGAGAGAAAAAACAGAAGAGATGCTTTACTTTTTTAATGAGGGGTTTAAGGGATAGACTTCAAGATTAGAGAGTCTCTCACCTAAGACAAAAAGAAACAAATAAAATAGATTTATTTCACATCAAGCAAAAACAAATGGTCAGGCAGTAAATGTTAAGCTCTGTCTGTATTTTAATTAAACGTTAAGAGACTAGAAAAAAAACAGCAATTACTTTTATTGACAGCAAGAAATGAACAAGTCTTTGGAGCTCAGATGCTGGCAGGAAACCTCTATGTTGAATGCAGTTGCTCAGTGTGAGCAGCTCTTTCTAGGCCCAAGAGTCTGAAGCCCTAAAATGCAGAGTTCTGAATGATGATTGGCTGATTTTGATGTGCGGAGCAGCTGATAGGCTGGAGCAGAGGTGCATGATGAGAAGATTGGTGGTAAGTAAGAGCCTTGCAGTTTAAAGTCCAGTAGTGTAGACTTCATTTGGAATAAAGTGAAAAATAAAATGTTATATGATGACCTCAGCAATAGAGGTTATGTAGAGTTATTATGTATGTTTTTTTGTTTGTCCTTCTGTGTACAGGATAACTTGAAAATGTATAAACATGTTTTAATTAAAATTTTATAAAAGGTGCACCATAGTGTAAGGAACAAACCATTTAATTTTGGTGACGATCCACATATAACCCAGATGCAGAGATTTTTGAAAGGGTTCTTTAACATCATTTGGTGGAACAAGCAGTTCCTCCTTAAACATGAGAGTGGCAGGAGTGACAAACGATAGCTTCAGCATTGGACTCAAAATACCGGAAAGGTGAGGCATGCCTAGCTCAAAGTGTCAATCTGCTGATCAAACAAGAAAGCAGAGTGCGATGTGAATGAGGAAGGTGAGAGCAGAGGAAATATCAGAGGCTGCAGACACACACTGTGCCTTATGTATAAACTTATGAAAGGATTTTAAGGAAATTGTTACCAAAAGTGCACCTAAAGCCAAAGAGAAAGTCATTCAAACTTGATTATGATCCAGATCATTTGTGAGTTTTGGCTATAGATGCAAGTCACAATATAGGGCAAAATTTGCTGCTTGGCAGAGGTCTCAGAGGACTTTTCTAGGTTATACATTTCTTGGAAAAAAGCCAAAGCTCCAGGAGTTTCTTTAAAACAAAATAAATCATGTCAAACAATTAAAAAAAGATCAATATCAAATTGCTGAACAGGTAATTTGTTGCTAATATAAGTGAATGTTTAATCAGTTTAACTTATCTGGGTCAAGGCAAATCTCTTTAACAAGATATGCAACTAGTTCCCGTTTAAATGTCTGCCATTGTTTGCAATAAATTGCCCAACATATATTTCTCTGTATACCCTATATGGCCAAAATTATTTGCTGACCTGCTCACTTACTGTATGAGCTTAAGTAACATCCCATTCTTAATCCATAGAGGTTCAATATGACGTTGGTCCAGCCCCTTGCAGCTAGAACAGTCTAATTTCTTCTAGGAAGGATGCTCACAATATTCAGGAGTGTGTTTATTGGAATTTTTGACAATTTTTTCAGAAGAACGTTTGTGATATCCCACACTGATGTTGGAAGAGAAGGCCAGGTTCTCAGTCTCTGTTCAAA
Organism: Cyprinodon diabolis; assembly: GCA_030533445.1. Classification (NCBI taxonomy): domain Eukaryota; kingdom Metazoa; phylum Chordata; class Actinopteri; order Cyprinodontiformes; family Cyprinodontidae; genus Cyprinodon; species Cyprinodon diabolis. The sequence continues at coordinate 13,580,945 of CM060073.1, forward strand.
TTCAAATGTGTTCTATCAGGGTTGAGCTCAGGACTCTCTACAGGCCAGTCAAGTTAATCAACACCAGACTCTGTTGCAATTCATGTCTTAATGGACCTTGCTTTGTGCTCTGATGCACAGTCATGTTGGAAGAGAAAGGGGCGAGCTCCAAACTGTTTCCACAAAGTTAGTAGCATGGAATTGTCCAAAAGTCCTTGGTATGCTGACGCATTCAGAGCTTCTTTTAAGCCAAGCTGCTGAAAAGCAACCCCACACTATAACCCTCCCTCCACCAAACTTAACACTTGATACAATGCAGTCAGACAAGCATTATTCTCCTGGCAACAGCCAAACCCAGACTCGTGGATCAGATTGCCAGATGGACAAGCTCGATTTATCACTGCAGTCTCCACCGCTCTGGAATCCAGTGGCTTGATTGCTCATTTCCTTCACCTGTCTAGCTCTGCCCTGTTCCTCATCAGATTTACCTGTTCTGGTTTCTGGCTGGTTTCTGGTTTCGTACTTTAGTGTTCTGATTGTCTGAATCTGATACTGTTTCTGCCTTTGGACCTTTGAGCCGGCCTGCCCTTGTCTGATTAGTTCGCCTGCCCTTCTTCGGTCTCCTCTCTGACTCTTTTGGCAATTCAACCTGGACCTCCCTCTTGCCTTCGCCCTTTGGATTATCCTGTCTGCATTCGTCAGCTCGGATCTGATCTCCTGTCAGCTCTGCAGCCTCTCGCATCTCAAATTCTCTAACAGTGTTCACTTCTTCTGTTCAGTCTACAGGCTGGAATCATCCTCCGTTCTTTGGAGAAAGGACAGAACTTTCAAACCAGGTTAGTGACTCACACTTGCATAATCATCCTCCGTCAGATTTTTTCGCAATCACTAACATGTGCTTCTCTATAGATGTTCCTACTTCAGCCATGCTGCCGCTGCAGATAATCAGATCCACCTGAGTTAAAATAAACGGCTTTTAAGTATTCCACTGTCCATCTCACTTGAATTCTGGGTCTTACCTTCTGAGCTTATTACAAAGTGGTGAGTAACAATTTTTACTTTGTTGGAGGATTTTTTATTTTTGACTCACCCTTGCTTGACTCCACCCACTGCACATCTACATTGCTTTTGGTTTTTTCTTGTAAAGGGGTAAAATCTGATTGTTATTCAGTCTCTAACCCTTACAGTACCCTTACTTTTATCTTCAGTTAGGTGTTGCCATTCCAATCTTTTTTCAGTTAGGTTTTATGTATTCACCAGCATTATTTTGACAGCAATTTAAGATGTTAACTTTTTTGTTAAACAACAGAGTGGCTAACCTTGTTCCCAAAGCATATGTTAAGTGAACAGAATAGGGTTATGAGTTAACAGAGAATTCAGCTGAACAGGCAGTAATGAGGTCAGCGCTGCCTGTTGTTGCCAGATTGGGGTATTGCTGCCTCATCATTATTTTTTGATGGTCTAAATATACACAGACACCATCACCTTATGGTCTTGTGAACTATTTTCGACTCACAATGCACTCAATCTCTTCCTGTCTGCTGACAAGAACAGATTTACACATCAAGTTTGTCCTTTGATGATCCCTCTGAATCCACATAACAGAAAACCTTTGTAGAGTTCCTCCACTTTCCCCCTGAGCTTAAAACAACAAGCAGCTGCCTCCTCTGCCCGCTCTGGTGCACTGTTTCCCCGGCGGGCTCCCCCGATCTCCTGGTATGGTTTCTTAGTTCCAGAGAGGGGAACGGCTAGCAGCCTCTTTCCGTTTCCGGTGTTCTCTCTGTAAGTGTTCTCATACTAATTTCCTGCTGCTCCTTTCTATACTCCAAAACACCATCTCACCTAACCACTGTTGTCTGGGTCAACTCCAATGGATTTGTTCGGCTTTCAAAAGTAAAAATAAATGAAATAAAAAATCTGCAATTTGCTCTGCTAAATCTTCCTCCATGTCCCTGATTTTTAAGGGCTAGATTCCCCTTATTATCCACAACTCTGACTTCCAAAGAGGAATTGGTGCACCACTCAAGGCAGCCTGTCTGGATCTAAGATCGCCTGGCTCTGACTCTGGAATGGCTCCAGTCCAATCAACTCCCAGACAACAGTGGTTAGGTGAGATGGTGTTTTGTCCAGATTACGGTTTGTCCGTAATCTGGTTTGTCCACTCTATCAGTCTGCCAGTCTCTGCTCTCATGGATCAACCCTTTGCATTCTCCTGGACCGACGAGTAACTGTCAAAGAAGGATTCCTCCAAACCAACCTGGACAGATTCAAGAAGAAATTTATCTGTGATGTCACACACTAGTGGCTTCCTCAGAAACCCTTAAAGTTTGCAGGTTGCTGACTCTTGTGAATCCTTCCCGACCTGCGGCAGTTCCATATTTTGATAAACTGTTCCAACGACAACTGTTGTCTTGGATTGAATAATCTAGCCAAAAATAGAGCCATCTCCAGATCAACAGTGGCATGCAGGTGTGGAGAACCTAGATTCAGTGACCTAGAATTTTCTTAGATTCGGCAAATTTTTGTCATTTAGCCAATTTAACCCAGTTTGACTCTGAATTTCTGCATTTTTCAGCTCACATCTCTGCCCCAACTGCTTCACTCACTGCCTTCAGAGAGCCTTGGTTGTTACCACCAGAACTGTTTTTAGGTGATCCTGATCAGTGCCTCAGTGTGAGATCCATTTTCAACAGGAGTCATCAGTTTACCCTACCGACCGAGATAAGGTAGCTTATGGTATTTCTTTACTACTACTAGCAGTCAAAGCTCGGTTATGTGGCACCTCTGAATGGCAGAACATATCACACATTTGTCAGTCCTACCTGACATTCTCTCAGGAACTGATTCCGGTATTTGGTCTAACTCTGCCCACCCATAGAGCCGCACGTAAAGGGGGCTTCTGTCCTTAAGACAAGGAAATAGATCTGATTATATTATGAATTGTCACTTATTGGCTGCTGACAGTCAATGGAATGAGGAGGTTTTAATGGAAGATTTTCTTACATGATTAAATGATAAGATTAAGGATGAACTTGTGACTTGAGATTTCCCTCTTTCTCTTAAACAATTGAAAGATCTAGCCACCAGAATAGACCTCTGTCTAATTGAACAGAAAAAAGAATGCTCTTTAAGATCTTCAGCTCTTTTCAATCATGATCCAGTTCCTGATCTTAGGACGCCTCCGGTTGGTGAATAAACCTGAAACCATGCAGCTGGGAAGAACCAGACTGTCCAAGGAAGAAAAGCAATGCTGACATAAATTGAGATTGTTTCTACTGTGGTGTAAGGGGGACAGAGAGTCAATCTGTCTAGTAAAAGGTCAGGTTTAGTGGAGGGGGGGAGAACTCTACCGAGCTGAACAAAGGTGTTCAATTCTCCTAACCTGACCTTTCCAGTCTGTCTATCAACAAGATTTGTTTCTCACCAGACCTGTTTTTATTGATTCCGGAGCAGACACAGAATTTGAGAATGAGGGGTTTAGCAAGAGACTGGGCATTCAACCTCTACCTGGACCAGTGGCGGCCGGCCCATAGGGGGCGCTGGGGGCACCGCCCTCCCTGATAAGAAGAGAGAAACATAAAATATATTTTTAGAAAATAACTCATAAATGTCAATTTTACTCTCTAGACTGTGTACCTATAAGCAAAAAAAAAATATATAAACTACATTTCCCTACCTACTGTCATTCATTTGTGGATTTCCACAGACTGACTCCTACCGTCTCTGTCTTGGGGCGCTGATCAGACAGCCCCACATTTGCAGAGAATCTGTCAATCATGTACTATTGCTAGGTGAATTTAATGGCCAATCAGCGTCTCAGAACTTTATGGTCTTGGGGCGCTGAAAATACTGCGCTTTTACAGGCTTCTGCACCCAATGCGCAGGTGCAGACAATTAGAGGGATGATGGCGAACGTAACGAGCGAGATGCAGCTTCCACCAAATTCGGTGAGATCCTTATTTATCTACCCGTTTGCCAGAAGAACATCCCTGTTGTAGGATATGAAAATTTCCTGTCATGGTTATTGTGACTGCGACGAATCCACCTCGTCGCTTAAAACTTTGCGTGCCACACACACATTCCTGTTATACTGTGCTTGTGAGGACCAATTCACTCGCGCTGAGCCCAGTAGCTCCATTAACTTAAAACACACAAGCTGTTCCTGGTTACCTGCTGGCGTATTGAGGGTGCACACTTAATATTTCAGTGGGGTTAGCCGTGTGTGTGTGTATGTGTGTGTGGGTGTGTGTGTGTGTGCTACGGGGACTTGTCATCTTCAGTCTGGCTGCGTCTTTGCTGGGTTCAAACCCAGTTTGGTGTAATTGAATAAGTCAATGAATCTGTGTAAAAGAATTAAGTTTTAAAAATTATTTGTTTGTTTTTGTACATCAATTGTTTGTGGAGGTAATATATGGACAAAACTGATTTATGAGAAGAAATCAGAAATAAGAGAGCCAGAGGGTAGGGGCTTAAACTATTTAATGAGGGCTGTGGGAAGAAGAGCGGCCATTTCTGTTTTCTGTTTCTTTGTTACATTGCTGGTAACTGGAGAGAGGCTGAGGCCCAGAGGATCTTGTATATGTTTAGTTTCTTTTGCACCCTGTTTTGAGTTTTTGAGCACAATAAATCACCAACACCGGTAACCCGACTGAGCCTGGATTCTTGGAGGCCAAAGAACCCCGTCACAGTGACCCAAATCATCACTGTTATTGTTATTATATAGTAAATTAAATCATTACTGTTAAATTGTATGTATTGTGCAATTGTTTATTTGAATTCTTATTCCGGATTAGTTGGAGACATACACTAGGCTATATTAGCCCCACCAAAAATATTTTTCACCAGCCGCCACTGACCTGGACCTTCCTCTTACAATATTTTAGCTTTTGATGGACACCCCCTAAACAACTAGCACTTGGTTTCGGAAGAGTTTAGCCTGACTATTGGAGGTAATAATAACGAGAAAATCTCCTTCATGATTATTAAGCAACCTGAAGTACAACTTGTCATGGGAATTACAAGGCTTAAAAAACACAAACCTCAGGTTGACTGGCAGAGGGTCGAAATCATGGGTTGTGCTCTCACATACTCAGAGAATTGCTTATCTGCAGCCTGCTCATCATCAGATTCCAAGAAGGATGAAGAAGGTATTTACCCAAAACTGTCTTAAGTTCCCCCGGAGTGCCATTATAAGACCAAAGCCACCACCCTACCTCCTCACCGTTGTTTTGCCTTCCCTGTTGACTCTTTCCTGCCACCTCCAGCAGCTCCCAGAAGGTCTTTGCCCTCACAGCCAGAGGTTCCCTTTTAATCAGTCTTTCCTTAGCCAGAACCCTGTAGTAGGCCCCGTGCTTCAGCCCTTTAGTGAACTCTTTCAGTGACCCATTTCCAGTGACCCCTCAGGCCGCTCTGTGCTGTCCAGTGACCCCTGAGCCCGCGCTGTGCCATCCAAAGATCCCTGAGCCTTCTCTGTGCAGACCTGAAACCCCTGAGTTCCATAATAAACGTTTACCTGAAGCAGAGCTCTGTTAGTGTTTTTCTCAAAGGCCCCTCCATTGGCGCTCCACACCTCAAAGGCCCCTCTGTGGGCGCTCCTTACGCTCCTCGTCTCCAAGGCCCCCCTGTGGGTCTTAAGGTCTTGGAGGATGTTGTCGCTTTCTCTACTGCGGGCATCACCCCCAAGCTTCAGTTCAGTTCAGGCTTTATCTAATTTACATGGCGGACCACCCTTCTGAGCTATTGTCTGATCTGGGACGATGTCCTGGGTGTCTGCTGGAACTATTATTATTTTCTTTTGGACTTTTAATTTCAGGTCCATATTTTAATTAACTGTTCCAACGTCAACTGTTGTCACTGTTTAAATCGTTGGTGCAGTCTGTTTTGCTGAAATTACATATGATCTGTGAATCTATTAGAAAATTGTGAGGTAATTAGCAATAAGGAGGTAACAGCAGAGACTGACTTCGAAATAAAGATCCAGCAACCTGCTCTCAGCTCAGACATCACTCCTGTTTATTGAGCTGCCTTTCTCTATAATTAGGCTTATATTCCACCTGTTGCTATAAGACCTTATGTATATATTGCTATTTATTTTAATTTGCTGGTTCATCTGTGTCACTATATCATTCATCTATGTCAACTACTAGAACTCCAGATGTGACTCAGCCCCACTGCGTTTTGTCTTCCAGCCCACCACCTGCTGATGTAAGGTCAATACAACCAATTTCTTCATAGTCAATGCAGTTCACTGTGCACCCACACAAAAAGACAAAGTGCACTTGTAGCCTTAATTCCTATTAATCAGACCCCTTTAAAGAAAAAAATACTTTGTATATAGTAACAGAAACTCCTCTTTGTTTAAAGGGGAACACCGTTTTTTTTACATTGGCCCCTTGATTTTACGTTATTACATCATGTTCTTCTCACCCATATTAGTCACAGTCCTATTCTGTTAAAAATGCCACTGTGAATTTATAGTAAGTTACTGGCCTCAATTGAATTACAGTACTTTCACAGAAAATGCACTGAGAATATATCAAAGTATGTTGCTTCCAATTTGCTCCATAGACAACAAATGTCTGATTTGTGGCTAACCGCTGCTACTGGGTATCTTTGTGCTTATGCTCATGTCCAGTTAATTTCCTGCATTTTTTCTGCTAAAAAACTTTTTACAATCAATGAATTTGTGTAATTAAACCTCTGCTTAAGAAACCGTCTCTTGACCCAGATGACTTGGTTAATTATAGACCTATATCCAATCTTCCTTTCTTATCCAAAATTCTTGAGAAAGTAGTTGCCAAACAAGTTTGCGACCACTTACACCATAATGAACTTTTTGAAGAGTTTCAGTCTGGCTTTAGAGCTCATCATAGCACTGAAACAGCTCTGGTGAAAGTCACTAATGATATTCTCATGGCCTCAGATAATGGACTTGTATCTGTGCTCGTCCTGTTGGATCTTAGTGCTGCATTTGATACAGTTGACCATAATATTCTTTTAGAAAGACTTGAATATTTTGTTGGAATTAAAGGAACAGCACTAGACTGGTTTAAATCTTATCTATCTGATCGAATTCAGTTTGTTCATGTTAATGATAGATCTTCAACACGCTCAAAGGTTACCTGTGGAGTACCACAGGGATCAGTGCTAGGACCAATTCTCTTTACTTTATACATGCTCCCAATTGGTAGAGTTATTAGACAGCATGGGATTAATTTCCACTGTTATGCTGATGATACCCAGCTATATCGGTCTATAAATCCAGATGAAGCTAACCCATTACATAGATTACAGGCATGTCTTGAAGACATAAAAACCTGGATGACTCTTAACTTTCTGCTTCTGAATGCAGACAAAACAGAAGTTATAGTCTTTGGACCAGAGTCTCTGAAAAAGAAGCTGATTAGCCAGTCACTTCATTTGGATGGGATTAAACTGATTTCAGATAATAAAGTAAAAAATCTTGGTGTTATTTTTGATCAGGACCTGTCATTTAAATCCCAGATCAAAGAGGTTTCTAGAATTTCCTTCTTTCATCTGAGGAACATTGCAAAAATTAGAAATCTCCTGTCCAGGGGTGATGCTGAGAAACTAGTCCATGCATTTGTTACTTCAAGGCTGGACTATTGTAATTCTTTACTATCAGGAAGTCCACAAACTGTAGTTAAAAGCCTTCAGCTGATCCAAAATGCTGCAGCCAGAGTTCTGATGAAAATTAAAAAGAGAGATCATATCTCTCATATCCTGGCTCCTCTTCATTGGCTTCCTGTTAAATCAAGAATAGAATTTAAAATCCTCCTTCTCACATATAAAGCCTTAAATGGCCAAGCTCCATCTTATATCAGAGATCTGATTGTTCCTTATGTTCCTAACAGAGCACTTCGCTCTCAATCTGCAGGTTTACTAGTGGTTCCTAGAATTTCTAAAAGTAGAATGGGAGGCAGATCTTTTAGTTATCAGGCTCCTCTCCTGTGGAACCAACTACCAGTTTTAGTCCGTGAGGCAGACACCCTGTCTACTTTTAAGGCTAGGCTTAAAACTTTCCTTTTTGATAAAGCTTATAGTTAGGGTGGCTCAGGTTATCCTGAGCTGTCTTTAAAGTTATGCTGCTATAGGCTTAGACTTTTGGAGGACATAGGGACCCCCATTTCATCATTCTGCTTCATTCTCTCTCTGTTCTCCTATTCTGCAGAATCTGTTAGTTCAATCTCTAACCTTCTGCTCTCTCTGCTTTTCCTCAGAGTAGCTTTGCCTCGTCTGTTCCTGTTTGGCTGTGACGTCATCCAGGAAAGAAACATCAGCTGTGCTGCTTCCATCAACACCCTTGTTTGTAGATGTTGGAGATCGGCCTTTCTTCAGGTGTGGTCCTGTTTCTCTGGCCGTGGCTGGGTTGATGTGCTCTCTTCATCCTCTGGCATGGGAGCTGCCTTGGAGCTCGTCTGCCTGGCTGTGTGTTTCCTGGACGGGGCCGCCTTTTACAGCTGCTTTTTGTATCTCTGCTTCTGTCTCCTTGAACCCCAGTCGGCCTCGGCAGATGGCCGCTCGCACTGAGCCTGGTTCTGCTGGAGGTTTCTTCCTGTTAAAAGGGAGTTTTTCCTCTCCACTGTCGCTACAAGCATGCTTAGTGTGAGGGATTGTATTTGAGTCAATGAGTCAATGCAATCAACTGGTTTTCCTTAGATAGAAAACTTTGTATCAATTTGACTGTATGATCTGGTTGAACTGTAAAGTGCCTTGAGATGACATGTGTTGTGAATTTGGCGCTATATAAATAATCTGAATTGAAATTGAATTGAATTGTATGTGCAAACTCACACCTAACAGAGGATCAAGCTACTTAGGGTTTGAAAAAACGTTCACCTTATCTTCTTCTTGTCCTCCTCTGCCGTTGCACTCCAAGTAACTGACTAATTCATTGCTGTTATGTTTTTGTCCCACAATGCACAGCTCTTCAATCATGATTCAAATTTTACTTTAATGTGTTGTGATATTACAAAGTTTTGGTGTTAATACTGAATATTATAGTATTTTACCAGACAAAACTACAGTAAAGTTTAGTGAGTAAAGTAATGTTCAAAGTATTTTTTTGTGGGAATATCCATTTCACAGTAAAATACTAAAAACAGTCCTATTTTTAAAAAAAAAAGGTTGGAATATAATCTTCAGTGTTGGGCACGTTACTTTGAAAAAGTAATTAGTTATAGTTACTAGTTACTTCTCCCAAAAAGTAACTGAGTTACTAACTGAGTTACTCCACAATAAAAGTAACTAGTTACTAGTAAAAGTAACTATTGCGTTACTTTTGCGTTTCTCGCCCCCGTAACCCTCACCACCCAGCCCCCAGCTTCTCGCCGTGTGTTTCCAAAGCCAGCTGAATAGAGTGGACGACAAAGACAAGAACCTGCAGAGAGTTTTGCATTTATTGCAACTCAACGTAAATGACATCAGGGGGGAACGCCATGTGAAGTTTTCTAACAGGGCATTCAGATCTGGTGAAATTAATAACTGGGGATGTCTAATTCTGAAATCCTGTGTGTTTGGGTTGTTATAGATACTGCAACATCTATCTATCCATCTATCTATCTAGATGTATACTCTGCGTGTGACATAAAATATGGATCTCCATCCCTGCCACAAAGGCCATCAAATAATGTTTAAAATAAAAAATACAGTAGGTTGAAAAGGCAGAGTATCGATCCATCCATATTTCTCCCTTTCTCCATATAGGCTATCATTTCTGGCTGTTGTCAGGTTAATCATTTGATCGTTCCCGCTCTCCATAGTTCTCCTGTGGCGCGAGCACAGGGCGACTGGTGCGTGCCTTTAGCGAGCATGCGCGTTTCCTGTCGCTTGCGCAGTGACTCGTGCCGCCTGCGCTGTGCGGAGATGCAGAGGAAACCGTATGTGATGGGGAAACGCAGCTCGACGTAACACCGGTATTTCCATCAGGAAAACGCTGTTTTGCTGCTGGAGTCATCCTCACTCTCCATCTCTCTGTGTGTGCTGTACGTTAACACCCACCAGCGGAAACACCCACCTACCCAACTGACAGACGGAATCTCACTATACATCAGCCATTCTCATCCTCCCCTCTCTCATGACAAGGCGCGCACCTCTGGATGAGCTAAAAAAATAATCTTTAATATCTCTTAAACAAAAGTAGTACAAACAATATTTTTTTCTGCACAAATCTGCACTAACGTTGTACTAACCATTCAGTCTATTTGCAGAGTTTTTTGACGTGGGTGGGGTGTCAGCTTCACGCAGCTGCGCACGAGTCCTATCATGAAAAAAGGTTCATTGTGCGACTTGAGAAACGCGCAGTAACGGGGTGTCTGCAATGGTAACTGCGTTATAGTTACAGTCAAAGTAATTAGTTAGATTACTCGTTACAAAAACAAGGTAACGGCGTTAGTAACGCCGTTACTTTCAACGCCGTTAGTCCCTTTATCCGTTAGTCCCAAGATTATCACTGATAATCTTGCAATGTGAAAACACAGAAAAGTAATGAGAAACATGGCAGTTCAAACTTGTGAAATCCTGGTAATATTTTACAGTGGTAGCCGCACTTCAAACTTTACAGTCAAGCTTTCAGATTGACCTACCACCTGTCACGGTTTTGGTTCTGTTTAAGTTTTCTTTTTGAATTTTCAGTTTCACTTCGATCCATATTTTTCTTTGTTTTCTAGTTTCATTGGTTTAATTCCTATTTTGTGGTGTTTTTTTTATTGAGTTCTTTGTTGAGTTATTAGGTATTTCTTGTTTTTCCTCCGTTGCTCCATTTCCCTTGCTCCTTTCTAGACCCCTCTGTTCACACCTGCTCCCTATTTGCTGATTAGCCTGGTCTTTGTTTCTCTCTCCCATATATGCGCCTCCTGTTCAGTTATTGTTGCTGGTTTGTCGTCATGTCTTTGCTCCCTTGTTATGAGTATTCCTGGTTCTCAGTTTTTGTGGATTTGTGTTTGGGATTTTTGATTTTGTTGCCACCTTTTTTTAATTAAATCTGCAAGTGACCACTTTCAGCTTCAGTTTCTGCATTTGGGTCCTTTCAAACCTCCATTAAACTGGACACCACCAGGTGACTAAACTTTATTATACAGTTAAACAAACTAAATGACTCATCATTTAGTAACTATTTTTCACAATTGATAAATGATGTTCACCAAAAACACAGAGTGTGCTTTATATACAACGGAAAGCTTCTGAAACACTTTCTTTTATCTAAGTTTTTCTAAACTGAGTCTATTGTGGCAAATTTCTGCATCAATCAAGCTTTTTTGCAGCCGGCTGCTAATCCTCATTTGTCATTCAGGGACTGGGCCTGATGACACTGTTGGTGGTCAGATTACTTTAGTGCACATTCTGCTGGTGAGCCTTGCTACTTTACTCCTTTTGAAGTACATCTCTATGACAGCCATGGTATACAGTTTTCTTAAAGGCCAGGGCAAGCATGTTCCCCCCCTCCAAAACCCCACCTCTTCTTCCCTCAACTACTCATCTTCCTCCCCCCTTCCAGTCATGAAAGCCAAGCCAACTTTATCAGTCCCAGTAATGACCGGAGCGACAAGCCTTGGCTCAAGTTCGGCTGACTTCCTGGCTAAAAATGAAAAAGATATCTTACTCATGTACAGCTGGCAGCTATCCACTTCAAACTCCCAACACCATTGGAGACATACACCGATGTGCTTATTCAGAAAACAGCCACCCTAACCCTAACAAAGAAAACAGATAAATACATCACAAAATGTTCTAAACCATGAAATATACACAAGAAACACAAAAAGCCTCAGATAAAAACATAAAATACTTAATTAAATGAAATGAAATTAAATGTTAAGCTGAGACATTTAAGCAGTTTAGTTTAATTCCTGGTTTAAAACACCAACAGTTTCTACAAAACATACTGGCTTAGGAGTCTTTGAGCAAAGCAACTGGTTGTCATCTTCCTTTGGTTATGTCTGAGTATGGGAACACACAAGATTGGGGTAATGTGATATTCTGTTTGTTTTTCAAATGCTGTATTTCTTTGTGCCATTCAGCATGGGAGTTATTTCCTCATTAATATAATTTTACCATTGTTATTTTTGATGGTACATACATGTTTACATAAGCACAGAATCTTGCCATCCTCTGGTGATGAATGTTTGTGTGTGAGTTTATACCTGGCTTTCAGAAATACTAAAAAAAAGTTGGGAAAAAAAACTGCCGCCACAGTTGAGTTTTAGATGTGGAAAATTGCTTCGCATGTGGCAATTGTAACACTTGCATAAGATTTATTGAATGCTGCTATTGGTGAGACGTATTGCGTCACTTCCCATTTTGATTGTTGTAGACCTGCGTTCTGTGGTGCTACTCAGGTTATCTCCATCTGAGCTAAATTCCCTTTTCTGTGATATCTCAAAGTAACTGTAACTGTTCAGGAGTCATTTTTATACTCAGCTACTGCAGACTAGGCCATTACTAGGTAAGCACTGCTATAGATTCTCTCTTTGTCGCCCCTCTGCAAAGTCAGAGGTGCTCCCAGGCCATCGGGAAGACATATTACCTTCAGCATCTCCTGGGTCATCCAGTTGATCTCTTCCCCATAAGATGTGGCTGGAACACCTCCTAAGGCAGGAGCCCAGGGAGAGTCTGAAAGATGTCCAAGCAAGCTCTGCTGACTCAAATCGCTGTAGAGGAAAGTGCAGATTTGGCACTGGTCGGACTCGTCAATCTGGATGAAGAAGAAGAAGAACTCACTAGTTTGCACATGCGCAGTGCGTGAGGTTCTGGTAAATCGGCTCCTAAACGCTAATAGTAGCTCTGATAAGTGGGATGGAAAATGGATGGATGGATGAAAATTCTAATGATAAAGACGATTGAGTTAATTGGCTTCACTGTTGAGGTGGTGGAGTAATCAAATAGCTCATTAAAATGTATCCTCTCTTAAGACCTAGGGTGCTTTGAGAATAACTTAACCAAGCAAACCAACATTTACCAAGGTAACAATCTAAGAAATATCTTGGGCATATTTTTCCTTAAAATTATATCAGTAAAACTTACTTTATTGTCAGGATTTATTTTAAATACAAGCCCTGACCTAGTTTAGCATGGTACAGACAATCCGTCCCACTTTTTTCAGGAGTTCAGAGAAAAATATAAACTTTACTAAAAAAAAAAAAAAAAAAAAAAAAAAATCTGATTATATTTATAGCTGATCTAAAAGATCATCAGATCCAGTCATTTAGCTGCAAAGGTTAAACCGGAATGACATTCTAGGAGGTAGAATGTGAAAACCTAATCTTCACTGGAATGTTTAGTCTGGTACCTTTGTACGTGTTAAAGTGCAACAAGCCGTCTCTGGGGTTGTTGTTCAATCATCTGCTGTAATAACAACATTGCATGCTGTCTTAGTTAGGTATGTCTGGCATTCAGCATCCCACAGATTATATTTTCCTACTTTTATTCAGGAGCAGAAACCGAGAAGAACAAAAATATCATTTAGTCAATCATAGCAAGCAGTTGGCTTTAGAAGACTGATCCAAAGCTCCTTTCATTTTTAAACTTGAACTTTTATGCAAGATCTTTTGAGAAAACATGGTGTAAGGGAGTAGGCAGATGCTCTTGGATGCAATGCCTTACACCGTTGCACAGACACACATTGTAAAAAGTAATTGAGTCTGTACATAGTTCCTCATTTCTCCCCCTTTCTCTTAGTAAAATGTTTTAGATCATCAAGGGATTTTTTAATTTAAATTAAAAATACGTGTGTAAATACATGAGGAGGTTTTCATACAATACTTTTAACTTTTCAACCCCATTTTTAAATCATAAATAAACTGTAATAAAATCCATATCCTTTGGGGAAAAAGCTTCCAAACGTAAGTCTAATAACTACCTTAAAATAAATCAAGAAATCCCTTAAGTAGAACCAGAACTACGCAACAAAGCAGACTAAACTATTTTTAAAGAACATATCATTTTAATAAAATATATAGATATATATTAGATAAAGAAGTTAAAATGTACACTATTAGTACTAGTACACAGACATCATCTGTCAATCTGTAAGTTTAACAAAGCCACATCTATCACTGTGGGAAAACCAGAGGAACAGCCATTATCTAGCCGTGGAATGAACTTAGAAAGTTCGTGAATTTTCGTCTGGATTTTTAAAATTACTCAGACTCCAAAGGCTTAACAGGAAAAACACAAAAGAATCTAGAAAAACATCTTAAGCACAACAAGCCTCACTTCCCTTAGTTAAGCAAATTTTTCATGATTTAGCAATAAGACCAAAATACTGGACAAAAATAGCTTACATAGAAATTTTCCAGGAAAAGGAACAGGAACTACTGCTAACCAAACAAAACTCAATGAATTTTTTATTTACTAAAAAAGATAAAAACAACAGCATAAAACTTCTTAATGATCCACAAGTCTTAGAGAGAAAATATTTTGTCGGCTGATGACACCAAAGGGAGATGTACTTTTGACACCACTGACAATCACAAATTCAACATTTTAGAATTGTGGTCATGAAACTGACTGGATCTTAACTCGACAAAAATATGGTCAATTCCCTAAAACTGAACCAGGAGAAAAAGAAGCGCTCACACTTTTATCAACTCCAAAGAAGGAAAGTCTGGATCATAATCATGATTTGGTCAAGAAGTCAGAGAAAATAAAAAAGATTATGAAGAGAATATTTTATTGCTAAAAATATAAACCATTTCCATACTTCCCATATATTTGCTAATATACTGTAAGCCTTTCAAATACATTCTTAGTCTATAAAAAGTTCCAAAAAGCTACTAACATCCCCCCATATGACAATTTACTGTATGTACAGTTGGCTGTGACTGTCCCGTTAATGATTAGAAACCCTTAACTTAAACTGGACCAATGAGAATATTATAGAAGCAAAGAAACATATGTTTAACTTGGTATGTAAAACTGCTATCTAAGTGGGTCGTGTAATGTCTTATATGTGTGATTGGAAACAGGTTTAAAAGATGTACTGCAGTGTTGGTGTGGGCCAAATGCAGAGGTGAGTAATGGATTTAGACAGGATCTGCAGAGCTCTTTCCTGTGAGGAAAAACAGACTGAATTCATCTTTGAGGCTAAAAGACACAACCACCCAGGGAACACTTAAGGAGCAGAAACAAAGAGAGACGTTTAAGCCACTTCACTTTAACCTGGCTTGGATTCTTTAGTAGACCTCCTGGCTGTCTGATAAAACAAACTTTTAAGTTCAAAGTTTTTATTCACCTTTGATTCTATGTAACCTGTGTGTAGCCTCACAATCCCAGTTTGCAATCAGGTTCAATGGGCATGGTGTACTTAAAAACCCAGCTGTGTTACCCAGGGGAACACCAAATTAGAGCATTTTTGAATTAGTTCAATTTGTGCCTGAAATACTCAACACATCAGTCAATATTTGCCTTGTGTTGTTTAGCGATTGGTGTAAAAAATCATCTCCATCAAGCTGGAGCAACTGTTAGACAATTATCAG
This sequence comes from Cyprinodon diabolis, assembly GCA_030533445.1. NCBI lineage: Eukaryota > Metazoa > Chordata > Actinopteri > Cyprinodontiformes > Cyprinodontidae > Cyprinodon > Cyprinodon diabolis. The sequence goes on from CM060073.1 coordinate 13,596,418, forward strand.
TTCCGCAGTATTCAAAATTGATACTGTATGATATTTCAATGTCATGCTTTTCTAAAACTGTGCTGATTTGAGCATCAATATGGATGGTTTATTGATGATTAAATCAGCAGTTTTAGAAATGCATGACACTGGGACATGGGATGCAGTATTTATCAATTTTAGATACTGCAGAACTGATATTGATTATCGTCATATATATATAATATCTTCATCACTACTTATTTTCAACATCAGCTCAAAAATGTCTCTTAGCTTTTGAAGTGGTTGCTAAAACTTTCATTTTTAGCATTTTTGAGCAAAATAGTGCAAATTAGAATCTAACATATATACAGTCACATATGATTGAAAGTTTTCTATTTAAGGAAAACCAGCTGATTGCATTAACTCATTGACTCTCTTTAATCCCTCATAATGAGCATGCAAGTAGCGAAAAATTCTTTTAACTTACAAAGTTGTAAAGTTGGCTGAGACTGAAAAGAGAGGCATTCCTGAGATTTTTCTAACAGGAAGAATTGAGGATTAGATGGTGGTGATTTATAATTTTTATATATCTCATCCAATTTAAGATTACATGAAATAATAAGAAAGTATAAGTGATCATACGCTTAAATCTCTATTTTTAATGGAGGTTGTGTTAGTACATTTTATGCTCTTAATAAACAAGATTTAGACAAAAACTTTTTTCATGAAGAAATAACTCAAGGATAATTTACAGTTTAAAGTGTCACAGAAAATAATGATCCTCATGAAAACCGACTTAGCGGAAACAGTACATAAATACTTAAGTTAAAAGATTTAGAAAAAATATTGCACAGTATTTAGAACATGTTATGAAGATAAATGGTGGAGTATGCTTGATTAATTTGTCCATTTTCAGCTTCCGTCTAATTTAGAAAATGTGATTCTATTCAAATACATTTAAACCTCTTTTTATTTTCTTCCAGCTGCAATCCCTCTTTGCAGAGTGACTTGCGTGAGTCGTCAGCTGCTCCTAGTTGTTCATGAGGCACTATAGGCTTCTTATAAAGACTCAGCAGGGAACATTTCATCAAATCATATCCAGTGGAATTCTCTACCAAATTCTAAGCAGCAGGAGTCAAGTTCTGCAAAAATTAGAAATATGCTCACGGGAAGAAAACTGTTTGGTTTGTGCATGCATAGACTTCTGCTTGGAATCAAACTGTTTTTACTAAAAGCTAAAGCCCTTTATCCTTGTTTTTATAATTCAACCTATTAGATAGTGGCAAGATGTACAGGCATGTTTTTGCACTTATTTGAAGAATGCAGATGTTTTATTTCATAAGGCAGCTAACAAACATTTGACTTAAGAAGCAAAATTATGAGCACGTAGATCGAGACACTTTGTAATTTAAGGGAAAACTATTTCTCTTTTTTCTCATTTGATACACATTTCCTCTGAACAGTTTCTCTGGGGTGATTATGGACAATCATCATTTTCCCTTCAGCAAACAGTAATCTAAGTGAACACAGTTTAAAGTATTAACAAGAAAATCAAATTAAAATTGAACAAAAACATTAGATTTTCACCTCCTTTTAGCTAAAACAGACTTAGTTCTGCAAGAAAATTATGTTTACATCAATCATAATCGCATATGCCTTTTTTGTTGTCCCTATATTTAAACCAGTGAATAAAACCTGTAACTATTTCTAATTTGAACAAAAATTTATAATTTTGTTAATTCAAGCTGAAAAAGTTGAACATATAACAGAAAAATATGCTCTCCACACTTTATTCAATTATCATTAAACATTATGGAATGATACATGACAAACTGCCTTCATTAGGATGACACAGGATTGTATATTTTAATTATTTTTTATTCTATCTTAAGAGCAAAGATGTAACTATGGGTTGACTATTCCAAGAAGGATTCCATGTGTCAATCATTCATTGTAAAAAAAAAAAAAAAAAAAAAAAAAAAAAAGTTTTCTATGTATATTATACGGTCTTTGTGAATTATAAGACAGCTTAGAATTTACCAGCAAAAAAAATAAATGAATAAAAACAAGGCTCTCCTTTTTTGGACTAAAGCAAAATGAAAGGAAGGGTTCAAAATTAGTACATTTTGTCTTAAAAAAGGAGGTTGTCTTTCCAATTTTGGGAAAGACACCTTTGGAATAATGTGTGAGCATGAGAAATTGTTAAGGAATCTTGCAGATTATAGGAACAATCTTCATGTCTCTGGCTCAGTTTGCGTGTTTTCTCAGCCAAAACAAGTTTTTGGGCTACTATATAAAACTTCAAACTCAACGGTAATTCTGACATTCTGAATTGAAAAAGTCTCCAGGATGGGAAGCGAAACATCTTCAAACTTGAAAACCAAGCCAGTGGGTTTTTTTAATTATTTTTTTTTATTATTATTTTTTTGAAAGGCTTTAAAAAAAATAAGGATGTAAAAAGAAAAACAATGTTTGGTATATTTTAACTTCACTTCTGTTTTATCACGTTTTTTAGATAATCAAAAATCTATGTGAGATCTCAGGCTACATATACTGGAAAGTTTATTAAGTGGAACATTTTGTTTATTTTATTAGCTTCTGTCTATGTTCAAATGAATTTAAGTTATTTGGAACTGAAAATGTAATTTATTCTAATGTTCAACCTGTAATCAATCACTTTGTGTGCATGTGGTACAAGGTTGTTTGTTTCAAATATTTTCGGAAATTGATTCTTTTATTATTTTTATTATTTGTTAATTGTCTGAAATAAATTTCATTTATTCATTTATTAATTCATCCATATGTACAAATCAGACTTTGCCTTCTAAATCAGTAGCCAGCTAGTGTTGTGGCATGCTTGAATAACTGATTCGATCAAACTGATATTTTAGGTGAATGAACTGAATGGATTCTGTTTATTGATTCACTGCTTTCAGTTCAGTTGAGCCTAAATGTACCATGCAAACCTGAGGTGGAACTTCTGCATTTCATGACCCACACAATGGCATCTGATACTCTAAGATCAAGTCAAGTCAAACCACATGAAATAAAGTGTGACCTGAATGATCTGGTGAGCATATCCCTTAAATTCAGTATACTCAAAATAACTGCTGTTTGTATTGTGGTGTTATTTTAACAGTGCTTACAAAATTATTTGATTATAAATTTAAGTGATTAAATATTGATATAAACTGTATGAAAAAGTAATTATCCAGTTGTATAAGTATATGCACCCATACCTCTATATTTCAGATTAAAAAAGGAGTCAGACTGTTTGAAATGACAGAAATGTCAGAATTCCACTTGACAGTATATTCCAAAACCCTTTTCCAGAGCCTCCGTTCAGATAAACGCAGGTTTTTTTGTTGTTGTCAAAAAACAATGATCTCTGCACTTTGGTTACTTCGTTCCAAACCTTAATTTTTTGCCTAGTAACGTTTTGTTTTGTTTTTATGGATGTACAGTTTGTCCAAAGAAAAATTGTCTCCTGGGCTTGGGTTCACCTCATAACTATAACAAACAGAACACTGACTGTATATGGCTCTTTTATAATAATTCAATTTCCTTTGACAGCAACTCCACATGACATATCATGCTGCAACCACCACCATGTTTTGCTGTGGTTATGAACACAGTGTTACTTTTTTGTGAAATGTACCTTTTGAGATATTTATCAGCCTTTTCAAGCAAGTTTTGGCAAACATATATGCATTCCTTGAAAGATCATACAGATTAAATATTTAATTATAGTCCAAACATTTGGAGACACCAGAAAATGATTGTCACATGTAGAACGAAATGAGTTTTTGCCAGAAGTCACCCATATTCCTCTAGTTTTTGTCAATCTGTTAGCAGCTTTCCTGGACAGTTGTCTATTCGGAGAAACATTTGGGTATTTTGATGTCAATTTGATCCTTTGTAACCTCACTGCAGAAAAGGCTTCTTTAACCAGAGGATTTATTAAGCAAATGTTAAGAAAATCCAAACAGCAGAACCCTATTTTAGATTCAGCAAATTCAGTCTAATCAAAATATGAGCATATAAATACAACTAAATGCTAAAATTTGGTCAATGGGTGTAGAAAATATAGTATTAGGCAAAGAGTGAACAGCTTTTTTTTTTCAATTTTTACTGAAAATCTAACTTTTGATTTCTTTTTCTGTTAAGTTTTACATAGGAAATGTTTCTGATTTTCTAAATGTTTTATTATATGCTATGTTTATTATGTTCTTTATAGATAAAAAAATACACCTACATATCAACTACTGTTTTGCAAATGTAATTAATTACTCTTCTGCTTCCAGTGCATTTGAAGCAACAAATTCATATGTTGAAAATGACCATGTTCCTTATGGGATTCCCTTATTTCTAAGACTTAAAGAATGAAACCAGATTCCCGGTCACAGAGGTTAGGATGTCGTCTCTTTCAACACCGAAGGAAGGCCGTGGATCAGATGTTTTGATGCTTAACTCCCCTTGCTGACAGGTGGCATTCCTGTAACAGGGGAACAGGTGTTTTTTTTGTTTTTTGTGGCTCCACTTAGATTAGCGAGCTAAAAAAACTAGAATTCAGACAAAACTCTGCTTCTAAACCCAGACTTTGCAGTTCAGATACTCCTTCTGATACTTTCTCCAGAGATTTTCTTTTCTCCCATGCTTCTTATATCATAGAGCCACCATTAACAGTCAGACTTGAACTGTTTATGACTGGTCAAGGGGGAGTGAGGGGGTCTTGAGTAACCATCTACTGTAAGTCAAAAATATATTCAAGGGGAAAAGAGTAGCTGATAGTTGCTGGATCCTTGAGGCGAAAACGTTGAGAGGTCTCCAGAGGATCCAGCTGATGGTGGGAAGCACAGAGGGAGCTGAACCATACCGTGTTTGGGGAGCCAGTAGGACTTTTGACATAATGTTAGTCAACAGTCAGCTGGTTGTGATTTTATTTGCGTGTGGCCTTTTCACGTCGCAGGTCACGTCTTCATTCTAGTGCCAAACAGTTTTGTAAACACTGTAAATCACATGCGGACAATGAAGGGAACTTGGCAAAAGCCCCAATAAGGCATTGCTGTTAAAAGATGTCACAATATTAACTGACTGGTGTTTTTATAATCCCAGGGCATTGCTAATCCCTTTAATGGATGACATAGCAGCTTAATTTTAGCCTGTACATGTTGAATACTGTTTTTCTTTAGAAAGACATTTCTTCAAATAATAATTCATATTGATGTAAATATCTTATCTCTTTGACAATAGGTGTCAAAGACATAAGATTATTACTATATTTGCATATAGGAAACATCAGAGTTGTAAACGTGATATGAATGTCCAATTCAAAAAACCCTAAGTCCTCTGAGTGGGTCTTCTGAGCCGTTTACCTCTTGAGTTGCCACAAGTCCTTAACATGTGCACAAAGACTTTGACTTTTTACCTCAGATGCCTTTCTTAAGGCAACTGGGAATCGAATCCGAAGCCTTATTTTAAAAAAGAAGACTTACCCTACTTTACCACCAGAAACAGGATTTTTCTTAATTTGAACTGAAGGAAAAATATATTTAATTTTCAGTTAAACAGATACAGAATTAATGCATCTTAGTGAATAATATATAATAAAAAACAACATAACATTCCATAGGAAAAGCTTACACCTCTGAAAAATAGTAGACATGTAGATTTTATCTGAAATTTCCATTTCTGAAAGGGTAATTGGTTTAAAATTCTCATTTGAAATTAGCGGCAACCTAACAATTCTAACATATAAAGAAGCAATAAGAAATCAAAGCACAAGCCAAGCAACTTCTTAAAAAAACAGAGTGACAGCAGAGCTGAACATCCAGCCATCTTTTCCCACTTATTCTATCAGGGTCGCGGTGGGACAGTCTATGGGTGTAAGGTGGGCTACATCCTGGACAGGTTGCCAGTCTGTCGAAGTGGAGCACAGAGAGATACAACCATGCACACACGCTCACACTTAAGGACATTTTAGAGAAGCCAGTTATCCTAACAGTCATGTTTTTAAACTGCGGGAGGAACCCAGACTACCCAGAGGGAACCCAGGCATGCACAGTTAGAACATGCAAACTCCGTGCAGAAAGACCCCGGGCCGAAAAGCAATGTTCATTGCTTCAAGGCAACAGGGCTAAAAGTTGTACCACCATGCAGCCAACAGCTGAACATATCAACTGAAACCTATATTACTTTTGCAATACACTTTTTGTGCTAAAGCAATTTGTGTCAGTCACATTGTATAATGTTTCAGTTTGGAGTTATTCTGCCATTCATTCACAACTGTCTTCGAATCTCACAACCTCCTTTATCCACTCGTCAGCTATTTCCATTACAGTTTTTCGGAGTTCCGGGTGGCAGATATTGATATGTATGTTTTATAGACAGAGGTCCAGTTCCTTTAAGAATTTATCCTGAAGTTAAACTAGAACGTTCAAACTCTCAACAATTGGATGCAGTAGTCCAAGCATCCCCTTTACCATTGGATGGGACACTCTATGACCATATGTTGAGGCTGCTGAGAGGGCTGGGTTTTGTACAGTGATCTTCCACTAAATTACAGCTGGTTACAAAAGAGAACAGCTTACCTAAATTAAATAAGCAAACAGAGGAAGATTTCCTCTGCATATGTTTTAATACCCTATTTACTACCCTTTTTTAGGGCTGCAAAATATAATACTTTTGATTTCATATAGTTGCTTTCCCAGACACCCTGAAATACCCAGGCTTTTCAGTCGGCTACATTGTAGGCCTGGTATGTCACATATGAATAGTAAAACTTTCCTTGAGCTGATTGAAATAGTTTTCACTTGTTTACTAAGGTTGCTGCCTTAATTTTTCTAGAAATAAACCGAAGGAACAGATATATTTGCAAACTGTTTGACTAACACTGAGCACTAGAGCATCCTTTTTATGTTTACAACTTTTGGCCATCAACAGGTCCAGAGAATTATGCATTTCCTCATATTGATTATATCTGTGCAACCTGCTGTATGCTGTTTGCTTATGCTAAAAGTCTTTTAAAAGCTAGGATCAAATGGGCGGGGAAATCAGTCAGGATCATCCATGTTTATACGACTCAGGAGGATTACCTCACTGTTGCTGGAATGGCCTTAGAGGAATGACTGACCATTATAGAACAGCGGGGCTAAACACTGTCCCGCTGTTTACATAAAAGGTAAGGCAGTCTGTGTGCCAGAGACAATTAGACCCTTATACAGGGTGTAATCCACAGGCGCGTGAGCTAATGAAATTTAGACATTGCTGGGCCCCTAAAACAATGAGGGATGGGATTACAGTATATGCATGCCAAGACAGAAAATGAATAAGTCTAAATTGTACTAATCCTCAGATGGATGCTTGAAGATGTCCCACATTAAAAAAGAAGACTGGAGGGTCATGTGGGGTTCATTTAAACCAATGTTTATAAAAGAAATATATCAGTGACATGAAAGTGTTTTTAGATCTTCAATGGAATTGATAAAAATGTTTTTTTTTTTATTTCATATGTATATACTCTGTAAACAGAGACACACATTTTTGCATTTACTGACTTTAATTCTGATAATTTTCCCATTTTAGGTCAGTCAGGATTCATCAAATTATTGTGAATCCACAGATTCTTCCATAATTAGAGAGAATTAAAAATATGTGTATTAAATGAATTTCTTTTTAAATGATTCTATGAAAAGGCAATTAAAGGTGCGTATAATAGTTAAATCGTTAGTCGTTTAATAGTTAACCGTTTCAGGAGAGCTAAGTGGGAAACAGCTGTTGATGTCTGAGATGAGTTGATAGAAAGGAAGCCGGGACCCAGATTTGCTTCTTCCAAAAAGTCCTAAAAGTTTCAACATAATAATTAAAAGAACTGTTGCCTATAAGTCTAAAACTTGGTGTAAAACCAAGTGCAGTGCAGGAATGGATCCTATTCTAAATTACATAATAAGCACAGACTGTTTATTCAATAAGGGGACATAACATATATCAGCATGAAGTCTTTAGACTATCGTGTACATATGTCAGATTTAGCCAAATGGGCTAATTTTCATCTGTGATCCCGGGGCAGGTTGAGAAAAGGACAAAAAAGCACATGACTACACGTATGAAACTAGATATTTCATTCCACAAAGATAGGTTAGTCAATATTAAAACAGATTGACAAATAAATAACATTCTGTATGCTTAAAGAACATCACATTCACAACAATTTTTGTCCCCCCAAAAAAGAAAGCTCCTGTTCACGAGACGTACAGAACTATAGTGGTAGAATGTTCCTCCGTTCTTATGGTGGTTTGTTTTAAAGCATGTGATGCTTGAACTGAAAAAGCAGACCGAATATTACATTACAGTTATCCTCTACCAGCTGCTTTTTCTATTTGACTTCAGCTGAAAGTCGGGGAGATGGAGCCAATCCAAGAAAGACTTCCTGGAAGAGTGTGATATCTGAAAATATAACCCTCTTATCCTCATTTAGAAATGTATATTTACTTAATTATCTACAGTGATTATATGACTTGCATTTCTTTTTTATCCATAGTTTTCATGGGCTGCATATGGAGTCTTTTTATTAGCTGTAATGTACAATAGTCCTACTTGTCTAATTGCAGGTTGCAGGGCAACCTTTTGAAATGAGAAAAAACTGTGGCACATACACATTATTTTAAAGTTTTAATCCTCAGATATTTTTTAATATGATTAAATTCTAGGTCAGATTTGGATGATTTTTAAATTTTTTTCTAGAGATTATATATTTTCAGGAGGTTGTGCATTGGGGTTGTATGTGGCCCAATTAATTGATTAATTAAAAAAAAAAAAAAATATGATCTGCCCTTCTTAAATCTTCAACACATCTTGAATTTTTAAGAGATCCAACCAAAACGGATGAGTCATCTTTATTTTACCCAAAATTTCAGCATTACAGCTGTCCCTTAGTTAATTTGCACACCCAAAAATCTCCTTACTATTCAGATTGCAACATAATGATAAGATGGATTGACTTGTTTTAAGACATTTCAATTCTGTGGTTCTATTCTTTAGTTATAGAAATAATATATTGTAAATATATACATCACATTTTCTTTTAACTACAGAAATGATTGCATTTGAAGACCTAAGGGAAAAACTGTGGAGAATGATTACATCAGAAATATGATCAGCCATTGCATCTAACATACTTTTGCATTTGAGGATATAAAAGAGCTGACTTGTATAATCTACCGAATTATAGGACTGTTATCAATAACCAGATTTAGTGTAGAATAATGTTAATCTTTCTAGATCAATACAATACTGATGTAAAAAGGAGAGCATGAAGGAATTGTTCAGATCCGCACACCTGGTCTGTAGCTTTGCAAGCTGAGCCTGATTGGACTAAAGTACCCAGATGAAGGCGTGTCTCATTTCTGACAGTATGTGTGTGTGGGTGGTCTAACATTCGTGTGTGTGCATGTAAGTGTGTGAGCAGACAGACAATCCAATTAGTTTGAGCCACAAAGGAGGCCATCATTATCTCTCAGTTGTGGCCTATCAAATCATCTATTTACCACAATAGAGGCTGACTGGCTTATTTCTGTGAGGAGAGAACAGTGGATTCCGTTTAGTACGTTATCATATCCAAGCATATAGACTTAAAAACATCAGAACAATATAGTAATTGAAACAATGGAGAGTAAAAAAAAAAGATTTATGATAACAAGCTGAAATTTTATTAAAAATATATTTTCTTTTCCTTTGTCCTTTAGATCGGTGTTTTTCAATTCTGGTTCTCAAGGCACCCTGCTCTGCATGTTTTGGATGTTTCTGAGGTTCAGCAAACCTGATTCAGATGATTGCAGTTTAGCAAAGCCTAATGATCTGCTATTCAATTGATAACAGGTGTGTGAAAGCTGGGAAACATCTAAAACATGCAGGGCAGGGTGCCTTGAGGACCAGGATTGAAAAACACTGCTTTAGATTTAAGGCAAGAATATCTATATGTTCAAATACACCACAAACAAAGACATATCGTTGGATTTTCTTTGGAGTTTGGCTACTTTTTGAATACATTTTTTTTTACTTTCTGGCTATGACAGGATAAGGCAGTGTCTGCGTAGGAGACATGCAGCTTAACATGAACATCCTCCCCCATCTTATAAATAAGACTGAACGATGTCATCTTTCTCAATCATCTTGTTGTAGGCAAATCCCTGTAGTCAGTCTGTGAAATTAACATCACTGTTTGGACAGTTTCCAATTGTTTAACTGAGGACAACCTGATAATATGCAATTTTCTAGCAGTAATAGATGCATGATGATCTGACTACAACTGAGTAGCTTACTGGTATGTCTTTGAGTCTTTGAGCCACCTGAATGATTTACTTAAATGTAAGAACTGGGAATGGGGTATAATTTAAAAGAAAATATTTGAAAGACTGTAAAGAGGTTGCACATTTCCTCATGTTAAATGATTTTTTTGTATGATCAGGATACTAACACACAGACAAGTAAATCAATTAATGACCAAATGTTTTCAGATTTGTGATTCAGACCTTAGCCTCTATGTTGAACAAAGCTCTGACTGTATTTCCAACATAATTTAGAGATTACTGTAGGTGCAAAAGTTTCATACCCATGGTAGATTTTTTTTTTAAATATATACAAAACACCTGATAGTTTAAATTTGATGCTGTATGATTGACACAAGCACAACTTACTTCTTAACTGTCGAAAGTAAAACGTTTCACAGCTAAAAATATGAAGTTCGGACTGTATTTGCCCCTTTTACTCTGATGCCCCTGAAAAATCTGCCAGCGATTTTAAACTCAGTTGTGAAACCTGTATCTCTTCTTCAAGGATTTAAACTTTTCTTTATAAATTAACGGTTGTGGGACCTTTTTCCTGCATTTTGGGTGATAAACCGACCCAGTCCCGTTGAAATATTTTGTATCCGTGCGTAAAATGCTGCGTCCTGGCGCAGAGGAGCCCCTTGTCGGTGGAGCTTCCCTCACGCCCCACTGCTGTGGGTCGGCGGTGCAGAGCAGGAGTGGCATCTCGGCAACAAAATCCTGCTGAAAGACCCTCCTTTAGAGCTCAGCCATGCATGGAGTTGTGAGATCACTGGCGTTATAAATATCCTCAGCAGCTATCCAGCAGATCCACCGCAGCCGAGGTAATGCGCACACGCCAGTGCGCGTAAACCTTTTGGGTTCTAGACCTCGGCACAGGAGCGGTAAACATGCAAAAGGGATTCTGCTGAGAGTCTCGGAATAATGAATGTAACTCTCTACCTTCTGACATTTGCTCACTGGATTTGCGCCGCAGCCGCAGCGGAACACGTTTCTTTGCTTCTTCAGGAGGGAATCAGCTCGGGACGCAGGACTTGCAGGCTCTACTGCAGGGTCGGCATCGGCTTCCACCTCCAGATTCATCCCGACGGCAAGGTGAACGGCAGCCATGAGCCAAACCAGCTAAGTAAGTATTTACCCACATGCATGAAGCAGCTTAATTTATAATTGATGCAAATCTGGACCAGACTGCTATTTATCCCTCCTAAGTTTCCCAATATGTTTTCAATAATATCACTCCTCCAAGTAAGAACATAAATAATTTCTACAGGAGAAGGGGGCAGCTCCTGGCTGGTGGTGTAAATATCTGAGCGCATGTCATCCGGCTGACCTGCCCCGTTTGTGTCCGTCCGGGATGTTGGCAGGTAGACTATTTGTGGAAGTAACAGGTGCAGATGAGGCACCGGGATGTGTGCGGTTGCAAATCAGCGAGACTGGCATCACAGCAACCAGGCACTACTGCACAGCAAAAATAAAGCCTCCAAATTTAAATTAAAGACGTTCTGGTTAACATTGGTCTAGCGGATAAAACTTTAAAGCTGAGCAAGAGGAGGCACCCGATTTAGAAAAAAAAAAAATAAAAATAACAACAACATGGCCTGCAAGAAGGAGGTGTGAGCCTTTAGAGAGGATGCATTGCATAAGATGTAAAGATCTATGAAATTAATAAGAACGTCTGCTATAGAAATCTAAAACGTGGACATTGTTGCTTTGCCTTTTTCTATGGCTACAGCAAAGAAAACGGAGGACATGCAATGTGCATGGTAAGCAAGATAATTTCATCTGTTTTGTATCTAAGGAAAGGTTATAAGAAATAGTACTTTATCATCCCCAAATAAAGAATAGTGCAAGCAATTCCATTTAGAATTTATCCACTAGCAAGTAGCTTATTAATTAACAGCCAACCTTTTGGTACTTCAACCCTAGTTTGTATTAGGGCCTCTGGATTTTTTAATAGAACATCAGCGAACCGTTAGCATCATGGAGACTAAGAAGCACGGTAGAAAGGTTTGGAAAAACCTCAAGAAGATTAGGTTAAAAACTTATTGATGTGATCATCTTACAGAGCTCTGCTCAATCCCTTATAAATAAGCATGATATATTGCCGTTATTATTATTATGGATAATATGGGTAATTTTTATGCATATTGGTATCGGTCCCACTAGTAAAACTGGGCCGATATTCACAACCGATATCTATTTCCATCAAGTTGCTGTTATTGTTTCAAGAGGAGGACGGCGTGGAATTGGTCATGGGGTATTTGTTTGGTCATGTGACTGTGATTATGAAACAGGTCACGTTTATGAGCATTTAATTGAATCAGATAATCAATTTCAGCCCTTGTGTCATTTTTTCATGGTGTTCAGGGGAAGGGAAACATATCATATATGATGCTGGTTAATAATGGCAATAATGACCATAATGGCAATATTAATATGGGATATCAATATCGCCCAGGTCTTTACATCGGTGCATCATTATTATCCACCTAAACTGAGAGATCACACAAGGAGAGCATAAATCTAAGAAACAGCCAAAAGGGAGGAGATGAAAGGTCCACACCTCTGGTTCTTTCTGTATTCCATAAATATGAATAATATGACAAACCAGGTCCAAAAAGAACCTAGTTCATAAATCAACAGGTACCACAAGTCTTACATGAGTCAAAACATTCTAATGGTCAGGTAAGAAAAAAAATGTTTGATTTAATGCTCTTTCTGCAAAATGTGAGAGATAAGCCATGCTTACCTTGAAACGTGTTTGGCAGCATTGTGGCGTATGGAAAGGGAAGCACTGCAACTGATAGGTAGAAGGCTGTAGCTAAATTTTGGCTAGCACTGACAGAAAACCTATAAGAGGCAACAGAAGGCTTGAGACTTGGGTTGATTGTGACTTTCTAGAAGTAAACAACCCTAAACATGCAGTCAGGTCTGCAATGGAACAGTTTAGATCAAAACGTCACCATGTGTTCTGAAAATTCAAAGCCCAGACTTTATTCTTATTAAGAATCTGTAGCAAAACTTGAAAATGAATGCTCTCCATCCACTTAGGTTGACCTTGAAGTATCTTTCAAACACTCATGTCCCATAATAAAGTCTTAGTCTAGATGTGCAAACACTGTAGAGGAAAACAATCTGCAACAGTGTCTTGAAAAGTACTGTCTATGAGTGTGAATAAAAAAAAAGCTCAACCTTTCTGATGTGTTCAAAACCATTTTGAAAATTATCTGTAATTTGTCCTTTACATGGCAATTTTGTGTTCATTTGTGTCAGTCTATTGCATAAAATAACTTTAAACCACTCAGAGAGGACGGAAAAAGTTTAACAGGTTTATTGAGGGAGTAATACAGGATTTGGATCTGGAACTCATTGAGCTGGTAACCCGGAACTGGAAGTGAGAAGGGAAGTTCAGTGGTGAGTTCAGGGAACGTGAGAATCTTGGAAGCACTTAGATTATGCAAGAATGGGACTCACGTTTTTGTTTTACAAAAAAGAAACAGTGCAGCTACAAACAAAAGCTCTGCTTCATTTTTCCCCCCACAGCGTTTTATCATCATTACACTGTCACAGGCACAGGGCAACGAAATTCACTGCCATTTGTGGTGCCCGGGGAGCAGCATGGGGTTAAGGGTCTTTGCTCAGGGAGCCATAGTGGCAGTCTGTGGGAGTGGGTTTCAAACTCACAACCTCAGGATTCCAAGCTCTATGCTCTAACAACTTGGCCACCACTCCCCACAATGACCCCCACGTAACCAGTACGCAGCATCTCAAACCAGAATAGATAGAGAATTTTAATAGGCTTATATTAGACATATAATGGGAACTAAGCTTAAAGAAAAGGAAAACGCATCAATAAAGGCTGTTGGATGGTTTACTGTATATGGCTGTTGGCTGAAACAGTAAGAGGGCCTTCAGAGAAAGATCTGTAAAGTTTGTTGAAGTTTTTTATTTCCTTCCTTATTTCTATAAAGAGGGGAGATAAGCTGCTCTCATCTGCACTGTCTGCTCCCAATTGTTTTATTTTCTGAGGCTCAAATAAGATCCCTATTTTACTAAATCCATTTTCTGTTCTTGTAAAGTTTATAAATTTTATTTCTTTTGAGGAGAGTGATAAAAAGTAGTATTATGTCTTTAAGCTAAAGTATTCTGTTTTCCAAAAGGTGAGTCTACCCACCTGTTTTGTATCCACTGTCTGACTCCAAACCTGACAGTTTTTTGTATTTTTTTCACGATTGACAGATTTTATTTTGCATTTTTCCGGATGTGTTTACTTTGTAATCGTGTCTCTCTTCCTGTCACACAGATACAATTGCCACTGAATTGCTGCCTAGCATAGTCCAAGTAAAATAGACCTGTCTATCTTAGTCAGAACTATGCAAGCCCCCTGCAGAATATCGTGTTGGGTGTGTTGTTGCAATGATTTTAAATAAGAGCATAACACCACAACCTTTTATGACACAATTTTCTGTCAGGTCGTAATAGAAATCGTATTCAGTGTGTTCAGGGTTTAACACAGCCCGTGGCTTTCATCAGGGTCATTACAAATCAGGCACAATTTAGATTTAAATGAAAAGTACTATACAAAAAAATGTAAATAAAATAAACCAATGATATAGTAACACATACTGACCAATTAGCATTAAAGGGAGATGGTACTTCCTGATTGGTTAAACCAATATTCAACAAGACTAAGACTGGAATCAACTCACTTTTAAAGTGGACAGATCTAGACCTTTGTTTTTGGTCTAAAACTGAAGGGAAAGTGTGTAAGACTTAACTCCATCTAGTGTCACACTAAATGAATAACTAATGATGCCTCACCCTCACACGTGTGAGATCTAATACGGAAGCCATTCAAGTCTTTCTAAATGGAGTGGACACATCAACCATCATCGCTCCAGCTAAAATAAAGAAGGAAACACATGGAAAACTTATCTGAAACAGGACTGAAAGATGCACACGCAGGTAGAATGAACTAGGTAGAATGATCTACCAAAGACAATACATTTTCAGAGTTCAAACCCATAAGGCCTACAAGTTTGTCCCCTATGCTTATCAATAATGTTGATACAATGTGGCAACAGCGATAAGAGCAATGAGCAACACCCTTACAAGTTTATACATTAATAATATAAATATCATATAATTTGATTTAAAAAGACTTAATTGATTAAAACATAAATTTAAACATAGGCTCAATTACAGATAGTCTTTAATAGATAGTGTAGTTCCTCATTCATACCTGTCGGAGCTGGACTCAGGATACAGTACCAAGAACACCTCTGTTTTTGCTAATAGAATCTATATTTCCCCCTCTCTGGCTAGGTTTAATAGCTTCAATACCTATAAAAATAGTAATAAGGGTAAACATTGATGATGAATATTGCTTTTTATTAAAATACCTTGTTACAGGACCAATTAGATCAATCCTCTTGATAAAACGTCAGTGATTTATATGTTTACAGGACAGGATATTTTTGATATGCATGTTTTATTGCTTGGGCTCTGTGTCACATATAAACTGTTTTTAGTTTTAAAAGATCCAATTACTTTGTGTTGTTATCCTTGCTACCTACTGGGTGACTAAATGATTTATATTTTTTTGTATTTTGATCACTTATGCAAGCCCTACATTTGAAATTCCTTATAGGTTATGGGTTAACAAGGTTGTTTCTGGGTGTTATGAGGAGCTCGGACTTCCTATCCCTGGTATTTATCCCCTGCCTATAATTTATAATTTGAAGTTCATTAAATTTGGATCACTTTGGACAATGTACCCATTTTCTTAAGATTATTTGTATGTAGAGAAGAATGTAACTGATTAGTTTTGTGTAAAGGAAGGTGGACAAACGCTATTCTCTTTTGGGTATTTGTATGTCAGGAGTTAAATCAAAGTGCACTTAAGTATGGAACCCCGAATGATTCATAATTAAATAAATAAAAAACTTTAGGAAATAAATACCATTTTGATAAATAACACACAAATATATAATATGGCCATGAAATAAAAAACAAGGTAATGTTATTATGAAATACATATAGCTATTCTTTAATATTTACTTCTTGTTATTTTTTTTAATCATAATTGAATATTTCATAATAATTATTTTCATAATATCATACTTTAAAAAAAAAAGTTTATTTCATTTTCAAATAAAAAAGTTTTTCCCAAAGTCATTTTTTATTTCATAATGCCATTTTCCACAATGGCCTTTTGTATCTCATAATGTCATTTTTCAGCAGAATGACTTCGTCTGTCAATCACAGCTAAGGGGTTGGACCTCCGCTGGGTCCTTTAAGATCGATTAGATCCGTGGCGTCTGGTTACCCGCGTTAGCATGAGCAGTTTGTAACGCTGATGCTGCATTGTTAGGTGAATGTCCAGGCACCACCTGGTCAGAAAAAGTAATTATTTCTTGGAAAATGAAATAAAAAGTAATTATTTAAAAAAGCATATTGTATAAATATTGATATTTTGATATTGTGAAAATAATTATCATGAAATATTCAATTAGGATAAATATAATAATAAGTAGATATTAAAGAATAAAAATATATATTTCATAATAACATTACCTTGTTTTTATTTCATGACCATATTATATATTTGTTTGTTATTTATCAAAATTGTAGTTATTTCATAATTTTTTATTTATCTGTTTAATTATGAATCTATTGGGCTTCCATACTTAAGGTGGTGACTGATCCCTTATAATGAAATGCAAGAAAATAATTATTTGGTGAAACTTTTTCAAGTACCCAACAAATAGGCAAGCAAAATTAGGGTCCATTTTAGATCAGTTTGCAGTCCAGAAATCTGAAGTTTTTACGTGTTGTTAAAAAATAAGTTATTCCTCTTCCAGCTTAATGAAAAGGAGATGGGAGGTAATTTTCTATATTCGGTGTCAAGAAAATGTTTCAGTGAAACATATTATTTCAGTGAAACATTTTCTTGGGCCTTGCTCATGATCAATGTTCGTGGTATCTGTGATTTAAGATTTTAAAACCAACACAAAGTTCCAACCGCCCCCCCCCCCCATGTTCATTTGTTAAAATCTGGGTCTCCTTCAACTAATTGTCATCATGAGTATAATCCTCTTTAATTTCCATCTTAAGGTATTTATTGGTAGAATAACATTTAGAGTCTTTTCTATTCTAATTGTCTTAAAATATTATATCTATATTTAATTGTATCAATTATAAACATCCTTTATCAATTAAAAACAACAGATTTCTTATGTTCAATTTCTGCCAATGCTTTTTGTCATGTATAAAATTATATGAAGTAAATCTTTTATGGTTAAAAAAGTTTTCAAATTCTTCAAGTCTACATTGTGTATCTATCAAATGATACCTGTTCCAAGAGGGGGAAACTTATTTTAAAAGTATTTTTAAACACATCCTTAAGTATTGCATCTTTCAAGTGTATGTGCTGGAAAAATTCCTTTTCTTTTCTTTTCTTTTCTATTCAGATCATCAATAATAGTGAAAAATTCAGTGGAGAAAAAAGAAAGGGAAGTCTGATGATGGTCTGCTGGAGTTCAGAGCATTTCTCCACATAAGCTGAAAAACCCTGGACTGTGTTAGTTGTAGAAAGGAAAGGTAAAGGGGAGGAGACCTGAAAGAGTATTTGAACTTTGGGAATTCTGGAATAACCTTCTTTGTGGTGAAGAGCAAACTAAAGAATTCTATGCAAAGTATATTTCCCAAAAATTAATTCTTCCATAATTTCACTTCATTTTTTTTTCTTGCATGGGGCAGCTTCTAAACGACTCAACATGACTCCTCTTTTTTTACTGTCTTCTGCAAGTAAAATACTGCATATAACTACTCACCAACAAATAAAATAATGAAAATAAGACTATGTGGTGATATCTGTACTTATGCATGTCATGAGTTTTTATGTTGCTTATGAGTTAAGTGTACGTATTTAGGAAGAAGATTGGCAGACTTTGTATTCCGGAAAAACATTCAGCTGAATATAATAAAAAATCTGAAGTGAAAGCAGTGGAAATAAACTGATGTTTCTGCCCTTCAATCATCCAGATTTGGTCTCTGTCTTTCCAGGTGTTCTGGAGCTGTTTGCAATTTCTCAGGGTGTCATTGGCATCAAAGGGGTTTACAGCAACAGATTCCTGGCCATGAACAAAAGAGGATGGCTTCACGCCACCGTAAGATCTTCACACAAAAACCACTAAACTGCTCTGATGTCACAAAACTGATGGGAATGTTGTGGTTGTATCAGAACCTCAGTCCTCTGGTTAAGATTATATAAAGTATTCACTAACACTTTACTAATAGGTTCTCATGACAAATATCATTTTTGTTGACCTCCTTAGGCAAGACAAGGCAAAGGCAAATTTATTTGTATAGCACAATTCAGTACAAAGACAATGCAAAGTGCGTTACATGATTAAAATATAGGAAAATAAAACAGAATCAAATAAAGTAGGAAAAAATAACAATAAGAAATGCAGAAACAAGAAAGAACATTAAAAACAGTTGGATTAAAGAAAATAAAAAAGTTGAACTAATTATGTTTCAGTTGAACTTTTTAACTAGAACAGCCGAAGGCAATCCTAAACTAATGTGTTTTTAGTCTTGATTTAAAGGAACTCAGGCTTTCCGCACTTTTACAGTTTTCTCAAGTAGAAATCTGTTCTGCTGCTAAATCATTCATTATGTTTATCTAGTTAGTGGCTTTTGCATAATGCAGCCCAGGATTCAGTTTTTCTTAAGTTAAAAACTATCAGCCAAAAACTATTGAAGCAGACATGAACAGATAGAAACACAGGAGGACCAAACAGCAGACCTATTTGTTGTCCACCTATATTTTTAAATCTTAAAATCCTGGCTTCTTCTTCTTTCTGAGCTGCAATCAGGCATCCTTTGCACTAATGACATGGCTATGTTCTCCATAGAATTACTTATATTTGTTTAATGAGTTTGTCCTGCTTTCCATCTGCAACAAAGGGCCCTTGAATCTGACGTAAGCATGCCATGGTGCTCTCACTCCACTGTAATCTTTAGCCACAGTTTCGGAGGTTCTTAAATCCCAATGAGTGCAGCTTGGCTGTGCTGATGTAAGTCAGTCAGCGGTCAGAAACACCACCAAGTCATCTGTGGGAGCTTTGGCAGGCGAACAGATAACAGAGACTCCCAGTTAGCTAGTGTTAATGGCAAGAATAAAATTAAATCCTGTCTGGGATGTCTGATAGTATACAGTGGAGCGAGCTACAAGGCGAAAATCAATATGCTGAGTAAACAATGAGCTGGAAGGCAGCAGACACAGAGTCGTGTAGTTTGCTGAGAGAGTTGATGCCCAGCACAGACCACTTCTGCCGCTTCAGATCCTGATACTGTTACATACATTCATGTCAGGGTGATGGGATGAGTTGTTATTCTTCAGCAAATTTTCACTTACAGTCATGGCCAAAAGTTTTGAGAATGATTCAAATGTTATTATTTACAAAGTCTACTGCTTCAGTTTTTATAATAGCAATTTGCATATACTCCAGAATGCTATAAAGAGTGATCAGCGTAACAGCAATTAATTGCAAAGTCAATATTTGCCTAGAAAATGAACTTTATCCCCCAAAACACATTTCAACATCATTGCAGCCCTGCCTTAAAAGGACCAGCTAACATAGTTTCAGTGATTGCTCCATTAACACAGGTTTGGGTGGTGATAAGGACAGGGCTGGAGATCAATCCTTCATGATTAAGTAAGAATGACACCACTGGACACTTTAAAAAGAGGCTGGTGCTTGGCATCATTGTTTCTCTTCTATGAACCATGGTTATCTCTAAAGAAACCCGTGCAGTCATCATTGTACTGCACAAAAATGGCCTAACAGGAAAGAGAATCGCAGCTAGAAAGATTGCACCTCAGTCAACAATCTATCGCATCATCAAGAACTTCAAGGAGAGAGGTTCCATTTTTGCCAAAAAGGCTCCAGGGCACCCAAGAAAGACCAGCAAGCGCCAGGACCGTCTCTTAAAAGTGTTTTAGCTGCGGGATCAGGCTACCAGCAGTGCGGAGCTTGCTTAGGAATGGCAGCAGGCAGGTGTGAGAGCATCTGCAAGCACTGTGAGGCGGAGACTCTTGGAGCAAGGCCTGGTCTCAAGGAGGGCAGCAAAGAAGCCACTTCTCTCCAGGAAAAATATCAGGGACAGACTAATATTCTGCAAAGGGTACAGGGAGTGGACTGCTGAGGACTGGGGTAAAGTCATTTTCTCTGATGAATCCCCTTTCCGATTGTTTGGGACATGTGGAAAACAGCTTGTTCGGAGAAGACGAGGTGAGCGCTACCACCAGTCTTGTCTCATGCCAACTGTAAAGCAACCTGAAAACATTCATGTGTGGGGTTGCTTCTCGGCCAAGGGAGTCGGCTCTCTCACAGTCTTACTTAAAAACACAGCCATGAATAAAGAATGGTACCAGAATGTCCTCCGAGAGCAACTTCTCCTAAATGTCCAAGAGCAGTTTGGTGATGAACAATGCCTTTTCCAGCATGATGGAGCACCTTGTCATAAAGCAAAGGTGATATCTAACTGGCTCAGGGAACAAAACATAGTGATGTTGGGTCCATGGCCTGGAAACTCCCCTGATCTTAATCCCATTGAAAACTTGTGGTCAATCATCAAGAGACTGGTGGACAAACTGCATATATTGACTTACTGCATGAACTCATTCTGTCATTGAAAGCTTTTGTTACTCATAATATGATTGCAGTTGCATTTCTGTATGTGATGACAACATCTGACATACACACATGAAAACCAGAGGTCAGCAGATCATGTGAAAATATAATATTTGGGTCATTCTGTACACTTTTAATATCAGATATCATCTCATGCTTGAGTGGAGGTCAAAGCATCAACCAGACAGGGACTCAATATATATTTACATTATAGTAATGAGAAAACCTACTAGCACTAGAACATTAAACCAATTTTCAAATCATACAAGGATAAACTGAAGACATTCAACTCAGTTTTTAGCTGTTGATTCAATTTATGAAAGAGGAAAACAGCTTCCCACGCCATCTTGGTGAGTAATTGCTTCCTAAACCTAATGATTGGTTGTTCCCCCCTTGATGCCAAAGAGTCTTTGAAGTGCCTGTGGAGGAAATCTAGTCACTCTTTCTTGGAGAATTGATTTAAATGATTGAATTTGTTTACATTGGTTTTTGTGCATGATGTTATGTCACAGCATTTCACTTTCATTTGGCCATTTGAAAAGGTTAAATTTTTTCTATTTGCTATTTGGAGAAGTGCAGTGGTGGATTCAATACCTTAACTGTGCTGTGCGGCTGACCTGTAAACAAACGCCCACTTTCTCTGATCAGTAAGGGGGTGATGTGAGGCAGTGCACAATGATTCTCTCTCAAAGTTAAGACGAAGAGGCTCTGTTAGCAGTTAATATGCACAGGGTAGCACCCTAATAAATCTATTATTTTTTTCTGCCTTCTTTTTTGGCCTCTAGAGCTTTCAGATTTTGTTCAGCCTTGAGAAGTGGTGTGGTTGACCTCGACATCATGACATAGGTAGAGTTTTTCTTCAGAGTTAAATGACAAAACTATGATTAATAACAAATCATTACTCTGTATTGCTAAAGGCATTTTTTTCCACAATATGTTTGCCTTCTGATGCTGCTTAAAACAGCATGTTATAGGACCTTTAAGGGCCAGTATTTTTCTTCTATGGAGTAGAATAAGGAATTCATGAAGTTATCCAGTCCCACGACAGAAAAGCAGCACCAGACTACTGGATACTACCACCGCCATGTTTTGTGTTGGTTTGGTGTTCTCTCTCCAAAAATGCTGTTGGAGTCCAAAAACCTTGGAAATGGAAGCAGAACACTTTTCAGAGCGACATATTGTGTAAAAACAGTATAATTCCAATGTGAATTTTAATTACATCCTTTTCTTTATCTATAGTTCATTGTGGACCAATTTCCTGCAATCTTAAATTTATGTTTTGTTTATTTTTTCGGAATTCCTTCAGATTGTGGAATCATGTTTTATTTCAGAGTCTTCCAGCTTATTTCATGATGTCAAATAAATGCCTCACCTGTCAGTCAGGTCAAGCATCAATCAACTGATAATAAAAGATTCCCCAAAATCTAGTCATTCCTCAGTCTAAATAGTTTGAGATATTTAGGCAGGTTATATTTTAATATTTTTATTTAATATATAAAGTTTGTGATATGGTTAAAAAAAAGGATAACAAATGGATAAAGAGAAGGAATTTGCTTTAGGATCAATGCCTTTTTCTAGAGTTAATTTTTTTTCACTTGATACTGTATGTTGCAAGTTGCAACTGAGTTTTATGCGTTGTACATGAATGGAACAGCTGGTAAAACTGTTTATAACTATTTAACAGTATAAATAGCCACTGCAGAACTCTTCCATAAGTGGTGCAGAAGCTTTGAGACAACCTTTTCTAACCTTAACAAGGGCATTGATAACTTGTTTTTGCTAAACCTTAATGATTTCAAGAAGCATTAATAAAAATAAATAACTTGTCTCCTGCAGCTTAAAGGGGATGGGTAATGTGTAAATTTCCAGATTTTAAAGGACCTTTGGCCTTACATTTTGTCATTTTACATTTTAATCCCATACTTTATTAGTCGTCTTCCATCCTCATCTCTTTATTTCTGCCTCCAACTATAACATGACAAATGTAAGATATGAGATGAGACCTAAAATTCCAAGACAAGATAGATGAAGCAGATAGAAGATCTGATTAGAGAATATTAAATGAGACAATTATTGATTAAATAAGAAATGAAAATAAAATGATGAGATGAGGCAAGGGAATATGAAATTAAACCAAAGTGAATAAAGTGACTTTTAGTAACTTACGACTATATGAAAACAAAAGAATAGACAGGCTTAGTTTAGATGAGTTGGTAGTAGAAAAAACTGGATAATCTGCTTTAGATGAAAGGAAAAAAGAAACAACTATGCAAGTTGAGTATAGATATGATAATAAATTCCGTAAAAGTAAAAAAAATAAAAAATAAAATATATCCACTGGACTTGGTTTCCAAGATTTGAAGACGTTTCGCTACCTCTAGAGAAAGCTTCCTGGAGAGGTAGCGAAACGTCTTCAAATCTTGGAAACCAAGTCCAGTGGATTATTTTTTTTTTTTAACTCTTACGGAATGACTATGACCTGGATGACTGAGAATCTTCATCAGCATATGTTAATAAAAGACATAACCAGACAAAGGTAGATTGGGGGTCAACGAATGTGTGTCTGTAGATGATATGAGGAACGGCAAAACCAAGAAATATGACATCAGTTTAAATTAGAAAAATAACAAAAAGCAAAACTAAAACTGAGAAAAAGATGGATTGAAAAGGAAATAAAATGAGCAGATATATAATTAGAACAGGCAGTGTGGTGGAGGAGCTGAGAACATACAAGGCAAAACAAGATTGGTAGAGATTTAAAAGTAAAGCGAGCTGGGATGTAACAGGAGCTAATGAGATAAGAAAAGACTATGACATCCTGCGGAAAATTTGTTTTTTTTATTAAGTAGGGTAACAATGACATACAACCTCTAAAAGTATATCAAATGCACATATTTATGGTTATATTTAAATAAATACACAGTCTTTACAAACTATATATGCCCAAACAAATTACTTTTTGTAACTAAATTAACCTTATAAACGTGTCATTTTTCATTTGGCTAAGGAATAACTGATCATCATAGATACGGGGAGTTTTCTAGCAATGCTGTTCTGGAAAAAACAATAAACTTCAATGCGAAACCCTAAAGATGATATATTAGAGTGTCACTCTAACTTTAAGTCAAGGTCGAGAAATCTATGTGAAATTAGAACATTTAAAAACAAAAAAGATCTCTTACCTCTACAAATATAACTTTAGGACCAAGGAAAATCTTTTAATATTTTAGAGGGATTAGCAGCTGCCTTATGATTATGCTTTATGATTTTACCCAAAAAAGATTCCAGAAATCCAACTGAAGCTATTAAACCCCATGAAGACCAGCAAAGGCCAGGGCTTCTTCTCCTCAAACAGTCCTGCGTGTGTGAGCTCGTTCATGCACGCTCCACTGGCTTTGTTTCCAAATGTCTAAATCCCTGACTGGTACCAGAGCTGGTATGCTGCTCGGTTTTAGCTTTGTGTTAAATCATTTCAATCCAGCCGTTTCGGCAACTCTTAAGCGCTGAGCAATTTTCTAATCATCTTTAAAAACAACAGCCCAAAGGAACTGTTGGTCACTTAGAATAACTCAAAGGGTTGTACTGTTCCACGACCAGCTGCACTGCGCTCTCTTGTGACTGGCATGTTTACCGAATGCTGTAATGGCATCATTTTCTGCTATACTGCGCTCTTCAGCAAAGCAGAACTGTTTGTTTTAATTCCAAATGCCATGATTACACAAAGAAGTCATACCACTCTAAGAAAAAGGAATCTGTGCATTTTAAAGGTTCCCATCAGAGATATTCTTAGGTACAGAGGGGAACACCTTATATGCTTATTGCTTGCAGTTTAATGCTGAATATAATTGGAACATGACAAGTTTCTACCAGTCTTACAGGTTCCTACTTACACAGCTAGTCATATGTAAAAAAAAAATAAAATACAGATATCATTGGCGGAAATTTTACATGGAAGTTAGAACCTCTAATTTCAGGTTGTACAGCTAAACATTGGGAGTTAAAAAAAAAACCCACATACTTCCAACTTTCCTTCTTTGAACATAAAAGGAAAGCTGAAAATACTGTAGAGGGAGAAATGGATTTATTAATTGCATAAAAAAGGAGAAATCTGTAAGAGGGAATACTTTTTACACAGCACTGTTCAAGGGCAATGATAAAGGGCTGTAATCATATAGCAGTGATATGACAATTACACAAAATTAGGGTGACTATATTTTCATTTGGGAAAACCAGGACACCTTGGAGCGGGAGGGGGTTGATTGAAAGAACAAATGTCTCATCATCGGGATTTGTTCCGTGATCAGAGGAAATGTTACTTGGCGCAGAACAGTGGTGAAAATTGGAAGTTCAGTTTAATATAATACAACCCTGTGAATAGTTCCGTCTGAAATGAATGAAAATAGTTGTTTTAATGGTTATAGAGTAAGATATGTGGCGGTAATGTTTGATTTATCTAAAGGTTTTTATCTGTTACTGTGTAAATGAGTTTGGCTGTAATTTAAGGACAGATTCTAATAGATCTGCAGAGTGGGAACTATAAATCTGATAGTTTAATTTTTTTATTTTTGTTTTGCACAATATGCTTAACTAAGTATTTTTTGTTGTTGAATATTAGAGATTTTGCAGATATAATTTGTAAATACATTGTTTAGATTTACTTATATCTTTCTACCCCTTTTATAGAATATATAGGAAAATCCCTTTATTGTCCCACAATGGGCACATTTACAGCAGCAGAAAGATTATTGAAAATGGTCACACAAATGATGACCTTAGAAAAATGTATAAGAATAACATAATAGGGAAGAGTTAAAATATAAAAAATAAACTACTGTAAAGTGTTTTAACAATATAAAACTGGAGAATTAATAACCAATATGCAGCTATGGACATTTTTACAGTAATGGATATTTGAAAATAGCAGCAACATCAGAGATGTGCAGAATGACAGCAGTAGGTTATTTAAATGACTAAAGTTTCTATCATTATATTTGATTTTATTTGTTCCTGCTACCGGTGGTTGGAATCTTTTGTTCACTTTAAATTTTTTTTAAAATAAATAAATAAACAAACAGTTTTGAAAACCTTAGTATTCATTCTTTTCCTGCTTTGTGTGTCAACTTTCACGGCTGCTAAGCAACAGAGCATACGGCGGTAAAACCCGCTGAAGGGTGGACCTGTTCGAATTTACAGCCAAAACTCTTCCGGCCTCCTTATTTTCAAGGACTTCGAAGGATCCAGTCTAGGTAGACCGCGTCCTTGGAGGATGCGTCCTAGGTTTTCGAACAGAGCCTCTGATTAAGAACAGGGCTGCCCGCACTGACGCGGTTCAGGGATTACGTCACACGGAGCGTCGTGCGCAGTGAAATTGGGACATTTCCTCACTTTCTAAAAAAAACCCGGGACGCCCGGGACAGGACGTGAAATACGGATATGTCCCGGGAAATACGGACGTTTGGTCACCCTACACAAAATCAAAAGTGTTAATGAAAAACTATTCATGTTTCGGGAAAACAAAATGCTACAGCTGATACAAACATTTTATATTTTAAATTAAATCATCATCTGATTGAAAACTTAAATGTCTCACTAAAAGCAATGATATTTCTACATTTTAAAAGTTGCTTTCTGAGACTGTGATGGGTCCTTCAACAATATGAGCTCAAAAACAAGACTGACCCATTCTATGCTTGCCATTCTATACTAGCTGGGTCCGAACTTGAATCTGATCACTTTCAGAGGGGTAGTGGAAACAGGGCAAATTTCTCATGGAGGAGCATGTGGAGACAGCAGATATCTGCTTACATTTTGCCATTAACTCTGCAGCTATCATAGACAGACCCAGCATGCAGCAACAGTGGGGAGGAAAAACTTCCTTTTAATTGGCAGAAACCTTTAGCAGAACCAGGATCAGTGCGAGTGTCCTTCTGTTATATTAGAAAGGGTAATGGTAAACTAGTTCCACATCTGGCTCTGTCCAGCAAAGAAACCTTTAAGCAGATGAGCTCTGAGTGGGTTTTCATGTTAAAAAAAGGATGACAGAGAGCACATACTGTTAGTCACAGTAAAAGCTGAGCCCATAGCTTTGTGTAGTTAGAGAGACAGGGCTAAGCACTGAGAAACAGACTCAATTATCATTTATAATCAAAGGTGTTTGTGGTAGCATTCCAGCTGATGGCTCCCTCCCTAAAGTTAGTGGTTGCTCTAATACATTCAATACTGCAGAATTTTAAAATAGTGATCCAATTAAGCTGAGTAATGAAAAGGAATCCCTATGTTCTCCAGCAGTATACAGTAAGCCTATAGCAGCACAACTATAGAGATTTATATATATATATATATATATATATATATATATATATATATATATATATATATATATATATATATATATATATATATATATATATATATATATATATATATATGTAGCCAACAAAGGGTAGCTGGAACAATTTATCTATTTTTCATCAAAATGGCTTTGCAAAATGGCTGCAGTGCGTTGTATTAGTGGGATGCTTTTAACTACATTTTGGGGATGAAAGAAAAAAATTATAGTAACCAAGTGAACTTGGGATATCAATGACAATCTTGGTTAAAATAGCACATTGTTTTTTTTTATGTATGTGTTTATGTATGTTTTTATGTATGTTTTTTATATTATATGAGACCAATTTAATGCCATCCAGATGAAGTGACTGACTGGTAAGCTTCTTTTTTGAACACTGGGATTGAGAGGCAATAACTCCTGTCTTGTCTTAATTCTAAAGCGGAACAATTACAAGTACAAAATCTTATGTCCTTATATGTTTGTAGTCTGTTTAATTGATAAGTTTCATCAGGATTTATGGACAAGTATAGCTGAGTATCATCAGCATATCAGCGAATATGAATCACATGCTGTCTGATAATTTTACCGTGAAGAGTAATATATATAGTAAAGAGAATTGGCCCTATCCTCGTGGTAAACCATAGGCAACTGTGGAGCTTGAGGAAGATTTATCGTTAACATGGACAAACTGAAATTAGGCTGACAAATAAGTTTTATACCAGTCTAGTGTTGATCCTTTAATTTCTGCAGCCCATTTGAGCCTTTCTAAAAGGAAAAGATTATCGACTGTATCGTTATCGACCTAACAGGAGGAGTAAAACCACAATTTAATTATCTAAGGCCATGAGAGTATCGTTACGATTTCTTTCACCATAACTTTTTCAATGGTATAATAAGCTGTAAAACTGGACTGCAACTCTTTAAAAAGTTTATTACAGTATAGGCGCTCAGACACTTGTTTAGCAACTATTTTCTCAAGAATATTTTGATAAGAAAGATTAGATGGCCAATATTTCATAACAGCAACCTTAAAAGCTTGGGCTTGTATCCCTATATTAGGGATATTTTTATCATACCTAAAATGGAGGTGGAAATCAGAGGGAAAACTTCCTGAAATTATTTGGTTGAAACTGGATATAACACACAAGTTTAAGGCTTAGACATAAATAATAATTTTTGCTTACTCAGAGAGCCTAACTAGATCAGAACTGTCCAAACACTTTTCAGGTTCTATAGATGCTTCCGATGCTGCCTCACTTTCCAAGGATGACTTAATCATACTTAGAGGGGTGTTAATGATCCTTGCTTTGATAGAATCAATCTTATTTATAAAAAAAACATAATCTTATTGCTTTAATTAATATCAAATAATTGAATTAGATGAAGCAACTTCACTTATTTAAAGAGGTTTAGCTTCACAACTTGCAACCTAAACAAATTAAGATGGTTGAACTGACATAAATCACTTCTTACTAATTAACACAATTAATTTAAGTCATCGCTGTATTCTTTTCTAGTTTGCACCAAGGAGGTGTTCAACATCAGATAAATGGGTTTTACAGGGCAACTTCATTTTGTATTGAAACCACCTAATACCCTTTATCTTCTCTTTCATAGAAATGGTTTTCTGATGACTGCAAGTTCAGAGAACGTTTCCAGGAGAACAGTTACAACACCTATGCCTCTGTTATCCACATGAACCAAAGGACTGGCCGAGAGTGGTACATTGCCCTCAATAAGAGGGGCAAAGCTAAAATGGGTTCCAGTCCACGGGTCAAATCCCAGCACGTCTCCACCCACTTCTTACCCAGGGCCACCCTGCATGACACAAGCCAAACAGGCTTCACTATAGCAGAAAGGACCAAAGAGAGGGGGAAAGCGGTGCCACCATCATCCCCCAAACCCCCACCTGTGAGGACAAAAGTTCCACAAGCAACAGTTCAGAGACACAGACAAATAAAATACTGGCCCAAGTACAGGTTTGGATAATGTTTTCAAAGGCTGGAAAAAAAATGGACAAATATTATTTCTGATGTTTAAATCATTCCAGAATTCTGTGAACCATGAAAAAAACTAAACAAAGGGCTGACAGGAACACTTGCTTAACTAACGCTTGTCACATCTGTTACTACCGTTCTATGAAAGCTACAATTCCACCAGAGAAAGAAAACATGTGAAATGTTTTTGTTGTTTTTTTAGGTCTAGAATGTTACAGTAAATTTTTTTTTTTTTTTTTGCTTTTCAGATATAAGGTTTGTTTCATAATTATTTTATATGAAAAAATGAGAAAAGGCAAGTTTACATTAAATAAACTTTGTTTGCAGTCAAAAAAAATGAGGGTGTGGTAAATCCTGAACAGGTTTAAATAAATCCTGTTTGATGCAAAACTTTCAATCAAACCAGAATCTTGAAGTATTAATTTACCCCTAACAGTCCCTGGATTTCAGTTCATATGGATC
The DNA here is from genome assembly GCA_030533445.1 of Cyprinodon diabolis. Lineage (NCBI taxonomy): Eukaryota > Metazoa > Chordata > Actinopteri > Cyprinodontiformes > Cyprinodontidae > Cyprinodon > Cyprinodon diabolis. Next base: position 13,626,197 of record CM060073.1, read on the forward strand.
TTAATAAATTGACCTAATATCACTGATTTCCACCAGCTAAGAAAAACATTTTTTTGTTATTGTATAATTATTAGTTATTGTTATTGTATAGTTTAGTTTAGTTATTGTATAAATGTTATTGTATAATTAAATAAATGAGAAATAAGTTACATTTTCAAATTCACTTATGTCCTTATGGTCGGAACAGCCCCTTGTTTCAGTAAAATAAGTTTAGCAAATCCTGCTTTGAATTGTCCAAGATTTTAAAAGCTGTCTTCAGTAAAATGTTTAGAGCAAATGAACAGCTGAGCATCTAACTTTGCAGGGATCTTCTGATACACAAAAACAATCCATGCCAGAACTATGAAGACACATTTGCAATTGTAAATTCTCATAAAGATGATGAACAACAGTTTTTTTTTTTTTTTGTAGTTTTTTATTTAATTTTATTTTACTGTGAATTCATTATGACTCTGCATTTTTGGGTTATCCAACAACTTTGGCCATAAGTAGTAAATTGAATTGAGTTTGTACTACTGTATTTTATGTTAGGTTTCTTGGGAAACTTATAGGTAATTTAGTCCAGGTTTAAAATATTTGTGAATATATCATATTAAGCATCTTTTGGAGTAAAAGGGAAAAAAGCCTCTGAATAACTTTTAATTCAAGCAAAAGTGATTCACACACAAGAAGGAAGGCAATTAGATTTATTGAAAAATCTGACAGTTGTTTTGGCCCCAGTGTAGACAAAAAGACAAGGAAATTTCAAATGCTGACAAGTTTTGCTGACCATTTTGAGATTAGGATTAGATATGTCTTCCCTCAGGATCCGGACTCTGGTGGTGGAGTGGAGGCCAGAGGAGAAATTAGCCAGAAGGAGCTTGAGATCATGATGGAGGAGATGGGGTGGAGATGGGTCAAAGTCCAGCTGAAGACCTGGAGAATCTGTGACTGTAGAGCTTTAAGCAGAACCAATCAGCATGGTTGGCTGAAGAGGAATGAGGACTTGAATGTGATTGGCTGGAGCAAAGGCACATAAAGGTGATTGAATGCGGGTGATGCTTGGATGAGTCTTCCATTTTGAATTTGCATCTAAACTTCATGTGACCAAAAAATTGAAACGTTTTTTTATGTAATTTTCATTACAATAAAATGTGTGTTCTGCATTAAACACCTCTATTAGGGAGCAAATCGCTCAACCTTGGGAACATCATGGTGTGAAGGGTCATGTTTGAGGATCCAGAGTGGCAGTCTGAGGTTTATATTGGTGGTCCTGCAATCTCTGCAGCAGCCAGACACAATTTCTGGGATTAATAAAGTATTTTAAAATGGGATTGAAAAGGACTATTCTATGAACACTTGGGCACCATCCCCCTGCTGCTCCTTCCATATTTTTAATCCAATCTGGGAAAGATTTGTAAAACTGTGGGTGGAAAAAAAAAACTAGAATGAAAAAAGCATCGAACATTTATTTTTGAAGATTCAACTAGTAACTTAAGTATACTGACAAAAAGAAAAGTAAAAAAATGTGTTGAAAAAAATTTCATGCTTAATACCCTTCCTATACAATAAGTGCTTCTGATTTCCTTTTTTCCTTTGCTTTTAAAGTTTATCAGATTAATTTGTAACTTTTAATAATTTTCAATTTATACATCAACATTTCCTGTCTTCCTGGAGCAAAAATATAATACAGTACATCAAAGCTTTGAGATCAGTTTTTTCAGTCACTTTTCAAAATTGGAAAGACATGAAATCAATGAAAGTAGAGCATTAAAGTGTTCCGAATGCAGAATAAATCATCTTCATTGTCATTATGAAACTAAAAGAAAATCTTATTGATGCTCCAGACTCACACAAAATAAAAAGAGAAAAATGCTCATTGTAAAATAACCATCCTTAGAGACACCCTTGATCAAATGAAACAGCCTCAAACGGAAATCATTGCATAGATTATAAAGCAATTTTAGAAAAATAAAATGGAGGAAAAACTCTTTTAGGATTTATAAAAACACCTGAAAAGAAATAAAATGTATTTAGATACATGCTATGCAGTGAATAAAGTGCAGCTTGTGTCAGAGCAGTCCATGAAATGGAATGGTGATCTATTTGATTGTCATCAGGGGTGTGTGCAACTACTGACCTCTCATAACTCTGAATTTTCATAATTAGCCCAATAACAATGAATTGTTCCACATACTTCCAGATCCATAGTGGACACCTATGAAGGATCAAACATATTTAAAAAGAGTACAGTTAATCAAAATTCAATTGATTTTTTTGACCAGCTGTCTCCCTGGAAAAAAAAAATCCCAGACATCATGACCTCAGGACATCCCCCGTATTTCGCCAGCAGAGGGATGAAAAGGCTGTTGATGGTTGGAGATGTCGATGTATCGGATGGCAAAGAGCTATAAACCAGCCATGAAGAAGCAGAGATCTTAAGAGAAGCAAATACAAACTCTTAATGATATTAAATATTTTGGAGAATTGATTCTCTGATATAGCACAGTGTATGTTACAGTAACAAGGTTATTTTGGCAATTTTTCACCTATTTGGCCATTCAGCACCTAAAAAGCATCATTGCACTTTGACTAAACTTTTCAATGATGTAACTCTGTTTATGTTTGTAAATGTTCTTATTTTGTCCTCTTGTATAAAATTACTTTATTTGGGGGTAGACAAACCTTGATAGGTTTAACAATTTTGAACTTGCTTCATAATTGGTATTAAAAAACAACAATTTCCAACTGTTTGTAAACACACGGACTCAGAAAACACCGGTTGTTTGATTCCCCCTTTTTCTGCACATCATTACTCTCTTTAGACAGATAAACGATGTCCCCCGGTGTCTCAGCTTGTCTCAGGGCAAACAGGGCAGCAAGGATTGTCCTGATAAAAGAGGAGCCCCTGTAACTCATAGATTGGCACGAGATATTAAAATGACTGCAGGCAGAATGCAGGCCTTTTTTGCAGGTTTACTTCCTCCCCCAGACATGAACGCTAAATCTATTGTCCTGCTGTCTCTTCTGTTGCCGTATTTTTGTCACCAAACAGGAGTTAGATTTGTATCCTTAAGCTCACATAAAAGTTAGACTGAATGAAAAAGTTCATAGGAATCAGACTGTCAATTAAATTAAATGGAGTCCAACTCTCTGTTGGTCTAAATAAAAAAATATTTCTATTGTTAGAAAATGAGAGGAAACTATTATTATTAGTAAAGGGTCTTAAATACACCCCTTATGTGCTTTGAGAGCAGTAAATCATTTAAGATAAGGAATTTCAGTTGTGTTTTACAAATTCAATCGAATAAAAAGAAAGTGATGCAAAAAACAAAAGCCTTCTGATGGATAAGTTTAGATGCATACATTTATTGTAAAACATGCCCTTATTTCACATTTGAATATTACCATTACTGAAAATGTTGAAACTGATGAAAACAAGTGAAAAAAAAAGCTTTCAGCAAATGACTGTTAACTGTTGGTGTTTTCCACATGCATTGTTAAAGGAAACTGTTTTTATAAGCATTTTACATAAACATCAGTATGGTGGAGAGTTTATAATATAAAACAGTACAAATATTTTGTGGATTTTCCTAACAGATGCTGTTCAGAAAACAGAAATAATTCTGCTTTACTGTAAGCGTATGAAGTATCAAGTATGTTTCATGAATGCATAATTGCTTTTCAGGTTTCAGTTCTGAAACATTAGAGGATATCATATCTCACTTTAATCCCAAAGTGATATTTAGAGAGAGTCTCTAGTACTTTAATGACAGAAATATATACTTGCTGACAGGTTAGAGAGAATAGCCCATATCCAAAACCTTTGGGACCATGAAAGCTTTGTGTTATTCTTTCTTTTTTTTTTTTTTTTTTTTTTTTTAAACCATTCCTGGGTCCATCTCATTCACAAAGGTTCTCACTTTGCTATCAGATGTCTGGTCTGGGGGGATTTCTCCTACCTTGGGACTAATGATTCAACATTTGAACCCATTAACATATTGATTTGTCTTTTAAGAAAAAAAATAAAATTTTATTGTGACAAAAGTAATGTATGAAGAGCCTAAAATCTAAATCTGAAAGTTCAATACCTTAGTGGAGGTTTATGAGTTCAAATAAAAACTAGAGATGCACGATATATTCGGCCCCCTATCGGTATCGGCCTGTATCGGCCTTAAAACTGAATATCGGACATCGGCCACCCCACCGATATTTAACCCGATATTTGATCAGCTTCTGAGTTTCTAAAGTCTAAAAAAAAATATATATATATATATATATATATATATATATATATATATATATATATATATATGTATATATATATATATATATATATATATATACTACTTCTTCTTTCTCAAAAACTTCTTTTTTACAGGCTTACAAACTTCTAAAGACGAGGGAAAAAATATTGATACATTAAAATATCACATTATTTTCATATGCTGATATATTGCCATTTAAAAACACCATATCAATCTCTTTTACTAATGAAATATTGCTATATGTCATCGTTATGCTACGAAATCCCCGGAAAATTCACGAAATTTTGACATATTTTTATATGTTGATATATTGACGCGACATCGATCTATTTTACTAACAAAATCTCACAAGAATTTGCAAAATATCACGAGAGTTTGTAACAGAACGATGAAATTTCACGAGATTTTGAAAGTAAAATAGATCAATACCGCGTTTTTTAAAAATCAATTTGATATCAGCATATGAAAATATATTTGAGTATATTATTTTTCAAATTTGTCAGAAATGGATAATAAAACTGCTATTTTCAATGACTACTTATTTTTGTCCAGCTTTAACATCGGTATTGATATCGGTTATCGGCTACATGAATTTTAAAATATCGGCATATCGGATATCGGCCAAAATCCCAATATCGTGCATCCCTAATAAAAACTTTTTGAGTGGTTAAAAATCTGTGTCTTTGTTTGTTTGTTTTTATTGCAGTTGTACATTGTATTCTAATCCTATAGTCTTGCCTCAAACACATATTAGTTCAAAATTATAAATGTATTTTCCATTCTAAGCCAGGACCCAAAGGGGAACACAATAGGTGCCTAAAATAACTTTTACAATAGGAGGATAAAGCGAACATGTTTGCTCCAAAGTCAAGATTCAGATCATTTATAATGCTGGGAAAAATTCTTCATTCACATTTATTCCTTCCAAGCAGCCTGACAGTTGTTTATCATTTTAATGTCGTGATCATTGGTGCAGAGATTCTCAAAGTATCACCAAGTTGTTTTTTTTTTTTACTTTTGGTGTTTTTTTTACTTATCTTAGCACCCCTTCTTCCCGCTGACATGTCGTCTGTACTTTAAGTAAGTAGCCAAAAATGTGAAAGTCATAGAAAGAAATCTACTGCTTCTTTAGGTTAAACATTAAAGACTGTCATGCAAGCTTTGTCTCATTTCTGAGGTCAACCAGTGTTTTCTTACCCAGAAATAAACCCATACTTAAATATTGAACACTGTGATGAAAAATAGATGTGATCTGTGCCGTTCTGTTTCTGAGCTTAAAGGTCTACCTGCTCTTTTTCATTCTATTTTGTAATGATTTTTGGAAATCTTTGTTAAGATTTGGGGACAGTCCTCTGAGATTTTGATAAAAGTCTAGGGATTTGGTTCCAGGGCTTATGTGCATATTAGCTCTGAATATATATATATATATATATATATATATATATATATATATATATATATATATATATATATATTATATTTATATATTATCTGGAGTCTAGATTAACCTAACCAATTTGACAAAAGACTTTTTTTACCCCCAAAAATATGTACTACCTTAATCGCTAAAATTACAAATTTTAAATCCTTCCTTTTTCAACAAGGAAGTCACTATTGATTTAATAACATCTGTAATATGATAATTTTCTCTGTGTAGATCAAGAAGAAGGGGTTAAATAATATTTTTTTCTTATTTTCATTAAGATTAAAAAATTCTGACAATGTATTCAATGTTATATTTAAAATGTTAGTTTACCAACAGGGGCTTTTGAACAGCCTCTCTGGCAACAAAGGAAATAGTGTTCTAGAAGTTGATATAAAGTTTTAATACAGGTTTTTAGTTGGTCCGTTTAATCTATGTACATTACTTTATAACATTCTTGGTGTTACAGTGAAGATAGAATAATAAAATGCTTTAATATTGACAATGCATGTAATCCACAAACAAAAAAAAAAAACTAACAAAAAACTAACAAATAGAACCCAATTTAGTATTGGGCTTAGGTTTATGGGACTAGTCTAGGAGGGACTGGGAATAGATTAGTCTGCAGTTATGAAGCTGAGAGAAATAAGCTACAATGCATTGTGTATTGTATAAACTTTGTATAAGAAACAATGTTAACTTCTTTAGCAATTTGAGGTATATCTTTTCTGTTGGATCAGGACCAGGCTTTGCACTAAATGTGCAAAAATAAATTTGGTCATCCATTCTTGGAAAAGTTTTGATAGAAAGTAACCACTACAGAGCAGAAATACAAAATCTGTAGTTTTTGGAGATGCTCTGATTCGGTGTAGCCAACAGAAGTCCTGGTCAAAGTTTCTAAAGCTGTATTCCTTCTAATTAATTAACATTAAAGATGAATAAATACTAAATTTATACTAATAAATAAAGAAAATACTTTATTAGATGTTTTTCTATTCAAAATAATTAAAATATGGCGAGTTAACTTAAGTATACTGATAATATACAAATTAAAATAGCAAAAATAATATTGTAGTTTTGGTAATTCTTGAATGTGTAAAAATTTGGACTAGCACTGTATAACTAGTACATTGGCAGGATATTGAAAAGTATATTGGTGGTATACTTTAAACATACTTAAATAAACCTACATGTGAACCACAAGTATACCTTGTAAACTTCTACTATATAGATTAATGTACTTGTGTAACACTTTAATGTATAATTTAGTAAACTTAAAATGATCTTAAAATACTATACTTAAACTATACTAAAAATGATCTTAAGTATAGTTTTGTAAACTTAAAAATGTCCCAATTTAGTTCGAAGAAGTATTACTTTAGTAATATTTCAAGTACACTAAAAGTACATAGTTCGGGTATACTTTGGCGCATCGATTCATGACGTGGTTCCGTAACACAGTTTCCATGGCAGCAATTCCAAACAAGGGCTCAAAGATGGAGCTCACCAAAGTTGGACATCTTTACCATTTCCTCGCCGACTTTAAAGACTATGAAGATTATTTGGACTCTAAAGTTACTCCAATGGATTTATTTTATTTAAAAGTAAGTTATTCAGAGTTAGTTATCCAGGTTGCAAAGCAAACTCTCGTCGTTTGAAAACTTTTGAACTGTTTGCAGACAAAGGGCTTTTCTCTAGCCTGTTCTTCTACCGGAACTTTCTTTTTATTCCCTAATTTATTAAAGATTCATCATTTTCTCTCTCGGCAACGTTTTTTTTTTTTTTCTTTTAAGTTGGTACTTAGTTAGTTAGTTAAGTAAGTATCACAGGAAAGTATTTGGATTCTTGATAAAAATGTTTGGATTTTAGATAAAACAATATATCCTCATATTACCGTGTTGTTATAATAAGCATCTATAATGATAAACCTAATTTACGTTCATGCATAACAGTATAAGTTGCAGGATATGCCTTTACACGCTCTAGAGGCTGGTGTAGTAACTACTCTTGCACACTAGATGGCGGTATATTACCTATTTTGAATTGCAAAACATTTAATGAATTTACCTTTTTTTCGTTGTACGCAAATTATTTTACACAACCTCATTTTGTATTAGTTCATGTGGCTTACTGTCTAATATGCTATAATGTTATAAAGTGTCCTATTTATTGTTCAGACAATCTTACATTTTCAGAAACAGTTCTAAGTAGAATTTGTTGCAATTTGTTATTTGGCAAAATTGAATGAGACTTTGAGCATCTCATAACCACAATAATGTTTTTGTTTGTTTTTTTACAGGGAATTGAAACGCACCACCTAGTTTATTTTCCTTACGGTCCCTATTGTGGTTTTCGTGCTATACATTATAAACCCTGCTAAACATGGCAAAGGGAGTTTATCTGCAAGTATATCAGATGTATTTAAAGAGTCAATATTAAAATAGTGGATCAGTATTCTTCATTACTTAAACAATTATTTATGTCATGCTGAATATAAACTTCTGGACCCTGCGGAGGGTTTACCCTTGGACAACGTGATGTCATCCTTTATTTATTCATTAGTATTGTGTAGAGTTGGATCGGAAGCAATCCCACACATGAACTACAACAGGATACTCCACTTAGAAACCCCACAAAACTCATGGATTTTTTTTTTCTCCCTGCAAATAATATCTAAATGTTTCGAACTGTCGGAAATATGCCTTAGATAAAATATTTTGTAGTTTTCTGCCATCTGTCACATGTAGAATAAAAATTGAGTCCTGTGTGCTTCAGAAAATGATGAAAGTGTATCTCTAACATCCTAATATGGTATACTATCTGGTACATTCTAAGATAAACCAAAGCGATAATGTATCGAAAAGATTAATACGAGGCCTGTTCCTCACAGTCTAGGATTTGATAAACATGAGCTATACCGTTTAAAGCTTGCTCCAGACTTTATCGTAACTGTGTTTCATGGTTGTGAACATGATGCCGATTCTTTTAAATTTACGTTTTCCTATACTCTAAATAATTTTAACCAAACCCACCTATTTAATTTCTGTCATAACATTCTCTGATATTTCCTCTTTGCTTTTTATTAAGATAAAAATGGCTTTCTATTCCAATTTTCATAACCAGCTGTTTCCAAAAGTATTCCAACGTTTTTATTGTCATTACACTGTCACAAGTACAGCACAACAAAATTCACTCTCGACATTTAACACATCCCCTTAGGGAGCAGTCGGCTGCCATTTGCAGCGCCTGGGGTTAAGGGTGTTGCTCAGAGGCCCAGAGTGGAAGTCCGTGAGAGTGGGTTTCGAATTCACAATGTCAGGATTCCAAGCCCTATGCCCTAACCATGCCACCATGGCACCACTCCCACGGTAGTGGTGCCACTCATCCTTTATATGAATGAATAAAGGATGAGATCACATGTTGTCCAACATTGACAGGTCCTCTGCTGTAAATGTTTTTTTGCACAGCTTTGCACTGGTTAAAATGCAGTTTTGTACCTCAAATGGAGTCTCCTGGACACTTTTGGATGTAATGAAGCCCGTTTTTTGCACCTTAACCCCTTATCAGCAACCCTGTTGTTATCCTCTGCCTAGATATTAATGCAACACTTCCCAATCTTCCTCCTCTTAGATGGAGGGCTTAAGTTGGACTTGCTAACTCCAGCTTAGTGTGAGAAATCAAGGTATGACTACTAACTGCTTGGCTGCAAACTCGTCCATCTAGTCAGAGCCTGACTTTAGTGGGCCCCATTTGTAGTCCTCATTTACCCTAGGTTCACCCATGTTTTCATTCTAGAATTCTTTGAGATTGTTCAACAACTTTCTGTATGACTGCCATCCCCAGAGCTAGAGCCATTCAGATCAGAAGCAGACATTTCTTTGGTTTGGCTAAAAGAAAAAAGTTTTGTATAGCTGTATTTAGCTTTCTCCTCTGGACTTCTGTAACCATCCATGGGGTATTGTGCAGGGGAAGGTGGAATGAAAGTTGCTGCCCCTTTGCATACAACTTTGGCACAACTGACTAAGAGGACACTCTCTAGCCAGAACCCAGAGATAGACTGTGAATATCCTTTGGTCAGACAGCAGCCTGATATCTCCCATAAGGAGTTGATTGTCACTGAGAGGAGGGAAATTTGGGTTTGCATCCTGAACTTCTTACCATTGATCTACAACAAATTAGAGACAGCACAAAAAACAAAGCTATGTTTTTTATTGTTGTTATAAAATATATATTCTTTGGCTAATAAAACTGTTAGCGGCAGTAATCTGCAGACAGCAGCCAATCCCCACAGTATTTAATAAGAACAATTCTGCTTGTATCCAGCAGATGGCACACTTGCAAATGATATATGAAGTTTCTTCAGGAGCCAGTTTGTTTGAACACCTGTGTCCACAAAGAGAAGAGACCAACTCATATCTGATCTGCTTCATTAAATCCAGTGCACTCCAGCATGTGTTGTGAAACAACTGTCAGCACAGGTTATCTAAGATGTGCAGAAAACAGATCTCTAAAAGTTCCGTTTATTATAAACCTGTTTGCTAACCTACATTACTGATGTCTTGAGATCTTGTCAAAGTAAACGATGTGTGTTCAGAGAACTATCAGGGTTAAAAGGGCATGTTACAAAGTCACAGAGTATTAATCCAGGTACTGTTCTGATGCTTTTAAATAGACTGATTCAATGAGCCTCAGAATAATTACACTGATTTTCAGGCCAACTCTTGGAAAGGCACATGTCTGAAACTCATTTCTGGTGTGCCACATCAAAGTTAAAGGAAAATAGAACTTTTCCTCTCGGATCCCAGCTGGGATTCTTAGTAAGTGGACATGTGGCAGATGCTTTGATCTGACAAGCCACTGAATTTGATGGCAAGATTAGCTTTTAAGATGATGACTTTATGACTTGGCTTCAGGGATGGTGGGTCTGCTAACAGTGATTAGAAAAATTTGGGCAGAAACACATGCTCCCTTGCACACACATGGAAACATGCGGACATTTAGAGGATGATTGAGTCCGAGAAAAGGCATCAAATCACAAAACCCATAAACTAAACCATGATGCATAGCAGGTTTTCCTTTTATAGTTTGGGTGTGGTGGTGAAAATAACTTGAATCCACACACACCAGCATGACAAACAAATTCTAAACATTGGCTAAATCCATGCCAAAATTTATGATTGGCAATGCCTGGTGACGTCCAGCCCCAACTATAGGCATTCTCGCCTCTCACTGCCCGACTCCTCACCTTTTCTTGTCTCTCGCAGAACAGGGAGTTGGCCCGCAGGCTGGTGGAGAACGGCCACAAGGGCATGATCCTGAGCAGGGAGGAATTTGAGGAGAGGAAAGCAGCTGCAGAGGCTGCAAAGACTGAACAGAGCAGTGATCTCTACAGCAGGAGCCGCCCAATGTGAGTTGGCTTCTCAGCAAGGCAATGTTTTATCTGTATGGCTTACAGGATGCACACAAAGTACTTGTAGAATTCATCAATATCACAATACTGCATAAGTTTTATTTGGCTTTTAACAATTCTGATTATGGTGCTCATGGACAAGTTCTCCAGAAGTTGTTGCAGAGATTAATTCTGGAACCTCTGGGTGTAATCTTTGCTGTTTGAAAATGTAGTTCTGCCTTTTCATGCAAATGTACAGACATAGAGACAGACCTTTTTCATTTTTTCCCCTAACAATCTATTTTAAGACAAGATGTCAAATGTTTTTTCATAAGAGTAAACTTCACTTTATCTTTATCATTATAACCCCCTTTCAGCGTATGTACAAGGTGTAGCACTTTATCTGCTCCACTCCACGTGTCAACAAGGTTTTTATTGAAGCAAATCTTCCCTGTTTAATTTCAGCAAGGAACTATTAGCATGAACAGGTCAAAACACATTCCTACAAAGCGGAGTTTCCAACAAACTGCCCCCCTGAGGAAAGTGATCACACAGACATTGTTCTGAGTCCCCACACAGTCTTGTGGTTGTTATATCTCCTTTGATGACAAGCCAGAACAGACAATTAAGGGCGCTCACCACCGTCCCACACACACATGGGGCTTTAGAGTATCCAAACATTTACCTGTGAGGTGCTGAATTTGATTGAACTCTCAGATGCTTATCCAAATGTGCAGATGTCTCAGATCTGCCCCCCTCCCCTGCTCCCAGAAACGTCTGCGAACATCAGTGACATTGGTGAAATGGGAGCCTCCACACCTGCAGTTACAGTGATATTAGGGCACAGAGCCTTTCATCTTGTCCCAACAGGATCTAGGGAAATGTGTTGCGGGAACATTTGGAAGTTGTATACACACAGCATTCTGCTCACTGTCCAAGATCTACATCCCTGCGTCTATTTTAAAAACCCAGATCTTGTTTTTGAGGTCCTGACACACTAGTTCAGTAAAGCATTTTTTTCCATCATTAAGATCATCATAAAGATTATGAAATTCAATATCACTGCACTGAAGTTTTAAATGTTTGGAGAAAGTCTCTGTGAAGTCGTTTTACATTTTCCAATGCTTGAAAATGAAACCTCTAGATTTTAAAGGCTTCCTATAATAAATCAAATCTGGTCAAACAGTTCTTACAGCATTGTCTTTCTCCCAGCTGTTGTCGAACTGAACAAACCTTGATGCTTTTCATCTTACAAATATAATATATACTAAAAACAAACACCCATTTCACCTTCCCTTATCTGACATGCTGCTCACATTTGAGATCACAAAGGAAGATGTAATTAGGGGTTTTCAGTATTAGAAAAACTAAAAAACTCCAGATGGTATTTCTCTACACGCCATCCTGACTAATCGGCTTCAGTCTTCACTTAAATCCTCGACAAATGTCTTCCTTCCAGCTTCAAGTGTTCCAAAATCATCCTAGTCATGCATGCAGACCTGTCGCCTTACATGTGTCTTCAAGAAATATTTTAAAAGTCTGGTATTGAAGCATTTAGTGACATCATAACCCCGAACAGGAAGCCTTACAGTTTACTTCCCGACAAACAATTTGACAGATGATAATCTAACCTCAGGACTACATTTAGTCCTGCATCCTCGAATGTAGCGAGCACTCTCCAGACCATGGGTTAAAATACAGTGGTACCTGTTTAAGCTAATAATCACACAGTATTATTGTATATAAAAGCCCTAAACACTACTGAAAATAAGCACAAGAAATAAAGGCAAATAAAAAGAGGTTTTAAGAGTCCAATCCAGAGTCTCTGAGGTATTTTCAAGTTTTAAAGCTTAACGCATTCAAAGTGTCATTTAAAATAGCAGTAGATAAATGTTAATAACTCTGAAGCAGAGATGTTAAATGTGAATAAAGTAGTGAAATTTTACCCAGTTTAGAGTGAAAAATGACTGAGAGATGCATCAAAATATAGTGATGCTGGTTAGAATGGTTCCGGGATGGGCAAACTAGAAATAAAGAGTTAGGGGACTCACAACATGGCTGCTACTTTAGGACTGGCAATGAGGTAGCTTGGAGTTAACAATGCTAGCCAGTTCAACTGTAGTTGCCTAAAGGCTAATTTATGCTTCTGAAGCATAGCCGCTGCAACCATCAAATCTGCGCGACCACGCCCCCTCGCAGAGGTTCTGCAACCGTTGTCGCGCACCTAAAAAAAATGCTGACTACGCGTCAGATGGTCGCAAAAATCAAAGCTCCAAACAAACTGGGCTCGGCTGTTCTGTGGGTTGGCCAGAAGAATGGTGGTTTCTCATCTGCTTCAGCAGGTGGGTTTAGAAAAAAACTGCGTTCAAGCTGGTTTGATACACATGAAAAACAAGACACTGCTTCCAGCTCCACTGAATTGCACTGAATTGCAGATTGCAGTGTGATTCGGCCAGCGGACACAGACTCCTCTGGATAGGTTTTAGTGGCTACAATGTAAACTTCAGCTGAAAACCGGTTTGTGTCTCCCCTTTCAAGGCTTGTGAGCTTCAGGGCAGAGATCCTTTGGATGGAGTCAGCAACTTAAGTAAACTCTATGCAGGGATGTCGTGTCAGGGGGCGTCGCTCTTGCTTACATTATTGACATTTGATCCCCAACACAAACAAATTCAAATTTTTGCTGTATAAGGAAGATGGCAGAGAGCATGTATGACATTGTGAGGATAAATATGTCAACATTGTTTGGGTATCACCTGTTGTTTAGAGGTTTATCATATGGGCAGGTGTATGTCATCGACAATGAACCCAGGTGCATTTTATCAATGAATTTCTTAAATCTAGAGAGATTAGATCCTGAGATCCATAACTCACAAAATTTTCCTTTGTGTTTAACCAATACTTAAGGAGGAGTGGTTGACTGTGCTGTGACCACAGAGCTGAGGGTCCCACTTAGGGACCCAGAGTGGAAGTCTTTAGGACTTTAAACAAGGGTACTTGCAGCCTTCCCTGCTTTCTGCTGTAACCACTAGGCTACTACTCCCTGCAAAACCTTGAAATTAAATGGCGAAAATTCAAGAGCAATCTTAATATAAGTTGAAGACTATAATGGTAGATCAGAAGCTGTTATTTTTGAATGATGCAACCAATTTTTTTTTCCAAAATATTTTTATTACATTTTAACACACAGTGAAGGATAGTAAAGCACAGTATATATAAACAAATCCAAACATACTCCAAATTAAGATTACAACAATATAACAGAAAGAACAAAACTATAAATAATAAGAAAAAAGTAAATAAAATGCTTATCAGTTGGTATCAGTATTGCTTACACTGGACATCCCATTACCTCCACCCTCTTCCAGAAAGGATAAGAATGGATACCATATCTCCTCGAATTTTTTATATTCACCATACCTTTCAATATATAAGTATTTTTTTCCAGGACCATGTTAGTTGCCATTTCTTTCAGCCAGTCATTTACATGTGGTGCTTGGACGTTTTTCCAAAACAAAGCTATGAGAAGCTTAGCTTGTAGCAAAAACATATATTCCTTTCCTCTCAAAGGCATTTCAGGACAGTATAAGTGCACGACAAATATTTTTGCTGATAGTGGTAGATTAACACTTATCATTTTATTGATCTTTTTTTCTTTCTTTCTTTGTCATCAGAAAATATAAATTGGGGACTGCGGCAAATCCACCTAAAACATACATAAAACGAACTTTTATTGCTTTCCCATTAAGGGATATTTAATCCTACAGAGACTTTGACAGAAAATATGTGTAGATTTTTCCTCTCCTTGTAGTTTTCTGATTGGACCTCTGCTGAACTGACTCCATCGCTTCCTGTTATGGTTGCACTTTAAAAACCTTGGCCCCCTGAATACAAAGTCACCCCTGCAATATGGCTAAAGCTAATTAGGACAATGCTTTGCTAGATCAGAATACCATCATGTCCTCACAAAAACAGTTTCATATCTGAAAAAAATAAATGAAACAAAACTCATTTCTTTATACTAGAGGGAAAATGTGCACTGAGTGCAGTGTTTCTGCCTGTAGCAGCAACCCTCTCTGCAGACATTTGCACCTGCATATATATTGTCTTCTTTTCCCTGGGTAGCAAACTGTTTTCAGAATGCAATTCCCTTCCCTGTGGGCTATAAACTATCCCTCCCAAGGCACATCTTTTTTCACTGCTCTGTCACTGCTAACCCCCACCCCACCCCTTTCAGCTTCCCTTTGCTTTCTCTGAGACCTTTAGTGCCTGCAGGTGTATAAATAAAGCTGTTTTCAATTAAGAGCTAACCTCGCCTATAGCGTGCATCTGATCAGTGAATGCTCCTGCACCTGTGGTAATAAAATACCTCGAGAACAGGAGATGGTGCAATGAATGCTAATCACATGTTGCCCTGATGTTGCCCTGTCTCATTTTTAACAACAACATGCTCCCCTTGACAGCTTGGCTGTGAAAGGGAGGCAAAGAGAGGAGCAAAGGGGAGGGGGGGCTGCTACGAGGATACCACAAACAGGAATTGACAAAAGAGTCAGCGATCTCATCAAACATAAGTGAAATATGATACATGATTGAAAAAGGAAACTTAGATGAATGGGATGCTTAGTCAGTTGTGTGGTTGTTTGGGTAGGGAGTTCTCGGATTGGGGGGGTTGTGTAAAACGTAAAACATCTAGATCCAGTGCTTTTATTATCAGCCAAGGCAGCTGGCCTAAACAAAGCCAATTGGACGTAGGAAGGATTTTAAGAGGTCTTTATAACTGCGGCTGGGTTATTGTAAAGTAATTTACATGTGGAATGGAGGTTTCCATTATTGCATTGTTATGAAGTACAACATTCTGCTACACATCTTTGGACTGGCGCACATAAAGATGAGAGCATTTCTCCCTTTACATCTAATGATCAGATTCTCCTTAGTGTGTCTAAACAAAATAATTTTTTGAGGCTGTCACAGCCCCTGAGGTTTGATATGAACAACCTCTGCACAGAAGAAGCTGTTCTTCATCTCAGTTAACTTCAGTTATATTCATTTGTTTTGGTTCTGCTTTGTAACTTTTTTATGTTTTTTTTTGTCGTTGCATTTTTCGAGTATCAGTCGAGCACTATTAGAGATTGACTGATACAGATTTTTTTTTAAGGGTAATGCTAATACTAATTATATTAACATCAGTTTCACCAGTCGCGTTTTGCATCGCCGATATATTTGGGCTGATTCCTTAGGTCAAAATTGCTTTCTTTTTCTCCATTTACATGAAAAAAGATACAATGATTTGAAAAGAAAAATCACAGAGGTCTTCATTTAAACAAAAACAAACATTTATTAACAAATCAATTTAGGAATATTAAAAATGGATAGCAAATGGAGGGAAGGCAATACATGCATCTTAGGTGGTCTCAATGCATGGCTGCTGAATGTACAAATGAATCAGGAAATGCATGCATGTATCACCTTATGTCCATACAAAAATGCTAATATCAGCGAAAAAACATATAATCCGGCTGATGCATCAGTTTATCGGTCTTTGGTATTGTGTGGTAATATATGTAATATATGAGCAAAGCTGGGTATGCCTGGGCTGTAAAGGACTTCTTTCTGTAGAATGATGGACTTTATTAGTTTGAAAAACAGTGTTTTAAACCTTCACAGATTTATTAGGAGGAACAGATAGTTATATAAGATCCCTCCTAATAACTTATTTTACTTTGGAGCAACAAACTACCTAAAAATATGTTGTGAATGAAGTTCTCACACTGATGATGCTCAATTAATTTTGCACTTGAAATGTTGCATTCCACTATTGCTGTACTCTTCCTTCTGAAACCTATAGCATTAGATTTCTCAGAAGACTTAAGCATTGTTAACAGTATGTTAGAAAAACAAAAACATTTTTTTAATATATATATTTAGAGTTTGTAAGTCTTGTATTTCATTTTAACCAAGAATGAGAGAACCGGAAAAGCAATGCTGAACAGAGTAGAGGCCTCTGTTTCCTCTGTTCTCTGGCTTGGACCCAGAAGGCCATGTCAGCATATGAACCGACCTTGCATGCTCACGTCGCTCCTGTGAGGCTTTCATGAGACTCCCTGCGATCTCCCCTCAGTTCCAACAGTCATGTTCATTGTCCATTGTGCTGTTACGTTTTTACAGTCTGCCTCAAGAATTCTATGCCTCCCAGCTCTCTATATTAAAGGCGAGCTATCACTTGCAGTGCCAAGGAAAACCAATGCCACAAGCACACACAATGAATGCACTTCTTGCTGGATTCAACCTCCAGATGCGAAGCAAAAATAAGATTGTGGATGTGACTGACATGAGAAACCTCACGAAGCTGATCCCAGGCTTGATTTTTTGTGAGCCAAAACCCCCACAATTCTCAATGGCTGCTACACTGGCGAGGGCCCTTGGGCAACAAGCTTCTACAGTCTCTATTACATGTGCTGTCAGGCCAATTGCTTTCCTTGCACTTTGTGATTTTGGACGGGTGTGTAAATTTGGATCTTTCCCCCTGCAAGGGCTGCTCAAAAATACACATCCTGCCAGGCTTCAGCTCACGACCACATCCTTCCATGCAGCTCACGCGTAGAAATACGGCTCAGTTTATAAGTGGGTGCAAACAGATAATAAATAACAAATTGGATGTTTCCACATTTTAGACGCACTTCGTCCGAATGACTTGTTTAAGGAACAATCTGTCATTACATTTAGGTTACATGCAGGATGCCAAAATTATAACAGGACTGTTTTTGACTTGGTAATACTGAATCATTGCTTACTCACTGTTCCTGGGGCTTTCAAACAAATTGGAGGGGAAATATCTTGCTTCATGTGGCCCTGTGTATATTTCACATTTGGTTATGCTTTCTGTGAAAAATTCCATTTGTCAATAATGTGGATTCGACCTGCATGTGCTACATTTTCAAAATTTTGTGTCCGGTTTTCTTTGTTTAATTAATTTCTGTACAGATCCTTGCAAAAGTCACCAAAAGTTGGTTTACCATTGGAATTTAATGTGATAAACAAATAGAGTATATGTGTAAATAAGAAATGAAAATTCATTAAAAAAAATCTAATAAAGAACAGAGTAAAGGTATTTAAACACTTTAACAACTTTGTGTTCATCGTTCTTTTATAAAACAACATTGCCAGGTATTCAATAACTAGATATGCTTATGAAGATGTCGGGTTGCGTGGAGTTTTTCAGGACCCAAATGCAGAGATGAGGCAGGCAGGGATGAGTTCTTGTAGGTTTAATGCCCAAAAAGAGGCAACTGAGGCAAAAATCCAAAATAACAAATACAGAAAACCCAAATTTAGAAGATATCCAGGAAAACACACATGAGGAGCCAGGAAATGACGAGGACCCAGCAAACAGTGACTGAACATGGTGTGTATAAAGGTGAGACTGAACAAAGACTAGGCTCATCTGCCGATTGGGAGCTGGTGTGGACATACTGTAGGACTCAAGAAGGGACCTAGGGGAAAGGACACTGACACAAAACACAGAAAGACATCAATCAAAGTATAACTGAAATCACAAAAAGAAAACTTAAACAGAACCAAAAAGTGCAGTTACGACAGAAGATATATTCCGTTAACTAAACATCAGTATTTAATTTTCTAAAAACATTTTACTTTTACTCACTACATTTGAATACAAATATCTGTGCTTTCTTGTCCTTACTTTGTCTCAGCTGGCTTGTTCCTACAACTGTATATATATAGACAATATAATATAATATTGGCACATCTGGTATTGTCAAATGGAAAGGTTAGTGTCTGTAAATATAGATATTAGATGTTTTTTTAGATTGGTAAGTGGTTTTTAAATTTGCAAATCTAGCACATTGTTGGGATCCTTAGGCTTGCCCACCAGATGGCGCCGAGGATCCTCTTCTGTTTTATGTTGTTTTCTGTTAGGACTGGGGTTACTGTTGGGATCTGGAGAGTTACCATCTGTCTCCAGCAGAGAGCGCTGTGGGTCTCCTGGGCTGGAGCCTCCAGCACACCTGAAGCTCATCAGCCCATCACGAGACCTTCCTTCATAAGCAGCAGTCAGACCTTCCTTCGACGCCGCAGTGTTGACCAAGTTTGGTTAGCAAACCCTAGCCTCTGTTTATCTAGTGGATTTCAGTAGACTCTTGAGAGAAACTGAATTCTAACCTGCCTCTATCTTCTCTACTCACAGAAAGCCTGACCAAGGTCTGAAGCTCTGGATGAGCTTTACCTGTAAACCTGCCTGCCTGCCCAAGGAAGCCAAACCAGAAGGTCTCAGTCTGGATTCCTCCTTCAGCTCTCAGGGAAGAGCTGGGAAGCTAAACCTGAAGATCTCAGTCTGGATTCCTCCTTCTGCTCTCAGGAGAGAGCTAGGAAGCTAACCTGAAGATCTCAGTCTGGATTCCTCCCTCAGCTCTCAGGGAAGAGCTAGGAACAAAACCCACGGCTAAGACTCACTAGCCAGAAGCTAGACACTGCTGCTGCTGAGCTCTCTGCAACTCCCACAATCTCTGGACCCAACCGGTTCCCCATTCCAAGGATCTGTCTGAACCTCTTCAAGGTACTTTCATAATTCACTCTCTCGTCAAACCATCTAACTGCCTGGCTAACTAAACTCTCATCTCTCCAGAATTAAGTGAAACCAGTCCCGGACCTGCACCAGAACCAGTCCTGAGTTACTCTGTACATTTCCTTAAAAAACATTGTTAACTTTTACTCTGTCTCCTGTTGTTGTTCTGCATATGTGTTTAGCTCATTAAACCGATCATGACACACATAAATTTGCTTTAGGCTAAACTATTGTGATCCAGCCCCTGTGTTGCCTTAACCATCAAAATACACAAATTGTAATTATGAAAATACATGTACTAAATGGAAACACTGCAATAAAATAAAACTTACGTTTGTCCCTAAAATGTTGTTAAGCTTGAATGAGGTGGGGGGTTTTTTTGTGGTCTTATTGAAATTCTTATATTTTGCAAAACTGCAACGAAAACACATTTTTAGCAGCATATGAGTCACACCATCTGTGACTGGACCTTACCTTGTAAAATTATAAATAGGAAGACCGGAAGTAGATGGAGGATGATGGCGTGCACCACAGCTTGGCATGTAGGCAGATATGGAGCCAAGCTGGTAGATGTCAAGGTGACAAAGCAAATGGTATGATTAAGGCATATTTGGCGTATTCAGCTGGCCAGGGTTAGCTATAGAGGCAACCTGAAGAGTATCAAATGAGGCTATTGCTGGACAGCAGTAGTACACTGGCCCATCGAAGTAGCCCACTAGGTAGAGAGAGCTAGGAGAGGCTATGGCTGACAGGAGTTGCCTCTAGAGCAGGGGTAACCAGTTAAAATTCAGTGGGGTCAGAATAAAGAAAATCATCAACCAGTAAGCAGTGGAGACATTTTTGATTATAATCTTTTACTTTACAGCAGTAGGTTGAGCCAAACATACTCAAAATGTGCAGGGTAATCTTGAGCATGCCATTTAACTTTTCTGTCACCAGTTCACCCCGCTCTTCCAACAGTCCACACTTTCTCTGCTTTCTTTTTCTCATCGCATTATCCTTCTTTCCCATCGCGCAGCTTGCCACAGGTTTGCTTGCTGTGTCTAAAAGCATTTCGCAACAGTGACGCAGACTGACACAGCTCTATGGCTAATTAGCCTGGTGCCGGACGCTCCGGAAGGATTTACCATGTTAACAAGAGAAGCGGCGCAAGGGAAGTTAGACACTTTTGTCGGACAATATGCGGTAATTTGAAAATGTTTTAAATCAGATTGGGTCCGGATTAGCCAGCAGTTGGGTCTGGATCTGGACTGAGGTCTGCTAATACGTGACCTCTGCTCTAGAGGCTAACTGCAGGAGATGGAAGGAGTACAGTGGAGGATTAGCAAAGCCTGCTGACCAGACAGAGCGGGAGAGAAGAGAAGGTATCGGCTGCTCATTGTCTGCACTGGAGGTAGGACGAAGAAACAGTCCTTCTAGTAAAAAATGTGCATTCGATGGGAACATACTGTATGTTTTGTAGGTTCTGCAGATTTGATTCTAGAACTTTCCTTTGTTTTTATTCATCTACATTGTTATCATCGTTTTTGAACAACCTTTCTTCCCTTGCTAAAGTATAGCACCCCACTGCATGACACAGCCAATACCAGGTTCCATCATGGCAGTGAAAGGGTTTTCCACCTCTGAAGTGGAATTTAAAATCTAATAAAGCGGCGCTGAATGGGGAATGTCTTGCACCTCAGAATATGATCCATGAACAGCAATGTTTCCCAGTTCCTTTGACATCATCCACACAGCTATCAATGTTTTTTTAAACAACTTGGGCTCCGACTAGGCAGGTTCTCTTTGCGCCCTTGCTTCTCTCTGTTATGTTGCAGCTGTTATGTCAACTCGTTATCAATATGTATAGAAGTAAGGAGTCATGAGAAATTAAGGAGTAGAAAGGACAAGTATGTGTGTTCAAATGTAGGGAGTAAAACTAACAAGTCCATAGAAAAAATTAAGATTAAGTAAAATAACTACCAAAAAACCTACTTATGTACATTAAAAAAGTTGTTATACTTAGTTACTTGAGGCATATGCTGTTGAGATTAAATTTCACACATGCAGACTGGACTAATTGTGAATATCTGAAGGCAGCCGGTTGCACTGGGGGAGTTTGAAGAAGAAGAGACTCAGCTTAAATGAAAATCAACCTTTCAGACTTTTATTTGTAAAGCATTTGAATCCATTTACTAAGTCTTAGTTTTGTTAATCTAAAACTATTTGGTAAATTCTCAAGATGTTTTATTTTTTTGTAAACACAAAATAGTTTTTTGTAAGACCCAGTCATGAACGTAATATTTCCTTTTTTTTTTTTTTTTGATTTTATGAAGTCAGCACTTTGATTTAAATAAAGTTTTGTGGCTCTGAGTTTCCAAAAAGGGTTAAACCCTGACATACTTTGCTTTCACTCAGTTTCTATCAGGCTAATAGGCAAAACTGTCATCTTTATATTTGTACATGTCCACATTGTAGGTTTATGAAGGCTGTGACAGCCTGCAGGAGCAGGATCTGCTGCCCAAGGTCTTCTAATGACTAATTGTTTTAATTTTTTTGGAATCTGTGCTTGAGGTTTTGGGAAACGACTGAATTGAGCCTGCTGAACAGCTGCACCCGTGTATAACAGGAGCTAAGAAATGGACCTGTAAAAATGTTGTTCCTCGGATGAAATTCTTCTCTAATCAGCAGCTGAAATGGCTTTAAAAATACTGCTAAATGATTTCATATGAGTTGCTTTGGATTACAATGTAAGCTAATAAACTGATGAGGAAGAAACCACACTGCTGACATGTGCACGACAGTCATTCTCACACAAGAGCTCATGCTGTAGTCTTAGGGTTTGCACTGAATATAATTTTCTTTTTTTTGTGAGCTTAAAAGTTACTTCTATACAGAAGACTTCAAATTCAAACACCAATCTCCTCCAGTGTTAATTAGACACATTGAGAGGACTTTCACACAAAATGCAAAACATCTAGCTTGGCTTTTGTCACACGAACTCTGCATGTAAAAGAAGACAAGAATTACTTTAATCCGTACTGAAAACCAACATCTAAAGCCTGTAACACAGGATGTGCCACCTGCAAAACCCATAAACCATGGTAGCCGCAGAGCACCAGGAAAGCTCAGGTAGAATATCTCGATATCCAAATGTGTAACCTATACATTCAGCTCATTGTAATCAGAGGTGACAGAGGGCTTTATAAAAAAAAAAATAAATAAAGTAAATTGTCATGCTGTGTGGAATTTCCCTCGACATCCACCAGCCCAAGATAATATTTTTCATAAGATTCATTTTCCCAAGCATTCTGGGGGGAAAAAAAAGCATCTGCCGCGGTACGTGTTGCTTCTTAAGAAATCTGTTTTACTAAGAGCTCCCATCTGCTGCATTGTCGAAGTTGCAGGTTAATGAAAGCTTCATTCTGTTAATCTGCTGAGTTGAATAAGGAATTATTGCAAAGTGCAACATCTGTTCCCTGTCTTGAAATGAAAAACTCACAGAAAACACTCGTCGTCCAGTTGTTGAATATTTATTTGCAGAAGAAGGAGAATCAAGGAGGAATGTTAGCCCCTCTTTGCTCAGAGAACCTTTTAATGGCATTCAATTAATTATATTGGGCACTATTTGCTGTTACAAATTATAAAATGTGTGATTCAGATAGAAAAAAGTTACTCACTCAGATCTTATTTGGTGGAGGGACTTGATAGAAGTGCACTGTTTTAACATGCTGCACAATATCAGATTTCTTCAGCATTCCCTGTTGGAGGTGTTCCTCCTCAGAGGGCCTATGGTTGACTTAAGCAAAGAGAAAAGAAACTGGCCCTGCTGTCAGTTGGTGACTCTTAGTTGGATAAATGTTACAGATTGGAGTATAAGCAGTACAAAAAAATGTACTGGTTAAAAATGTGGGTTCGCCACATTAGGACCAGTCGTCCGTCCCCATAAGGCCTGTTGGTCCTCAGAAGGTCGGTAAATATATTAAAAATATTCCTAAAGATGTAAAAGAAATAAGTCCCCCACCCCCTTTTTTTACATTGAGCAACCGGGGTCCTGGGTGTAATGGAAGCTGCAACCCTCATTCTGAGGGAACATGACACATACAGTAAAGTAGTTTGGACAGGGGTTTAAGAGCCAGACAACTAAGATTACTGCAGCTGGTGTTTGTTTGAAAAAATTATTGCAAAAAGTGATTAATTTAACAGGGGTTTCTGCTTTTTATTTGTTCTCTATCATAACAAAATATTTGCTAATTCCAGCAGTTTGTTTCCATAAAATAAATGCACAGCTGTCCTCAATTCGTCTGGATTGCTGGATAAAAATACAAACCTTCTTTTTTTGCCTCTTTTGGAGCAAAAAATGCCAGAAAATCCAATTATTTAAACTTATGTCCACTACATGTAAAGTATTAACTGCTTTTAAAGGGGTAGTGGGGCATATTTTGAGAAAGGGTAACTCTAGACTTCTAATCCCCTCTGGCCTGTGAAATTATTTTGATACCTGAATACGAGCTAGACATTTGTTTTTGGGTTTCCCAAATGGACATTTGTTTCAAGACTCGATCTCAGATTTTTAGTGGATGGATGGATGGATGGATGGATGGATGGATGGATGGATGGATGGATGGTAAAAAAAAAATCACCTAACAAAGTCACATGTCTGTTTTGTTTTTGACCGCCAAATTAAAAGTTAAAGTTAAGAAAATTAAATTGAGGTGAGGTTCACTTTAACAGTGAGTGTTCTCCAATTTATCTTGAATGTGAAGGAGACATTATTAATCTTTTAGAAGAAATTAACCCTTGACAATGTTATTAGCAATAATACCATAATCAGTATCTCTGTCATTCCTGTTTATGACAAACCAGAATCCACATCCATACATCCTTCATGTGAATTTAGAATTTTAATTGGGCTTTAAAAATCTTTAGCAGATAATCTAGCAGGAAATCAATTGTCCTGTTGTTAAGATTACCATTAGAGCTGCAAACAGATATATCAGGATTAATCTTTTCAGTTTGGTTCCAAAAAGAAAAAAGGGACGATGGAGAAAAGGGACATATCGTTAGGTATTCTTATCTGTTTTTAGAAAGTTTTTATATATATATTTTTTTTTTACTATAATTAAAGAGACATGTGTTAATACTTTAGAAACGTCAGGAAGAGATGGAAACTTCTCTAAAGTACATAAGCACTTCTTTGTGTATTCAAATCCAAAGTTTGCTTGAGACCATTAACCACATAAAGCTAACCAAGGTTTTATTTAAATACTTACATGTAAAGTTTAAAAAAGTAGAAATCCAAATATTTATTCAAAGCAAGTTTTTTGGGCTCTGAATGTGTTGGGTTTTCCTTGGCTTTTTTTTTAGTTATATAGTATCCATGAAATAATTTATCCTTTGCCATGATTATTGTATTTTTTCTGTACATCTCTACACACACAACTACGAAAAAGTGTATTTGAGTATGTTACCACAAAACTGTTGGCGTAATTATTGGTAGGAGTAAATAGTTTAAAAATGTCATTTTAGGCCCAGGAAAAAGGCCTCAGGTTTTGTAATGAAGTGGAGTGGTGTGTTTATGCGCATGTAAACACACTCAGAAAACAGCCGCAAAGCACCAACAGCTGTTCACCCCCCAACAGAGGCGCAAAAAGCAATGCATGAACCTTAAAGGAATAGTACACCCAAAACATGATTAGCCTTCATTTTCTACTCACCCCCATGCTGAACAACCCTCTGGAGTACTTTTTTGATATCTCAAGTGCCTCTGGAGATCTGGGAGGCTTCTTGCTGTCTGCTGACATTCAAATAATGGAGGTGCCCAGCGCCCGAGGCAGAAAGGTCCATAAAAGTCCACAAAAAACGTGTCAATATTCCTCCATACTGCTCGTCCAATGTATTCCAAGTGTCCTGAGTTGGTAGCGTCCATAATTTACTCGAAACAAAGTCATTTAGAATGTTTTTAGAGCATAAACAGCAGTGTATAGGATTTCCTAAAAGGGCGCGCCTGCGAGTTCACTGGCTTTCTAGCAAACCAATTGATTCCTGAGGCTAGTACTCAACAATGCCTCACAAACTTAAATCTTAATGGATAAATAAAGCTTCATAAGATAGTTTAAAATCAGCTATAAAGTATTGTACTCATCTTAGTGATCTGAGTAGCAGGGTGCACCCTGGAGATGCTGCCAGTATATAATATAGGGCAACACAGAAACACACAAATGCTAACCAACCATGCCTAATCTTTTACTCAAACCTAGAGATAATTCATAAAACTAAAAACTTGTTCTTTACCCATAAGAAATGGAAAAGATACCCAGAGAGAGAGCTCACACATGCAGAAAGACCCCGTGCTGGGATTTGTATCCAAGACCATTTCTCTGAAAGGAAATCCTACATTGTTAAATATATAATGATACATAGGACATTTACAAAAAAAAAAATATTATAACACCTTAAAATTATCAAAACTGACATAACCTTTCAAGATCCAAGGTTAAACATTTTCAGTCTACATCTTATGTGTTGAAGTGTTTTGAATGTCTCGATGTGCCTTATGTCTGTCAAACAACATGGGTTTTCTGAATATACAATATGACAAAACCATAGTTAGGTTTCCTTTCTGATGATTAAATCCATCCAAGTGTCCAAAATCAGTAGAAACACTTCTACAAGATGGAACTTTTACAGCAACAGTTGTTTTCAGTAGGCCGGGATGTCTGCTCAACTCCCACCTCAATTTATTCAGATTTTTCCTAATGATGTTGCCCACCCACCTGACCTCAATGTGAAAACAAGAAACCTTTAAGGCTGGACACCATCACTGTAAGCTTAATGCCATGCCATTAGGAACTAATAACCATCATTTCATCCTAACTTTCTTATTATCCGTCCTAAATGAGGCTTGATAAGAAATGTGTTAAGTGACGGAAAACTCCACTTGTTTATAAGGAAGACTGATTTGCTCTCTGTGGCTGTGTGTTGCCTTTGCTACTGGATGGGGTAGCCCCAGTGACTTAGCTCCTCAACACCTGTGTTTACTTTGGGGCCTCGGCCCCTGTGACCCAGCAGCAATCCTTCACTCACTCACAAGATAAAGTGAGGTTTTGGCCTCCAAATATGTGCCACCCCTGCATTTTTTACCACTGTGTGATTCCTCTAACACTCTCACAATGAGGTTAAGGCCAGACATAAAGTAAAAATTACAAAATTTGGGGAAATGTCATGATTCAAGCATACGTCTCCTTTCCTTTCATCAGGCTAAAATATGTGTTTCGGTGTTTTAAATGAAACTTTTAGAACATCATGAATTGGAAACGAACAGATATTTGGACATCAGTGAAGACAAAGCTTGTTGTTTACTGATGTCTTAATATCTCAGTATTTTGATGTTTGGATCCCAGAGCCTTTAAAAGTTAAAATCAACCTTTTTTTTTTTTTTTATACCATTTTAGGACAGTCAATTATGTCCATAATTCCATTTTTCTTTTTGGTTTATGTCATGGATTCATGCTATTTTAACATTGTCATTTTTTTCCAGTTGACATTTTTAATTTCCAAAGTGTTTATCATTTCCTTTTGACGTTTCTTTCAAATAAAAGTCACCTCAACACGATAGAGGCATATCAGCCCCAATGATCTGGGACTATGCTGTTCACATCTTTGGCGTCTAGTGTCTCACATGGCAAACTGGCTTCAAGGAGCTTGTCAACAAACACCAGGTGGAAGAGCCTCGAGGGGGTCTCCTCCACATAGGCCCACCACCTGTGGAGAGGGATATTAGGGTTGGGTGCTGTGTAAACTGGGGGGCAGATGAGGATGGGGCACTGGACCTGCTATTTCTCAGTGTTACAGTCTGGCTTTTCAGACATGAAATTCCTCTTCCCTGGCAAGAAAGGGGCAGGAGGAAACAGAATTTGACTCACTACCACCAGTTTGGGGCCCGGGATTGGGTTTCTTCTAATCTGGAGTTACCCACTAAGAGAGGTGTTGGATGTTACTATTGAGCACCTCAGTGTTGTTGTTCGCACTGGGAGTGAGAGTCATATCTTTGGCTACACAGAAACAGTTGACTGTACAGATGAAAGCACCCACAGCCTGAGGAACTATAAAGGCTGATTTATACTTCAAAACTAGGTCATCTGCGAGGTGTCACAGTGAACAAAAAGACGTCCCCGCCCCCTTTCCGCAGACACTCTGCTGCACCTCTCCCAAATTGTAGGTGACCGCAGACAGTGCTGCAGACAGGAGGCCGGCTTGTTTTGTTTGTATGACTGCCATTGCGGAAATGACTGGTGAAGATGGACCAGCTAGAAGAGCGAGGTGTGCAAAAACGCTGGGACCCTTTTTCCTCTTGATCCCTGCTCTTTTTCACTGTCATGTCCCTCCGTTGTCGGACAAACTTGCCCCCATTTCCTCACCACCTCGGCCGTATCTAGACCCACAGCGTATAGCGCAGGCCACGCTTCAATATTGAGCATAAATCAAAAATGTCTGCCTCAAGCTCACTGCGAGGAGTATACTGTATAACCAGCCCTTAACAGGCATTGTAATACCTACAGTATGCCCAGTCTATGTTGACAGTGGTAATGCTGCCACAAAAGTAAAGAATTTCAATGAGTATAGTAAAAAAAAAAATGCTTAAGTCAGAAAATTGTAGCTTTCAATAAACGGAATAGTTTTTTAAATGTGGGACAACCAAGATGCGAGGGACAATGGTTTTTTGTAACTCATTTCTATGTTTTTGCTTTACTTTTCACTCCCCTTGTATCAGATTTAAAAGTAACTCTGGCAAACTTCACTTAAAGCTCAGTTATGAAGTGTTTGTCAGTCTTTGTTTTGGCTGTTTTTTCATTAAATGTTTTAATTCTATTTTTTTAAGTCCTTTACCTGTTCAGTATTTTGAGCAGGTTGGTAATAATGTCTGACACTGGCGCAGCTCTGTAACAGTAACTATGTCTCCAATATCAATAAATTGTACAAATTGTAGATACTAGAATAAATTCCTCATGTTGCTCATTAAAAGGTTACGTTTTGATGTGGTGTTTTGTTTTTTTTCCTCCATCATATCAAAACTCTTATATTTCTCAAAGCTGTAATGGAAACAATTTTTTTCCGCACCACAGATCGAGTCACTTCATCTGCAGCTTTACCTTACTGCCTCATAAAAAGCCAAAGAAGACCAGAAGTAGTTGGAGAATGATGGTGCCCACTAATGTCCTCAATGAAATATGGATTTATCTCATGTGCCATGTTGTTTTTAGAGTTACTGTGTGAACTAATATAATCACGTGCAGTTTCAGTTGTATTTTCCATTTTCAAGATTAGCACAGTATTGACATAGGCACACATTCGCAATGGAAATTAAGTTAATGCCTGCAGCAGCACTGCTTTCTTCACATTTAGGAAAGGTGCCTATAAATGTATTTTTTCCCATTTCACCTAGTCAAATGTAGGGCATTGCTTTGTGGGATAGTGGTACAGAAGTGAAAAATGCAGGACTGTCCAGCTCAAATCTTGACATCTGGTCACCCTAGATTTAGGTGAACACTCTACAAACATTGCTGTTTTTAACTGGTTGGAGGTGTCAATGAGAGTGGCTTCAAACTTCCCAATCTAGAAGCAGGTTTTAAATGCTCTTGGTTGTGCTTTGTCTCTATCTCAACAAGAGGCTTGGTGGATGTTCTCTAACAAGTGTTGTGTGAATAGAGTGTTTGTCACTTTGATATATTAGGGAATTTTATATGGGAATTCCTATACAAGGTATATGGATACCTTGGTGTTCACCTAGACAACAAACTTGTTTGTTGACACAACTGTGAGGTCACTTCAATAAGGGACAGAGAGACTCTACTTCTTAAGGAAGCTTATGTCTGTTGCAGAAGGGTGCTGCATATCTCCGATGAGTTTTTTGAGAGAGTGATCACTTTGGCCATCGTCTGCTTGGATAACAGCAACAGAGTTAATGACCTAAAGAAAAGCTCGACAACCTAATAAAGAGGACTGTCTCCAATCTAGGAACTCTTCTCAAACCTCAGTAGGTGATTTCACACATAATTCTATCCTCTTCAGGAGACTATTAAACAACAACAAAATTGCCCATGAAATACTGAAACATTTCATTTCCTGTTGGGATTAATAAAGGTTTTTTTTAATTTGGCTAGCAAGAGGGAAGGCTTTGACTGTTGTCAGTCATAACGCTTTATCATCCAGCTGAAGCCCTGATTACTGTATGGCTGCTGCCCTTCTTCAATAAAAGGAGTAACTAAGTAGTTTAGGCACATCTCATTACAAAGTTTCCCTTATGCCTTTCAGCTTCTTTTTTTTTTTTTTGTATTTTTTTGCATGATTCAAACTCTGTCCAGCAGTTCATGGGTCATAAACCTTGCATTGATCTTTTTAGTGAAATATCACCTTAAAGCTATCATGGAGCCAAATGCTTGAGAAAAATGTCTTCACCATATTAACATAACTGTACAGTTTGCAAACACGCCCTGATCCTTTTTTCTTTCTTATATTTCAGACTTGTGCACTTATGCTTTAACATAGTAAATTACCTTTGTTTTTACCTTTCTTCTTCACTCTTGACCAGTGCTGAGACATCATCAGGAACTTGTTTACTGCCATGAACATGTCTGCGTGCTGTGAATCTGATGAATGTTGTGTACTGTCCACGATGGCAACATGCCAGAGTTCTGTTGCTCGTACTGCAGTGTGAACTGTTCAAATAAGTGGCAGTGTTTTTTTAGGTATGAATGCTTTAGTGTCCGCCAAAATCCCTGTTTCTATGGAGACAGTTTGAACTAGGTGTAGAAAACGGTCACATAGTCAAGTGGTCTGTAGTGTTAGATTTATAATACTGTTGATAAGAAAATTATAGTAAAACTTTAACTGGAAAATTGTATTTTGTGTTGAGAGTTTAACCGCTTCCTATTAAGATGCATGTAGTTAACAAAGTTAGACAGGAAAAATCATTTTCAATTAAAACATTTAGAGGGACAATATTTTTGTGACATTTAGTTGATTAATGAGGTTTGAACAGAGGTAGAGAAGAGAACTTTGAGGGTTTTAAAATATGAAAAAATCCCATAAATATAGAACCTGTATATCTTCATGTAACATTTTCTACGTTTATAGAAACATTTCAAGCCGTTCAAGTGTTGTCTTTTCCAGGACACTTGCAAGTGCAGGAAAAGAGCTCAATGATAACTTCCTGAAGGCCCTGGCAGAGCGAGAAGAGGCCAACCGCAGTGGGAAAATGACTGTGAGTACATTATTACAGCACTCCAATTGCTACGTAATGGGATTCCCCTCAAATATTTCTGCAATTCCATTAGGATGGAAACAAAATCCATACTGTGTCAAGCTGAATGGAAAGGACCCTTCCGCCCCGTTCCAGTCCCTCCCCAAAACCACCAGAGCTAGCTGCCGGCCCCTTTCCGTACCATAAAACCCCGTCACTAAAACTACTTGTTCTCCGATTAAACCAGCAGGGTAGATAAAAAAACATAAAATTGCACAAACCCTAATAAATAAATAATTATTTATAAAATTAAGGTACTTTCTAGAAATATCGAGATAAATAATAAAACAGTTTTGTGAAAAAAAGATACAAATACATATCTAAGTTTATTAATATAAAATATATCTCTTGCTCTTTAAAAAAGTGTTAAAATAAAAATGCATTCTTGGGGTGTTTTTCTTTAATCGTGGCATTTTAAAAAAAAAATACAATTCTTAAAAACTGAGCTTTTATTTAATAATCGTGTTTTACCCCATTGCCTTTTTATCCTAGAATCCTATTTTTAATGATTTAATAGGGCAAACAAGGGAAACAGGGTAGGGCCAGCTACAAAACAGGCTTATATTGGAAGACTACTTGACTTTCGCTCAGTCTCTTGAAGACGTTTCGACACCTATCTTGGAGTCTTTGTCATTTCTTTATGCTGGCACCACAGCGGTGGGGCCATTATTTCATTGGCTGCTACTTTACCCAGACAGTAGCAATCCCATATGAAATGATCTATTGCTACTTGGAGCTTTATTAAGTTCAAAGAGCCCAAAGCAGAAATAGCAGAGGAAGTTTTTTTCCCCGAGGGCTGCTTGACAGTGCAATTCATCCTCTTGTACACTAGCCTCTAATATAGAGCTAAACCTAAACTGCAGATCAGATGAACCTGAAAACACAGGTCTACTGCACAACAAAATGCACAGTGCCAATGCAGACTGACAATATCTCAGGTCCTTCATTTAAAATGGGAAATTCAAAGCAATTGGGCTAGAAAGATCTGGCAAAAAGCCTCCTGTCTGTTTCCTGCAGTCCTCTTTCAAAGTGTGCCTTTCTTTTCTCTTTTCTTTTTGTTTTTAAAAAGTAAAAAACAATTGCATGATCACTTTATGAAATAAGTAATGGCTTGAGATGTTACCCTTTTCCAGAGTGGAAGCAAAGCCAAGGAGCTTTAATCTGAGTTAACAAAGAGACAATAAATAGCCTTTATAGCAGCTATTCAACAACCAAACCTGACTTTCAAAGCTATAACCTAATGCATGTGTGTTTTCCTGGCATTTTTCAAGTTTGAATTAAAGACTATTATGCTGTTTTACAAAAAGCTTTTGACAGACTGGTGCTAGCTTAGCCAGTTCAAGGCAGCAAACACTGCAGAAGCAAGTGAGACCCCTTATTCCCTGGTCCATAAATAAATGCCTTTGAATGTTTCTTACATACAAAGTGAGTAAAATTTGTCACCAGAGCAGAGAAGGAGCACTGAGGGTGTTTTGTTTACATACATATGAAATGACGTCACCCTATCGCTCTGACCATAGTTGTCACCAGTGCTCAGAGAGAATACTATATATATATATATATATATATATATATATATATATTTATTTTATTTTTTCCCCCAGCGTTTTATAGTCATTGAACTGTCACAAATACAGAGCACTGAAATGAACTCTCTGCATTCAACCCATCCCCTTGAGGAGCAGTGGGCTGCCATTGTGTGGCACCCGGGGAAGCAGTGTGGGGTTAAGGGTCTTTGCTCAGCGACCCAGAGTGAAGGCTATGTACATATTTTTAAACTTCTCTCTAGGATTACTTTCAACCACTATAAGCGATCCACCTCCTGACATGCCTCAGAAAGTTAACAAATATGCTAACATAATTTTCATAATGTTAAAAAGGATTTCTGATTCTGTTTTTTCTTTAAGATGACAACTTCAGAGATCCATAGCCAAATGTGCTCTCTCTATAAGCCATTAAAGACTAAACATTTAACAATCTCCATTGTTTATCTCTATCTCTCTCAGCACATCATCTAAATCAGACAAAAGCTGTTGCCATGGGAAACGGCGCCTGCAGCCCACAACGTATTTCAAGATTAGATTTCCTTATTAGCCCCACATTTTTTTTTTTGTTCTCAGTTTTGCTTTGAAGTTAATACTTGGTTATATTATGTAAACTGAGTGATCTGGAGTCATATACTAAATATATTTTAGTATAGCTTAGCTTTATATTTACTTCATGCAGGCTATCTGTCTTTTACCTGCTCTAATATTGTATTTACCTGCCTGCAACTCCACATTAAGGTCTCTTAATCTAAATTAAATTTGGATATTACTATTCTGTTTTTCCAATGCTAACTCTAAATACCATTTTTTCTTATACAATTTGAAGTTTTACTAGTAAACAAATCAAACATTACTGCACTGATGGAGGAAACGGTCCATTTGATGGAAGCAAACACAGTATTTCTTTAACGTTATTTGTATCATTTCTTTTGCAGGATCTTGTGCAAAATGCAAAGACTGCAATACATTTTAGAGAAATAACTGGAATTAGTTACAACAGCTTCTGTATGAGGCAGAATATAGATTTTCAGGAGTGTCTCGACTTCTCTGATTCAGGTTTTGGTTTGGTTTAGGATGTACAGTATTTCAATACATAATTTGATTCAATAACACAGAGGGGCGTTTTATTATGTTTTTGTTGAAGCAAATTTGATTATTCGCTGTCTCCTTTTTTTATTCTAATCTGACAAAAATTCATAAACACAGTTGAACATTTGTTAGCGTTGAATTTTTTATTGCTTTGGTGTGTGCTTTGGTGGCGCAGTAATTAGTGTACACGACCCATCCCCCTCTCTTGTACCTCCTTTCGGTTAGCCGACTGTACAAAAAAAAAAACAAAAAACATAATTTTTATACTTGAAAACAAAACAATACTGGAAAGGAGAAAGGTTGCATAACACAACTGAAGGATTCGATGAAATCTTCTCAGGTTGCTGTTTTACTGCATATATAACCAATACTCTTTCCCATTAACGAAAAGATTTGTGCATTAGGATATTTTCATGGTTCAGCTTCAGTTTCAGTTTCAAGATTGATCTTGCTGTAGCATTAACATTAAAA
The DNA here is from genome assembly GCA_030533445.1 of Cyprinodon diabolis. Classification (NCBI taxonomy): domain Eukaryota; kingdom Metazoa; phylum Chordata; class Actinopteri; order Cyprinodontiformes; family Cyprinodontidae; genus Cyprinodon; species Cyprinodon diabolis. Next base: position 13,660,222 of record CM060073.1, read on the forward strand.
GCGAAAACACTTTTCCAAAAAAAATGTATGAAAGTTCATCTAAGTTAAAGGCTAGGAAATAGTTAATAAGGTTAGCTTGAATAGCAATCATAAAGCTCAGTTTATGAAAGGTTTTAGAGGAGACTTGCATGCTGAGTTGACGTAACAAGCTCTCATTCACTCATTGAATGTAGGAGCTTAATCTCTAAAACAGGAATTTATTTTAATGTGCAGGAATTATGTGGTCCTGATCGGCCAACACCAAAGCCTTCATCAACATGGCACTGCAAACAGTAACAAAATTAGCTTTCAAACTGGCTTGAAAACTCTTCATGAAGTAATCCCAACTCAAAGTTGCTCTCCCTGAATTAGAAATGTTACATCAACTTACCTTCAAATGCAATGTTCTAACATGACAGTACTGGTAAATTACTCCCATTAGATAGGATAAAAAAAATGTTTTTTTCTGCCAAGTGAAAGAGTTACTGGGCCAACCGATAAAGCGGAATGTCATGGTTTTGGTTCTGTTAAAGTTTTATCTCTGAGTGTTCATTGGTCTTATTTCCATTTTTTGTGTTCTAGTTACTTTTGATTTTATTTCACTTCTTAGATATTTCTTCTTTGCCCTCCTGTGTCAGTCTCCTTTTCCCTAGCTCCCTTCTTGCCTCCTCTGTTCACACCTGCTCCCAATCTGCTAATTAGCCTGGTCTTTGTTTCTCTCTCCCATGTATTGTCCTCCTGTTCACTCACTCTTTGCTTGTTTGACGTCATTTCTTTGCCCCCTTTTTGTTAGTATTCCTGGTTCTCAGTTTTTGTGTATTTCTGTGGATTTAAGTTTTGGATTTTTGCTTCTGTTGCACTTTTGTTATTAAACCTTCAAGTAACCACCTCAAGCTTTTGTTTCTGCATTTGAGTCGTGTCAAACCCCCAACCCATTGTGACCAGTGATGGGACTAACGGCGTTGAAAGTAACGGCGTTACTAACGCCGTTACCTTCTTTTAGTAACGAGTAATCTAACTAATTACTTTGACTGTAACTATAACGCAGTTACCATTGCAGACACCCCGTTACTGCGCGTTACTCAGGTCGCACAATGAACCTTTTTTCATGATAGGACTCGTGCGCAGCTGCGTGAAGCTGACACCCCACCCACGTCAAAAAACTCTGCAAATAGACTGAATGGTTAGTGCAACGTTAGTGCAGATTTGTGCAGAAAAAATATTGTTTGTGCCACTTTTGTTTAAGAGATATTAAAGATTATTTTTTAGGTCATCCAGAGGTGCGCGCCTTGTCATGAGAGAGGGGAGGATGAGAATGGCTGATGTATAGTGAGATTCCGTCTGTCAGTTGGGTAGGTGGGTGTTTCTGCTGGTGGGTGTTAACGTACAGCACACACAGAGAGATGGAGAGTGAGGAGGATCCAGCAGCAAACAGCGTTTTCCTGATGGAAATACCAGTGTTACGTCGAGCTGCGTTTCCCCACCACATACGGTTTCCTCTGCATCTCCGCACAGCGCAGGCGGCACGAGTCACCGCGCAAGCGACAGGAAACGCGCATGCTCGCTAAAGGCGCGCACCAGTCGCCCTGTGCTCGCGCCACAGGAGAACTATGGAGAGCGTGAACGATCAAATGAAAGGGAGAAATCTGGATGGATGGATGGATGGATGGATGGATGGATACTCTGCCTTCTCAACCTACTGTATTTTTTATTTTAAACATTATTTGATGGCCTTTGTGGCAGGGATGGAGATCCATATTTTATGTCACGCACAGAGTATACATCTAGATAGATAGATGATAGATAGATGTTGCAGTATCTATAACAACCCAAACACACAGGATTTCAGAATTAGACATCCCCAGTTATTAATTTCACCAGATCTGAATGCCCTGTTAAAAAACTGCACATCGCGTTCCCCCCTGATGTCATTTACATTGAGTTACAATAAATGCTAAACTCTCTGCAGGTTCTTGTCTTTGTCGTAGCTCTATTCAGCTGGCTTTGGAAACACACCGCCAGAAGGTGGGGGCTGGGTGGTGAGGGTTACGGGGGCGAGAAACGCAAAAGTAACGCAATAGTTACTTTTACTAGTAACTAGTTACTTTTATTGTGGAGTAACTCAGTTAGTAACTCAGTTACTTTTTGGGAGAAGTAACTAGTAACTATAACTAATTACTTTTTCAAAGTAACGTGCCCAACACTGATTGTGACACAGAATTTTTTTTCTCTCTCTAAATTAGGTTACAAGCTACTGATAATATAATATATAGATATTACATCATGGCAATACTAATTCATGCTAACATGTTGCACTTCAATTTATACATAAAAATATATATATTCCTACTTTTAATGGGTAAGACTCTGGATAGTGTGTCCCATCATCAATGTCCAGCTAGCATTTCTGTGATGGCACCTAATGTCCAGAGTTGTTACATTTCTAACTTCTCAATTGTAGAAAACTTTATATATTTTCTGCAAATAGAAGGCACTCATATTCAATCAGTAGCTTTCCATGTTTCTTTGTTATTGAATAAATGTTCTAATAAAATAAATTTCTTATAAATAAAATGTAATTATTTTAGTTCTTTAAGTTATTTCTAGTCTCCCTTTTTCCTTATTTGTAACCTATTGCCTCTTATTAGTTTATCTGGTTTCCCAGTTGTTTCCATACAACTGCCTCAGTATATATTCCTTTCATTTCCCCTGTTCTGCACTGGATCCTCTCGTTACCATAACCCAATAAAAGTTTTCATTTTCTTAGGGATAATGAAACAATTTATTTTGCTGCTGCTGCATATCCATGGTCCTGCTTTTTGCTGCAGAAGTGCACTGAACAAGCAGCAAAAGGAAACGTGCTGTTATTCCGCACTTAAGTGTTTTTTATCTCTCACTAGCATCTGTACTTTGAAGACGGCAGACTGTCATACCGCTTCACTTCAGGGACAGGCCTTTTGTAGAGAATAATACATTTCTTCTCTATAAACTGTATCTGATCATTAGTTTAGGTAATAATTTGCTACAAATAGCATCTATATAAACTCAGTCAACAGTCAATTTTTAGGCAGTAAAAAAGTAAAAACTGATACACAACAGTCAATTTTCGATTAATTGTTAGCTGATTGAAGATGAATCAACTTTAGATTAATGCTTTAATCAATACCTGAAATCTCTAACATATACATTTCCAAATAACTGTATGCTAGACAAGTGGTGACTCTAAATCTTTAGAAAAATTCAGTGTTATCCATCCTATATACTACTTCTGTTGTTCTTTAATAGATTAGTGAACTAGTGAATAGATTGTCTTTTGTATCTCTGTTTCTGTCTCCTTGAACCCCAGTCGGCCTCAGCAGATGGCCACTTACACTGAGTCTTGTTCTGCTTGAGGGTTCTTCCTGTTAAAAGGGAGTTTTTCCTCTCCACTTTCACTACAAGCATGCTTAGTGTGAGGGATTGCCTTTAAGGCAATGAGTCGATGCAATCAACTGGTTTTCCTTAGATAGAAAACTTTTATTCAATTTGACTGCATGATCTGGAGAACTGTGAAGTGCCTTGAGATGACGTGTTGTGAATTGGCGCTATAAAAATAAACTGAATTGAGATAAACTGAATGTTTTCAAGATGACTTGGATAACAGCGCATTGTGACAAACACCAGATATAGTATTGGGACTTGATCAACAGCCGATACCGCACCGTGACGTCACAAACCTGTAGGTGGCAGTAGTGTTCCTTGACAAACATGGATGTCTCCAATAGATTATATTCAAATTAAATTACTCTTAATTAAAAACACTTATTTATTAAACAGTATGTAATAAATTCATATTTAAAGAACCGGAATCTTTTAAAAGGTTAATTCCGTCAGAAGCTGGATAACTATTGATGTTCCGCTGGTGTCTGCCTCTGATATGTCTAAAGTTTATCCAAGGATGTGTTTTTATTTTGTTATTTTGTAGACCGGTATATTAAGAGAAAATTACCCTTCAGGAATATCTGTGTAAAACATTTGTCAACATTCAAGACAATCTGTCTTGAGGTTTGTGATGAAGGGATCATACGCATTTTTGTAAAGCTGAGCATTGCATTGTTCTTCAGACAGTACCAGCATTAATGGACTTCAAATGATTTACTTCTAAGATGCGGGAGTGAATAAGGAGTTTTGTTTCGTCTCCATTTACTTTCCTCTGTGGGCCAGGCAACTATGAGATCACATCAAATGCACAGGAGATAGACAAAAAAGGAACACCAATGGTTGGCCCCAGATGTTCACTGTTAGCATCTAAAAACACCCACAACCTTTAAGTCTTTTTATGGCTTAAAACTCAAAGAGCTACTGCTTTTATTCCCTAGAGATAGATTAAAGTAAAATGATCACAAGATAAATATTCCATTCGCACCACATGCTAAAACAAAAAAACAAGCTATCACAATGTGTATCGCCATTGTTTTCCCAGCTTGGAGGCCGTCTCTTGGTTGAAAAATTGGACTTGGAAGATGTTTGTTTTCCTTTGAGTGCCATTCGTTTAAAATTAAAGCCACATTTGTCCGCTTAATGCTTCTTCTCTTTGAAACTGTTTGTGTAACAGGTAATCCTAATGCGGTTTGACGAGGCTTGACCGCATTGGTATATTTACATTAGACAGATGTATTCCAGGCAGCATTTGCAGATGTGTGCAGCCATGCCATATCTTGTTTCAAGCATTTAATTTGTGCTGTAGGAAGACTTTTGTGATATTTTAATTGTAACTTGCCAGTAGACATATATCAAAGTGATGTTTATACAGATGTAAAATATGCTCTGCTTGTTTTGTAACAGATGCAGTGAATTGCAAACAATAATGACTTATTTAAAAAAGTTTAATGCAGCTTTTTTTTTTCTCTATACCAAACAATCCACCTTATAATATGGTCAAAGTAGCAGTGTTTATCTTTCATTTGATAGTAAGACCACCCAGCCTTTTAATGATCCCTCTCTATTTTGCCAGTTTTTTTTTTAAAGCATATTAAAACATGACTAACGCTCCTATCTGCTGTCCTCCTTGAACCAAAGGATCCTTCCTGCTAACACATTCCTGGTCCTTATATCTGCACATTATTGTTAATCCGAAGCAGACCTTTTCCTACACCTGCTTCCACTTTCTGGATTATCTTTTTTATGTTTGCACATTTTTGTTATTCTAGGTATCTCATTTATAGCACTGGGCTGTATGTAACAGACGATTCAGTTTTAAATAGAATGAAGTAAATGTTTAAGTAGATACATTAAAATCTTTATATTTAGTGCATTTCTTTTACATTCAATACATTGAAATAAAACTTACATCTACTTGAATATTTTTACATTTTGTCTTCTTCTAACCACAGAAATAATGATGAGATAACACAGAAACTGTTGACATTGTACCTAATCTTGATGCTCGGAGCTCATAGTCCTGCAGGAGTTTACTTACTGTAATATAAGTAAACACCTCACAACCAACTTAAATAAATGAGTGTTTCAAAAGCTAATTGGCTAAATACTTTTTCATTCAGTACTTCATGGCATTCTGAGAAGGTAATACAGTACAATCATTGGGTGTGCTGGAAACCCTATGCATATAGGAAAAAGAAAAAAAAAACACGAGGGATTGCAAGGACTGACAACCACTGTGTTAGACAAACAACTTTAGGTATACCTCTTTCAGCTTTTCCGCATCTAAAGACTAGTTATGTTCTTTACAAAATAGCTCACGCCAAGTAAAATTAGGTGTTTAAATGTTTTGTCCAGCTTTGCTACAGGTTTGGGATTTTTCCCCCCTTTGTATCTTTAAGCATATTGTGGAGGTGCATGCATGGTGTGTAACAGCTAAATGAAATATTGAGAATTTTTGTGTTTTCCCTGTCCTTTGATGATTTGTGGCATAATACAAAGGGATGTCTTATGAATTTCACAATAAGTGCTTTTCTTGTCCCAGTTCTATGAAGGGAAGACTAACAATTATCCTTTTCACAGATTCTTCCCAATTGGCTATAAAATCTCTGACGCTCTTATAGAGTTAATGTGGGTTTCTTGGCTACCTCCATGATTAATGATTAAAATCATCATTATATTTCAATGCAACTTCGTACATTCAAATAAAATGTGTCCTCTGCATCTAATTGATTTATTCAGGGGTAGTGGGCTGCAAGGGTGAGTCTTACTCAGTGGCAATTAGTGCTAGTGTGTGGGAGTCAGACCTGAAAACTTGCAGCCTTTCCAGGTCACAAGTGACATGTTAACCATGCCATAATTCAAGTAGGAGACAGCTCCCTGCCTGGGCTTTCAGTTTAGCTCGACAGCTATGCTCAGGTTGGTCTGCAGTTCATCCTTCCTCTAAAGTGTGTTTATTCGATGGAGTGAACAGAGCTCAGTGAGGTTTTCTGAGCTCTATCCACTGGCTGACCTTCCATCGGGATATTAATTTAAATCTTACCCTCCCTTGGACTTCTCCACAGCTTCCTCCGACATTTCTGCTGTGTTCCTTTTTTTTTCATTAAGCTGTTTGTTCTGTAATGTTCCCTAACAGACATCATAAAATAGATTTAGCATTAGATTTGTATACACAATAAAAGGCGATGGATTTTAACAGGCATGAGTATTTTTATTGAGCTATTATCAAATGCAAACAACAGGATTGCAGCCATTGGTGTGCAAATATTTTATTCTCCTAAACGGTGTCTTAATGCAAAAAGAAAAATGATGTGTAAAACTAGTTTGGAAAAAAAATCTTGATAATTTTCCTTTAATTTACTGGAGGGTTGTTGCCTCTCCTTTAAATCATTCTCAGTCATTAGAGGAAGAATAAGTCATGAGCCAGTTAACAGAATAATCAGGTATGTCTTTGAATTTGAAATGTTTGAAAGAGGAACACAATTCCTCTCTTCCTTTGTATTGAGCCACAATATGTTTGTTCTGTTGAGGACGGAAACTAGGCTACATGAAATAATTTAAATTTATAATTCGATGGAGTTTTCTTTTGTCTTTTGGTTCTCCAATGTTGGTATGAATTAAGTTTGGGTATCCCTTTTTGTATCTTGACTTCTCATGGCCTGTTCCAAAAGCTGCTTCTCTGGCAGAAATCAAAAAACAAACAAAAGCTGCACCTGGGAAGCCATTGGCTTCCTTTGCACTGGGTAAGAAATTCTTTTGATTAAATCCAGGTCACACCTGGACAGGATGCCTGAGGGTGTCCATTGTCAGAAAGTTCCCATTTAAAAGTCTAGGTGTGGTACCAACACCTGTCTTCTTTCCTCTTTGTGATGTGTTGTTTAAGATGGTGTGGATGCAGACCAGATGCTTAAAGTTGGTCAGTCATGAAGCAGTGCAGCTCTTTTGTCTCTCCACAGTTATTCATCAAGTGATCATTCAAGGTAAAACTCCTCTACAGGGTCTTCACAGTAGATAAAGATCTTACTATATTCATCACAAACTACACAATTTCCTAAAACATGGCTGTAATGTTACCTTTTTGTAAAATAGAAATAGTTCTCCCTTCCGTTGTTTTCAACCCTTAAGATACTCCTCCCACACCTTTACCACTTACTCTGGACTTTGGCTGAGCCATTTCTTTCATTTCCCTCTTTTTCAGCAATTCTGCCGTGTTTGGGGTAGATATCCTGCTAATCCAGTTTGGTAAAATGTTCGCTGTTAGATAAATGGCTTCATGTAGAGACTTCAGCAAAGCCTTTAATGGTCATGAACTGAAAGTTTAAAATGGTTCTGAAGAACAAAGACAGCAGTGTTAACAAATCAATTCTGCAGGTGCAACCATCAGAACATTTTCTCTGTCCATTTATTTTGAAAAATATTTTGATCATTAGACTATGATGCAGATCATAACTAGCTGAGCAAGTCACACAATGGTATTTAAAGCTCTGAATGCCCTTGCACAGTCTGTTTGAGGGCCACGACACACATATACTATATATACTGTATGATTGAACATTATTGAATTAATAGTCAGACTAATCAGTTGAGATGATGTGTTTGTGTCTTATTTTAACGTATCTACTACCAAGTCCTCTTTACTCCCAAGGGGCACGGGATTTATATGCAGTCTGTGTCTGTGTCATCAAATAGGAGGAGCTTCGACTGCTTTAAGCTGACAACCCACACATGTGGAAAAAAACCTCAGCAAATAGACTGAATGGTTAGTGCAGGTCTGAGTGAAATCATAATTTGTAAAAATGAAAAAAAAAGTTAATAAAAAAAATAAGATCGTGTGTAGTCATCCAGAGGTCAAGCGTCCCCAATTAACCACAGAATTTAATAAAAAATACCTAGTTTTTTTCACAGCTCTTTTTATGCAGTTAAAACTGTGGTTTGTGCTGATCTGATTTTAAGACAGAATCATGTTTAATTTTGGGAGATAACATAGTCATCCCAGCAGACATTTTTGCTGCTGTTTTCAGAATATTTAAGTTTTTGCATAAAATGTTATGCCATTCCTGAGCTGGCATTAAATGTAACATTGGGAATATTTACCTTATTTATGGTGTGGAATGATTGTTTCACAGTTTTTAGTAGCTCATCAGCAGTTCGTTTCCATGTTTTCCCATCTTGACATTTTGTTAGCATACACCTGGATGCTCTAAAGCAAGATATTGTAAACAGTCTTGCACTCATAGGGGTCTAATAATTATCACTTAACACATTTTGTCAGTGGCACAGTCCTGATACTTTCCATTTTTCTACTTATATATATATATATATATATATATATATATATATATATATATATATATATATATATATATATATATATAAGTATGAAACAACAGGTGATTTTATCAGATTATTTTGCAGAATAACAAAAACCTTCATTAACTTTATCTATTTTATGTATATCAACTATTATTGAAGTGAAAATATTACCTCATTTAATATACATTTAAGTTGTCAGCGTTAATGTTTTATTTTAGATCATTTGAGATAGTTTTGCAGCATTTAATATAGACTAGTTTATTATTGGGCTCTGCTATTTTCACTATCATTTCAGGCTAATTTGACTGTCTACAAATGATTTTCAGTCTCCCACCCTTTCAGTGGTGGAATTTAACTGGTTGGCCTGACCCGTGAGTCTCATGCCCAGAGGGGACATCCTGCATAAAGGAAGTGTTTGTCTTTGGTCTGTGAACCCAGCGAATTCTGTATTGATAAGCTCCTGTCGCTATAGATAATAAGGTGGTCAGTCATGCAGCTCAGAGATCAAGTATAGCATTGAAATTAAAGAGGAATTCCCAGCCCTATTGCATTTCAAGTGGTGTGTGTGTCCTCGCTGCCCAATTCCTTTGTACTTGTCGTGGGCAGTAAAAACAACAATGGCAAGTTTGATTTCAAAGCAACAGGACCAAGGTGGACAACCTATCGAAAGGAAAGAGTCCTGCAGAGCTATCATATGACCTTGACTTGAATGGTGTCACTGAGTGGAGGAGAGGTGGGGATAAGGCTTCAGCAGTTTGCAACCGTCTATCAGTTGGACAAAAAGGGACTTTTTGTCTGAGAAGAAACCATTGTGATATTTGAGATCTGACCAAATCAGTATGCATCTTTCTTTGTAGCCTCAGCTTGACTTCGTCTAGCATATAAACAATTTTTTAAGAAGTATCCAGGATTAAAAAGTCAAAACTTACTTAACTTTTTAATTCCTGCTGCTTGTTTATGGTCAACCCTCTCTTGGTCATATGCCTTAAGGAAAACCCACACTATTAATCACTCTTAAGTCCAAGACATGAATTATCAACATATTGTCAGTGAATTTACAGTTTCTTGCAGAAGGGTTCACAGGCATAAGCCTGTTGGCATTTTATCACAATACTTTTAATTGTTTAATTGGAAATATATATGAAAGACCAACAGAAATTTCGTCATAATTATACCACTAGGTTTTCAAAATGTCTCACAAGTAAAAATTAGAAAAGGGTTTAGCATTGAATTATGATTGACTTTTATACCCATAACCGTGATCCAATGCAACATATTGTCCTCAGGTTTAATAGTGTCGACATATGAATGTTGATTTAGTTTATTATAAATACAGCTGTTTTTTTTAACAAGGAGGTTTGATGGAAAGCATTTGTAAAAAAAGCTGCATTATGAGATTCACCTTGCAGCTAAAAAACAACAATGAAGAATATTCTGGATTTCATATTTCTCCTTATCAAAACCTTTTCAAAAGCAACAACGAGATTTTCTGCAATCAAAGGCTTCACCAGACCTTTTGTATTGGCTGCAAGATAGGCTGATACTAAAGGTCTTTCCTGCCTATAACTTTTAACATGCAAAACTCATTACAATAAATCCTAGGAGAATTACAACATTTAACTTCCCTTTGGGATCAACAAAGTAATTTTGAATTGAAAGCATTGGTTTAAACATAAACTAGGGCTGAGTGCTTTGGTTTAAAAATGTCAGATTTATTCTTTTTTTAAATTAGAATTAAATTTTTTGTACTGTACAGCTGGGATAAGGAAACTTCACTGAAGTATATGTGGCTAAGTATTGATATATATCAGGGGTCTAAGGTTCATAATAATCAAACAGTTATATTGTTTAAGAAATACAGCAGAGATCAGGACTAGAAGGGGAAATCTTACAGAGAACTGGAAAATTGGTAATGGACTGATTGGTTCATCTCTATTTTGTGAATCTGGATATGCAAGAAAGAAGAAGTAAAATTTGCACCATTTCAAAACAAAAAAAAAGCATTAGTCTAATCTAGCTGCATATGACACCACAATTGCTCAATCTTGCAACTACAGTAGCATGACAAGAAAAACCAAACACTTATCTGACCTTAATATCTTTCTTTTAGCTTTTCAACTCACACCTTTTTGACCCATGACCTGCGGTATCTTTTGAAGATTATATTTAGGCAGGTGGAATATCTCAACTTAATGTTACCTGAGAGGGTCTTGTGTTTTAAAGCAGGAATGTGCATTCAGAATTAGGAAAATGTTTATCTTAAATTTAGAGACTAACACATATTATTGAGTTTAGGGATGCATTTTTAAGTCCAGGGAAACTGCAAAAGAACATGAAATTAAAACCATTAAGTTCAACCCTTCACATTTTACCTTTCCTTTATGTATGTCTTCCCATTGTGAGACAGGTGTTTGGCCGGTAAAGTCATATATTGACTAAGGTTGTTTGAATCTTTCCGTGTCCCATATTTCTGACTTTATCCCTTTGGATTTTCCACCCAAATGTGATTAAACTGTTCCAGTTTGTGTCTGTATACATCTTCTTCTTGGCTTCCTGTCCGGAAGGGAAAGCAAGAGTTAGGCTTACTTAATTCAACTAGAGATTTATCCAGTCAGATTTACACTATGTGATTCACAATGCTAATCCAAGAGGTAAATAAAACATAATTTGGTAAAATAATATTGTATGAAAAGTTCTGCTTGATAAGAAATCAATAACCATTCAAATACTTTATTTTAACATTATTTAAGCATTTCTGATGGAATAGCCAAATTGAAACATTTATTAATAATAAAGAACTGGTTAATTCCTTAGACAAAGAGTCTGTTTCTGCCTAAGAAACTGCTGTGTGCAGTCCTATGAAGACAGTCTCTTAACCTTCTTCTGCACTGGCAATCAGGGCTTGGTGATTTTACTTGCGACAGCTCCTATTAGAGCTGCTGCACCTGGGAGGAGCAGTATTTATTCCTGGCTCTCCCAGTGAGTAATCTCCAGATTCTTGGAACCCATTTCTGTGAGTCAACTTTCTAGCATCTCTTGTTTTAACCACCTGGGTGTACCTCAGGTATCCCCTAGCAGAGCTGGAGGAGCTGTCCGTAGAGAGAGAAGTCTGGCAGTCTGTTGCCTCCGTGGCCTGATCCCGGATGAAGCAGAAGACAATGAGTATGAGTATTCAAAAACATGTTAGCATCTGGTTGGCTAGCATCCAGTCAGTATGAATTCTCAAGTAGATTATGCTGGTTGTTAGCTTTTAAAACACACACAATGATCAGAAATCATCCAAAATCTAAACTGTTTAGATGTAAACACTTTACTTGTGGGCTGCTCAGTGGGTAGCACTGCCACCTTGTAGCAAGAAGATCCGGGTTCGATTCCCAGCGCGGCTCTTTCTGCATGGAGCTTGCATGTTCTCCCTGAGCATAAGTGGGTTCTCTCTGGGTACTCTGGCTTCCCTGGCTTCCTCCCACATTCCAAAAACATGACTGTTGGGTTAATTGGCTTCTCTAAATTCTCCTTAGGTGTGACTGTGTGTGTGAATGGTTGTTTGTCCGGTTTGTCTTAGTGTTGCCCTGTGATGGACTGGTTACCTGTCCAGGGTGTACCCTGCCTCTTTCCCAAGACCTGGTACCTCTTATCTGTGTTTTGGTCATTACAATGAGGAGCTCCGGCAGTTAAAAAAAGATGCTTAGTATGTCCTAGTTTTATAAAGCCTCATAGATCCAGATTGCTTATCCAAAAGTTGAAAAAGGTGCAGATACTTACTGAAGTTTGAACAGAGTTTAAGGAATTTTGACACGCTGCTGCATGGACAGCTCTTCAGGTAATCTCCCCAGTGTTACTGCCTTGGGAGTGGTCCATGGGCAAAGAGAAAGAGTGCTGGGGGTTTGCAAGGCTTTATTAAATGTTTGGCAGGGGTCCAATGATTTCCCCTGAATTCAAACATTTTTGCAGTGTCCTGCAGAGGGGTCTTAGTCTAAAAAGCAAACCAGCATTTTTTTTCCTCAATATTCAAAATTCATCCATGTTTATTTTCATCTCATGGCTTGTGTGGCCCAACATTGTGAAAAGCAACACCTCTTATATCAATCCCATTTCCATTCCTTTTAACTTTGTCTCTGTGGAACATTTTAAAATGATGACTGTCATAAAGAATCTCACCAAGCTCCTTGTTTGAATTATAAAGAACGGAGACACAAGACATTTTAAATATGATGATTCCTCAAGGTGACGTGCAGCTTAGCCAAGTGTCTGAGCTTGTCAACAGCTGTTCAGAATCTACTACTTTAAAGTAATGTGACCCACCAGCCTATAGGCAACATATGAAACTGGGCTCTGTGGTATGTCTTGAGGCATTTTCTGCTGCTCTTATCATTGCACTGGCCTTCAACCTCAGCTTCCTTTATTTTTTTTAACACTCTATTTTTCATGCACAAAAACTCTGCTGCTAATTATTTGGAATAAGAAGTTAGCCCTGCGAATGTTGAAGGAATTTAAATACACTGAAAGCCCTGACACCCAAACTGGGAATTAAGCTGAAGCAGATCTGCTCTTAGCAGCACATGGAGAGCATTCTTCAGTCATCTTTGTTTTATCACTACACACTGGACTGCTTTGGTGTATTATTTCACCTGAGTAAATACTGGACAGCATCTCTTCTACTTAGCAACATGCACATGTCTTCCAGGAGTCTCCTGTGCAGACTTCAGCTGGTGGATTGTCCACCCTGGTGTTTGGCCTCAGTTACTTACCCCCACCCCTGCTTCCTGTCAATCCAAGAGAAAGTGCAGGAGTTTGTGTTTTAGCTGGGTAACCTATGAGACTAACTGCTGTTAATGGACAGTTTCTCATCAGGTCAATGTCAGTCTCATTTTGTTCATGGCTTTTAGTTGCACCCGAATGCCAAAGATTTGAGTGCATAGTTTAAGCTTTCAAGCTCCTGAAATTTAGACTGGCTGAATTCTCTGCATATTTTCATGTATTTGTAATACAGATTAACATGTCTGCAATGTTCTTGGAGAAGAGAAATCCAGATGGTTAATGTTTATTAGCAAATGATGTAGAGAGGTGTGAGCTACCTGCTCTTAAAAAGGCTTAAGATCAGTCGTGAAAAAAGAAGTATTCAGTTCATATTAATTGGCAGAATAATTTTAGTTGAGCATAACCCACAAAATACCAAAATGATATTAAGTAAAACCCCCAGTGCCAAAGTACTAGGAACCTAATATTTGCTATGAATAAACACGATTGAAGCATTACTACTTTCCTATTGAACCACCAGTTGGCCTCAGCAGATGACCGCTCACACTGTGCCTGGTTCTGCTGGAGGTTTCTTCCTCTTAAAAGAGAGTTTATCCTTTCCATTGTTTCTGCATACATGCTTGATGAGATTGATTGCTGCAGAGTCAATAGAGCAATACAAGGGAACGCCTTCTGTCACCACATGCTCATCCGGTAGCCGTGATTTCTGCAGTCAATAGATAGATGGACTCAGCTGAGTTTCCTTCGAAAGAAAACTTTTAATCAGTCTGTCTATATGATTAAAGTTCTCTCTGAAAAGTGCTGTGAGATAACATGTTGTGTGTTGGTGCCATGTGAATAAACTGAATTGAAAATTTTATTTGATTTTTCAATTTATACTTTAGGTTTTATCAGAACTCCTTATAAATTTTACATCATATCATTGCTACCAAGAAGCAATCAACCAAAAGTATGCAGTGTAAGTTTTTTTTTTTTTTCACATTTGGTAAAAAAAACACTTAAAGTTTGTAAAATACTCTTTAGACTCTAAATAAGAAGCTACAGTTGAGATTTTTTATTAACAAACATTCCATTGGGTCTAGCATGAAACTAAGGTTACATACTGTATGTGGAGAAGCACCTCATATTTTCAAGTTTGGTCGAAGATCCATAATGCAGTTTGCTTGTTTTGTCATCCACCGGTCCAGCACACCTTGTTTTTAGGGTTGGGCATCATTTGAATTTAAACAACTCTGCTTATCATAAAATCATAAAGGTTTACATATTTTACATTTGCTGGATAACCATAGTTCTGCCTGGATGAAAGGGTCTAAACTACTAAATTAATTTTATTTCCTTGAACATTTAACTTTGTGTGAACATCACTATAAATTCTAACAGTTATTTTAAACAGTGCATAAATATCCATCCAAGGATGGATGGACGAACAGATTGCCAGTCCATCACTGGGCAATGAATATACATACAAAGACACACAACCATGCACACACTCACCTAAAGACAATTTAACGAGGCCAATTAACCATAACAGTAAGGTTTTGGACTGTAGGAGGAAGCCAGACTTTCCAGAGAGAACCCACGCATGCACAGGGGAAATATGCAAAGTCCATGCAGAAAGATCCTAGGCCTCAATTCGAACCCAGGACCTTCTTGGCACAAACTGCACCACCATGCAGATACCAAACCTATGAACTCTAATATTATCTTATACCTTTTATGTTCACAGTTATATTTTCTCATTCAGTTGGAAACATAATTTTAACACATTTACAAATCCAGTGTCTGATGCTTCAGGTACTTATTTTGTATAAACCACTTTTATTATTTTTTTATTTTTATATTTATCTTATTCTTACCACGTTGCAGTGCTAGGCTGAGTGTCTGAGCTGGATGAAAAAGCAGTGCAGCAGGAAGGCCCCATGACAAGGTTTACAGTATATCCTCAGCATTGTTCACCACACCTCAGTTCCACTCAGCTAGATATGGAAGTATGATTTATTTTTCTGGACAGATGAATGGTCAGATTCCATACTCTACCACTCAATTAGTGCCTTTTATCATATTAAACAGATCTCGAATGAACTAAAATACACAATAGCTGAGCATGCTTAAAATTATTTATAAGTCTGACAGATTTAAATGAAGGTGCTCTTCATGTTATCCAGAACAAGAAAACAAGTTGGGTACCCGTAGTAAAGTAAGAGGAAAAAAGTATAAAAAGAGGTTCCATTCTCCCTGGAGAAGATGCATGATGAATTAAAAGGAGGAACAAATTCTCTCAGGGAATCTACCTTACAACACCGATACAGTGGGTCAAAGACAAATTAGTAATCAAATAATGTATCCCATTTCTAGTGTTGCAGGTGGCCAACTGGTCATCTCTTTATTTAATATAAGCCACACTCTCTGACGGCACACCCCAAAATGTTTAGGCATACACTCCTGCAGAGTCGTCTTCCCTAGTATTCACTTCTATTTCCAATAGGAAATAGGAAGCAACGATTAAAAAAATTGAACGACACCAGGATTGAAAGGACAGAACCAGTTCTTTATCGATTCTCAGTGCCCAACCCTACTTGTTACAGAAGATGCAGGGCATTGATGATAACTACATACAGACGTGGACAAAATTGTTAGTACTCCCCTTTTAGTATAAGAAAAAAACACATTGGTCACAAAAATAGCTTTAATCTGACAAAATTATAAATTAAAATTCTACGAAAATGAGAAAAGATTAATACAAAATGTAGCTTGGAAATTCAAGTCTGGCTTTTTATGATTTGTTTTTTTTTTATTGTTTTCTTCCTTGTTACTCTCCCATGAAGTCCACTTTGGCTCCAACAACCAGTGTTGGGAAAGTTCTCTTTCTACGTGAACTAGTTCAAAGTTCAGTTCACACATTTTAAAATGAACTAGTTCAGTTCATAGTTCATAATTCTAAATTTTGAACTAAGTTCACAGTTCCAAAAAATGAACTAGTTCAGTTCTTTTTTTTTTTTTTTTTCATATATTGCTCAATTACACCATAGCCTACTGTAGAACCACAGACAGCAATTATTTTATCAGTTGTAACACTGAAACTGTGCGTCAGATTTCATCTTCATATACAGTTTTGAATCCTTATCCAACCAGGGTTACATTAGCATTGAGGGGACAGCATTTCCCCATTGTTGCTTTAACGCTTTGTTGCTGTCCATTCACTTCACACTAGTAGCAGCTGCAGCTTTCACCCCTACAGTATATTCTCAAAAACATCAGGAAAAATGTGCTGCTTGAATGGTCTTTTTTATGAGGAATTATTAAAAGAAAAACAGGAAAGTAGACTTTAAGGTGCAAATGTTTTTTTAATTTTAATATTTTTTTCAATTAGAAATTCCATTTCAGTACATACTAAAAATGAATCCTGGAAAATTATATCAGGCAGGTTTAACAAACAAGTTACATGAATAGTAAAACCCTCAACAACATTTTACTAACACAAACTGAGGGACCAGGCTGAGGTAGGAATTTAAGGTTACTGAAGTGCGGATTTTTTTACTGAAAGCCGGCGGGCAAAGTTTGCAGAGAAATGTAAGATTGTTGCCATCATCCTCACCGACCACCTGGTCATAAACCTGTTTTAAGTGATCATACTGCTGCTTTTTCGCATCCACGGTCGCCTTCATGCTGCTGTGGCTTCCACGCTGCATTTTGTTTTGATGACGCACGCGGCTGTAGGCTACGACACCGGTAGCTGGTGTTGCCAGATTGGGTGTTTTTCCCGCTACATATTAAGGCCTGTTTACGGTGTGATTTAGCCGGGGTTTCGCCTGGAGGGCTCTATAGAAATTTGGCAACCTATTTAACGGAGTTGAACTGAGAGAGCGTGCCGTTCACAGACACCAGAATGAACGAGTTCACAATAACGTTCATCAGGCAGTAATACAGTACCTTCAGTTCACGTTCGCCCAAAATATGAACGAGTTCATGAACTTTCGTTCAATGAACGCGTTCAGGCACAACACTGCCAACAACAACGGATAGTGCATTTATACACTGCTGTTCCTTGAGCGTGAAGGTCACTCGAAATCTATTTGGAAAGTTTTCTGGGCTTTTTTCTAACCATTTATATTATATTTCCTTATGATTTGTCATCAATTTTCCTCCTGCAGCCACGTTCCGGGAAGTTGGCTACAGTCCTTTGGATCTTAAATTTCTGAATAAAATGCAAAACTGCAATCAGAGGAACATCACTTTGCTTGAAGAGGGTCTTGTAGCCTTAAGCTTTAACATGCTTGTCTATAGTTTTCTTTCTAATTTCCTGAGACAACCCTTTCGTCTGGCCCATGTTGAATGTGGTACACATGAAGGCCCAATCCCAAACTAGCCCCTAAGTCTGAGGTGTCAAACTGGTTCCATAAATGGCAGTGTGGCTGCAGGCTTTCTTTCCAACCAAGCAATAGCACACCTGACTTAATTCATCTCATCAAGCCATCATGTTCAGATTGGACTCACTTGATGAGGTGACTGGAGTCTGGTGTGCTATTGCTTGGTTGGAAAGAAAGGGTGCAGCCACACGGCCCTTTCTGGAACAAGTTTGACACCCCTGCCCTAAGCACTATCCCTGAACACTAGCCCTCCATTTGCGAGTTCCCGCGGAGGTTCCGCCAAATTAAATGCCTTCCAAAGCCATTAGTCAATAGGGCCAGTGGAACATTCACGCCTGAAATAGTGAGTCTGCATTAAGTGTAGGTTGGCTGTATCTTGGCGGCAAATTTAACAGCGGCTTGATGGCACAGGAAACCTGTGCATTTAGATGTAAGTTCCACTGGTTTGCTACACATTCATCACACTGACAAAAAATCACAAGTTAGATAAGAGAAAAAAAACATTAATTCGAAAAGGAAAGGTCCTCTTTGAAATACTTTTA
Source organism: Cyprinodon diabolis (assembly GCA_030533445.1). NCBI lineage: Eukaryota > Metazoa > Chordata > Actinopteri > Cyprinodontiformes > Cyprinodontidae > Cyprinodon > Cyprinodon diabolis. The sequence continues at coordinate 13,678,598 of CM060073.1, forward strand.
TCTGACCATCTACATTTGCTTTAAGAAAGGGGCAAATGTTATATTTTATGTCACCCTGTACCACAGAGCTACAGCCACACACGAGGCGTCATTGTGTTGCCTTTTTAATGAATGCTTTCTTTTTCCGTTGGAGGGAAGAGGCCATCCCATTCTTGTTTATACCCCCCCACCTTTAATCAAGGCGTCTTCCACAGCTGCGAGTGTGAGTTGATAGGTAAGTGTTAGTGGTTAGGGAGCGGTTTGGGATTCAGCCCATGCCACCAAACAGCAAAGTGACTTCCTGTAGCCCTTTACAGGCCCACTGACTGATTAGAGGATTGTAGGCACCTGTGATGCTAATTAGTGGACACACCTGGATCTAATATCTTTGGTTACATTATTTTCAGCGTTTTCTACAGGAACCATTAATTTTGTCTAGGCCTGTGTTATGTGCTTTTTCTGTTTTGTTCTATTTTTATCATCTGTTGAAGCACCGTTAAAAAGCAATGTCTGACTTTCATTTGTTAAATTTCATAGAATATGTATTTATTATTACTTTCAAATTATATCTGTGACAAATGTGGCTTTTCTTTCATTAAATGAGGAGCACCAACAGTTTTGTCCTTGTTAATAATGGTCATGATGCTCAAGTCAAAACCTGGTGCCATTAAAAAAAAAAAAAAAGTTTTCATGTCTTTCCAAGGTTGCCAGTAGTTTACCCTTAATTCTTCATACTTCAGAATATTTAATCTATTTATCTAATACCAACCAGAAAAGGTGGTTGTTACTCTTAATTGAATCCTTCAAAGACTTCAAAATGCCTTTATTCTGACTTTTAAAGTTTGTTTCACTTAAAGAGCTTACCTAATGCAGTATAATGCAGTATTATCAGTAAAGAAAATAAGCTAAGGGAGAGTTGGATTAGGTTTGGGGTTACATGGTTCAGCAGAAAAGTTGGATGGTTATTTTAAAATGCATTTTTTTAGACATATCTCATGTTGGCCAGCATCTGTGCATGCCATGTTGAAAGTTAAACCAAATCACAAGGTGCTGATAATGCAAATATGTAACCTTAGAAACATTATTGTTTAGTAAAAAAAATAGACAGAAAAATAAAGCTTTTTTGGGTATTGTTCTGATTTCAAATTTGGGTAAGTGCTGAATCACACATTGTTACTGTGTGGTACAGAGACTGCCGATCTGCTCTTCTGAATGTTGTTTTTTTTTTCTTTTAGGTTCGGTGTAGTGCACAGTACTGTAAGGAAGCACGTCTCACATACACCTTTTTTTGTATTAACTTGATTTATAAAAAAAATCAGTAATTAAACACTAATTTTGGCTCTGTTCCACAAACCAAAATTCTTCCTGAGTTGTATGACATATATAGAATTTTTCTTACAACATGAAGTCAGCTGAAATAACTTTAAAAGCAGAAGATCATAGCATGGACAATGGAAAAGATGCACCGAAGAGTATCATTTACAATGTCAATGTAATTTTTATTGTGATATTTCTACAAAGGAAAATGATCACAACATTTAAAAGGTACATTAACCTTAAACTTCACATTTACATCCTATCAAAATAATAAAAGCTTATTTAAATTAAATGAAAAATGCACAGCTGTAGCTATGTATACAGGAATAGAAAATAGGTTAAGCATTACGTAAATAGTTTCCTATTAGGTTTCACTATAAGTTTATTAAAGGCCACATTATTTTATGCTGGCCCTGAGAGCCTATTTTTCATTAATCTGTGCATGTGATGACAAAACATGGTTTTTTGGGTGAGGGAGCTTCAGGCTGCTCATGAGAATTATCAAGATTTATAGATGTCTTTTAAAGCCTTGACCACACCAAATCCAATTTTGCATTCGATCCAACAGGAAATCTTGCCATGAGAGGTTGTGTTGTTTGGCACTCATTTAAAGTAAATGGGATGATCACACCGACATGTTTTTTTTTCAAGGGTGCTTGCCTAGTCGGACTATGCAGCAATTCAGTGGCAATTTTATGGCTCTAGCAGGAACAGAGACGTGGTTACAAAGTAAAACACATGCACTTTGGGGGAAAATACAAAATAAAATCTGTTAATCACAGGGGAAAACAGTCGTTTTTGGAGTCGCACAATCGCATACAGTATGTAGCACCCAAAGTCTTGTGCAACAACAATCAATAAAACATAAAAAAAAGGAATTATTTATTGATTTAACCATCCAGAAGCAGTGAAGTTTGCAAATTAATTACATATTGTGATCTGCTGGGTTTCATTAGAATAGGAAATATTTAAATATGTTTTTAGTTTGTCTTGTGTACACATAGCTTGAATGCTTTGGTAGTTCTAACTTGAGCGTCAGTAAATACCAACATTATTATCCCTATTGGCATCAAATACATAATTTTTCCTTCTTCACATTTAGTCTTGAACATTTTCACTTTTTCTTACCTCTGTGATTAGTTGCTGACTTTCTTGGCCCCATTCCTTGTCTATTCATTGCAATTATGCACAATATTGTACCTTATGTTCCAGAACCTTGTAATGGTAAATGGAGTCTATAGAAAATACCTTTGTCTATCGACAAATTGAGCAAAACAATGTGTTAAACACAAATGGAGTATAATTAGCTAACAGGGTAAAAGCATTTCGACTGAATATCTTTGTATGCTACCACAATGAGTTACTGGCATAGAAAGTTGTAAAATCCTATTATGTGAATAGGCCCCTTTAAAGAAAACAACACTGGTTTTGGGCCAGGGGCACTGCCATGAAAGACATTGATATAATCCCACCAAGAAAAAAATATTATGCAAGCTTTGAAACTGCTATAAAGATGCAACGAAGAGCATCATTTACATTTTTACATCAATTTTTATATCACTTACATCAATATCATTTTCTGTGTAAAATTTCAAAAAAAGAAAAATTATCCTAACACAAAGAACTTAAAGTTGTAGGGAAGTCATTTCTAAATGTCAAATCATTCTTAAATATGTATAAATGTACTCCTTATCAGACAATATTGTGATACAGCTAGTTATACGTCAGCTTGTACAGCTAGATTCGGCCAATCATATATCAACAATCATCTGTCAATCAAATTTTTTCGGTCATAGCAACTTGATTCATCTGGTCTGTTCCTGTTTGGCTGTGACGTCATCCTGGAAAGAAACATCAGCTGTGCTGCTTCCATCAACATCCTTGTTTATAGATGTTGGAGATCGGCCTGTTTTCCAGTGTGGTCCTGTTTCTCTGACCCTGACTGAGTGGATGTGCTCTCTTCGTCCTCTGGCATGGGAGCTGCCTTGGAGCTCGTCTGCCTGGCTGTGTGTTTCCTGGACGGCGCCGCCTTTTACAGCTGCTTTTTGTATCTCTGCTTCTGTCTCCTTGAACCCCAGTCGGCCTCGGCAGATGGCCGCTCACACTGAGCCTGGTTCTGCTGGAGGTTTCTTCCTGTTAAAAGGGAGTTTTTCCTCTCCACTGTCGCTACAAGCATGCTTAGTGTGAGGGATTGTATTTGAGTCAATAAGTCAATGCAATCAACTGGTTTTCCTTAGATAGAAAACTTTGTATCAATTTGACTGTATGATCTGGTTGAACTGTAAAGTGCCTTGAGATGACATGTGTTGTGAATTTGGCGCTATATAAATAAACTGAATTGAATTGAATTGATTCATATGTCACAGCTAATATACACAGCGGTTGAAATAAGAAATATGAATCATTTACTTCACGATTACGTTACATCCCAGTGTTCACGGGGATGGACGTCTGTGTCTTTGGCAGGTGAAGAGCTAACAGAACTGCCAATGTTGCGAGGCAAGGGCTTAAACATGTGCGGCTGTAAGCTTTCTAAACCAAACCAAGCTTCTTCCCTGGCGTCCTCTTCCACAACAACTTTGTCACTGCTTTCCTCCTCCAAATAAAAAAATGTATGACGGCTTCTGTCCTAAGCATTTTGAACACTATAAGTGGTTTATTACTATATTTCCACTGTATCTACTGTCAACCTGTGGTTCGTTTGATGCCATGTACTATGGTGAATTTGCCATGTTACAAATAGGGGCTAAATTAAATGGCTTTTCGGGGCTTCTTTGTGCTGATTTGTCATTAGTGTCAGTGTCATCATTCTCCTGGTTGTCCTCTCTATTTTCCTTCTATGTTTTCTCTTTTGCTACCTTGCATTTTTTTTAGCTGTAACCTGTTTACTTCATAGTGTAATTATGATGACTCCTATTGTTCCATTAAACTAATAAAGCCAAGTTTTACATAATTGATACTAATATCAACCAATGGGAAAACCAATACCCTGAAGGGCATCCAGACACACCCTACATTGAAAAGTCTTCCACATCAATGTCATCCTTAGAATATCCATTTAAGCAGTTTTTAAACTCATCTCAGTCTACACCATCTATAGTATCTTAATTGTAATTTAATCTGAATATAAAAATCAAACTAAACTGTTTTAATATTGACACAGATTTTAATACAGGCTGCTAGAGGCTAACCAATTCACAGCAGCTGTCCAGGATTAGGTATAGACAACTAGAGGCCATTTCATTTTATAGTTATCATTATTTGTGTGTGTATATACGTATATATATATATATATATATATATATATATATATATATATATATATATATATATATATATATATATATATATAACACTCACCGGCCACTCTATTAGGTACACCTGTCCAACTGCTCGTTAACACTTAATTTCTAAGCAGCCAATCACATTGCGGCAACTCAGTGCATTTAGGCATGTAGACATGTCAAGACAATCTCCTGCAGTTCAAACCGAGCATCAGTATTAGGAAGAAAGGTGATTTGAGTGACTTTGAACGTGGTATGATTGTTGGTGCCAGAAGGGCTGGTCTGAGTATTTCAGAAACTGCTGATCTACTGGGATTTTCACGCACAACCATCTCTAGGGTTTACAGTGAATGGTCCGAAAAAGAAAAAACATCCAGTGAGCGGCAGTTCTGTGGGCGGAAATGCCTTGTTGATGCCAGAGGTCAGAGGAGAATGGCCAGACTGGTTCGAGCTGATAGAAGGGCAACAGTGACTCAAATAACCACCCGTTACAACCAAGGTGGGCAGAAGAGCATCTCTGAACGCACAGTACGTCGAACTTTGAGGCAGATGGGCTACAGCAGCAGAAGACCACACCGGGTGCCACTCCTTTCAGCTAAGAACAGGAAACTGAGGCTACAATTTGCACAAGCTCATCGAAATTGGACAATAGAAGATTGGAAAAACGTTGCCTGGTCTGATGAGTCTCGATTTCTGCTGCGACATTCGGATGGTAGGGTCAGAATTTGGCGTCTACAACATGAAAGTATGGATCCATCCTGCCTTGTATCAACGGTTCAGGCTGGTGGTGGTGGTGTCATGGTGTGGGGAATATTTTCTTGGCACTCTTTGGGCCCCTTGGTACCAATTGAGCATCGTTGCAAGGCCACAGCCTACCTGACTATTGTTGCTGACCATGTCCATCCCTTTATGACCACAATGTACCCAACTTCTGATGGCTACTTTCAGCAGGATAATGCGCCATGTCATAAAGCTGGAATCATCTCAGACTGGTTTCTTGAACATGACAATGACTTCACTGTAGTCAAATGGCCTCCACAGTCACCAGATCTCAATCCAATAGAGCATCTTTGGGATGTGGTGGAACGGGAGATTCGCATCATGGATGTGCAGCCGACAAATCTGCGGCAACTGTGTGATGCCATCATGTCAATATGGACCAAACTCCCTGAGGAATGCTTCCAGCACCTTGTTGAATCTATGCCACGAAGAATTGAGGCAGTTCTGAAGGCAAAAGGGGGTCCAACCCGTTACTAGCATGGGGTACCTAATAAAGTGGCCGGTGAGTGTACACACACTACCATTCAAAAGTTTGGGGTCACCCAAACAATTTTTTGTCTTCCTGAAAAGTCACACTTATTCACCACCATACGTTCCATACAATCCTCCATTTGCAGCAATTACAGCATTGCAGACCTTTGGCATTGTAGCTGTTAATTTGTTGAGGTAATCTGGAGAAATTGCACCCCATGCTTCCAGAAGCAGCTCCGACAAGTTGGATTGGTTGGATGGGCACTTTTTGCGTACCATACGGTCAAGCTGCTCCCACAACAGCTCAATGGGGTTCTGATCTGGTGACTGTGCTGGCCACTCCATTACCGATAGAATACCAGCTGCATGCTTCTGCTCTAAATAGTTCTTGCACAATTTGGAGGTGTGTTTAGGGTCATTGTCCTGTTGTAGGATGAAATTGGCTCCAATCAAGCGCTGTCCACTGGGTATGGCATGGCGTTGCAAAATGGAGTGATAGCCTTCCTTATTCAGAATCCCTTTTTACCCTGTATAAATCTCCCACCTTACCAGCACCAAAGCAACCCCAGACCATCACATTACCTCCACCATGCTTAACAGATGGTGTCAGGCATTCTTCCAGCATCTTTTCATTTGTTCTGCGTCTCACAAATGTTCTTCTTTGTGATCCAAACACCTCAAACTTGGATTCATCCTTCCACAACACTTTTTTCCAGGCTTCCTCTGTCCAATGTCTTAGTTCTTTTGCCCATCTTAATGTTTTTCTTTTATTGGCCACTCTCAGATATGGCTTTTTCTTTGCCTCTCTGCCCTGAAGCCCAGAATCCCACAGCCACCTCTTCACTGTAGATGTTGACACTGGTGTTTTGTGGGTACTATTTAATGAAAATGCCAGTTGGGGACCTGTGAGGCGTCTGTTTCTCAAACTAGAGACTCTAATGTACTTATCTACTTGCTCAATTATATATATATATATATATAATATATATATTTATATATATATACCATGTTGCTCTCCTGTCACTTAGAGAGGGACGGGTTGGTGAGGGGTGGGGGAGGGGGTTGAAGAAACCGGGCTGCTGGTGGATCATATGTTTACATGATGAGGGAGGGACAAAGGCAATTATTTAATATAAATATCCTGCTTAACATCTACGCCATAGTTATCGGAGGGTTAGCTGATGCTAACCCTCCGATAACTATGGTGTTTTTCTTTTGCCTGGTCTGGTTGGTAAAGGTAAATTCTCAGATCTGTAAGCTTTCTGGCTTAGCTGTTTGGCCTTTTAGTTATTTACAGACTCACAATAGGTTCAATAAATGCTGCAGTAATTCTGGTTTATTTTTTCTTGAAAACTAAAAACAAAACAACAATATAAGAAAAACTTGCAATCATTCTCTGTGCACCCAGCTGGTTGGCATCATTAATGATGTGATTCTCCTCCGACATTGAGGAAGAATAACTACGTACTGTAGTTGTATCCCGCAGATTTGTCCCACAGTATTTTTCAGCAGTTGCCATCTTATTTTACTCAACAGGCTAATAATCTATTGTTAATTTGAACTATTCAGTTAAGAAACCTTTCTGAAAAAAAAGAGAGGGTGGAAAAACTGGGTCAAGATATCGGCCGCCTTCTCTCCGTCTCCTCTTTCTCCTTCCTTTCTCTACCTTTTTGAAACCCAGACTTTTTTCAGCCGAGGACATTTTTATCACACTGCTGCTTATTTACACATTCTGTTATTAACTTGTTTCTTTTGTTATCACTACCTCAAATTATGTGCGGGTGGCATTTAAGCTCAGCAGGGGCTGAGGACCAAACAATTTATTGCAATTTCAAGGGTGTCAGTATATTCATGCTTTCACTGTTCATTGCTTAAAAATGAGGGACAACATGAATATTATTACTTTACTGCTGGATCTTTTTTTTTATATATATTTGAAAAATATAGCGGGACAAATCTTTTTTTCTTCTTTTGTGTCACCTCCCTCAATCAAGGGCCCTTAGAATCGTCCTAACTTTTACCCCCAATACGACGCTGGTCTGGGCATAACATATATCCTTACATTTGGAGGAATCCGCAAGAAATTTGCTGAGAACACTGTCCTGAATATGACATACAGGGGGGGTGCATAATGTTGAAAGGGGGTTTTACAGCAGGAGGGATTAATGCACTTCCCCAAAAGTTGAAGGAATTATCAAGAAAAAACATGATGTTGAAATGGTCAAGCTACTGTTAAAGGATGAGCCAGGAAGTGAAAGCTTATATACCTCCAAAATAGGACAGGAAATGTGTTTCTTAACTTGTTGTTTTAGTAATCATATATGCTTTGAATCTGAACTGGTGTACACTTAAATGAGATTTACAAAATGTAAATTTACACTTTAACTGTCTGCTTTAAATTCATACCTAAGTGGGCTAATCAGTACAACAGAAATAACTGTTCAGAAATCAAAACAAGAGGAAGTTGCTCCAACATGTAGTCAAGAGTTGATAGTTTACTTCCTACCTCCTGGCCTCTTCCTACAACACTACCAGCTTGTATTTTTTTTATCAGTGACATGTTTCCAGCTTCCATCTGGCTGAGTTGATATCACAGTGGTGGTCCACTCTAACATTTTGTATCCACCCTGTTTGTCTTATCGCTTTTAATGAAGCAAATATTCTCCTCAACTTGTCCTGCATAAAGAATTTCTATATCAGTCCTTAGAACAGAGGAAACGGGGGTAAAAAGATAAACCTGTTTGCACAACCCAGCATGGTTGGCGTTGCTCTGTAGAACGCTAATGTTTTCTTACGCCATGCAGCTAAATTTTCAGTTTGTTCTCGGACTCAAAAAGCAGAGATCAAACAAAGTCACAGTTTTTATTATTCTTTTCTCCTCGCATGGCTGAGCTGAAGTACACTTCATGCTTTGAAAAATGCAGTGAAAACACTGTGAATTCCTTTTGCTGTGGTGTGACAACCGGCGATCGCAGGAGGCTCATGGCAAGCCCAAATGGGGAGCTCCTCAGCAGAGCAGCAAGCCAACGAAAACAGAATCATGTTTGAACACCTATTTCCACTGGGATGGGGGAGGTTGAGGTCCCCCTGCTTTAATCAGGATCTTAAAACAGGGAGGCCTTTGATAAAGACCCTGCTCAGTACATTTATCTTCTTCCTCTGAATGCTGTGCTGGCTTATGTCATCCACTTTGATCCTGCTCTTTTGGAGAGCAGTGTTGGACATATCTACAGCTGATAACATGCTGGTAAAGCTGTGATGGAGAAAAGGAAGAACTCAAACACACCTCTGGGTTTGTAATGGAAGTGTAAGTGTATGTGTGTGTATGTTTTATGTCCCACATCCTGCCGCCTCCTTCTCTATATGGAAAAAGTGCCATTCATTTTCCAAGCGCTGTCATAAACACCACCTCCTGGTTAAGGAGGAGATGTGACAGGTCTCTGCCCCACAATGCACAAGGGCAACAATATTTCACTTGGACGTGTTCCCGGTGATGAGGCCAAACTCTGCAACAGGCCTCTTGACAGATGTCATGCATGAGAGCTTTGGAATAATGCTGATAGGAGCAGAGGTGGCCTGAACTGTACCCATGACAAACCCATCTGTAATCGGAGCATCAGCATTCACAGCAAACCAGGCTATGGCCCAGCACTGTCTGCACAGCCTTAGGCTATCAGACGGTTTTGTTCCTTTCAGTCTTTCAGAGCTTACAGTTCTTCCTTTGTAAATCTAGTTTGTCAATAACTAAGACTAAAAATTCTCAGGAAACTCTGAAGCATTTTTTTCTCAGTCTCCATATAAAGATTTACACTTACTGGCTGCTTCATTACTATAGGTACCCTTTACTTGTACTAGGTTTACCCCTTGGCCTTCAGAATTCCCAAAATGAGTTGTGTCATGTTGTAGATTACACAAGATATTAGAAAAACTAATTGTACACTTTTCATGCATATGAATATAATGGAAACACACAGCTGATGCATTTTTGTCCGCTGCACATTCATTATGGAAACGCCATGTCTCACCATATTCCAAAGGTGCTCAGCTGCATTTATGTGTAAGGCCTCTGGGGTCTGTTAAACCCTTAATCATGTGTAAAGAAAACCTGTTTGAGGTGATTTTAGCTTTTTTAACATCCTGTTGTAAGGATCCTTCAAATGGAAATACTGTGTTCATAAAGGGATGGATTCAGGTGGCACCAATACACAGGTGGGCAGGTTTTTTTGTTAATGATGTTTGATGGATCCACTGTGTGCTCAGAAAATACCCTCATCAAACTAAACTGCAAACACCAGTCTGGACTGTAAATGCAAGGCATAGAATCAGGTTTGGTGGAAGTTAGTTGAGGACCCAAATGCAATGATGAGGAGGTAGAGATGATTTTTTGCAGATTAGATTTAGATGTACGTGGTAACAGAAGCACAAATCCAGGGATTATAATAAACAGGCAACCAACACTAGGAGACACCAAGGAGAAACATAGGATTGAAGTAAGAATGAGAATTCCAGCAATGAGGAACTGCACAGGAAGTGTATATATATGGGAGACAGAACAAAGAATGTCCTAATCAGCTGATTGGGAGCAGGTGTTGATAGAAGAAACTAGAAGGGAGCTAGGGAAAAAGAGAATGTCACAAGGGGGCAATAGAGAGTAACTAAAAAAGATACAACACTGCCTAAATATAACTAGAAGACAACTAAAATGACACAAAATGGAAAAGATACCAATTACAACAAAAAACAGAATTACATAATTTAAAGTGTAACTAAAACTAAAAAACAAACAGAACCAAACAATCATGTTACATAGAGTCCAATCTTTTGCATGTTTACACTCGATCCTGACCCAAATATTGTCAATTGCTGTTGGAATTGATCAGAATATATTTAGAGAAGGTATTCTGTAACAAGCTGATGTCTTTCTTTTAGCCTTCCCATTTTCGCCTGATATCGTCAAGGCATTTTCATCTGTGTAATTGGACCATTATCTGTCACGTCAGAGATGTTGTCAAGCAATAAACAGATACCTAACCAAGTGACCAGTGAGTGTACATCAGCTTTTATATTTACAGCTTTCATTTAAAGAAATCAAGATTTAGTTACTTTTGCTTGTGTTATTCTACACTGTAAAGTTGAATATTAAAAGTAATTAAACAAGTACTTAAAACTCATTATTTTGTCAAAAGTCTGCTAGCTCAAATCTGTTGAGGTAGTGTTACTTTTTTTTCAAGTACATTGGCCTAAGTCCTATGGAATCATTTGTTGCATTAATTACGCTTAACTTGAATAACTTTATCTTTAATGAGGAAGTACTTGTGTAAATTTTGACCATAAGACAACATTGGCTGATTAGTTGTCATTGGGTGTGGTAAGGGTTCCAACACAATGAGTTAGGGTACTGTTAGATTTAATGAGGGGTGTTCAACATTGGTATTTATTAGGTAGTTGTCTCTCTAAACAGTGATTTGACACATTAGAATTGGCAGGGCAATTCAAGCAGCCCTGTCTGTGTATTAGAAATGCTGAATAAGAGCCAGATCATAAAACCTCTTTAAAATCCAAAGATGTGACATGCTGTGGACGTAACATACACATAATATTAATAGATTATTAACGTTGCCTTGACCATGTGTGGCTTCACTCTTACCCTGTATTACCTGGTCTTTGAAAGATTCGAAGTGAAAGATTCAAAGGAAGTACATTCAAGAAGACAATGGGAATACTGAGAATTCCTCTGCGTCATTAGGGAAGACCAGGATTAGCAGGGACTTCCTGTTTGTGACTGGTTCATGGGGCCAGGCCAGCCTGTTATGTAGGCATTAAAGAGAGATCACAGCCTTTAAAAAAAAGGATACCTTAAACAGGTCAGTCATGGGGGACATGTTTTCTTTCCCATGACACATAGAGGTTGCCACTTAGCTGACAGAGAACATGTTTTGCTTACCCTCCGCTCCTTTCACCCTCAGGGCCAAATGGCGGATCATAAGCTGATAACCTCAAAGGGGAACTTTACGATAATGGTTTGTAAAATAACTTTCAAATTACAATGAATGTAGTGGGTCTGTTTCATGTCAGTGTTATTGTGAGTGCAGTACAGCCACAGGTGTGAGCTGTTAAGCAGAAAGCCTGTTCATGTCTTCATTCGTTCATTCATTTATTCATGTGCCCTTTTTATAACAACTTGCTGCACGTTCGTAACGGGGTGGGGGTGAGGGGGGTTGGGGGGGTCGGCGGTTGTGGGGGGCCATAATATAATTCTTATGATATTCAAGAATGTACCCTAATAGGCTTCAAGTAAATTGATTTTTTTCCAAAAGTGTCTGCAAACTGCTCTGTTTTTTCATGATTTTTTATTTTTTTTGCCTTGATGGATGTCAAAAAAAAGCATAAAATGGATAAAAAATATACACTGATGTTTCAAAACCAGACACTTTACTATCAGCAGCCTTAATACTGTGTACCTCATCATAATAGACAGGACCAGTTAACAAGAGGGAGCCCTGGCTGAGTCTTACCCTGATACATTTACATGTGTTACTTCTGATGAGAGAAACAGATCATAAACCCAGTAAAAGTGATACTGTATTCTGACAATACTGCCTTGGGGATATTGTCAGAATACAGTGTCATGGTCCTAGGAAATATGTGTATCAGTATCTGTGTTCAGGACAAGCATTTGTGTTTTCCAAACACTCTCCAATCTTAGACTGTGTTTAGGCTGAAAGCATACACTTTGAAATTAGACACTTGATACAGAGAGTCAAAATGCCTCTAGATGTCGAAAATTAACTGTACCTTATATCTGAATTCTCGCTATATTTTTGCATTTAAACAACAGAATTCCTCTTGTCCCTTCACTACCTCAACCGCTAAAGAACTGAACTAAAATGGGTCAGTCAATCACTTTGCAATATTGTATTTTAAGACGGGACATATTGCTATGAAGAAGGTAACAAAGGACAAACCAAAATAAACATGGCAGTGCAGGAGGATGCACGCATAGCTCTCATCTTTTTTGTCACAACTCAGGATTTCCTCATTGAAAAAGGAACAGCAAGAAATGCTATGTACATTTTTGAATGACACCTTTTTGCATCCTGACTGGCTAAAACCAAACTTTGCAGTGGGCACTGGGTGTGGCTTTGCCCAGAGTCAGCTCAGAAAGTTCTGATGCACCTCCCTCTGTTTCCTGAACGAATTGGATGGACCAGGAGCAGATCAATAATGTTTTTAACTGAACAGAGAGTGCTACATATTATCAATCTGATTGGCCAGGTTAGTCAAACATGCAAGTCTGCGCAAAAGGTGGGAGGAGCTGCTCTCTGTTATTTTCCTTTGCCATTCTGCTATATACAGTACAATGGCGGATGGTGAACCTCACTGATTTGTTGACAAACTGCATAAATCTCCAAAAGTTTAGATATTCACACTTTTGCGTCTGCTTTGGACACAAGGTGCATATGTCATACACTTGAAATCTCCATATCAAATGCCATATCAAATGACACATGAAGTAGATTAAAATGAGCCACACCAGAAGTGCAAAGCACATGATTGAAACTCTTGACATCCCAAGATGTGCGTCCAACATAGACTTTACAGGAAAGTCATGACACTAGGGCTGAAAAGAAACTGATTTATTGTGATTAATCAATTATTGAAATAATTGTCAACTAATTTAGAAATTGATTAATTACCTTGAGCATAGTGACCCACTTAGAGCAGCTATTATTGTCATGATCGGTTTAATGGAGTAAACCCACATGCAGAACACTAACGGAGACAGAGGAAAGTTTAACTATGTTTATTTATGAATACACAGAATGATTCAAGATCTGGTTCTGGTGCAGGTCCGGGACTGGTTTCAATATTATCTTGAGGAGGTTTTAACAGATCCGTGAGAGGAGGAAGCGGTTGGGTCCAGAGTCTGTGGAGGTAGCAGAGAGCTCAGCAGCAACAGCGTCTAGCTTCGAGTTAGAGAGTTTCAGACTAGGGTTCTTGTTTCCTAGCTCTTTCCCAAGAGCTGATGGAGGAATCCAGACTGAGATCTTCAGGTTTGGCTTACGTGGGCAGGCAGGCAGGTTTCCAGGTTATGCTCATCCAGAGCTTCAGACTTCAGTCGGGTTTCTGTGAGCAAAGAAGACAAGAGCAAGTTAGAAGGCTAGTTTCTCTCTAGTGGCAACTATTTTTCTTTAGGATTTCAGAGGCTCAGGTTCGCTAACCAAACTAGGTCAACACTCCAGCGTCGAAGGAAGGTCTGACTGCTGCCTATGTAGGGAGGTCTTCTGATGAGCTGAAGAATCCCAGGTGTGCTGAGGACTCCAGCTCAGGAAGCCCACAGCGCTCTCTGCTGGAGACAGGTGGCAGATCTCCAGATCCCAACAGTACCCCCCTCTCAACGACCGCGTCTTAGCGGTCCAGAAGACGTGGACGGGAGGGACCTCTCGTAGGCCTCGATGAGGGATGGATCGAGAATGTAGGAACCAGGGACCCAGGTGCGGTCCTCCGGACCGTAGCCCTCCCAGTGGACGAGGTACTGCCAACCGCGACCTCGCCGACGGGAGTCCACGATCCGGCGGACTGTGTAGGGCGGATGGCCGTCAATGTCCAGGGCGGGTGGAGGGGAGTCGGATGGTGGGCAAAGTGGACTGGTGATGACTTGTTTGATCTGTGAGACGTGGAAAGTGGGGTGTATACGCAGGGTAGATGGTAGTTGCAGGCGGATAGCGGAGTGGTTTGTTAGAGTGATAATTATAAAATTATTGTGTGGACATATGAAACATTGAAAGAAAGAGGATGCTACATTTCTATTCTGTGAATCAACCAGAAGGGTCATAAACTTTTATGACCTCCAGTCAGAATCACACGGTTGTGTGACTTCCATCCAGCCAGATGGTCAATTCACACTATCTTGTTACCTGCATCCCCCCAGATAATCATTACTGGGTCTTCTGTTTAAGGCACACCCTATGATGTTGTAAACGGTAATAAAAGGCTTTGCTATGAAGGGATCTGTGTGAGAAGGTGCTGGTTTCCGAGCCAGCAGCTTCTCTCCGCTCTGCAGACGCTGACGTCACAAAACCCTGTCTCTGTGTTGATTATTTCCTTTTATTTTTTAAACTCACATTTCTCTGGATTAAAACCCAACAGGGTTGATGATCCTGGTGATCTTGAATGGACCTATGAATTTAGGAGACAGTTTGCGAGACATGGATTTCAGAGGTATGTCCCTGGTCGACAGCCATACCTCTTGCCCAGGGGCATACTTGGGAGCAGGACGTCTTCTGTTGTCCGCGAATCTTTTATTCGTGGCAGAGGTGCGGTTAAGGGCGGTGATGGTATCATTCCAAGTGCAGTGATAGCGGCGGATGTGGTGGTTGACAGACCTGACTGCTATCTCTCTCTCGTCTGCTGGGAAAAGTGGAGGCTGGTACCCTAGAGAGACCTGAAAGGGAGATAGACCGGTTGCAGCAGATTTGTGGGAGTTAAGCGCGTATTCTGTCCAGGAAAGGTACTGACACCAGTCAGTCGGGTTATTAGAGGAGAGGCAGCGGAGAGTGGATTCAAGCTGTTGGTTCATTCTCTCTGTCTGCCCATTGGTCTGCGGATGGTAACCAGAGGTGAGAGAAATCTTGCAGTTGAGTGCGGAACAAAAGGCTTTCCAGACCTGTGAGATGAACTGAGGACCACGATCCGAGAGAATTTCTTGGGGTATACCGTGGAGACGGAAGACATGTTTCACCAGGAGTTGGGCTGTCTGGAATGCAGTGGGTAACTTCCTGAGGGGAATCAGATGGCAGGCCTTGGAAAAACGTTCAACAATGGTGAGAATGGTGGACATACCTCTGGAAATCGGAAGGCCGGTAACAAAATCCACAGCTATGTGGGACCATGGACGGGTTGGAACAGGTAGAGGACGTAGCAGTCCAGAGGGTGGTTGATGGGTGGATTTGTTTCTGGCACAGATGGGACAGGCCAACACGTACTCCTTCACGTCCTTGTGAAGGGACGGCCACCAAAAACGACGTGTGACGAGAGCAATCGTTCTACTCACACCAGGATGGGCTGAGAATTTTTACGTGTGCATCCACTGGATGAGGCGGGATCTGACTGAGGAAGGAACATATGTTTTGTTTGGAGGACTGTTACCTGGGTCAGGTTCAGAGGCCAGGGCTAAATTGATGAGATCGGTGATCGGCTCCAACCGTACACGAGGAAGGAAGAACAGGCTCGGGTGTTTCAGGTCGATCAGGGGAGTACAGACGAGAGAGAGCATCAAGTTTGACATTCTTGGGACCGGGTCTATAAGAGATGATGAGATTGAATCTGGAGAAAAACAGAGACCATCTGGAGTGGCGTGGATTGGATCTCTTGGCTGATTGGAGGTATGCCAGGTTCTTATGATCAGTCCAAACTAATACTGGATGCTCGGCACCTTCGAGCCAATGTCTCCATTCTTCTAATGCGAGTTTAATGGCAAGTAGTTCTCTGTCTCCGACATCATAGTTTTGTTCTGCAGTTGAGAGTCTGCATGAAAAAAAGCACAGGGGTGAGTTTTCTGGTCAGAATCAGACTGTTGTGACAAAACCGCTCCTACACCGGAGTCAGATGCATCCACCTCTAATATAAACTGCTTTGAGGGATCAGGCTGGACCAGGATGGGTGCACTGGAAAAAAGAGTCTTAAGTTTCTTAAATGCTGTTTCAGCCTCAGGTGTCCACTGGAAAGTTTTCTTCACTGAAGTCAGGGCTGTGAGGGGTAGAGCAGTTTGGCTATAATTTCTAATGAAACGTCGGTAGAAATGAGCAAATCCCAGGAACCTTTGAAGCTGCTTACGGTTTTCAGGAGTTGGCCAATCCAGAACTGCCTTTATTTTCTCTTCTGATGGCTTCACCTGCCCGCCCTCGAGCACAAACCCAAGAAATGTAACAGATGGTTGGTAAAATTCACATTTCTCAGCCTTAACGAAGAGCTTGTTTTCGAGCAGCTTCTGAAGGACCAGACGAACGTATCTTTTGTGATGAGAGAGGTTCCTAGAATAGATCAGAATGTCATTGATGTACATGAAAACAAATACATTAAGAAAATCTCTGAGGACGTCATTGACTAGGGCTTGGAAAAAGGCAGGAGCGTTAGTAAGACCGAAAGGCATGACCAAATACTCAAATTGGCCGATGGGGGTCTTAAAGGCTGTTTTCCATTCATCTCCTTCTCTTATCCTACGGAGATGATAGGCGTTTCTTAAATCGAGCTTGGTGAACACAGTAGCTCCTTAAACTGGTTCTAAAGCTGATGCCAGTAGTGGTAGTGGATACTTATTTTTAATGGTTATCTGATTCAATCCTCTGTAGTCAATACAGGGTCGAAGGGAACCATCCTTTTTTCCCACGAAAAAAAACCTGCACCGAGAGGAGAGGAAGATGGTCTGATAATACCAATAGCTAGAGACTAATTTATGTATTTCTCCATCATTTCACGTTCAGGTTTGGAGATATTAAATAATCTACTGCTGGGAAGAGGAGCTCCTGGTAGTAAGTCTATGGCACAGTCATATGGTCTGTGGGGTGGAAGAGACGTCGCACTGACCTTACTGAAGACTGGTGCCAGGTCATGATACTCGGAAGGAACAGAAGAAAGGTCAGGATAGTCCATTTCCCCCCCACCTCTAGGGGACTGAATAGCAGGAGCTGCAGAACGAAGACATGACTCGTGACAGGAAGTAGACCAAGACTCAATATGGCGTTCAACCCAGTTGATATGGGGGTTGTGACATTCCAACCACTCCAATCCAAGCACCAGGGGAGAACATGCTGAGGGAAAAACAAAAAAAGTTAGAGTCTCACGATGGTTTCCGGAGATGAGAAGCTCTAATGGTTGTGTCTGATGAGTGACTTGGTGTAGTCTCTTTCCATCAATAGCAGCAACTCTGAGGGGCCTCTGTAAGTGAACAGTCTCAATCCTCAGTTGCTGAACCAGATTAGAATCTATGAGGTTCTTCTCGCACCCAGAATCAATGAAGGCTGATAATGTTAGAGTCTGGTTAGAAACAAACAGGGTTGCAGGTAACAGTAAGTGAGGAGATTTATCAGATCTTAGATGGTCCGTCAGACTCCTCACATCCTCTGACGGACCCCGGCTTTTGACTTAGCCGGACACGAAGCAATTAAGTGTCCAGGCTAACCACAATACAGACAAAGATTCCCCTTGAATCTCTGTTTTCTTTCTTCATGTGACAGCCTTGTATGCCCAATCTGCATGGGTTCACTGTCATGATCTGGCCTGTTTGCTCTCCCCTAATTAGTAATTCCTCTCACCTGCCCTCTTCCTTCCCAGCCTCAATTATAATTTATTCCTCTCACCTGTTTCCTCTGGTTTATATTCAGTTCAGCCTGAGCATTCAGTGCCAGATCATTACTTGTCTTTTGTATTGTTGTCTTTTGTATCTTTGTGTAGTCTGTCTGTTTGGTTTTTTTGTCATGGTTCCTGTCCTGGATCCTAGCAGCCAGTGGAAAGAGGGTTTTTGTGTTTGTCTCGTCTCCTGATCGTCCACTGTTTCTCCCCCACGGAGTCCTCTGGGTTTTTGGCTCTTTATGGGGGGAGGTTCAGTTTTTATCAAAGTAAGCCTGGCTCCAGGGAGGAGACCAGTTTAAAGTCCAGCTTCAAGTTCCGGTTCCTACGTCCTGTCTCGGCTACCCTCTTCCACTGAGCCTGCCTGTCTGCACCTGATCCTGTCTGCTCCTGTGCGTGACCACCTGGTCATGCTTCTGGTCCCAGTCTGACTCTGAACCCTCCTGGGAGCCTGTGGATGCCTGGAAGTCTGGATCCTGCCACCTGTTTCTGTTCCTGTCTGATCTGGATCCTGCCTGTTCCTGTCTGTTCCTGTCTGTTCTGGATCCCTCACCAGGATCAGCTTCCAGCATCACCCCTGGGACTGCAGCACTGGGGACTCTCGTGGTCTGGACTGTTAAACCAGGTAAGTGACCAACCCAGATAATCATATATCAGTTTATCGTGGTCACTTACCTGTGTTTCCCCTAGAAAACATCTAGAGTGTCTGAGATTGGGCGGTGCCCCCCCCCACCCAACCCCCCCCCCGCCTGCAGTGTCCAGGCTCCGCTTTTGTTTTGTTTTTATTTTAATAAATCTTTTGAACTTTCCTACTGACTGTCTCTCTTGAATACTGG
The DNA here is from genome assembly GCA_030533445.1 of Cyprinodon diabolis. Lineage (NCBI taxonomy): Eukaryota > Metazoa > Chordata > Actinopteri > Cyprinodontiformes > Cyprinodontidae > Cyprinodon > Cyprinodon diabolis. Next base: position 13,697,613 of record CM060073.1, read on the forward strand.
TCCATCTGTCCGCGATTCATGACATCACACCCCGCTCCTTCTGTGGATGAGGAGGAAAAATGAGTGAATTGAGCAGGAGCTGGAAGTGATTGATTCTTAATCCTTGGTTTGGTACTGGACTCTGGGGATCTAACAAAAACAGAAGAGTGGTTAGCTGCAGGAGTGGAAGCAGACATTCCTGGGCTTGTTTGTCTAGATTTATTTCTGATCCGAAGTCTGTTATCCAATCTTATGGTTAATCTGATTAAATCCTCCAAACTAGCTGGCTCATCAATTGTGGCGAGTTCGTCCTTGATGTTATCGTTTAAAGCCTGGATATAAGCACTTTTAAGTGCGCACTCGTTCCAGCCTGAAGCAGCGGCTTTGACCCGGAAGTCAATGGAGAAATCTGCCACCGTCAGGTTCCCTTGCTTCAAACTAAGCAAGGCCCGGGAATCAATTGTTTGATCTAAATCCTGGTTAAATACTTGAGAAAATTCATTCAAAAAATCAGAATAAGTGCATGAAAAACTGGTTTCAGATGAAAACCTGGCCTCCGCCCATTCTAGAGCTCGACCAGAGAGTTGAGAAAGAATGAATGAAATTTTCTTTTTGTCATTAGAAAAACTGGCAGAAGAATTTTCAAAAAGTAAACGACACTGGAACAAAAATCCTTAACATTTTGACTGAATACCTGAAAATCTTTCAGGTAGACTCGGACGTAGTTCAGGAAATGACGTCACTACCTCTGACCTTTGAGGCGGACGTGGTTCAGGAACAGGAAGTACGACTGGTGCGGTGTTAGCAGTTCTCACACAGCCAGTGTATCTCTGCAAAATCTGGTTCTGATATTCAACATAAGCATTTAACTCACGAAGGGTTTGAGCTTGTCCTTGGATTTGGGCTTCTTGTTCCTCAAGCCTCCTCCGGAGGTGCTCCGCTGGGTCTTGTGATTGGCCGGAGTGTTCTGTCATGATCGGTTTAATGGACTAAACCCACATGCAAAATACTAACGGAGACAGAGGAAATTTTAACAATGTTTATTTATGAATACACAGAATGATTCAAGATCTGGTTCTGGTACAGGTCCGGGACTGGTTTCAATATTATCTTGAGGAGGTTTTAACAGATCCGTGAGAGGAGGAACCGGTTGGGTCCAGAGTCTGTGGAGGTAGCAGAGAGCTCAGCAGCAACAGCGTCTAGCTTCGAGTTAGAGAGTTTCAGACTTGGGTTCTTGTTTCCTAGCTCTTTCCCAAGAGCTGATGGAGGAATCCAGACTGAGATCTTCAGGTTTGGCTTACGTGGGCAGGTAGGCAGTTTCCAGGTTATGCTCATCCAGAGCTTCAGACTTCAGTCGGGTTTCTGTGAGCAAAGAAGACAAGAGCAAGTTAGAAGGCTAGTTTCTCTCTAGAGGCAACTAGTTTTCTTTAGGATTTCAGAGGCTCAGGTTCGCTAACCAAACTAGGTCAACACTCCGGCGTCGAAGGAAGGTCTGACTGCTGCTTATGTAGGGAGGTCTTCTGATGAGCTGAAGAATCCCAGGTGTGCTGAGGACTCCAGCTCAGGAAGCCCACAGCGCTCTCTGATGGAGACAGGTGGCAGATCTCCATATCCCAACAAACATACCTTTATAAAAAAAAAAAAAAGTATTGGATTAAAAAAAAAAAACTTTTCGTCAGTAAATGTTTGTTTCTCCTGGTTTTATTCTGTAAAAAAATCTTATTTAAGGAACCTTTTGCTGTCTGATTATTAATCGATCGGAAAACAAACAATAGAGTAAACGAATAGCAAAATAATAATTAGCTGCACCCCGACCTGGCACTCAAACCCAATTTAGTGTGATGACACCTTAAAAGTGTATCGTAAACAATGAAAAGCCCAATTCAATTTAGTTTATGGATATAGTGCCAATTCACAACGTTGTATCTTGGCACTTTACAGAGACAAATCAGTCAGGTCATCAGCCAGACTGGTAAACCCTTTTCTATCTAAGGAAAACCGTTGATTACATACACTCATTGACTTACAGCCTACGCTCCTCTTGGATGAGCATGCGGCGACAATAGACACTTTCACTTACATTTTTCTGTTGACTCTACAGCAATCCCTCACACAGAGCATGCATGCAGAGAGAGTAGTTAGGGAAAATCTCCTTTTATAAAGAAGAACCTCTAACAGAGCCAGGCTTAGTGTCCTGGTTTTGGTTCTGTTTAAGTTTTCTCTATGAGTTTTCATTGTTTTATTTCCATTTTGTGTGACTGTAGTTATTTTTAATTGTATTTGAGATCTCAGGTATTTCTTGTTTCAGTCTCCTTTCCCCTAGCTTCCTTCTAGATTCCTCTGTCCACACCTGCTCCTAATCTGCTGATTTGGCTGGTCTTTGTTTCTGTCTCCTGAACACCTCCTGCTCAGTCACTGTTTACTGGATCCTCATCGTCATTTCTTACCCTTTATGTGAGTTTTCTGGTTTTCAGTATTTTGGATTTTGTGGATTTCAATTTCAGTCTCTGCATTTAGGTCCTCTTCAAATCTGCACCCAACCTGACACTTTGTGTGAGCTGCCTTCTGCCGAACCTGACTGGGGTTCAAGGAGGGAGAAGCAGACATAGAAGAAGAAAAAAGATGCACTGATCCATTAATACTTACTGTGTTAGAGAGCACACACGGTCACTTTAAAAGCTAAGAGAGAAACAGGGCTAAACACCTAAAAAGAGGCCCAACTTGATCATCTATAACCAAAAGTGTTGATGGCAGCAGGCCAGCTGATATTTCTCTTCAGAATCGTGTCAAACAGGAACAGACTAGATAAAGCTACTATAATGAGAAAAAGCAGAGAGAACATAGAGTTAGAGGTTGAACCAACAAATAGTGGGGAATTGGAGAGAAGAGATAAAAGAAACCAAAATGAGGGTTGCATGGTGGCTCAATTTGTAGTGATTAGGTCTTGGGTTCGATTCCTGGCCTAGGATCTTCCTGTATGGAGCTTGCATGTTCTCTCTGTTCTCTCCTGGTACTCTGGCTTCCTCCCACAGTCCAAAAATATGTATGTAATAGGTGTCTCTAAATTGTCCTAAACTGTGTCAGTGTTAGTATATGTGTGTACATTGTCGTATGTCCCTGTGTAGCTCTGCAGTAGACTGGTTACCTATCCAGGGTTCGCCAATAGACTGCTGGAGAAAAGCACAAGCTCCACTGTGACCCTGATGGATAGGGTAAGAGGATTGATGGATGGACGGACGGACGAAAAGCGGTTCCTATGTCCTCCTAAGCCTATAGCAGCATAACTGTAGAGATAGTTTGGGATAATCTAAACCAGTCTAACTATAGGCTTTATCAAAAAGGAAAGCTTTAAACCTAGTCGCCCCCCAAGAGAGGGCCAGAAAGGGGGGAAATGCACACAGAGCATTAATGCTGCAGACGTTAAGACGGGCAACACATTATCCGTGCGGGTTGTACGTGCATCAAGCAAAATGAGACCTTTAGCAACTAAATCTGGTAGTTGGGTCTACAGGAGAGGGGTCTGATAACGAAAAGATCAGCCTGCCATTCTACTTTAGGAAATTTTAGGAACCTCTAATAAACCTGCAGATTGAGAGCAACGTGCTCTGATAAGAAGAAAGATGAATCAGATCTCTGATATAAGATAGTTTGGTTATTTAGGGATTTATCATTGGGAAGAAGGATTTGAAATTACATTAAATAGTAAGCCAATGATGGAAAGCTAAAGTAGAAGAAATATTTTCTCTATTTTTAATTTAAGAAAAAGAAAACAGCCGAAGGTTTTTAACTGCAGTTTGTAATTAAAGGTTGTGGACTTTAATTTAGGACTGGATGTTTTTCTTTTAATATTATAAAAACTTTCATTTTGTGAAAACTTATGTTATCTTTAACTAATATATTTGAGAAACAAGCAAAGCAAAAGAATAAAAAGTAAGGGAGGAACAAAACACCTTTCTGTACCACTGTAAAAAGAAGTATAAAAATAGATACAAGTTTGAAAAATATAAAAACAATAATAAAAATAGACTGCATTAAGGGGCACCTCTGCAACAACAAATACCTTGCAGCTACTATTTGTAAAAAATGACTAATAGTAACTGAGCAGGGTGACCTAGAAAAAAATTACAAATCTGTGTTTCTTTTGCTACATAAAAAGCCAACTGACCCTTGACAAGAATGAATTAGACTGTGCAAAGAAAGCATTTATTAAGTTTGCTCGGGGAAGAAATGGTTATTAAGGCAAACAGTTTGAGTTAAAACTTCATTGTGCATCTAGGTTGTAGCAGTCTGTTGCTAAAGGACTTTCCTAGCTTTGCAACATGCTTCAAGGTCCGGGAGAGATTGTCCAATAGTCCCTCTGTTACCCACCACCTGCAGTGGGTCCAGAAGAGTATTTTAAATTCCATTACATAAATCTAGACACTATTACCCAGGATGTTCTATCGTGGTCAGTGCAATTTGCTAATGTTTGTTGATTTCAGAACGCTAAATTGACCACATTTTTATTGTCTAACAATTATGAAAAAAAAATTCACTGGACTGCAAACCAACATTAAATTGGATTTGCTGAAGCATGTGACATGTTAAATCTCATCCAGAGTAAACTCAATTAGTAAGAGCTTAATAACTACCAGTAATTATTTCCACAACATAAATTAGAGTAAATACAGCTGTATAAGCTGATGTTAGTGTAAAACAGAACTGTTTAGGAAGCTTTCAGTGGTCAACTAAAGATTGTTGGATAATTATATCTGTATGTAAAGTAAGTCTGTAAAGTAAGTCTGCTATTTTAATTTTGAGGTGAAAATATTAGTTATGCTAGTTATGTGAGGCCATTCTCGTCGTCTTCTGGATAGAACTCCATTCATAGATGATCAGAGTCCGGTAAACGATCCACTCATGTTGACCACCTAACAGGAAGCTGTTGCCTCAATGGGATTGTTGGCATTCTTGGTACTTTCTCTGACATGTTTGCTCTGTAACGAACAGGCTTTGAAAGCTTCTGTCAACGGTAGAAATGCCTAATAACGCGGAAAGAGTTTGTCCCAGGTCAAAAGAATTAACCTCTAGTTGTATGCGGGGCTAAACTTGGATAAGAGTTGGACAAGGAGGGCAATAGTCAGGTCTTTCAAGATTTATTTTGGGTCCCTCCCTCTCTTCAAAACAATCTTCACTTCATTTTGCATTGCCTACATAGTATGTGTAGATTTCCTTTCCCTCTCAAAGCATATCCTCATTGTTTGACATATCAGGAAATTCAGAATACCCCTAGATTAGCTAAAATTGAGGATTCTTTTTTAACATATATATATTTCACACTGTAGCAGGACTAAAGGTTTCTTCTTCGCATGTTTTTGGTGCTACAAAGGAAGGGCATTGAAATGCTTCTGGAGAACTATATAAGGTATTGCTAATTAAACAGGAATGTGACTAAGATTTTGTTTATTTCATTGATAATTATGTACTAAACCATATCAAAAGTTTTTTTTACTCACAATGTCCTATTCCCAACTTTTATTTCAATTTGATGATTTGGGATACTTAATTTTAAATTGAAAATCACTATTATAGGAGTAAATAATAAATAAATAAACATATTCCATACAAATAATATAATCATGAGGAACACGGCTTACTTTGCATTTGTCCACATACATCCACAAGGAGACGTGATCACAAAAGTGCAAATAAAACTAAATGTTTGCATCATGTTTTGTAAAAGCATATCATTGCATAGTTGAGTAGAGGGAAAACTTTTTAGACAAAGGTGTCTAAGAAAGGGAGACTGCAGCTTTTAGCATGTTGGAAAGCAAAGCTCATCTTAGATGTGGGTGGAATTCACAAGATAGACCGCAGCTGAAGTCAGAGCTTTATGATCCTTCTCATGCTGATGCAAGCAACAATTACAGTGGGGCAAAAAGTATTTAGTCAGCCACCAATAGTGCAAGTTCTCCCACTTAAAAAGATGAGAGAGGCCGGTAATTTTCATCATAGATATACCTCAACTATGAGAGACAAAATGAGAAAAAAAAAAAATCACATTGTCTGATTTTTAAAGAATTTATTTGCAAAATATGGTGGAAAATAAGTATTTGGTCAGTTACAAACAAGCAAGATTCCTGGCTCTCACAGACCTGTAACTATTTCTGTAAGAGGCTCCTCTGTCCTCCACTCGTTACCTTCATTAATGGCACCTGTTTGAACCCGTTATCTGTATAAAAGACACCTGTCCACAACCTCAGTCACAGTCTAAACTCCACCATGGCCAAAACTAGAGAGCTGTCAAAGGACACCCGAAACAAAATTATAGACCTGCACCAGGCTGGGAAGTCTGAATCTGCAATAGGTAAACAGCTTGGTGTGAAGAAATCAACTGTGGGATCAATTATTAGAAAATGGAAAACATACAAGACCACTGATAATCTTCCTCGATCTGGGGCTCCACGCAAGATCTCACCCCGTGGGGTCAAAATGATGCCAAAAAAGGTTATATAACAAAGTATTGAGATGAACTTTTGTTATTGACCAAATACTTATTTTCCACCATATTTTGCAAATAAATTCTTTAAAAATCAGACAATGTGATTTTCTGGATTTTTTTTTCTCATTTTGTCTCTCATAGTTGAGGTATATCTATGATGAAAATTACCGGCCTCTGTCATCTTTTTAAGTGGGAGAACTTGCACTATTGGTGGCTGACTAAATACGTTTTTGCCCCACTGTATAAGAAGGTTCAGGAATGTTAAGCCACTTCTGAACCAGAGACATTAGCTATTGTACGTTTACATGGACATTATTAACTGGAATAAACAACTAGTTAGACTAAAATGTCTTGTGTAAAGATTACAGTTTGATCCATTGAAATATTTGTTAGGATTGATTTTTTCTGATTGGGGTAAGCCGACCTGTGCCCCACACAAACACGACGTTTTACAAGGAAAGCCAGGTGCTATTTTAGAATATGCCGATTGGCATGTTTATGAGCCATATTTTAAGTGATCACTCATTTTACTCAGATTGCTGTCCATATAAGCTGAGTAATCTGATTATTTTTTGCTTTTTAGTCTGAATACATTTCAATTCGATCGTATAAGATTTTGCACATTCTTAAACGTATATGTCAGAAGTAATTAAGAAGACAGGCCTGCAGCTCAGTCGAAAGTCTCATTTTCAGATTCAAAAAAGAATTGTTTGTTTCATTTAGAAAACAGTGTCCTGCCTATAATAATACAGGCACTTCCAAAAGCACATGTCCAAGAGAAAAAACTGGCACCCATTCAATTTAAGAAAAATTATTTCTGCACATATGCTCATCTACCTAAGCCCACCACTCCACCGCCCCACCGCACACAAAAAAATAGAAAAATGGAAGGTCAAACTAACATCGATTACTCAAGTATCAATGTGTCCGGTCCCCCGTGATCCTGGATCAAATCTGGATTCAATAAAGTCAGTAACTTAATTAGGATAATCCAAACTGCCAAGGTCTTAAACCCTGTGTCAGGATCACTTTTTTTTTAATTTAAAGTCCAACAGTATAGGTTTAAAACTCTAGTCCCCTGAAGGCCACGTCTTGCAACGTTTAGATGTTTCTCTCCATCAACAAACCTGAATAACAAAGTAGGACCATTAGTAGAACTCTGTAGAACTTGAGGTAATTCAGTTCTTTGATTCAGGCATGTTGAACTTTGGCACATTAAAATGTTTTAGGACAAGTGCCCTTAAAGACTGAAGCTTGACATCCCTCCTAAACCTCCATACCACATTAAATAGATCTAAACTTGGAATAGCTTTATGTCCAGACTGTATTTATGGATCTTTTTCATCACAACATTGAAATGGATAAATATAGCCTCCTTTAATCTTAAAAAAAAAGAAACACATCAACATCGTTATAGGCCTAATCATAACCCTCCTTTCATGTGTTTATTTTAGTCTATGAGGCCTTTTAATTAAAAAACTTGAATTCAATCTGTTGGAGGTCTTTCATTTGTTACTTTTGGGCCACTTAAATTATTACCTACATTAAGCCACCAGTAAAGCTTTACCATGCATTATTTAAAGAGAATATGGTTGGGAAATTAATTAACAGATGAAGTTGTCTGCAAGGTCCCTCTCTATTATAATGTTTCCTCTGACCTCATTTGCTGCTTGAAACGATTAGTCATGACATAATTAAATATAATCACTAAAACCATGATTGAATCTAGCTGATTTCTGGTTGCTCAGTATCAGCGCAAAGGATACAGAGTTAGAGAATCAGTGTGAGCATTGTCCCTGTGGTGAACTGGATGTATCATTTTGTGAATCTGCCTTTAACAAACAACGAGGACTGATTCAAAGAACAAAGCTAAATGAATTCAGTGCAAACATTTTTTTCTTCTTCCCAGCTGTCTTTATCCATCTCCAAGACTGATTGTGCTGTGTACGCTTTTCCTTTCAAAGCCTTACACCTGCAGCTTTGTCTGCTCCGGAATGCGTCCACAAATATAAGACTCTGATAACGCTGCACCTGTTTCGAAAGTTATTTTAGGCAGGCTAAACAGTAATCACAGAGTAACTCATCATTAAACCAGAGCAAGGCTATTATAGCTGTTATGCGAGGGTTAGTTTTAGTTCACGTGCAAGCCATTCTTTACACAGCTGCAACAACTCAGATGGGAAGTGTTGTTATTTAAGTTTAACAGGAGAAATGTTCTCCCATTAATGAGCCTAGTGGTGAAATGTCATGTTATGGCTTCCAAACTGAAAAAAATGCATAATAGCTATAACACATATAATGCTTTACATAAATAGAGACACATTTTGCAGATTTACCTTCAGTTACTTCAGTTCTACATGTACAATTAAAGAGAATAATCTTTTTTATCCTTCCTAATTAATTGCTTTTAATGGTGCATTTATTTCCATGCCTGAATTTTAGAATTGTGCAGAAAAGCACCAAAGAAACAAAATACCAACATGCATAAAACAGTATTAATCTCCCTTTCAAAAGAAGTTGTGACGACAAAGTACCCAGCTCTAGTGAAAAATCACAAAGCAGTAATTTATCTAAAGAAGAGGCCTTCACGAAAGAGCTAAAAAAAAAAAAAAGGTAAAACAGATGGCAATTAAAATAACTTTTTATCCAATCAATCTCTCATACAACACTGACATAAATGGCCACTTTTGCTAAAATGTTGACAGTTAATTCAGAATTTGCTTGCAGGGCTTCTAAATCAACAGCAATGAAGTCATAGGGGCGACTTGGTCCAAACAGTTATACTTGTTTTCTTTAGGTTAAAATTCCAGTTCAATAGGGCAACCAATGTGCTCAAATAGAACCAACAACCATCAGAATAATAGAAATAGAAATCTATATAATATTGTATGTTCTTAGAGAGCATAGAAGTTATAGGCAATAAACAATAAAAAGAACAGAGACCCTTAAATGGAGCCTTGTGGGACCGTAATGAAGAAGGGGTGCAGAGTGATTAAGTGTATGAGATTGAACATACACTTAATCATGAATGTAAGATTGAACAATCATATTGTGCTAGATACCAATTAAAATGTAGACTTAACATTAAAGGTATAGTGGAAGATTTTTTACGAATTTTTGAAGAGACCAGCTTTCTTCACTTAAAAAAAAGCACATGCACAACCCTGTGCACAATCCCTGGAGGGAAGGCCTATTAAACGCATGTGAGAGCATGCAAGAGACCATTTCTCCTTTTGCACGCTCTGTTTAAAAGTTGCTGTTTACATTGCTCATACAAGTTTAGTTTCCAAAAGAAGATCTGCAATTTTTCCATTATGTCAGATTCACCACGATAAGTGAAAATGAAGACCAGCATGTAGGACAGCCTTACGTGAATATATCATCAGAATGATTTACAATTAGGACCACTTCTTTTGATGATCCACCTGGAAAAAGTACATCCTCTATAATATCTTTAAGATTCTTTGTTCAACAACGCAAAAGTCCGTATTTGGTTTAAGCAAAATAAAGAAGCCAAAATATATCATTTACACCTTTAAAAGCTGCTAATTTTGTACTATGGTGAGCTTTAAAACCAGATTTAAAAGTTTAAGAATGTACATTTCGTCCAAGAAATATTGATGACAAAAATGATCCTCTCTAAAATCCAGCCTTTGTGCTCAGCACAGCTCTGCTGCAGAATAGATACTCTTCCATTTGTGAAAAAGCAATACATTCAAATATATGAGCAAAAAAGTATGAGGGAGGATCCCAGCAGGGGAAAGCAGGAGGTAACATGCAAGAGATCTTATTTTGGCCCCAGTAGAATCCATCAATATGTTTATTGTAGAGTTTCCTGGTTGCCAGATTTGAGTGCAGCTGTGTGAAAGCTGACAAAGATACATGTAGGTTACTGCATGCCGAATCAACCGCCTTTCAATTTCGAGATTGACTTCCATGTTTGGGCCATAAATGTGTCAAAATTTTAGAAAAATTACAAATATTGGAACAGACGAAGAGTTATTTATCAGGTTAGAAAAATCTTTGGAGTTTTGATGTGATTTCCAGTTTTTGTTCTCACTGGAAGGCACATTTAGGATGAAAAACTACAGCCACAAACAATTTCCTTCCCTTGTGTTGTGCCTCCAATCCACATTAAAATAGTTTTGTTTTATATAAGAAAAACCTGCATGGACAAAAGCCTTCAAAGAGTTTTTAGTTTTTTGGCATGAATTAGCTCGTGTCTTAAACAGCTTAAATATAGTAAAAATTATGGTTAAAGGCAAAGGAACAATATTAAGGCGCACAAAGCTATATTGAGTGTCCTTCTTTTATATCATGAAGCAGTGTTTGTTTTGGGTAATTTTTGCCACCTACTGGAACACTTTGATTGTCCTATTTTTTTTGTGTGTGTGTGTTTTAAAATAAAAATTTAAATAAAAAAATGAAAATATCTGGATAGATTAGTTGGACCGACACAATGTCATCCAGCTTTTCATCCTTTCTAAGCCTTCATTTGCATGTTTTTTTCAGGGTAATGGAGGGGCAGGAATACATAAACTTTATCTTAGAAACATGTATTTATATCAGTGTAATGGAAACATAAGATGTGTTACTGAAGATTTTATAAAATATTAAGTTCAGAAATATGGAGCCTAGGCAGAAGTTCAACTGAAGAAACTGATTAATTACCCTCATCCACCTCCGACACAAGCTAATCAGCTTTGAATCACACCAATCAGCATCCAGAGTTAATCCACATCTCAGTCTGCTACCCACAGCGCAGGTAGTGGTTGAGCTGTGTCTGACTTCGATTCAGATGACCCTGATGCAACCTACCTTCAGCCCCTCCTCCACCATTGTAGCTAAAGCTTCATCAGAGTGTAATTCCTCCTGGTCTCTTACAGCGTTCCTTGTCTCATTTCAACCGGTCCGGCAGAAGACCGCCATGTTGAGCCTGGTTCTGCCAGAGGTTTCTTCCCAACGGGGAGTTTTTCCTCTCAACTTTAGCTTCAAGCTTGTCCATCATGGTCAGGTTCACGTAACCTGTGTTATCCAAGCTAGATTTCCATCTTCCAGGTCCCTAAGTGAAGCACTAGTATCAGCTCACGCAGTCCTCTGGATCTCTCCATACAGCTCAAGCACACTGCTCGCTAACCAGCAGTCTAAAGACTGACAAGCTGCATCTATCTCCACTCCACCACCAGTTTCGGGCCTGGGGAGAACCATCCCTGTTCTTTACTCCTGTTCATGTATATCAAACAAATTTCAGCGCTAATGTTTCCAACCGATGTCTGATCATTAAAGACTAAAGTAACTGTATCAATAAAATTCTTCAAATTGTCTATTCTTTCTTTGTTAGTTTTTGAAATGTGCAAAAGTTGTTCAAATATGCCATCACAAACCTATAAAAGCATCCTCCCCTTCTGATTAAAAGAAATTGGTTAAACTAAAATGTATAGATATGAAAAAACAGAATATATCCAGGCTTAAGCCTGCCTCTACAAACAAATGAAACAAAGGTGTTACCATCCTGCTTTTGCTTGTTGAACATCAACATGGACCAAAATCATGGTGATCAAGAATGAAGCTCCAACTCCAGAAGAGATACTATAAAGTGTAACTTAAAGTTTCAACTAACTACGCTGGTATCTATACACTGGTATCTTACTACATTGTGGTATCTATGAACTTTTACAAGAATTTTTCTTGGGAAAGTCTAGATAATGCTTTCTAAATGAAGAAATCTCTACCACCTATCAGGTGTGGTGGCGGTAGCATCATGTTGTGGTACAATTCTACTTCTGGCTGTAGTAGGGCAATGCAGATCAGGGATGCTATAATGTAGGGAGGCTACCAGCAATTTTTTCTGCTTTACTTCAAGTAAGACAGAATTGAAGGTTTTCCAATTAAAGAAGCTTGTTACCAATGCCCCAACTGAAATTTAATTAAATGTTTGTAGAATGTGTTTGCAACAAATTCAAACCTTTCCACCTAATTCTTTACATAAAAATAATTTAAAATATTTTTTATATTTTGTTGTTGTTTAATCATCTCAACATCAAATACTCATTTTAGCCTTAAAAATGTTTTTTCAGCCTGTTCCTCCTATAGCCCAGAGATTTTACTTTATTGTAAAGCTCTTGAGAGGGCAGTGGTGTTTTCTGAAGGTTATGCATAATAATTAAAACAAGAGTGGCTGCAGTTTTTAGTTATCAGACACAGGGGGGCCGCCAGGAATTCGGGGCCCCATGAAAAACATTGATATTGGGCCCTCAACCCAAGGGGCAAATATCAATCATCAATTTATCAAGATTTATAGATGTCTTTTAATGGTTGTAATTTAAACTGAATATAAAAATCTAACTAACGTTTTTTAATACTGACACAGATTTTAATACAGGCTGCTGGAGGCTACCCAATGCACTTCAGCTGTCCAGGATATGGTATAAACAAGTGGAGGCCATTTCATTTTCTAGTTATCATTATTTAAAAAAAAATTTGTATACACACACATATATATATATATATATATATATATATATATATATATATATATATATATATATATATATATATACATATATAAACCTATATATGGGGGGATGTTGCAGAAACTGGGCTGGTGGTGGATAATATGTTTACAAGATGATGGAGGGACAAAGGCAATTATTTAATGTAAATATCCTTCTTAACATTTACTAGCGTTCAGCTGATGCTAACCCTCTGATAACTATGCCGTTTTTCTGTTGCCTGGTCTTGTTGGTAAAGGTAAATTCTCAGATCTGTGAGCTTTCTGGCTTAGCTGTTTGGCCTTTTAGTTATTTACAGACTCAGAATAGGTTCAATAAATGCTGGATTAATCCTGGTTTAATTCTTCTCGAAAACTAAAAACAACAAAAAAATTTGCAATCATGCTCCGTTGGTTGGCATCATTAATGATGTGATTCCCCTCCTATATGAGGATAGCAGATAGCTCTCTTGTTTTACTCAACAGGTTGTTAATTCGTACTGTTAAGTCAAGCAAACTTGGTAAAAAAAAACAGGGGGGGGGGCTTCTCCCTTTCTCCTCTTTCTCCCTCCTTTCTCTTCTTTTTTAAAACCCAGACTTTGGGGAGCAACATTTTTCAGCCACGGATGTTTTTACCGCACTGCTGCTTATTTACACATTTTCTTACTAATTTCTTTCTTTCATTATCATATGCGTCAAATGGCGCAAATGGCACCTAAGCGGCCTGGTATGAGAAAACTACCAGTGACAGATGGGGAGACGTGATGCAATGCAGGGGCTGAGAACCAAACAATGTATTGCAATTTCAAGGGAGGGGGTGATAACATATTCATGCTTTGTTTCACCAATTACTGCTGCAAAATTAGGGAGGATATGAAGGTTATTGATTTTACTGCTGGATTTTCTATTCATATTTGAAAAATATAGCGGGACAAATCTTTTCTTCTTCTTTTGGACCCCCTCTAAGTCAAAGGCCCTTAGTATCGTCCAAACTTTTCCCCCGCAATACGACACCCCTGACCAGACACACTGTTAACCCTTAAACTAATCTCTGTGTTCCAGTTTTTCATCTTCGCCTTACATCTCTGGTGCTACCAGAAACTGAAACTAAGCACTCATTGAAACAATGTTAAACAAGCCAGACTATCTTTTGATAACTCATTACCAAATAAGCTAACAACTGGAGGTAATTTTCCAATCTATACAATAACCTTACAATTCAGTCATAAATAGCTGTCTGTCATGTATGGGCGAGCCAAAAACGCTGACCAATCAAAGTTTGATTTTTACTGTAAGGCCTGAAGCCAAACCTTGAAGCGTATCACTGGAACATTTGGCGTTCAGCTGACATTTCAAGCCTGTTTCTGTGCATACAGTTTTTTGGCCTCAATTAAATTTGATGGACATCTGGGGCCATTGAAGGCATCCTGACCTTTCAGTTACAAGGTGGTTGCTGTAACCACAAGGCCACCCTGCCGTATGCCTTCAGCTTGCCGGTGGTTCCTGACTTGACTCACTTATATCCCTAAATGTTAACAGACTTAATACAGTGGGACTCCATGATGTCACATAATGTAAGTGGTTAGAAAAGCTGCTTCTTATTAGCTGGTGGACTGGAACCAATATTGCATATGTCTACATATATTCATGAACTGTATGCTTATAGTACATGCTTAGGCATATTCAAACCTCTGTGTATGTGTGTACATTTCACGTGAGAACAACAGGCAGGGACTTCCCCTCTGTTTAGAGCTAATCCCAGGCTGCACTGCCCAGATTTATGTGCTGTGGGAGCAAGAGCTGACAATTAGAAAAGTGCTTGTTCCTTTTAAGACCTCAAAGTGAAGTCCGCTATGAAACACTCACACCACAAATGTTAACATATCAAATAGGGATGCTGGAAATGTAAAAACGTAGAAACTTCTCAGACGAGCATTTGCAGCAGTGCATGGCATGCTTTCTTTGAACAGGAAGGTGACTGCTTTCATGTTTGCAAATTTAGTTTTGGTCGACTTGCTCAGATCAGACTAATCTCCAAACGTTTTAGGAGGAAACCGTGCCCCTCCCGGTCACTTTGAACTCTGTTTTCTGTTAAAGATTGACAGTTTAGACTGAAGAATGGAAACCAAAACTGTGGGTAGAAGTGTGTGCTACGGCTATTGCATACTTTATCAATATAAGCTCTGCTCTTTATTGCAAGGTTGTTTATTTTTCTTTTTTTTTAAGATTAAAGAGATTAAGTACATCTTACACTTAGAATAAACATTTTGAAATATCTGACTTTAATTTAGATTTTCAAAATAACAGTGTTTCATTTTTTATTATCTTACCTTTTCAAGATTTTGCCAATTTATTTTCATTTCATCCTACCTTTTGAGATTTATTTCATAAACAATTGAATGTGGTAACTTTATTACAATTTGAAATGTAACGTTTTGAAATTTCATATACCGGTAGCCTCTTTGTTGGCGTACAAAGGCTGTTTAATTAAATCATTGCACTCTGTTGGCTTATTTATTTTTTTTTTCTGTATTTCAATCTTTCTCTCCATTTGTCACTTAGCTTTAAAAAATTCTGTATTTACCATAAAAAGACAATGTGACCAGAGCTATGATATTGTGCAAGTGCAATAAACAAGATAGTAATAAAAGAAGATTGAAAATTGAACAATATGAATATCAGTGTTCTCTGAGGGGATATATATAGCTTTAGAAGATGCAACTGTAAGTTCATGAAAAAAAGAGTAAGTAATGCCTGCAGATGGTGACTGCATACCACGCTGTTTATGTGTTCTGATTGCGGCTGGTGCAAAAAAAAAATAAATTCAAGCTTAAAAAAAGACCTGAGACTTACTAAACACTATCAAAATTAATGATAGGGTTATAAGGCTTTATTTACAACTTAATATATGGATTTTGGGCCCTGCTACAGACTGCCGACCTGTCTATGGTGTACCCTGCCTTCTGCGCAATGGGAGAGAATGGATGGATGGATGGATGGATGGATGGATGGATGGATGGATGGATGGATGGATGGATGGATGGGTGGATGGATGGATGGATGTCTTCTGCGCAATGGGAGAGAATGGATGGATGGATGGATGGATGGATGGATGGATGGATGGATGGATGGATGGATGGATGGATGGATGGATGGATGTTTTTTTGTTTTTTTTATAGGTCTAGTGCAAGACTTGGCCTCTGTAATTGCAACACATTTATACCCCCGAAAGAGATCAAATATATTTTGTAAGATCTTAAGGAAGAAAAAAAAGAAAGAAACCTCCAGCAGAATCAGAATCTGGCTTGGAGGTCATCTGCCATGACCAACTGGGAGTTTGAAAAGACAGAGCATTCACATAAAGAAGACAGAAGCACTACTTTGTACAATGTTTGTTTGAAGAAGTTTAAAATGTAACAGTAGCAGTAGTTCCTTTGGTGACTTCATCTTGCGAAAAAACCTAAGCAGATGAGCACTCTATCCTTTTTCATATCCAGGAGAAAGAAAGAGTTGACCAGTAAAAGACAGGACCAAGTGTATCATCTATGGCGGGAAAACATCAACTCATTCGCTGCAGTATCTCAGTTGATTCTATGTAAGCAGGTCCTGCATATTAAAGCTTTGCAAACAGATTTGCCAACACCTCTCTTTAATTTGATCTCATTTGTAATTAGATCTATAATTGCTTCAATGCCGCCTTCAGAGATTCAGATTGCCTGATCCGTCACATTTGATATTAATATTATATTGGCAACAAAGATCTGAATGTGATGTAAAAATCGAACATTTTGGTATTTTACTTTCTTTTATTACTAATGGGTTAAAGGGTCAAAATTATTGTTGCGCCAATGCCATTTTTTGGCCAATACCCGATACCTGGCTGTGCAGTATTGTGTGTGTACAGTAGTGTGTGTGTGTATATATGAAGAAGTGCTGTATGTGGATGTAGTGGATGTAAAATAATTGCCATCATGGTTTGTCAAGCTGCTGTCTACCTTTGTGAAGCAGGAGAAAGACTAATACAAAGTGAATCCAGTATAACTTTTTATTGCCTGAAATGGGTGAGTTGAATAAACTTTTGGCTCTCAAAATGGCATCGTTGCCCTATTTGTTGGTACTCTCCGATACCGATACCACCATTTTAGTGTTTGATCGGGGCCTTGCCCGATACTGGTATCTGTATCGGTGCAACACTAGTAAAAACTATAATCCCTGAGAAGCAATTTATTGTGCAGAGAGCAGTCACATACAATCAAGCACACAGAGGAAAGGTTTCTCAGCTCATGTCTGAGTTCATTTGAAAAATGTTCTTCTAAATTTTAGGGCCTACGTGGTTAAGCTCCTCAGATTACCTCAGACCAGCTAAAGCATTACTTTCTCACAAAATGATGGTCAAACTCTATTTTTCCTATTCTTTTTCAGTGTTTCTAGTCAGGAGTTTTATTGAATTGCTGTTACTGACATCTGAAAGCACTTTCTTTATTAGTGTATTGGTTAAAGCTATAACTACTGCTTATATATTTTATTTTATTTGGTTAGATCTATTATTATTATCCCTCTTTTTTTGTAATTTATCTAATTTGTATGTCATTTAATCTTCTTAATTTGCTGTTTTAATATCTGGTTTTAATGTGCTATATAAATAAACATTACCTAGTAAACCTAAAGTAACCCCTTGAATTTATATGGCAAAAAAAGCACTATAAAATTGAGGTTTTCCAAGGGTTTACTTGCTGGCATTCTATATTAGAGGAGGGAAGATGTTGAGGAAATGACTGAGATTGAGTTATATTTACAGCTTTGTGTGGTTGGTCATGGTTTTGAGGTATTTAGCTTCTCTGAACGTCCTGCACCAGCCCCATTCCTCACTATGCCAGCCTGCAGTGCAATTCAGAACTGCACCCCAAATAAAAAATACAAAAATGCTTCTTTTTTTTTGTCAGACATACTTTTTTTGTCACATTGACAAACAAACTAAGAAGCAAATAGAAAACTTTGACATTGCTGAACTTTATAAAAATAATTATATTAAATCCGCTTTGATTCAGTGAAACCCTGTTGAACTCAACTTGCAGGTTTAGTTCCTGTTTATTTTTTCACACCTCGGTTTCAAACTACATAAACATTGTCTGAACTTGGGTAAAGACATTGGATATTTCAAAAATACATTTTCCTTTCCTATAGCCCTTTTTCCCCATTCTGTTTACATAAGTGACTGTAAGTGGTCATTGGCTCCTAAGCTACCAGACTGGCAAACCTGCCTGGGCACCTGCTTTCTTTCACTGCGACACATCAGAGCAGGAAACACAAATTCACAGTATTTAAGTTACAGAGTATAGAAAAATAGAAAACATGTTGGACAACCAGCAAAATCTACTGGTGTTACTTGAAGATGCAATGAAAACCTGAAAACGTGAAACAATAATTTTAGGCTCATTTGTCTCACAAGGTAATGCTAAAGTATTTAGCTTATTTGTTTATACTGTGATAAAATATGTAAGTTAATCCAGTAGTTCTGTTTCTTTCCACAAAGGTTTCTTAGAGAACATTAGAGAACAAACAGCTTCACAAGGAACCCAGCAGACAGGTCAGAGAGGAAGTTGTGAAGTTCAAGGCAGGTCTATGGCAAACTGCTTGATCATACTTTCCACAAACCTGGTTTTGATAAAAGATTATTGAGCAATAGGTGAAACCCAAAAGAAATCCCCTCTGCAGTGTACTGATAACCATATAGAAGATTATTACATACAGTGTACACTATCACTACAGTAAAACATGTTAAGGAGTGCATCATGCTGTTGGGAACGTTTAATAGAGCAGAGGCAGGACAATCGTAGAAGAAAACCGAGTAAGGCTTGAAAAGACTTAATTTTCAAGCAGGACAAACCCCAAATAAACATCCTAACTTTCATTGGAAGATTGTAGATCAAGAGTGTTCAGGTAATCTAAAAAAACGCCGTAAAAAAAGCAACAGGACACCATTGGTTCAGATCAAAGTAAATCCATGTGTTTGAATTTGTGCAAATTTAGAATTTCCATGCTTAGGGCTGCAACTAACAATTATTTTGCTAATCTATTAATCTATTGATTATTTTTTTCGATTAATCAATTAATAATCGGATAGCAAAAGTACTTTAACAAGACTTAAGAAGAAATTAAACCAAGTGAAATTAAAGCTTTTCTGCTGGAGGAGTTATTGATAGAGTATATTGATGGATGGAAAAGAATGTTATTTTAAAATGTTTACATATTTTCTTTGACAATTTTGGTACAAATGCTGTTCAAGTAGGTTTCTCCTTTAGCTAAAGGTACGTTTTAGAGACTCTATACTCCAGTTAACGACAAATCGATTACTAAGTTAGTGGATTATTATTCAAATAATCGATTAATCTGATTGTTTCAACCCTAGTTTAGACACTTTCATCCAATCTAAATGACCTGAGTTTCGTCTTAATTCCAGAATTGCTCAACCCATTTTTCAAGGCACACAGCCCCACCTGTTTCAGATGTTTCCCTACAGACAGAGGATTTCAATTTATGCCTGATTTATAGGCTTTTGCTGAACCAATCATTCAAATAAAGTGGGTTAAAGCAGAGAAACATTTAAAACATGCAGGCCAGTGTGCCCTGAGGACCAGGGTTGGTAAAACACTGCTCCATGCCATGATGTTCATATGGGAAAAATATATTATCTTAAATGATGAAGATTTAACATTTTGTATAATGAAAAAAATGGTTTGCCTAAGAGCCAAAGTAAAGAAAATTCTTCTAACACTTTCTTCTGTTGAAAATGTTGTTATACTCGTCATTAACTTAGCTTAATTCACAGCAAAGTAAATTACCAGATGCCAGTTAAACTCCTTGAAATTGCTGGTTACCCATAAATACTTGAAAGTGTTGGTGTGATAGATCGGTATGTGTTTACAGCCGCTGGATCGTCGCCATGTGGTTCCTGTACTCGGCCTCTCTGCCTAAAGTAGGAACTTTTTGAGGCAGTCTGCTGCTGCTTCTGTCCAGCTGCAGATGCAGATGACCAATGTATCATGCATTTCCCTCCTCTTAAAAGGAACACATTAAAGCATCCACCTCAAATAACAGGAAGGGAGTGTACCTATAAGAGCTGTTTGTGGTGGCCATGTTTATGTCCACTCTTGAACCAAAGCAAATGTGGAATGTTTCCGAAGCCCTGCGATAATTAAGACAATTTTTTTTTTAACGATGTGTTACAAGCATATTAAGCACTTATGCCCTCCAAGAAGAGTCTTTATCGGGTTGTTGGACGTTAACCTTAGGTATGTTTGTAATAAACCTTAAGATATATTCACTGACAGGTTTTTGCTGTCATTCTGTTATTGTAGATTTATTAGAAAGTGTTTAAACCTACAATCATTTATTTATGTATAATTCAAAAGCTTGTAGACATTTTTATAATCTAATGTTCTTAATCAGTTCTTGTCAACTTTTTTCAAAAATTGTCTTTGGACATTTGTGAAGATTTTACGTCCAGCTTATGTGCTGTTGCAGTCTGTTGTTGTATTTGTGTCAGTAAACAGAAAAATCAGACAAATGGAAGATATGGGAGGAAGTATTAGTGGTACAAATCCAGAGGGATGCAACCATAGTTTTCAGCTATCGGTACCTGTGCTTCACCTTGTTGTGATATTTGGTTACAGATACAGAAGTATTCAACATAAACAGTTGCAAATGACAACATGCCTTAAGATCCAGATACACCTGCTAAAGTCTCATGTTTGTGTTGAAGAAAAACATTTTCATCCCTTTAGTTTAGGAACCTTTTTTTATGCCTGCTTTTGAATTTGGATTTATTTGGATCAGATGGCAAAATATTTGGGTATCTAAAGTTCCTGTTATCACTAATTTTGGATATTTTTGCAGAAAACCCTAAGTCTTAGCTGCATTTGCATGTTTTATGGATAAGAGATTTTTACAACTCATTTTGAGATCTTATTTTGTGGTTTTATGTGGGACAATTTGAAAAACTGAGGTTGACAGAAGAAAAGAGATTACCAGCCCACTGGTAAGATTCTCTCTTTCCTTTCTGCATTAGAGGCTGAATCAGTGTTGGTCTTTTTGCTTATGTCTTGTATTGTTTCTATTGAAAGCTCTAACAGGCTTTAGGGCATTATAAAGGATTGAATCTGTCAACAATAAGAACGTGATCTATGATAATTAGTACAGAACTTAAACTTTTATTTACTATGCTGACGATTGTCTTCCTTTAAGGTTTGCCCCATAATTGTTTATTTTTGGGTAGATAGCAAAAAATATACGTTGTCCTTAAATTTAGGTAATGGTTTATATTTAAAAGGGAAATGAAGTACAGTATGTACTAGTTCACATCCCTATTGAAAGTGTCGGGAGTAAGTGAGTTACATAGTTATGACATTGGTACCTGGGTTAGTTCTTCCTAACTAATTACCTTTCACATTTGGTCATGCTTCTATGTCACTTGAAACCTAACAAAGATCATAAAACTATTCATTAATAAAATACATGTATAAAAATGTCACTATTCTTGTTTTTGAAGACCTTGTGTATCTTATGCAGCAGTCTGGTGTCTGTCTTTTGAAAGGTTTAATCTGTTGAGTGGGGAGTGGCAGCCTAGTCGTTAGGGCGTAGGACTTAGAATCTGGATTCGAGCCACATTCCGACAGTCTGCAACTCTGGGTCTCTGAGCAAGACCCTTAACCCTAAACTGCTCCCCAGGCGCCCCACAACGGCAGCCCACTGCTCTCCAAGGGGGTGGGTTAAATGCAGAGGTAAATTTCTCCAATGTGAAATAAATAAAGTTCAATTATTATTATTATCAAAAGGGTTATAGATGCATTTTGGCTACTTGCTGTAGATCAGACAATTTTCAATGACCAAAAAATGCAACAAAATTGATTAAGATCTCTCAAATACATGACACATTCTATATTTTTCAGGGAACTTTTTGCAACAAAAAAGTGACCTTGCTGCATTGCTTTCACACTCGTATATTTTAGGCTAAACTGGTAATTTAAAAGCCAGAGGAATGTGGGAGATATGACTTTCTTGGTCACTTTGGTGTCTGAAATCCGTCGTTGAGATGGCATTTGACTGATTCCTGTTGTGACCGCATGTGCCAGACCCGCCCGCTATTCTCAACCCGTAATTCCTCCATGAATTCAGGCATGCAGCTAATTTACTGTAAAGGCTGGACATTCTTCTTTGCTCTCGCAGAAAGCAAAACCTATAACCCCACGTTAAACGGGCCCTTCGACGAGCGCTGTAAGTGATGCCACCTGTCCAGCTGACAGCGCTTTCAACCATATGGTGAAAGCCTTTATCTGCTGCAGCTGTGAGGACCATAGTCAGCCACCTGACTTTTTTTTTTTAAGATGTTTTTTTTCCAAATGAGCTTACAGTTTTCAGTTTGTTTTGTTATTTTGTCAGTCAGAAATTATTTGGTCATGCATCTTGATCTGTTGGAGGTAAACTATGCTTCTTCTGTCATAAATGCTTGAATTTGATTGTGTTTACCTTTGTTCATTTAAAAACTTCAACCTTTCTTTAGACTATTTGCAAAAACAAAAAACAACATATATTGAATCTTGAACGTATACGGAGAAACGGCTTTAAAGTACTTAGCTGGGGTTCTCCTCATGCTTTATGGTAATGCAGAACAATGCATCAGCATTGCTGCTTTGCCCATTCATGCCCATCAAGTTCTGTAAACTGTTGCATCAATACTTCAACTGCCATGTTTTCATTTAGTCATGCAAACCTATATTGTGCATACCAGTTTGCTGCTTCTAAGCAAAGCTTTTCCAGCCAGTAAAAAAAAAGCTTCTCTTTGGGCCCAAACAGGGAGGTTTTAATAGATTTTTTTAAACATCAATTGCGAGAAGCAGAATAGCATTTTCTGATTCTTAGTGCCCTGTAATTTAAAGCGCGTGGGTTCAAGCCACTTATTTTGTGGTGATGGCTTTGCTGCTGGCCTCTTCGAAAAGGCAGTAGCCAACGCAACCCAGGGTTGAGCTATCTGCTTTTTGCCTTCCTGACTGATTGGCTATGCTGCTTCCCCTTTTGGTATTTGGCCGCAGTCTATCCGCCTTCATGGCTAACCTCACTGGGCGTAGTTGACCACTACTGGGTGTTTGGAAAGCTCAGCGTGAGCACACCTGCTTTGGAATCATCTTTTTTTTAAATATATTCTGAAAGAAATAAAGAACACAAAAAACAAAACAGAAAATTAAAAAATATATATTTTTGTGAATGCCTTTTAACAGGAAAGAGGGTAGTTTACCTCTTATGCATAAAAATACCTCAACCATCGTTGCACAGTTATTATGCTATATGTTTCATAAAAATTAATAGGTTTGGGTTTCTGCAAAGTGGAACTTTTTTGTGGTCTTTAGTCTCTATTTGGTTTGATAATTTTTGCAAATTCTCAAAATCTGACATTTTTAATGGTTTTTGGCACCAAAACTGTTTCTGTTTCTAATTAAATGCATTACATAGAACAATCGTTTATGGGACCTAACCAACCTTTTTGCAGGGCTTTAAGGAAATACAGATATAACCACATCGTTGGGCAACAAGTCCTTTTTTTTATTTGGTGCCAAAACATCTGCCTAGTGACACACCCTATAAGTATAAAGAGCGAAAAAATAAATGAATAAAAAATAAATGAAATGCTCTCTCATTATTTTTATTCTTGCTGCTTGTCCTCACAATCTGATATGTCATAGACAGCTGGGAGAATAAGCTGTTAAAGTATTTTGTTCTTTCTTGGATGGTAAGATCTCAGTCAAATAATGTTTTAGTTGAATTGAAATAAACTTCAAATGGCACCATTTAAACTACTTAATGTTAGTTGTAGACACATCTGAATGCATGTGAAATCAAAGTAATTAATAAATCTGTAATTTATATTTGTATAGATTTACAGTAAGATAGAAAAGTTGGTGCCCCTTTATATATCTTTTCGGATTTTCACACTTTTCGGATAATCACACTTTACTATCAGTCAATTATAACCTGATTATTGTAAATACAAAATGCTGTTCTTAAATAATGGTTTAATTTCTATATGAATCAAAGCTATGCAAGCCAATCTGACCTAATGTGAGAAAACAAACAAAACAAAAAATAACAATTGATCAAGTACCAGGTATTATGTACCACACTTTTTAAAATCATGAGCCATACTGATTTCTGCCAGACATATAGAATTAAGAAATTGTTAACCCATCTCATCCATCTCATATTTTCCAAACATATAAATGACTTTTATGCATACACTAAATATTAAAACCCTGAATTCTACTGTATGATATAAAATCCTGATCACATATCTATAAAGCCAAGCAGACTTAAAATATGCAGAAGGACAATTATCCAAAGCAATCCAGCAAGCTCCGACCTGAATTGCTCAAAACTAGAACAAAATGGATGTTTTAAGGTGGTTAAATCAAAGTCTGGATTGAAATTTGATGGAGATGTTGTGAATCTGGGGCCCTGTCTTCCCTACGGGATTGGCCCCTAATCCAGGGAGGAGAGTGTGTGTATGAGGAGTGTAAGAATATTAGTGTCTGCCCCTGTGTGCTTTTTCATTGAGTGCTTGTATATGTCCGTATGGGTGTAAGGTCGGGATTTTGTGAATGTGACTGGATGAATCAGAGGTCTTTGTCTGCTTGTCCGGTTGGGCGTTTGCCTCCATCACCACACTTCCTAAACATCCTAGGCCCCAAGTATGAGCAGGGCCTGCCTCCTCCTCCTTCTTATGCTCCCCGGCAGTGACAGGAGCCTGTGTCTGCTGGTGTGCTAATGGTTCTCCAGGTGTGGGACTGAGTACTTCAGTGGATGCAGTCTCATCCCTGGCCTAGTGGCCACCTATTGGCCACCAGGGATCTTTGGGATCCTTGCTAGGTGAGGACCTCGGACCCTAGCTCTCTCATCCAGGTCCAATTTGGGTGTGACTGGAGCCCATAAGCTCTCTGCTGCGGCCCTGTGGGATCTTGGTACTATCGCCTCTTTGGTCAAGCCCCCCGGGGACTGAGCCTCTATTGGGTTTTGCCCATCAAGGATAATTGTCCAGGTGCTCTCTGGAGTGTCACTGTCACTATGTCTGCCCTCCTTCTGTCCCCTGTGATCTGAGGTGCCTTTAGCTATGTTGGGCTCATGTCACCTCTTTATCAATACTGAGGCCCTGTAGTGCAAGTCTGGGGCCACACACACCTGCTATTGATTTTTCTTTTGAAGTAGCTTTGTAAACCTTTATATACAAGCATGCTACTGCATAAAAATCACAAAAATTTGGTTTCAGGTGTTCACAGATACACACTAACTCTAAATACTAAGCTGCAGCTACAGATATTAACCACCCTGAATAATATTGTGTAATAACCGTAGGTTTTGTCTTCCACACATATGTATGTGCAATAGATACCTGCTGCTCCTGAAGCTTTTTTTAAATGTTTACTTTGGATGTCTGTTGTCTTATTTTAGCTGTCGTTATGTTCTCTGTTTTCTGTTCCTCTCATCTCATACAGGTGTACAAGCAGACTTGTAGGAATTACTTTATATCTTCTGTGTTGTCTAATTTTGTGGTTTTGTTTTATTTTCTCTCTTTTTATGCATTCTCTCCTTTTTATCTCTTTCCCTCTCCCCTTAGTTTTTATCCCATCTTTCTTACCTCCGTTTCCATTCTATAAGATCTTACCCCCAAAATAAGTTTCATGTACAAGTGCTACGCTGAAACTTATGGCAACAGTCATAGTCGTCTTCTTGCGAAAGCACAGCTGTTTGGCTATCAAGGTTAAAACCATCAATTACAGTGTTGAAGCACCCAAGTTGTAAGCTGATAGATTTATTGATGAAATTAGGAGTCATATACCTATCATGTACCTGTCTATATATATATATATCTATATATATCTATATATCTATATATAGATATATATAGATATATATATATATATATACATAGATAGATACATAGATAAGAATGTAAATGTTTATCTTCTGGAGGGGCCTTTTTAAAGGATAATCGTTATTGTTTTAAAAATTGGTGGAATATGTTTAAAAGCATTATGTGGCAGGAGGCAAACCAGTAACATGGACATTGGTACTGTGCCACTTTTTTTAGATGGGCTTTTTACATAAGTAAGACTTTTTCACCTTTAATGTCTATAAAAGGATATAATAGAATAAATAAAAGACTAGGACAGCTAACATGTATTATTGACTGTAAGGCTTTACTGGTTACAGACCTCTGAATTAGTGAACTCTGGTTCTGGATAGCATATCCTGCAGGAAGTGTAATTTGGGTAGATCCTTACTGAAGCAAGTCACTTCATCACATATGGTTTCCACCATTGCATCTATTTCACAAGCTGGGTGTGTGAAGTAACTTCCAAATCAAATAAGCAAACCCCCCTTCCTCATCCCACTCCTCAAACCCACCCCAATCTCTCCACAGCACATGCAAACACTCCTCAAGAAATATCCAGAAAGGGGACATCTGTCCATAAAAACAACTCCCAACTAAACACATTTCTGTAGTACAGGCCATGTTTTCCTTACTCTAACAAATTTTTCACAGTTGTTAGTGATGGCCTGGGATTCCTCCTAAAGCACAGCCCACCGATAATAAACAGTGTGGCAGCTGACACCGCAAGACACCTGCACAGCTCCCTGACACTGCAGGATTGTTCCCAGGGCCTCAGGGAACTGGTGTGGGCAGAGGTGGACTGGGGGACTGGGAAACAAGAGGCCACGGGAGCTGGCAGACAGGTTAGTAAAGTTAGTTTGCAGTTATGGGGGATGGGTAAAGTACAAAAGGTCAGCGTTGAAACCATCTTGAATCTTCGGCTCCTATTTATAAGTATCATAATACATGATCATTAATTATTTGTTTTTTGTGGCTCTAACCAAGTTGTTTTGGTGCCTAAATAAAGCCAAGAGAGCAGTTTCAAAGAAAAAACAGAGGCACAACAGTAGGCTTGATGTGAAAACTTTGGTTACTGAAACCCATAGGGCATGGGAGGTTCTTTAAGAAAACTGTCATTATAATATCATCTAAAAGATTTCTAGCACATTAAACTAGTCAAGATGTTACATTATGTCATTTACACATTCACATTTACAAAAACAAAGTACAGCTTGTATTGTTTTCTCTTGTTCATTCGGTTTAATTAGGTGAAATGAGCAAGGCCATGATTTTGCATTAAGGGCAACACAATTTGTCAAAGATTAAACAGCTACATGATGGACTCAGGAGTCCCTCAGGAATGCATGCTTAGTCCTTTTCCCTTTAACTATGGAGGTATATTAGCTGACAAAGGATTTCTGACAACTAAGCAGGGTGTGATTTATCAATAGCAGACATGTTTTAGAGATGGGTTGAAAGAGTCGGTGATCTGGTAAAGAGTGACAAATCTGTTGATGAAAACAAAACAAGAAAATTAACTGCTCCAAAATGACAACAATAGCAAACACATAGACCCATTCTATTAAGTGGTTGAAAAACGTTGACTTTTCTAAAATAAGCTTGATAGCCAAACCTGAGCAAGTTAAGTTTTTTTTAAAAGAAGAGGGGGAAAAACAGTTAACAATGGTGCTACTTTCGTGCCAGATGCATTTTCACTAATGTAAACATCAAGCACCACACTTAAAAAAATAAACAAATGAAGGTGGTAGTCTTCATCTACACATTTAGGGAACTAGAGAATGTCTAATGTAAGCCTTACCTGAGAAATGTCAAGCATAAGCATAATGGAAGAGAAAAAAAATAAGAAAAAATAAATGTATATATTTATCACTTTTTAGAAATTAATGTTAAATATTTCTTACTTTTAAAGAAGAAATTACAAATAAAACTGGTGCTTAAAGTTTTCCATAGTCATATATAAATTTAGCTGCAAATCAGATCCTACAGAACTGATCCTGATGCCAGACTTGGACCTCGTTGCCTGATAGTATTATCATATATCACTTAAAAACAATTTGCAGTACACAGCAAAAACTTTAACAAAGAAAATAAACAGGTAAATCTGATTATGTGCTTTGTATTAAGTAAAATAAGCTCAATAGCCAGGATGATTTCTCACTAACACCCTTAATGTTCTTTCAACATTTTAAATCTGCTGTATTGAACATGTTAACAGGATAAGAACATCGGCTGAAAAAACGACAACAGGACTCACTGAGAAAACAAAGGCGACAGAAATCCACAGACATTACTGACAGCTGACTGTGTCGGTGTGCTTCTGTGACACAAAAAGCGGCAGAGTTCATTACCCTGTCTCGTGGTTTGTTAGCTTTGTTAAGGTCTCTGTTTGTGTGTACAGTCACAGACACATGCCAGAGGATGCCAGGTGGTTCAGCCATTGTCTTCCCACCTGTAGGACAGTGTCAAAACACAAAGACGGGGCGCAGTATGTGTCAGTCTCCTTTTGACTGCTGTTTGAACCAGATTTGCAAAGCCCTCTTTTTGAGCCGCAATGCTTTGAAAATATCGATCATTAAAGTAATTCACCTCTTTGCAGAGAGAGGCTTATTTAGTATTGTTCAACGGAACTTGGTTAGAACCATTGTGAGCTATGTTTAGGTTTAAAAGTTTCTGTCTGAATACATGAGCATGTTTGGCTATTTCATGAATTTTACCAACAGAGCAATGGCCGCAGGGATTTGAACGGTTTTGTTGTGTTTCAGGAATTGTGGATTAAAGGATCCTCCCAGTGTGCTTATTAGTTTATGTAACCTCCTACCTAAGGTCACTAGTGGAGTTTCTAAAGGACACACATCAAGAGATTTTCAAAGAGGGTCAAAGAGAGTAAAACAATGAGCCAGTATCTTTACCTGGGGGCTGTGCAGCACTCAGAGTCTCAACTATTAACCAGACTGATGTTTGCCATAAAGCAGGGCCTCTCCCTCACTGCCCTGTGAGGTCATAGCACCTGTTCCTGATAATTGTTGACAGGTGATGTAAAGCCTCCACTTGTTTTCCATGGCGTAAGGTGGAGGTCCCCCGGCTCCATTCAAGGAGGTTTAGAACTTGGAGGGGCTTGCTTTGCTTTGTTTTTTGTTATTTTTGTGCTTTCAATCTTTAAAAGAAATGAACCATGGATTACATGTCAACAGCAAATTTACTGTAAATGTAAATAAAGAATGTTTAGTTTTTGTGTTTTTCCAAACTACAATTCTTTGGCTTTAACCTTAAAAGTCCACCAGTGTTGGACTCTAATTTTGCAAATCCTTCTGCAGATAATTATTGAAATAACAGGCTGTCACATTGTGATCTACACAGTTGGAGGTAAATGCAGAATTGGTTGTTTTTCTGATGAAGTCAGACAGAATCGGCAGCTGGAAACATCTGGCAGAGCCCTCAGTCAGAAACGTGTTCAACTACCACCTCTGGGAGAGCTTCTCTTAGACCTGAGTGGAGGCTTAGGACATGGACTCTGAGTGTACCATGTTTGCTACGTCTATTTCTGATGTGGCCTGCCGGCTGGCTGTAAGTTGTGGTATCTGAACCCAGTGGTGGATACCAGCATCAAGGGATGCTGTTAAGCTGAAGAAGTAGGTCCTATCAAACATGGTTGACTTATGGGACTACTCAGACAGAAAGCAAGTACTAGCAGCAGTTTCATCCATTTGGCACTTGGCTGTAAATTGAATCAAAGTGACCGCTATGATCAGCTCTTACAAATCGGGGTCCATGGTTCTCGACTGGAAAAAGGTGATTTGCCCCCTTCAGGTGGGAGGAGAGTCCCTGCCTCAAGTAAAGTAGGGCAATTAATTTAGGGGTCGTGTTAATGAGTAAGAGAAGAATAGAGCGGGGGGTCGATAGATGGATCGGGTCAGGTGCCACTATAAAGCAGACGCTTCCCCACTCTGTTGTGTTGAACAGAGATCTGTGCTAAAGCTCCCGAGTCACTGATTGGTCTAAGTTCTAACCCAGACCTATGGTCATGAAACTTGAATCATGACCAAAAGAACAAGATCATGAAAAGAAGCAGCTGAAATGTACTTTCTCTGCAGGGTGGTTGGGTCATTCAGGACAGGCTTGGAGTAAAACCCCTTCACCCTCGCATTGAAAGGAGGCTTGGAAATCTTTTTTGGGGGGCCCCGGAATGACTACCCATAAAGGTGATCCAGGTGTATCCTATAGTGAAGGAGGCCTGGGGGGATGGTCCCGGCCTCTGGATTCCCCACATGGAGCTGGAGGAGGTGTCTAAAGGAAATCTGGGATATAATCTCAATTTGAGTGTGTATAGAGAGCTAATGGTTTGGGAAACAACCAAGAAATCTTACAACCTCAATGACCTGCTTCCTATCACATAATGTAAAAAAAAAAAACAAAAAAAAACTGCCAACTCTAGGATGGATGGATGAAATTTGTTTTGACTTTCATAAAAATTTCCACATCAAAGTAGTACTTTAAAGATTATATTCTTAATTTATAATTTCTTCACATTTGGCCATTCTATTAGTGTCAGTTTTATGCATATCTCAAGTCATGGTTATTCTGACTTCAAAGGAGTATCCAAAATATTGTTCCTTTTGTTTTGTCCTGGAACTACCGGAAATCACATTAACCCACATTAACTTTTCTTCCCATTGGCGTCGTTCTCTCAGCCAGTGCTGCAGCTAGGCGGAGCTGGCTGGCACACCTGTGTGAATATGTTTTTTGTGTCAAGCTTGCACTGCATCAGGACCTCATTCGCATTGTACTTAGTGTGAGCCCAGGCAGTTACTCAAACAGCAACCAGGAAAATCATAATATTTGATTTGGTCTCAGCATAGCAAACCCTTGGTCCTTTTGGTTGACATACCATGGATATTGTAGTTGTACAACTAAGAGCTGTTGCAGTGACTTCCTTGTGGCACCGCTAGGACTTATTATGACTAGGGCTGGTATTACAGCAGGCTTTTTGATCCTTTATTAAGTGGTCCATGATGTTTCCAAATTTTACTTGAAATAAAGATAAAGTTTCCGTACTGCATATACATATTTTTCATCAACTTTTCCCTGACTAAAGTGTTGTTCATTCATAGTCAAATATAGTTTGTTTGTAAACCATAATATTCCCATAAATCTAAAGCTGTTGGGACAAAAAAAGGTTTCTCTTACCTACAAACTATAATACAAATCTACAATATTCGATAACTTACCTTTTTGATTTACATTATGAAATGTTTATGCAGCACCCTAAATTATAGTTAATAATTTTCAGACACAATCTGTAAAGACGGGGCCTTACAGATAAAAATGTCCCAGGTCTCCAGCCAGCAGGGAATTTAATAGCATCTGTTTGAAACATTTCAAGACTGAGAAAAAGATCAATTTTCCCTGAGAACACTTCAGCCCCCGTGCTCCTTAGGGGGCCCATGTCCTGACAGGTACACAAATGGGATATCTTACACTGAGGTATCCTTCAAGGGTGTGTTACTGTAAGCGGAAGACTGGGACTTACTCATCCTCAGAGCAAACAAGACATGTCAAACACAAAAGGAGGCAGAAAAGACAGAAAAACACCTTTTCTTTGTGGGAACGGACAGACAAAACAACTTTGTCACAACACAGTCTTTCCTTTGTTGGGAGTTCTTTACATCCCCTCTGTTATCTATATTATCAAGTCAACATAAAAAATCAGTTCAGGTTCTGCTTTTGTCCAGAATGGATTTGAACTACTTTTCCTCAAATCTCTTTATCTAAATCTAATAGCAAAGCCATTTTCATCCTTTTATATCACCTGGTTGAGTCATGTTGGAGAGCAGCTTTAAAGAGGCTTCTCTGTTGAGCAATAAGGGATACTGTCTTTCTAGTAGGAGCTTTTTAAAGCATTGGACAACCAACACACAGACACTCTGGATGTTTGAAGGTCATTCTAACACAGGTTACTATAATATATTTGTTGCCTACCTACTTTGTTGCTGCGTTAAATCATATTTAATATATTGTCATGCAATTCAAATACTGCTTGAGGTTTTCTTATTGTACAACAAAACATCTCTGCTAAATGTGCTAAGGATAAACGACATGACAGGATATGTTCAACAATGTTTACTAGTGAATGGGGGAAGGAGTATTTAATGGATAAATTGAGTTGACCCTAATATAAAGTAATAGAGGCACGGGTCCTCTCTGTTGAGAAGAAGAGTTCTGACACTGCAGTATGGTTATAGATCTAATTATAGATTGAAGAACGAGATTTTAACTCGGATGTCTGAAAAGACCTCTGATGGGTAGCTGAACAAAACCCTTGGATCCATAAGGAAATTGGAGTAGGGTCACAACACTTACCATAACTAACACATGTTATTAATGGTATTTGATAGAGATTCCACCTGAAGCAATCCATTTGGATATTAATTAAGGTTGTTTAGGAAAGATGTTTAACTGAATTTAAACGGAAACATTTCTAGTCATTAAAGCAGTTTTAGTCTAGAGCCACAATTACCCGGCCACACCTTTCATGCACACATTTATACAACAGTTTGGAGATTAAAAAAGGTAAGATTGTCATGATCGGTTTAATGGACTAAACCCACATGCAGAACACTAACGGAGACAGAGGAAAGTTTAACAATGTTTATTTATGAATACACAGAATGATTCAAGATCTGGTTCTGGTACAGGTCCGGGACTGGTTTCAATATTATCTGGAGAGATGAGAGTTTGATTAGCCAGGCAGATGATGGTTTGACGAGTGAGTAGTATCTTGATAATACCTTGAGGAGGTTTTAACATATCTGTGAGAGGAGGAACCAGTTGGGTCCAGAGTCTGTGGAGGTAGCAGAGAGCTCACCAGCAACAGCGTCTAGCTTCGAGCTAGAGAGTTTCAGACTTGGGTTCTTGTTTCCTAGCTCTTTCCCAAGAGCTGATGGAAGAATCCAGACTGAGATCTTCAGGTTTAGCTTACGTGGGCAGGCAGGCAGGTTTCCAGGCTATGCTCATCCAGAGCTTCAGACTTCAGTCGGGTTTCTGTGAGCAAAGAAGACAAGAGCAAATTAGAAGGCTAGTTTCTCTCTAGAGGCAACTAGTTTTCTTTGGGATTTCAGAGGCTCAGGTTCGCTAACCAAACTAGGTCAACACTCCGGCGTCGAAGGAAGGTCTGACTGCTGCTTATGTAGGGAGGTCTTCTGATGAGCTGAAGAATTCCAGGTGTGCTGAGGACTCCAGCTCAGGAAGCCCACAGCGCTCTCTGATGGAGACAGGTGGCAGATCTCCAGATCCCAACAAAGATAGGGTTCCATGGCCTTCCCAACGGCCTGTCATCATGTGAGGAAACTGCATATCTAACCAAAAGCTTTTCAATTGCATTACAATTACTATACCATTAAAACATTTCTGGGTATTTCTGTGAATATAAAATTCACACTAGAGCTATAACCTGGTACAATGTAACTTAATAAGTTTAACTTATATGAATTTGGATCACTGAGTCAATAAATGCGAATGAGAAGAGATTTTAAAATTCACCCATCCGTTCTCCATATCTATTTAATCCTTGTCAGGGTTGTAGGTGGCTTCTGCCTATCTCTAGTGGTCACTGGGTGAGGTGATACCCCTAAACAGTTGTCTAGTTCATTACAGAGCACTTAACAGTATCAACATTTTAATTCATATTCAGTTTAAGTCTTTTCAGTTCAGCTGTTCATTATGGTGTCACCAGCTTTGTAAAGGTATATGATCCTTTCACAACATGGAACATGTTTTCATTTGGCTGTTTTGTTTAATTGATTAAAATTTGTTTTCCATACAAAAAAAAAAAATACAAAAAAACATGTTTGCTGTGAAAATTAAAGGTGAAAAGTAAAAATAAATCCCACCTAAGGAGATCTGCAATGCATGAATGTTTGATAAAAAGCTACAAGGGTTGATCAAGCTGAAAAAGTCGGATATTTAGTGTCTTTCTTCAGCCTAAATTAAAATATGGTAGGCTAAAAAAAAATCCAAATGTTCAAATGTTTTGAACTAGATCAACAAGTAGACATTTAAAACAGCCATGAGAAAAGTGATCTTTTGCCACCCAGGACAAAAACTTTTAAATCTAATATTTCACTTTTATATAATTTAAAGAGACTTTCCTTACCTGACTGTAGGAGTGTTGGAATAGATCAGACTGTTAAGTTACTGTAAGTCACAGGATTCAGGCTACAAGTCCCTCGCTCTTATCTAAGCAGGATATTCTTCAGACTTTCCGACTCTGTAAGGCTTCTCTTAGACAACATCAGTTTCAGTCATTTGTATTTTGAACATGTGTCAAAATTTAACAGGACCCTTTGTATTTTAAGATTGGGCTATTTCTACCAGATGTCTTTTACCTGACAAAAAAAAATGACATTTGTCCTAACTGGTCTTTCCCGTGAAAAAGGTTTAATGGTCATGATGATTTACACAGAGGCTTTAGGTTCTTTCATCTCTTCTTTTTTACAGACGGTCATTTTCATAAGGGATTATAATACACTTGGACACGAGGTATCTGGATATATAGACTACGCCCACAGACTCAAGTCAGAAGAGTTTGAACCATATTTCTGTGGAAAGAAAAGGCTCATGCCAGGACGCTCAGATTTATGGTAAGTCTTTTTTTTTTTCTTCCCTCTTTAATTATTTGGAAGTGAGGTGAAGGAAGGCAGTATGCAAAGCAGGTCATTTCTTCTATTGACAATTCTAAATAAATATCCAGAACTTCCTATAAGCATTTTCTATGGCTACCTGTCACATTTTGTCACATCAGTTGACCTAAAAAACTAAACAAAATTGGAATTTGTGTGACATTTCCCTCACTTCTTTCGGTCTACAGTGCCTTACACCACACTAACTCAATAAGATGCTTTTAGCTACGGTAAACATTTCCTTTCCTTACTAGAGAGTAAGCATTTCACCCATTGTTAAAGTCTGGGGATATCATATTTAAATGTGAAATCATTCTGGCTTAAACATGTACATAAATGTACTCTTTATCAGTCTATTGTCCCAAAATGTAGAAAAGTTTAATTTTGATCAGTAATCAACACAGCAGCTTTTTCCAGATGTCTGGGTTTAAATTATGGAGCATCATCTTAAAAGAGGCTGAATCCAAATACGCTTGCACTTATCAAACTGTACGACTTTAGTTTGATCTTCAGTAGAAGACATTTAAGTTTATAGTTGCAAAATTGCAAAATCTGTTGTAAGGACATGAAGACATTGTTTATAGATGATGGCATCTCATGCCTCTATGATTTTCTGCATTTTTTTCCCAACGATTTTGATCATAACAAAACTATATTTAGACCTTTTAGGTGAAAAGCAAAAAAATATATACATATACACAAGATTTTCAGCATGTTGAACTTTTCTATCTAAAGTATTTTAACTTTCTGCTTCTTCAGTAAGGAAAGAAGACACCTTCAGTTTCAAGAACAGATTAAGTTTGAAGAATGTTTGTTTTAGCTTGTGCTGATTTTCTCTGTATGAAGTTTCAGCAACGTGAGGTTCTATCAGCTGCTGCTAATTAACTTCACTTCTGTATCTGTATATCTCTAAAACTCTGAGTACAGGGTTGCACGGCATTCAGATCCAGAGCCAGTTACCAGGTTTGCGCCACAATCCGCAGATGAACTTCTGAACTCACAGGTGTAAGCTAAAATCCTCTCCGTATCCCTCGCTCAGACATTTTATATCTTTAGAGTTCTCGTTCTATCATCAGCCCTGTGTACACAGAGTGCTGTCAGCAAATCATTGGAGCCAAAACCATTCCCAAATTCCACATACTCATGCACTCTAACATGTTACCAACATGTCAGATATGTGTGAGAAACCTCAGAAGGACAAACACAACTGGCCAAAGGTGAGAATGACTGGTAATACATGATTGAGTTAACAGTTCAGCCAAATGTCAGACAACCTGTATAACCCCACTGTTAGTGGGTAAAACAGAGTCATTTAGGATTTACCCTTCAGAACTGGTATATGAAAATATAATAAAAAATTCTACCAAATCTGGCACGCTTCCCTGAAAAAAATACTATACACATTTATCCTAGAGATACTACACATGAAAACTGCATGCAGAGAGACTCCAGCAGGGATTTAACCCCTGGACATTCTTGCTGTGAATCAGCAGAGTCATCAACTGCACCACTATGTAGCCCTTATCAAATGTATTATAATACTGGTCTGCACATAAGCCAGTGAACTCTTTTGAGGTCATCTTTATGTTTAAACATTTCACAAATGCTTTTATCTAAAGCAACTTACAAATGTGTATATAACAAATGAGTTAAAGTCCCTCTAATCCAGGGGTGGGCAATTCCAGTTGTTGAGGGCTGGTATCAACTTTTATTTTCATCCTTGGTCCAACACAACATAATCAAATGGCTGAGTTACCTCCTCAGTATGCAGCCATTTCCTCCAGAGTCCTCTCAATCATCTCATTACTTGATTCAGGTGTGTTGAAACAAAGGCACATCTAAAAGTTGAATACCGGCCCTCTGGAACCGGAATTGCCCACCCCTTCTCTAATCAAACATAATAACTCTGGTATCTTCCTGTATATATACATGTGGACGTCAATTTGTAACGATGGGTGTCAGGAGGTTAATATCACCACTTTTACATTTTAATAAAATAAACCACCAGTAGTATTAATATATGAAATGTAACAAGTGCAGGTATAACGGATAGAAAGATTAATGTGAGGGTGAATACGGAGGTCAATTAAGCAAGAAGCCCAGTTAAGACAACGGCAATCCTCTACTCTAGAGGTCAAGGATTAGTGGACCAGGGTCAGGATCCGGGCCCCTATACTTGATGACAGTGTCTTAACGTCACTTGCGCTGCTTCTCCTGTTTGTAAAGCCATTTGTAGCATTCGGCACCAAGCTGCGCTTGACACAAATTACCCACTAAGCTGTGTCAGTCTGGGTTTCTACTTCTAGCTATTTAGACACAGCAGGCAAACCCGTGTCAAGACGCACGATGGGAAAGGAGAAGACGATGAGAAAAAGAGAGCAGAGAAAGTGTGGACTGCTGGAGGAACTGCTGTGAACTGGTAAAAAAAAAGTGAAATGGCGTGCTCAAAGATGACCCTGAACATTTTGAGTATGTTTAGCTCAACCTACTGCTGTGAATCAGGTTTCACCACCATGAACACAATCAAAAATAAATATCGGTCCAGGCTTACAAATGAGCACTGTCATGTTGGGTTCTAGGCGTCTAACCCACATGCAGAAACACTCGTGAAACAGAGAAAAAGTTCAAAGGTTTATTTACAAGTTTGCAGTATTTGTGAACAGGTTCTTGGCTCGGCAGACAGGTCACGGGAGGAACACCACTGAGGAGGACAGAGCAGTTAGGGTTGATCCAGGTAAACTGCAGTTTTAAAGATGACGGGGTAAATACCTGCTCAGAGGTGGAACTGATCTGCAGGGGGGGAAACCTTGAGGGTCCAGAGGCAAGTCAGCAGGCAGACGGCTGAGGGCAAAGGCAGAGGCTTAACTGTGTGCAGACTGGCAGATTCCAGACAGAGATAAATCTCCAGGATTTCAGGTTTTCAGACTGGACTCGATCTGTGAGGCAGAGAGAAACAGGGTCAGGCAGGTTCGCAAAAATCAGAGATACAGATCAGGTTGGTTGGCTCAGGTCTTGCTCTACCATTACTGGCAAACACTCTGGCAGGGAAGTGTCAGCCTCCTCCTCCTTAAATAGGGCTTCCTTGATGAGCAGATGGAAGACAGGTGTCGCAGTCAGCTCATGCCCTCAGGAGATCTCGTGCGCCCTCTGGTGGAGAAGGTGGACAAAGCCTCCAGATCCCAATAGTACCCCCCCCTCAACGACCGCCACCTGGCGGTCCAAAAGAACAGGAAGGGAGAGAAATAAGAGCAGGGTCTAAAATAAAATAACCCGGAACCCAAGTTCGGTCCTCTGGACCGTAGCCCTCCCAGTCGACCAGGTACTGCCAACCTCGGCCCAGGCGACGGGAGTCTAGGATCCAAACCTGGGCTGTAAATTGTGGTCCTCTGTCAGACAGAATCTCCTGTGGGATGGCGTGTAACCTGAAAACGTGCTTGGTTAGAAGAAGAGCTGTCTGAAAAGTGGTGGAAAGTTTTCTCAGAGGGATGAGATGGCAGGCCTTGGAGAATCTATTGATTATTGTGAAAATGGTGGTCATACCCTTTGGATGCCGGTAACCCTGTGACAATATTCTATAGCTATGTGAGACCAAGGGCCTTTGGGAACAGGCAGGGGATGAAGGAGACCAGAGGGAGGCTGATGAGACGGTTTATTACGTGCACAGACAGGGCAGGCTAGCACAAACTCCTTTATGTCCTTGTGGAGTGAAGGCCACCAAAACCGACGGGAAATCAGGGCAACGGTTCTACTGACCCCAGGATGAGCTGAAAACTTGGAGGAATGCATCCAGTGAATTAATCTGGACCTTACAGATGAGGGGACGTACGTTTTGTTAGGCAGACCAGTGCCGGGATCAGGTTCAGAAGTTTCAGGTCAGAGTCAGGTCAGATATTTCCCAGGAGACTGTTGCGACAGTACAGCTAGTCGGTAAAATATTAGCAGGAGTTTCAGGTTCATCAAGAGCATATAGGCGAGATAGAGCGTCGGGTTTAATGTTTTTAGATCCAGGCCTGTAGGAGATGATCAGGTTGAACCGAGAGAAAAACAGAGACCAACGGGACTGACGGGGATTAGATCTTTTGGCTGATTGAATGTATGGAAGGTTTTTATGATCTGTCCATACCAAAATGGGATGCTCTGCGCCCTCCAGCCAATGCCGCCATTCTTCTAAAGCCAGTTTTATGGCGAGAAGTTCTCTGTCTCCGACGTCATAATTACGTTCAGCAGGGGTGAGTCTGCGGGAGAAAAATGCACACGGATGAGTTCTCTGGTCAGAATCAGAAGCTTGGGACAGAACAGTCCCCACCCCTGAGTCAGACGCATCCACCTCCAGAATTAACTGTTTGGAAGGGTCTGGTTGAATGAGGATGGGTGCATTGGAAAACAGAGTTTTGAGGTTCTTGAAGGCTGCCTCAGCCTCAGTAGACCAGTGAAAATTTATTTTGACTGAGGTTAAAGCTGTTAATGGTTGGGCTGTTTGGCTGTAGTTTCTGATGAATCTGCGATAAAAGTTTGCAAACCCCAGAAATCTTTACAGTTGTTTCCGGTTTTCAGGAGTGGGCCAGTCCAGAACCGCCTTGATTTTATCCTCCGACGGCCTCACCTGCCCACCCTCAAGCACAAAACCTAGGAAAGTAACAGATTGGCAATGAAACTCACATTTTTCTGCCTTCACAAACAGTTTGTTTTCCAGAAGTCTTTGCAGGACCAAATGGACATGTTTTTGATGCACGGAGATGGTTTTAGAGTAAATCAAAATGTCATCTAAGTAGACAAACACAAAAACATTCAAAAAATCTCTCAAAACATCATTCACCACAGCCTGGAAACAAGCTGGGGCGTTAGACAGACCGAAGGGCATTACTAGATACTCGAAATGTCCCAGAGGTGTTTTAAAAGCTGTTTTCCATTCATCTCCTTCACGGATTCTGAGAAGGTGATAAGCTTTTCTCAGGTCTAACTTGGTGAACACAGTGGCACCCTGAACCGGTTCAAAGGCTGAAGCTAACAGGGGTAACGGATATTTGTTCTTGATAGTTATTTGGTTTAACCCTCGGTAATCAATACAGGGTCGCAGAGATCCGTCTTTTTTACTGACGAAAAAGAAACCGGCTCCGTGTGGAGAAGAGGATGGTCGGATTATTCCAGCCGCTAGTGACTCATTGACATAGTATCTCTCCATGGTCTCCCTCTCAGGTTTGGAGATGTTATAAAGCCGACTGTTAGGGCCCCAGGGAGAAGATTGATGGCGCAGTCATATGGACGGTGCGGAGGGAGAGAAAGGGCTCTAGCCTTACTGAACACAGGAGCCAAGTCATGATATTCAGGAGGTATGGCGGAGAGATCGGGCGGGTCAGCCTCCTGACGGCTTGCCGGCGACTGAGTTGGAGGGGCGGCGGAGCGGAGACGGGAACAATGACAGGGAATAGACCAGGACTCCACATGTCTTTTAGACCAGTTAATATGTGGGTTATGGAGTTGAAGCCAATCAAATCCCAGGACTACAGACGAGCTTGCAGATGGAAAAACATAAAACGATAGCATTTCTCTATGATTTCCGGAGATCAAAAGCTCTAGAGGTTTGGTTTGGTGCGTAATCTGTGGTAGTTGTTTACCGTCTAGCGCTGAAACTTTCAGGGACTTAGTCAAAGGAGTAGTTTCGATGTTTAATTGTTTGACCAAACTGGAATCAATTAGGTTCCTTTCACAACCAGAGTCAATCATAGCCAACAAAGTGAGGGATTGATCTTTGAAAAACAGAGTTGCGGGTAACAGATGTCAAGGAGATTATTCAGTTTGAAGATGGTCCGCCAGACTCCTCATTTCCTCTGGCGGACCCCGGCTTTTACCTTAGCGGGACAGGTTGAGACAAAGTGTCCTGGTTCTCCACAGTACATGCAGAGGTTTTGTTTGAACCTCCTTTGTCTCTCTTCAGACAAGAGTCTGGTGTGACCGATCTGCATGGGCTCGGCTTCAGAGGACACTGTGGAAGAAGAGACATCATTAGCTCTTTCAGGAAGAACAGAGACTGGGAAAATACGGCTCTTGGATCTGGCTACTCCAAGGCTTTACCAGACAAATGAGACAAAATAAAAGAAATTTTTCTTCCATCTTGCGAAAAGCTCTGAGGTGAATGATTAAAAATTATCGAACACTGGAACAAAAATCCTTTGCACTTACTTGGATCACCAGAGAATCTTTCAGGGAGAGATGGGCGGAATTCAGGAAATGATGGGTGGATTTCTGACCTGAGAGGTGGATTGGAATCCTGAACCGGAAGCTGAACGGCCTCAACCGCAGTTGTAGCTTTGCGTTCATTTAGCTCACGGAGGGCGGAGTCATGGCTCTGAATGAGGACATGCTGTTGCTCCAAAGTCCTCTTGAGTGCTTCCGCGGGGCTA
This sequence comes from Cyprinodon diabolis, assembly GCA_030533445.1. Taxonomy (NCBI): domain Eukaryota; kingdom Metazoa; phylum Chordata; class Actinopteri; order Cyprinodontiformes; family Cyprinodontidae; genus Cyprinodon; species Cyprinodon diabolis. The sequence goes on from CM060073.1 coordinate 13,738,579, forward strand.
GTTTGTTGGCCAGAGTGTTCTGTCATGTTGGGTTCTAGGCGTCTAACCCACATGCAGAAACACTCGTGAAACAGAGAAAAAGTTCAAAGGTTTATTTACAAGTTTACAGTATTTGTGAACAGGTTCTTTGCTCGGCAGACAGGTCACGGGAGGAACACCACTGAGGAGGACAGAGCAGTTAGGGTTGATCCAGGTAAACTGCAGTTTTACAGATGACGGGGTAAATACCTGCTCAGAGGAGGAACTGATCTGCAGGGGGGGGAAACTTGAGGGTCCAGAGGCTAGTCGGCAGGCAGACGGCTGAGGGCAAAGGCAGAGGCTTAAATGGGTGCAGGCTGGCAGATTCCAGGCAGAGATAAATCTCCAGGACTGGACACTGGACTCGATCTGTGAGGCAGAGAGAAACAGGGTCAGGCAGGTTCACAAATATCAGAGATACAGATCAGGTTGGTTGGCTCAGGTCTCGCTCTACCATTACTGGCAAACACTCTGGCAGGGAAGTGTCAGCCTCCTCCTCCTTAAATAGGGCTTCCTTGATAAGCAGATGGAAGACAGGTGTCGCAGTCAGCTCATGCCCTCAGGAGATCTCGTGCGCCCTCTGGTGGAGAAGGTGGACAGAGCCTCCAGATCCCAACAAGCACCTTGATATGTGCTTGAGAATGGCTTTGTCTCCATTCAAACCCAGGTTTGAAGCCTTGCAGGGCAGCATAAAGCCCACTGCTCTCATTAAGCCAAAAAAAAAAAAGTCAGTTCAGGTATTTTATTTAAAAAAAAGTGAGTAAGGAAATTGTCAATATACCAAACTGAAAAATTGCTTTTCTCTACTTCAAAAACTATATAGATTTTAAAATGGAAAAACATTCTATTTTTTTTTCCGTTATATTATATATTTCAACTCTCCTAGAAAAGGAGGCAAGTGTATCAAAGTCATTGCCTTGGATTTTCCAGATATATTTATGGGCTTCAGTATGGTCAGGTGCCCTATGCCCATCATCTTCAGCCTCCTGATCATGCTGACCTTCCTCTGTATCCTGGTCCTAATCAGGCTGCCTTATTCTTCGCTGTGTCTGCAGTCTACAATATGAATAATTTGTATAATCATTCCAAAAAAGTAAAAAATCAAAAAACAATCCATTGGATATTGTTTTCCGTATTTGAAGACATTTCACTTCCCAACCAGAAAGTTTTTTGCAATAAAAAATAGTCATACAAACTACAGCTAATCTGCACAAAATATACACAAAAAATACTAAAATGTACATTTTAAAGAATATCTTATATATGTAACATTAAATTATATGTTATTATAAGCAAAACCATTACATGACATAGTCAGACAATTATATGACTTATGTTGAAAAAAATGTAATGGGTGATGCATGACGTCCACTTCATAGGACACATGTTTAATCGTAATTTTTTACATATTGGATAAGAAAAAAATTATATTTCAAACTAATAATATTCTTACTTGGATGTTATAGTAAATCCTCATATTATTTTGTACCTGTTGGACTCTTCCACAATGGAAGCACTGAGAGGATATGCTAGCATTAATCGACGGGGATTGCTGTTTGTTGTCCATCTTGGATTATGAAGAAATGTACTTGCAGTTACAATGACTGACCACCGAACTAACCATAATGGGGTGTGGCAGCAGAGAGCATTCTAAACAATACTATATGCAATTGCACCATAGAAACCATAGGAGTACTCTCAGTCTAAAATCACCTGCCAGGGAGTTTTAGCTTAAGATTGATTCAGATAGTTTATCAGAGTAAGCCTGAGGGAGGACACAACAGAAACTTTTTATCTTAGTGAGGAGGTCTGGTTGACCCTGCAGATGTTGTAGGTGTGATGCCGTCTTTTACCATTTATTTGTAATGTTTGCTACCCATACTAGTCATTTTTCCATTCCACCAATCTATTTGTGTACTCACCTGTAAAATTTTTTACTAGGATTCCCTACTAGTATAAAGCGGCTTGATTTTGCAAAAACACAAACAATTGTTAAAAATAAAAAAAAGGTTAAGAAAACCAAACTGGATAGAGGAGCAGCACCTCTATTTGCACAGCTCTGAGAAGAAAACAGAGGAGTGCTTGTAGGTATTGATCCAAGAAAGCCTTTGGAGCAAATTGATTGTCAAACAGATCAATGTGTCTTTTTCTTTTGGCATCTTGTTTCTCAGCTTTTAAATTAATGGGTGACTGATTAGGATATGGATACTGACACCCTGTTGTGAATAAAAAAAAGTTAAAAAAATTCAGCTTATTGCCTACTTCCCTTTCTAAATATAAAATGTGTATTATTGTTCTTTATTTTCTATATCTGAATATTACGCGGTGAATTTTCTAAATTCTACTAATGAGCATGTAATAGATAGCTGTTTACATAATTACTTATTAGTTTTCCTCTAAATTATTTATCATAAATCCAGTTAAGCTACCAGAGGCATACCTTCAATCTGTCAGGTCACTCTAACTAAATAATTCCCTCCTGGGAAAGTACAGCTTTTTTTCATCATTATATTAATAATTCCACTATTAACTGGTGAACCGCCAAGCACCTCTGTCCTTTTGTGTCATGTTCTATGCTTTGACAGACATAGAAGGGGCTACAGATTTCTTATGCCACTTTTTATTTGAACTGTCTGAACAGAAATTGAAAAAGGTAGTTTAACATTTGCTATGTGATAAAAGCACATAAATGTTACACCACTAAATAAACAGTTACTATCCATCCATCCATCCATCCATCCATCCATCCATCCATCCATCCATCCATCCATCCATCCATCCATCCATCCATCCATCCATCCATCCATCCATTTTCCTCCACCTATCCCGGGCTGGGTTCTAAGCAAAGATGCCCAGATTTCCCAATCCACACACAGCTCCGCCAGCTGCTCTCGGGGGAACCATGGGGTGACACTAGGCCAGCTCAGACACATCAGTTCTTTAAAGTTGGACAGACCTCCTCCCAAAGGGACATGCCTGGAACACCTCCTGAGGGAGAAACTCATTTCGGCCGCCTTTATTCGTGATCTTGTCCTTTTGATCATAACCCAGATCTCGTGATATATAGGTGAGGGTGGGAATGTAAATCGCTCGCTAAATCGAGAGCTTTGTCCCCCGACTCAACTCCCTCTTCAGCACAACAGTCCTATACAGCAACCGCATTACTGCCGATGCTGCACCGATCCGTCTGTCGATCTCACGCTCCATCCGTCTCTCACTCGTGAACAAGACCCCAAGATACTTGAACTTCTCCACTTGAGACAGGGACAGGTAAAAACAGTTAATATTGAGATGAAAATCTGAGTTCTTAATCTTTACAATTGACTATACTGTAAACATGTCAAAATCAAATAGGACCTAGCTTAAGCGTTCTTTGTTTTGATGATTGATACAGACAAAAAAACATAAGTTATTTTGCAAATATACCCTGGTATATTCAGAAATCTGCAGTTATTTTGAAAGTGTTTGACAAGAACGATTAGCTGTATGTTCATAAACTGCACTTGTGTTTGCTCCAATTTCTCTTGTCTAATCCTTAAACGGCTTCAGAAGTTGTACCACATTGTTGCAGAAATTGTTAGGTAAGCAAATTATTCACCTCTCACTGTGCATTTGAAAAAGCCAATTAATGTCAAATGTAAAAAGGATTAAAGATATGTAATTTTACAAGACAGAAATAAAGATATATTATTTTTTGGGAGCCACGCTACAGAGGCATAAAAAAACAAAGAATTTCTCTGAGCAGAAACATGGTCACAACCTGATCTATAGACTTGTCCTTTTAACAAAGCTACCCAGAAAGATAGCCATCATTGCTCTAGAAGCTTATTGTAAAATCTCAGACCTATGGATAATTTCACTTATTTTCAACCTAGAAGTTGCTTTAGTCAGAGAATGAATTAAATCTTGATAGTATTTAACACCTGTGGGGAAATTCTTGCTGTCAGCAACTCCAGAGTGCTTAACTATAATTGTGAAAAAAAGAAAAAAGGCAAAAGTCTGAATGCCTAGTACTTTGTATCTCACTGATTCTTGAGTCGGGACAAGACATGTCCCACATAAAAAATTCTAATTTATAGCAAAAAATAATAAATTCATCATGACTGACATACTTACAAAGTTAAATCTAAAGGAATTTTATATACCTATTGGATTTTTAGAATAAACTTTTTTATCTTTTTGGGGAAAATTTGTTTAAATATTTTGTCTTTGGTTAGGATGTCCATGTTATTTTACTTGTCCTCAGCAATAGGTCACAATATTAACCATCCCAAAAAACTTTAAAATGCTCTAAAATTGTGAAAACAGAAATATCAAATAAAAAATAAGGGGTATAAATATAAAAAACAACACATGAAGTCAACATTAAACTATATTTTCCATAAAAATCTGCCTATTAAAGTTGTGTCCTCAGTTTCTGTCAACTCCGTCAGATTTTTTCATAAAGCTCTTTATATAAGGCAATAGCATGGTCAGCTATATCTCTGAGGACCCCTCTTTATCTCCCTGTCTGTGGTGAATGCAACACTACCACACATGATCTGGTATTTTTTAATTTTTTTTATATTTGAGAAAAAGAATGTCAATATTCCTATGGTCACAGCTGCACATTGTCAACACTGTCTTTCAGTTGAGATACTTTTTTTTAAACCATAGTGGATTGAATGTAAGCATTTTAGTGAGGTTATTGGGACAGCTAGCAACTGAGCAAAAAGTACCTAGCTGCAGTGTACAATACATGTTTTGGAGGAAAAATACATGCCCTTACGTCAACTGCGTCAGACGTCAACTCCGTCAGGACGGAGTTGACCTGTAAGCTGACGGAGTTGACAAAACCACCAATGACCTCTTAATGTGCAAATATAATATTATTTGTGAATATAGTGAAAGGTTAAACTGATATTTCACGGTTTTATTTACACATAAATGCACATACATAGCATGCATCACATTATTTAACCATACGCATCTGACTTGTAGAGAATGGGCAGGCAGTTGTCTGCTTATTATTGTGTTATGTGTTACTTTGCCAGCACTTTCATATATATATATATATATATATATATATATATATATATATATATATATATATATATATATATATATATATATATGTATATTTATATATGTAGAGACAGAGAAAGGGAAATGAGAGGCCAATGTGTAGATTATCACAACATCTGGTTATGAAAACTACATACTGCACCTAGAGGATTTTAGATCCATCCATTCATCCATCAGTCAATCAATCATATCATGTAAATAAAAATCTGATTCTATAGTCTTATTCAAGTAAATTTTTCTGTATTTCAATTTGTATTGTAGGAAAAAATTGCTAGACAGAAATTGTCAGTTGAGGAGAAAAGAAGAAAAAATAGAGAGTACCAACGAAAGAAAAGAGAGAAGAAAATTAAACAGTGACCAAGAGAGCAAGCATGATATGCAAGAGAAGGAAAGACAAAGGTGGAAGAAGAGAGTTAAAGACAGAAAAGTAATACAAATAGACGATATGGGAGACAGGGCAAAGAGGAATTGTAGAAAGTATTGGAGAGAGGCACAGAAAAGGTCCAGAGAGAAAAGATCCAATGAAGATGCAGTGCTGAAGGCACACACCCCACCAGATAGTCCGCAACATCAGGATATTCAAGAATACAACGCCAGACACAGCAGACAGTCACTCAGACAGAAAAGGAAGAGAAATAAAACAAGAAAAAGGCATTCGAGAGAAATAAAAACTTTAAAAGAGAAGCTTATGAAGGTAACAAAGCAAAGAAACAGAATGAGAAAGAAAATATATCGAATTAGAAGCGCTACAAATAAAACAATACTTGACTCCCCAGGCACAGAAACAAAGAAGATGCTATCAGGAAGCAACATAAGGAATCCAAAAATCAAGAAAGCCCTTCTATTCCACAACATCCTCAGAAGAGAGCTGAAGAAAAACAAACAAACTCCTGGGCCACGGTGTCAGGAACCAGCACTAAGTGTGTCATCTGGCAAAATTCTCAAAAAGTATCGTCTCCTTCATCAAATCCACCAGTTTGGGATAACCTACAAGTTAATGAGAGAAAAGAAACATACAAAGAAAAAACCAACATTCCTAATGGGAATAACCAAGACTGTAAAGGATTTCTTCCTGAACTATGCACGAGTTACAACTGATAAGACTGACACCATCACTAGGAATAAGATAAAGCAGCAGAGAATGATCCTGGCAGACTCCATGATCAACCTCCACTCTGATTTCCTCATTAGGAACCCCAATGTGAAGCTGAGCTATTCTTCTTTCTGTGCTCTGAAACCATTCTATATTACAGCACCAAAAGCATCTGATCATAAGACATGTCTATGTCAAAAGAATGAAAATGCATACTTAATGCTTGAGGTCCTTAGAACGTCTGGAGTTGTGAAGTCAAACAAACTAGATGACAGTTTTCAATTAGTTTGTTGCTCTCCAGCAAGTGAGGCCTGCCTTCTTCGCACATGTTCACGATGTCTAAACAAAGGAACAGTTACAACTCAAGAGCAAGACAAAATCCATGTTCAGTGGAAGCAGTGGGAGAGAGTTCAAGAAGAGACAGTCAATGGAATCCACACTAAACTTGTCCAACACAGTCGCAGTCTTTCAGAGCTCATCATACTTCATGAGCAAATACTCAGAAATGAAATCACAACACATGGGTGTTTAGTAAACATTTACCATGAGTGTTGAGTGCAAAACCAGTCAAAAGCATACAGAAACTCAATTGAGACTTGTGAAGAAAGTACAGCAATTATTCATGTTGACTTTTCAGAATCCTGGAGATGCAAGTATCAATCTGAAGTACAGGCCTGCCATTTTGGACGAAATCTTCCACAGATAACGCTACATACCGGAATGTATTACATAAAGGGTGGAAGGGCAGGGTTTTGCACACTTTAAGAGTCAAAGAGAAAGGATGCTGGAGCAATCTGGACACACATGGATCCAGTCCTAAAAGATATCAAAACGAAATATCCACAGGTCACCACCGTGCACTTTTGGTCCGATGGTCCAAGTAAACAGTATAAGAACAAGAAGATTTTTTTCTTTCTGTCTTGTATCCCCCCTACACTTGGGTTTGAAAGAGCAACATGGAACTTCTTTCCCACTTCCCATGGTAAGGGCGCACCAGACGGCATTGGCGGAACAGTGAAAAGAACAGCTGACAACCTGGTCTTGAGAGGAAATGATGTGACAGATGGACACACATTCTTTGAAAAGGTCTCAAACAGTCTGAAGAGCATTCAGCTGTATCACATTGCAGAAGAAGACATGCAAAGATATGACACACTTCTCATGCATCCTCTCAAACAGGTTCCCTCAACAAGACGAATACACCAGGTCATCCCACATGAGAACAAGATCCAGCACAGACAATTATCCTGCTTTTGCAGCAAGATATTGGTTTGCCAGTGCTTCAGCCCAGCTACCTTCTATGTTCATGGCTACCCAGAGGAACAGCAGAGTCATACAAGGAGGGCAGGGAAGAAAATGCCTTTGGCCCTGTTGTTGGAGGAGATGGAAAAAGAGATGGGAGCGGGGGGAGAGAATATGGAAATGGAAGATGTAACAGAGGAGGAGTTGGATGAGGAGCCTCTGAAAGGTCCTGAGGGTACTGTGACAGTAACAACTGTTAGCAGCCTTAATAATAGAGACTGGCTAGCAGTAGTATATGATGACCACTGGTGGCTAGCCAAGACCATTGCTGTGGATACTGAGCATCAAGATGTGAAAGTGGAGTTTCTGCATCCCCATGGTCCAACAGCAAAGTATCAGCCTAAGCTTCTCACAAAGGATGTCTGTTTCTGCCCAGTTGAAGACATCATAGTGAAACTAATGGGAAATGCATCACCAGTCAAATTAAGAAAACGAGAGATCTACAGCATAGCCCCTGATGTGATGGAGTTCATGGAAAGGGAGCATGTCCGACGCCTGCTGCTCAAGGCAGAAGTGCAGATTAGACAAAAATGAAATCTTAAGTAACCTACTTGAACCTAATTCTAAGATACAGATTATGTGTTGCAGTATTTTTGTCAAACAATGTCAATTTAAGATCACATCCAGTATAAAGTAGGCAGTGCAAACACACACACACACACACACACACACACCACTTTAAAGTAAATGGCTACTTACAAAGGAGGAAAGGAAGAGAAGAACTGGTGGATGAGAAGATGAAGAGAAGAAAGTGGTATAGGGGAGGCAGATGAAAATAGAGGGGAAGGAGGGCCCCTTGTTTTCCTTATTGTTTTTTTTGATAGTTGGAAACGGTGTAATTTATAATAGTTAGAAACGTTGTATGTGCAATATGTTTATTATAGTTTGCTTTACAGTAAGTTAAATTCTCTATTAACAAGGAGTAGTTTTAGTAGTAGTGGTCAAAGAGCAAATCTGTCCATTCAATCAGCAATGCACGCATTTTTTGTCAACACCGTAAGTTTTTAGTCAACACCGTCAGATCTTCGTCAACAGCGTTGGATGTATGTTTTTGTAAATTTTTTGGGAGAAAAAATATTCTTCCTTCAGTTTATGTTGTTTTTGTAATAAAGGACCATCTGATCTACATCCTCTTATGTTTTATTTATTTAAGGAACTTGTTTTTACAATATTGAAATTAAAATCAAAGTTTGAAAATGCAAATATTTACAAATCTGTGTTTTCAAAATTGTTTAAAATTACAACTTAAGTTTATACATTATGTTTTTTTTTACATTTAGTATTTAAACAATATTATAGTATACTTCAGAACTTTAGATTCTTGTATGATTGGAAGGAATTAAAATTGTATATTTTTTAGTGTGTCTGACGGAGTTGACACAAATCCAGCTCTGAAGGGAAACATGTTTATTTGTTAAAAATGTGTTTTTATGTAGAACCTGTTCATTTACATAGTTAAATAACTAAGACCCTTCTCTGCAGAAACATATCACTCTAATTGATATAGTGTGTATTTTTAAAAATATTTTTTTTAAACGTGTTTTGTCCTGACTCCCAAGAATCAGTGATCTATAAGATTAATATGTCCAAATAAGGATGTGTTTCACCTATGTTAGCTCATTATATTCTGATGATTCCTAATTTTTCTATAGATGGACTGATTATCTTGGCTCTGCAATTAGCTGATGACAGCATGCAGCTTAAAAAAGTCTCAATATTTTGGTCATATTTAATTTTATTGTTGGAGTTTTGCAACTAAACTGCTTTTGTTTAAGTTCTTTAAAGTTGAACAGATTTTTTGCTGTACTTTCCCTTTAAAAATAAATAAAAATAAATAATAGTACAGCTGGTAAACTTGCATTTGAACAACAAATATCTTTTTCAATTGCTGTACCCTATGTTGGTTTATTAAACATAAATACAGAACGAAGTATGTGTTATATCTTGTTAAGCTTGTGGCCCTCTTTTGCCTTCTGCTAGTTTACCAAAAATCGGGGCCTACTCCTCGAATGAAGGTGCTCATCCCTAATCTAGGCTGTAGTTTATTATATTATATCTATATTATATAATTTTGAAGGCTTTTTTGAAATGCTGCTTAAAGTAGTATGATATTCTTTGTTTATTCTTTGCTCCCAGACATTTGCTTAATTGCATTTTTTTTACTAATTTCTCACCATGTTACTCCCAAACACCCTTTTGGTGGCCCTGAACTCCTCCTCCCTAAAAAGTCGTAGGTGTGAATCATTTGGCGAGCATGGTGGAGGTCCAACCTAATCTCTTATGATGCTTTTATGAGGCTTTCCCCTCATCAGGTCTCCATTCAACCCCTTTTAGTGACACACGACTATAGTCTCCCCTGCTGTCTCAGTTTTCAGCTTTTAAATAGGCACCTGATTAGATTTACACATCTCTGTCTTTATTTATCTAACTTATCTTAGCTATTGTTTCATGCTTTCCTATCTGTTCTGCTTTATTGCGTCCTCCACCCCCCCTTTACCTCCCCCATGACTTTTTTTGCGTCTCTGTCGGGAACAATAACACACAGTGTGGTTGCCTCTAAGAGGGAGCAGATGCTGGAGCTGCTGCCCACTCAGTGTTCAAAACCTCCCATCGTAGAACTCTGAATCCCGTTCCTCCAACTCCTCCTCCTCCACTGCCACAAAGAACACAGAGCAGTGACACGAGCGCCAGCTCCTGCCTACACATCCCACCTCAATCACAGAGGGGTGGATAGGTTCATGTATGAATGTTTCCCTACTCTTTTGACATTTAAATTTCCATCTTATCTTATCTTAAAGAAATTTGATGTTTGCTTTAACTCCATGATACACGGTAGACTTTCAGTAGTTTCACTACGTTTACAGATCTCAACTAATATAATGCTAAAAACAGAGTTTACAAACCATATGAAAATATATTTTTTAAGATTTGCATTCAAAACCATATACTGTACAGAGTAAACCATCTTTTAATTCAAAAGCCCTATTTGCTCCCAATTTATTAAATAAATAAACATATGAGCACAGCAAAATATATTTTTTGTTTTTAATCATTTATAAATCATTTAGGCTATTCAACCATCAGGTTGGTTTAAAGTTCTAAACATTTTTACATTTTTTTTTAAAGAAACATCTGCAACTTTAGGCAACTTCCTTGAAAAACAACTTCTATAGAAATATGAGCAGTACATGAACATTCATCATACCACAATGTATCCATCGAATATGGTTAAATGTTAGTAAATCTAATATAATCTAAATCTAAGATGGCTAAGTGCCTCTTCCAGGTCCATAAGCCCCTTTCGTTCAAACTCCATAGAACCCTTGAGCACCCTTCAAGGGTGTAGAGCTGGTCCAGTGTTCCACTGTCTAAAGGAAAAACACAATACATCTTTATGTTAAGATTGTGTTCTGCATTTGTCAGACATGAAAAAGATTAAAGAAAATTTAGATGTGTCTTGGGCGGCACGGTTGTGCAGTTTGTGGCACATTTGCCTTGCAGTATGAAGGCCCTGGGCTTAATTCCTTTTTCTTTTTTTTCATTTTCTTTTTTTACAGTGTCCTGTCTGTTAATGTGGCAATAAGAATAACTGTCTTGATGCCAAAAAGAGCCCAACAGATTTTACTTTCACAAGTGGAGGAGTACAGCTTTCGCCATTGTGTTCCGCTTAATTTATGCATGTAAATAGCTTTATTATAACTCATGCAGGGAGTATTACAGATTATATGGACACTGCAATGGGAAAGTAGAACAGGAAAAACGAGAAAAGATGAAAGAAATAGTAGAATAAAGGGAGACAGAGATAAAAACATCTTCTGTCTGGTTCATCACCTGCAAAGAGAGATGTAAAAAGAACAGTACAACCAACGGATATAGTATAACAGATACAATAAAGTAGCACCTTGTTACCATCGCTATAGTATAAGTTGTATTATTTAATCTGACATGTACAGGTGCTGGTCATAAAATTAGAATATCATGAAAAAGTAGATTGATTTCAGTAATTCCATTTAAAAAGTGAAACTTGTATATTATATTCATACAATACATACAAACTCATATATTTCAGATGTTTATTTTGTTTAATTTTGATGATTACAAATGACAACAAATGAAAATCTCAAATTCATCATATCAGAAAATTAGAATATTACTGAAGACCAATAAAAACAAAGGATTTATAGAAATGTTGGCCAACTGAAAAGTATGAACATGAAAAGTATGAGCATGTACAGCACTCAGTATTTAGTTGGGCCTCCTTTGGCCTGTATTACTGCAGCAATGCGGCGTGGCATGGAGTCGATCAGTCTGTGGCACTGCTCAGGTGTTATGATAGCCCAGGTTGCTCTAATAGTGGCTTTTAGCTCTTCTGAATTGTTGGGTCTGGTGTATTGCATCTTCTTCTTCACAATACCCCATAGATTTTCTATGGGGTTAAGGTCAGGAGAGTTTGCTGGCCAATTAAGAACAGGGATACCATGGTCCTTCAACCAGGTACTGGTAGCTTTGGCACTGTGTGCAGGTGCCAAGTCCTGTTGGAAAATGAAATCTGCATCTCCAAAAAGTTGGTCAGCTGCAGGAAGCATGAAGTGCTCTAAAACTTCCTGGTATGTGGCTGCGTTGACCCTGGACCTCAGAAAACACAATGGACCAACACCAGCAGATGACATGGCACCCCAAACCATCACTGACTGTGGAAACTTTACACTGGACTTCAAGCAACGTGGATGAAGTGCCTCTCTTCTTTTCCTCCAGACTCTGGGACCTTGATTTCCAAAGGAAATGCAAAATTTACTTTCATCAGAGAACATGACTTTGGACCACTCACCAGCAGTCCAGTCCTGTTTCTCTTTAGCCCAGGCAAGACGCTTCTGACGCTGTCTGTGGTTCAAGAGTGGCTTGACACAAGGAATGCGACAGCAGAAACCCATGTCTTTCATACGTCTGTGTGTGGTGGTTCTTGAAGCACTCACTCCAGCTGCAGTCCACTCTTTGTGAATCTCCCCCACATTTTTGAATGGGTTTTGTTTCACAATCCTCTCCAGGGTGCGGTTATCTCTCTTGCTTGTACACTTTTTTCGACCACATCTTTTCCTTCCCTTCGCCTCTCTATTAATGTGCTTGGACACTGAGCTCTGTGAACAGCCAGCCTCTTTAGCGATGACCTTTTGTGTCTTGCCCTCCTTGTGCAAGGTGTCGATGGTCGTCTTTTGGACAACTGTCAAGTCAGCAGTCTTCCCCATGATTGTGTAGCCTATAGAACTAGACTGAAAGACCATTTAAAGGCTTTTGCAGGTGGTTTGAGTTAATTAGCTGATTAGAGTGTGGCACCAGGGGCCATCAATTTTGAACCTTTTCACAATATTCTAATTTTCTGATATGATGAATTTGAGATTTTCATTTGTTGTCATTTGTAATCATCAAAATTAAACAAAATAAACATCTGAAATATATGAGTTTGTATGTAATGTATGAATATAATATACAAGTTTCACTTTTTAAATGGAATTACTGAAATCAATCTACTTTTTCATGATATTCTAATTTTATGACCAGCACCTGTATACTGTTGTAGCTGAAGCTAAGAAGCTGGGCTTTCTGTGTGGAAGCGAATCTCTAAGTACCTGGATCCAGGCGCCTGTATTTGTTTGTGAGAGTGCACTTGTGAATGTTAAGTTTATCCAAAGGAAAAATGCTCAATAGTGGTTGTGAAGAGCCAAAGACGTGTACCCCCCCCACCCCCACCCCCCCCCCCCCCCCCCCCCGAGGTAATCCCCCAGTTCAATTAACTCTCAGATAGGCAGCTTTATTTATGCAGCTTCCTGCCTGTCCAGATGTGCCTACAACATCTCTGATGTCTATTTAATGTTCACCAGTATAGTGACCATCTGTTTATATGCTGACTTGTTACCCACCTCTAGCTCTTTATCTTTCCCCCCTTTGGTCCCAGTATTAGTCGGCCCTCACTTTATCTTTATTATTTCAACAAATGTTTCAGATTTAGCCAACTTATTGAAAAGCTGTTTTATATAATTAAGTTGAGAATGTGCTGCCAACATTCTGAGCATTCAACAACAGACAGAACCGCTGCATGCAAAAGATCAGCTCACTCATGCCTGTTCTGGAGCCAAACCCATGTTGCCTCCATGCTCTCCCTCTGCAGTGCACCTGTGCATCTGGCTTCATTTTCTGCTACAAAAACATTTGCTCTGCTGTCCCGTTTTATTAAGTTTTAATACAAACTAGAAGCTGTTCCAGCTCCAGCAGTGATCTGGTGAGCTCGGTTGAGGTATCATGTCCCAACTTTAACGCAGGTTGTGGGGACTTTTTTTCATCAAGGCACAGTTAGCCAACTCCATGAATATTTGCTGGTAAGCTGGAACATTCCATGTCATCTCTGTTAGCCTTCACACCTGGAGCGCACATTCTTCACTGACTGAAACCTCAGGGTTGAATTATGTTGTTCTGGTTGTTCTAAAAGCTGACATGTTTCATTAGATTTATTCATTATTCCACCAATATCAAGAATCCCTGCTTTCTTGTTATCTTCTTATATTTTTTATATTGTCCTCATTTCAGACATTATTTCATTTAAAGATAAAAGGTCATAAAATATCAAAAACTGTTTTTAATACCTACACATCTTTCCATGAAAGTGTAATCATAACGTTTATCTAGTCATGATTGAAAGCCTGTTTGCAGTTTTTTTTTTTTTTTTTCATCAAACAGCGGTTGACCTTTAACCCTGTCTAAGTCAGGGCACTAATAGTATACAATATGACTAACATCCAGCTGTGTCACTGCGCTTTCTGTAATGCATCTGTTCTCTGTGTGAGTTTGCGTGGGGGATGGGACTTTTTATCTTTGATGATTATAGAATGCAGTGAAGGCAAACTTGAACGCAGTTCAAAAAATAGTCGGCTTATATTTATTAAAGTATATTTATCTGATGTTAACCAAAATGCAGGAACTTTCATGGACAATGTCATCACTATAAAGATTTAGTTTTTACTTAAATTTATATTTGAGTTAATGAAAATCACTGGTAGATGTTTTTCAAGGAAAACCAGGTCAAAACACTACTTTCTTGTGCAACATGATTGGTAATCTAAATAAAATAACAGAATGATAATAATAAAAAAAACACTTATCTGGGGCATATTTGGGCTCTGTTCCAGATCCATGAAGGTGAAACCTTAATCTGTTTAAACAAGCAAGTCTATATGTCATGGGAATGTCAAATAATCATCCACTTCAGGAAAGACACCACTTCTGTACCCCAGGGATAAGAATGTGTTGGTGTGAGACATTTAAATAAAATTGTGGAACAAAAGTGGAAGAGCTTCAGAAGACGCTTACTGAAGCTGGTGAGAAGGAGTCACATCTATTGTAGTTCACCTTTTGTGGTCTGATTAAAAAACAGTTTTTTTGGAGGGTGTCTAGTGTTAGAGCTTTATGTTTTTATTTAATATAGTTTGATTATCTTACCCAAGTCATAACTCTTAATTCAAGCTAATAAGCCTGGAGAAAGGTTCAAATAGTATGAGATTCTTCACCTTAATTAGACTGATCGTTCTTCTTTCCCTGTTTGCTCATTTCATGTGAGACATTGGCTTCAGAAGTAAATGTTGTAAAATGGAACATAACTTTACACACCTGAAAGAATACAGATAAGTTTTCACTCTTTGATGATACATATCATCCCTTGCCCCAAATCCAGCTCCAGTGAAACCTGTAATGACACTGTTGACATTACTCTGGAAAATGACCACCGGGAGATAACAATAGTGCTGAGGATGGAAAGTGAAACAGTAGAGTGCATATGTAACACAGTCATGGTAAATGCATCGGAAAGCAGGAACCCATGCTGAGTAACTGTCACAGTTTCCACCAAATCCAGGTTCACAGAATTTTACAGGTCCATGTGTCTGGGTGTGGTGCCATCCAGCTGCCTCGACTTTGTTCGTCACCAAGTGGGAAGCTAGCTGCCTTTGTGACCATTCGCATAGTACAGTAAGGGAAGTGGGTCCAATAAAACATATCCAAATACGAAAGCAACAAAGTCTTTTTTTATGTTCAGCCCTGAGAGATCTCACATCTTAAAATATCTCACATCTCACTTTTGCAAATGCAGGCGGTTCACCGTGGAATAAAAGTGGCTTACCAAAAAAATGTTAATTGTTCATGGTATTTCTATAGAAAGTTCCACTGGAGCACTGTCAGATCTCATCTAGGAAAACGAGAAGGATGTTTAGGTTTTTAAGCAGGGCTTATATGACAAATTCCTTCTGAGTTTATAAGAAAAAAAAAAACATTTGTGTTTTAGAATTGGGGCAGCAGAAGTCTATTCTGAATAAGCTTCAGCCAGTGCTGTTGGCATCTGAGATGGAATACCGGGCCTCCAGTCTTGTCAAACCTTATAATTTTATGCATCAGTGTATTTCCTTGCATGGTTGGAACGGTTTGGGAGCATGCAGGGAATGTGTTTCCTGGACAGGAAGCTGATGGCTGGCAGGAAGTGCTTGACCGATAACTGGAGCAACAGAACATATTTAGTGTCACATTTTCTGAAAAGAGAAAAAAAGAGCAGATAAATAAGCATATCTTAAGATAGATATCAGTGGGCTAAACCTTTCCTGCTCAAGCTTCTTTGACTAGGTTTCTTTTCATTACACCACGAAGTCACACGGAAACTGGATACATCAGGTGCAAAAATCGATTAGTATAAATCAAGATTGATGCTACTTGTTAATTCAGCTAAGAGTGTAATTGTCTTAGCTTACAATCCTAAATCAAAAATAAATATATATATATATTCATATTTTTCTTAACAAAGGTCAGTTTTCATCCTTACACAAATATTTCATGTCTGACCAATCAGCAGTGTTGAAGTAACTGTGCTACATAATTAAAGCATTAAAGCATGGTTCTAAACTATAAGCAATGCAATCTCCAGGTTTACCAATGGTTCCTAGAATCCCCAATAGTAGACTGGGAGGCAGATCTTGTAGTTATCAGGCTCCTCTCCAGTGATACCAACTACCAGTTTTAGTCCGTAAGGCAGACACCCTGTCTACTTTTAAGCGTAGGCTTAAAACTTTCCTTTTTGATGAAGCTTATAGTTAAGAGTGGCTCAGGTTATCCTGAGCTATCTCCATAGTCATGCTGCTATAGGCTTAGACTGCTTGAGGACATAGGGTACCCCTTTTTATCATTCTATCTCTATCCTCCTATTCTGCAGTATTTGATAGATCATTCTCTAACATTATGTTCTCTCTGCTTTTTTTTTTCATCATAGTAGCTTCATCCAGTCTGTTCCTGTTTGGCTGTATTCCTTAGATAGAAAACTAAGGAAAACCAGAAAAACAGAAAATAATCTGAATTGAAATTAAATTAATTTAATTGAAAAATTGCAACATGATCAAAAAGGATCTATCAGTAAGACAAGGACATATTGAACTATATAACAAGGAAGACAGGACAAGTGTGAGAATACTAACCCGGTAAGGCAGAGGTTTGGAAAAACAAAGGTCTATCCAAATACTAATAAAATCATAGCTACCTCGGACTGCACTTGTCATGACGACCTTGGCTTACTTCCACATTGGCTTTAGAATCCTTACCATTTTGCAGTACTTACATCGAACCACACTCTGATTCTTAGGTTTAAATCAATTTACAGAAAATCAAAACTCTTACTGGCTCCTATTCCAGGATTCTGTCCCTCCCCTTTTGCAGGTCCAACAACAGGAATTCTATCGAAACAGAAAATCAAGAACGGACCCCTCTGTCGGACCCAAACAGCTGTCAACCTCACTGACGTCATTATAAAACGGAAGCCCACATTTTTAATACCGTTCAATTTAGGTTAACATCTGATTTCCGTGAGGTACTCTGACCTTATAGGTTCTTATGTGGGACTCCTTAGCTCTTTAGTGCCAGATTGGGATGAGGCACAGCCCCTTTGCTGATGGAATTATTATATAAGGCATACAGGCTCTTTTCCTACCTGTTTCCTTAATGTAAGCACTATTCGGACAGCGCTTATCAGGGTTACTGCTGATGCACCTGTGTAAATGTCCTTACCGATTTGCTTATTTGTTTACTTATTTGAAATCTCCCAGAATCAGTGCAAATAAATATTGTATCTCTAGACAGAATATATCAGCACAAAATATCAGCCTATGATTCATTTTAATCCTTGACTCTGAGGTCAAACTTAAGCTGGCCACTTTGCAAAATATTTATTTACATTATCTAAAATTGCTTTGTGTGGGTCTATGAGGTTTTGGACAGCCATGTGAATATGTAATTCCTTGGAACGTATCTTTTCTTCTAATTTGTAGTTATAAAGTTGAATATTTTGCTTGGAGAAAAACTTTTCATGCCTCAGATCCATCGGTATCCAGGGAAAGGCTTTATGTGTCACAGCAGATTTCCCTCTTTAAATAAATTCAGTGGAAATGCCATGACAGCGGACTCCATGGTGCTTCTAAAACCTAAACCAAATCATTTAGCAATGTTCTAACATAATCTTGTTTATTGATGTTTTCATATCTGAAACTTGATTTTAAATTTTCCAGCAGAAAACTGGCACAACTGAGTGACGAATGGTCCAAAAACTTCAACATCTCAGATATGCACTGAGGCGTTTCTGAGGAAATGGGCAACAACAGAGCTTGCCCCCTTAATTTATTGCAGAGTTAGCATGTTGAAGATGTTAACACCAAATGATAAGAGCTACAAAAAACACAAATTCATCAGCTCTTACAGCAAATACAGCTTTTAGCAATAGCAGGGTTTCCATTAGTTCCTGTTACAGCATGAGGTCATATTTATTTCTTTGGGTTTCCTTCATAAACTTTTACTGGATTAATGCAAAATTTTGAAAAAAATATATAATCTCACAATCATTTAAGCCAAAAATTTCTCAAAATGATTCAGATTACAATTTCAAATAAAAAAATAATGTAATCCAATTACACATAAATTGGTCTGATTGAATCCATCCATCCATTTTCCGTCACACTTATCCCTGCTGGTATCACAAGGGGTGCCGGTGCCTATCTCCAGCTGTCAATGGGAGAGAGTCGGGGTACACCCTGGACAGGTCGCCAGTCTATCAGACGGCAACTCAGAGACACACAGGGCAAAAAAAACATTCACACACATAAGGAGAATTTATAGAAGCCAGTTAACCTAACAGTCATGTGTTTGGACTGTTGGAGGAAGCTGGAGTACCTGGAGAGAACCCACACATGCACAGGGAGAACATACACACTCCATGCAGAAAGATCCTGGGACGGGAATCAAACCCGGAACCCTCTTCCTGCAAGGCAGCAGTGCTACCCATTGAACCACTGTCCAGCACTGGTTTAATCCAAATAAATACATTTTTGAAAAGTTAAAAATTGTTTATTTTGACCAGATAAATCTATTCATATTATTCTTTTCAGATAATGGACTGTGGCAACAACAGGCTAAAATCCTCCAGAGCCTAAAATAAAGTTCTGTTTAACAACTTGGTTTGGTCAGAAAGATATTTAGTGATAACATAACCAGATGCCAAAAAAATAAAATGTGGGAGAACTATGATGCTTATTAAGGACAAAGCTCTACAGACGTGGCTTTTTCAGCTGTGCGTTTCTTTTGTGACTAAGTTTTAAAGCTTTGTTTTACATTGGGCTTCCCTTGTATCAAATTAAAGATTAACCTAGCCAGACAGAAAGATCTCTGTGAATCACCTTTTACTGGCCTCACGCACTTATAAAGTGTTCCTCAGTCTTCGTTGTGACTCAATTGTCTTTTTTTAAAATGTAGTTTTCATCATATTCTGTTTTAAAATCCTTTACCTGTTCTGTGTTAAAAGCATCGGGAGCAGGGTGGTCATTGGGCATTGGTGCAGCTGTGTGACAATGCCTGTAGGTCTGCTTTCTTTGGGTATTCAGAAAAAAAGTACCTGTCAATAATTTTGTTTGACTTTCCCTCTAAGTTGACCTGGTGAAATGAGGAACTTTGTTTCGATCTTTGGGAATGTGGGAGTGAAAAATGCAGCACAGTCTCATACATATCAGGACAACTAGTCACACTATTTTGGAGTTTTACTGCCAAGTGTATGATTACACATTGTCTCTATATGAAGCCAGTTTCTCTGTAGTAGTTAATTTTTCCTTTCCAAGTGTACTAATTTCTCACCACATATACATTTATAAATCCCCATTATTTTACAAAATTACGGTACCTTAACTTTGCAAACAAAAAATCATCTTGATTTTCTTTTCTATAATAGCAGAAAAATATCGACAGATTCTCTAAACTGATTTCTTGCCAGTGTTTCTCGTCCCATGCAGGGATTTTATTTTGGACAGGTAAAATTATTGCATTGATACGCGTTAGTATAAACTGATTAAACATTGAGAAATGTATCTTTGCATCTTTCTTTTTATACAAATCAAATTGAAATTTTAATGATTAACCTAATCTCATAAGGGTAGCACTGTTGCTAGCCTCTTTTCTATAATTTTTTCCCCCATTAAAAATAAGCAGGTCATAATAAATAACATGAGTTGTTATCTTTGTTTATAATATATATAATACAAATTCTAATGAATAGGGATTTAAGATCTTAATTAGAAGAAATTCATCCAGTTTCCAACATTAAATCCTTTCGGATTGTTTCCATGTCATTGTGCCACAAGATACATGTCAAATTTCAGAGCAAAAAACAAACAGTGATACAAATAAAATGCTTTGATATATATTTATTTGCCCTAAATCAATGTAAAAAAATTATCCAGATGGGGTCTTTAACTCAGTGTCACGTCCTTTAATTTTAAATTGCTTTTTTTCAACACAGTAAAAACTATTTTCAATACTTATGACTCCAGGTTTCTAATTACCTGCCAAGAGGAAGAGAGTTGAGACCCAAAGAGAGCGTTCAAAACCTGCTATAATAAGATGTTTTCACCTCCAAACCTGAATCATATTTCATGTCAACAAAGAGAGAGGACCGGCCAAGTCCGTGACTGAAGAATGTGAAGCTGAGGCTATTTTCTTTTTTTTTTTCTTTTTTTAACAGAAGAATAAAATCAAAGCTTTCGATTTAAATTACAAAATAGGTCCAGGAGATATGATTGACTGTCAAATACAATTTCAAAATAAAATTGCAAGTAAAACACCTTTAAAGATTTCATTGTCTTTTTAAAAACAAGGTTGAACATTATTGCTCCTCAGGAGAATGTAAATACTGAGCACGTTTGAATCGGATGCAGGGAATTAATCAGTGATTTATTCTGGAAATGAAACCATTCTTTGGTTTCACTCGCTGATTAGCTACAGCTTCACCCTGGCTTTGGTGCCCTGCACATCAAATTGGAAACAGGTTTTCAACCTTCCAACCTCTGATAAAGAATATCTGGCTCCCAAGTCTGTTTTGATTTCCTTTTTGATCTCATTTTGGTCCCCGTATGAATGTTTTTTCTGTAGTGATTGCTTTTTGCTCTGTGTTATGCTTTAGTTTGCTTAGGATTTTGGATTCTAATAAATCTAAAAAAAATTGCAGGTTTTTTGCATAAGGGCCCTTTTCTCTTTTCTTCATTCAAACAATAGCCTTCTTATAGATACAGTATCTGTAAAGCAGTTCAACATAATAGCATATCCCAAATAAATTTTTGAAAGACATATTTTTAGCAAAGCCATGTATTCCATACAGCAAAAAAGTCTTTTAAAAAAGCTAAGATTGTTTCGTAAATTTTTGATACTCACATTTGTAATGCTCTAATCTGTAGAAATATACTTAGACACTTATGGTCATTTTGTATACACAGAGTGTTTACAAAACAAAATTTCAATGCATACAGCTTTTCAACAGTGAATGAGCAGCTTACAACAGTAAAATGAAACATTTCCATTTATAAAGTGCAGCAGTGATCAGAATGTAAACAGTTTAGGAGAAAAGGAAAAACAAGTTTAAAGTCATGGTGCAAAAGGCATTGATATGGAAAGGTTACGTGCATTGCAAAATCACTATGGTGCAAAATGAAATAGAACATTGAGTTGTGATCTATTTAAAAGGATTATTAAAAAATCAGCTGCGTGGATCGTGCAAATATGATTTTTATAAGTGTCAGGCAGAGTCTTGATTAGAGTTTAAACAGTTCAACAGTCTGATGGCAGAGGGGAAAAAGCTCTTGAAAAACCTGATGGTCCTGCAGCGAATGTTGCGAAGCCTCTTCTAATGGGGCAGCAGGGAGAACAGTCCATTCTGGCAGTGTGAGGGGTCGCTGATGATGTTACCGGCGCAGGACACGAAGCTCTAGGATGAAATATCTTCAATGGAGGAAAGAGGAGCCCAGATGATCTTCTTTGCTGCCCTCAACACTCTTCTCACATTCTTCCAGTCCTAGGAGCTGCAGCCTCCACACCACACTGTGAGACAGCTGGTCAGAGGTTGTATTTGATGTGCACCCCCAGGAATTTAGTGCTGCTGACCACCTCTGCAGCTGAGCTGTTGATGAGCAGTGGAGTGTGGTTAGGCCAGTTCAAGATGATCCAAGAAGATCTCTTTCATCTTCTCCACGCTCAGGATCAGGCTCTTGTCTCTACACCTGCCCACAGGCTACTCCCCCTCCTCTCTGTGGTCCTGGTCATTGTCGTCTTTGATGAGGCCCACCACTGTAGTGTCGTCTGCAAACTTCACAGTGTGATTGGTGGTGAACCTGGGGACACAGTCATGTGTCATCAGGCTGGACAGCAGGGGGCTCTGAATGGAGCCTGTGCTTAGGGTGATGATATCAGAGGTGTTCTGTCCAACCCGGACTGACTGAGGTCAATTTGAGAGGAGGTCTAGCAGCCACTTGCAAAGGGGTGTATTGAAGCCCATCTATTCCAATTTTCCTATCAATGCTGTGGGATGATGGTGTTGAAAGCTGATTTGAAGTCTAGGAACAGCATCCGCACATGGTTTTTTTCTCCTCCAGGTCTGCTAGGCTCAGGTCAAGAGCAGAGGAGTGGTGGCCTAGTGGTTAGGGCATCGAGCTTGGAATCCTGAGCTTCTGAGTTCGAGCCCCAGTCCCACAGACTGCCACTGAGCAAGACTCTTAACCCCACACTGCTCCCCGGGCGCCGCACAATGGCAGCCCACTGCTCTCCAAGGGGATGGGTTAAATGCAGAGAATTAATTTCGTTGCTCTGTAGTTGTGACAGTGGAATGACAATAAAGTTGAATTCTATTCTAAGGGAGAGCCCAGACACATAATGGAGAAAATTCATTTCAGCCATTTGTATCCGGGATCTCTTTCTTTCAGTCATGACCCAAAGCTCATGACCATAGATGAGGGTATGAACATAGGTCGACTGGTAAATCGAGAGCTTTGCTTTTTGGATCAGCTCTCTCTTCACCACCACCGACCGGGACAGTGCACTCTTCACAACACTCAGCTGCGAACCGCTCGAGGGAGAGCTGTAGATCAGTCTCTGATGAAGCCAGTAGAACCATATCATCTGCGAAAACCAGAGATGCAATCCTTAGGCCACCAAAACAGATCCCCTCAACACTTTGGCTGCACCTAGAAATTCTGCCCATAAAAGTTATGAACAGAATCGGTGACAAAGGAAAAGTTTCAAGAAATGAGTCTGAGATGATTCACTTTATAACATGGCGCATTATCCTGCTGGAAGTAGCCATCAGAAGATTGGTACACTGTGGTCATAAGGTCCGGCCAGGTCAAGATCCGCAATTGCAATCGCACCAAACAGGAAAAAGAACATTGACAAATTCCGGTTCGTCAAATTAAAATATAGCAGCAACAGATCGGTGACTAGAAATTATAGCACAATTCTTATATATAAAAAAAAAAACTAACACAGTTTATTTAAAGGATTGGATCCAAACTATTGGTTATTCACCAACGAGGAAGCAGATTTCTCATCTCCATCAAAATATTTATTTTATACCGAGGGACTTAAACTTTAATCAAATCCATTCAAAAGAAACTTCTTATACAGGAATGAAAAGAGATGCTGAGTTTGGGAGTAGAGAACAAGTTCATTCAAAAAAAGCAGTTTTGAATTATCCTTATCCCCGTTACAAAAATCTACAAAAATATATATATATATTTGGGCAGAAACTGAACATATGCTGGATGATGGTGGGATTTTTTTAATATGTCATATTAAATTAAGCGCTCACAGGGTTCATACAGGAATGAGTGACTCTAATTTAATGCTATTTTAATGCTATTAGAAATGATTTTAATGCCATCAACAAGAACCATGAACACAAGTTATTAGTGTACATGAAATATGAAGGAGCTGTAAGCACAGTTCCATGACTCCTGTATGTATGTAAACACACACACACACACACATATATATAAATATATATATATATATAAATATATCCTCTAGCTTTTTCTCCGCCTGGAGCTTCCTTTCCAACACGGCTTTATGATCAGTTCCACGCAAATTAATAGCGATATAATATATCTGACGAAATTGTTTTTATAAGCATTTTTTATTAAAGAATTATAAATACTTCGATAAACATTTAAATAATTTTATTGCCAATTAAGGCCTTGATTAAAAAAAAAAATAAATGAATTGTAATTATTTTTAATGATCCGCGGAAACCCTGGTTCATCTCGCGCATGCTCTCTACGATCTCCAAGAAACTCAGAGCGGAGCGGTCTGGAGCCACAGTGGAGGATGTATGCTTTGCTTTGTGCAGGCGGTCTGGAGCGGAGTATGTGGGATTTCGGGGTAAAACTCCTCTTGGACGCGATGGCGACGCTGCAGTCGAACAAGACGAACTCAAAGAAGAGATGCTAGCGGTAAATATATGTTCGATTACTGCCTGCTAAAGTAAAAAGCAGCCTAGCCTAAGCTACGGCTAATAGCAGCCTAGCCTAAAGCTACGGCTAATAGCAGCCTAGCCTAAAGCTATGGCTAATAACAGCCTAGCCTAAAGCTAAGGCTAATAGTAGCATTGCAAGAACAAGCTTTATTAAAGTGTATTTTTTATGATTCACAGGAAGCAGTACACCGTCTTCACAACTCGGAGACTAATTGCAGGCGCTATGAACCGGAGCAAGGGTAAGATTTAAAGAATATGCTTTCATTCTGCGGTAAAAGGAAATGGATACGGATAGATACCGATCATAGCTGTACATTTTGTTTTCACAGACAACTGTCACCTCACAATGAGGCGGTGACCTCCTATTTGCTTCACAAAGAAGGGGCACCACTCAGGCCCATTGTCAGCAGCATTAACTCAGCAACATACAACATTGCTAAACAGCTTACTAATATCTTAGCTCACTTGGTGGGGAACACACCACATCACATAGAAAACTCCAAAGACTTTGCCAACAAAGCCAAACATTTAAGGATGGCACCAGGAGAAACCCTGGTATCGTCCGATGTTACTTCACTTTTCACATGCATACCTATAACAGAGGCAGTGGAAACAGTCAGGACACGTCTTGAACAGGATAGTGATTTAAACAACAGGACTAATTTCACTCCGGACCAGATCTGCACACCACTGGGACTTTGTCTTTCCACAACCTATTTCAAATTCAGAGGTAATTTTTACAGACAGAAGCATGGCTGCGCAATGGGATTTCCAGTATCACCAATTGTAGCCAATCTTTACATGGAAGAAATGGAAAAGAGAGCTTTAGACACTTTCAATGGGACACCACCAAGCCACTGGTTTAGATACGTGGATGACACTTTCGTCAAAATCCAGCTAGAGGAAGTGGAAGCTTTCACCAAACACATCAACTCTGTTGACCGTAACATCAAATTCAGCAGAGAGGATGCCAAGGACAACAAACTACCCTTTCTGGACTGCCTGGTGAGCATGGAAGGAGATGGAAGCCTAAACATTGAAGTGTATAGGAAACCTACTCACACAGACCAGTATCTTCTTTTTGACTCATACCACCCACTGGAACACAAACTCTCAGTCATCAGAACCTTAAAACACCGGGCAGAACATGTCCCTACCAAAACAGATGGGAAGCAAAAAGAACAGAAACACATCAAAGATGCTCTCTGAAACTGTGGATATCCAAACTGGGCTTTTATCAAATCGTCAAGGAAATCCAAAAGACTTACAACAGAAGACAGCGATGGGAAAATTAAACGCAAAAACATCACAATCCCTTATGTTGCTGGAGTGTCTGAAAAGCTCAAGAGGATTTTCTCCAAACACAAGATCCCAGCACATTTCAAGCCAAACCAAACCCTTAAACAGAGGCTAGTGCATCCTAAAGATAAAACCCCCAGACCGAATATGAGCAGAGTGGTATATGCTGTTCAGTGCAGCGAGGAATGCTCTGATCTTTATATTGGAGAAACCAAACAACCGCTCCACAGACGCATGGCCCAACACAGAAGAGCGGCCGCCTCTGGACAAGACTCCGCAGTACACCTACACCTTGTGGACAAAGGACATTCTTTTGAGGACCAGAATATTACAGGCTAACGATGGAACTAAATGACCCATTCATCGGTTACCATTTACATGTTTCCAAGCAATACAAGGCCTTGTGCATATAAGACTCAAACTCACTGCGGATCCAGACATTTGAATTGAGAAAGCTTCCTGGAGAGGTGGCGAAACATCTTCAAATCTTGAAAACCAAGTCCAGTGGATATTTTTTGAATTTTTACGGAATGACTATGACCTGGATGGCTAAGAACCTTCATCAGCATATTTGCTCGTAGGCATATCAGCAAGTCCAGATTTGCACGATGTTGATAAAGACGACATTGTGTGTAAGTGACTTGTTTTAATGTTTTCTCCTTCCTTGTTACTGTGACTTGCGTTAGATTTTTTATTCATGCCACTCTCATTTAATTGTTTTCCAGCTGCCTGTAAGACGTATTTTGAGACGGTACGTAGGAGCTTCAGATATACGCAGCCTGAGAACACGTTGCTTGCGGAGGCTGCCAAGCAATCTGCTCGGAGTCGGGCTAGAAGAAAGAGGGTAAGACTTTATTTGGTGACTATTTTTCAGGTGCATTGATAGATGTGTTGTGTCCATACGCAGTGCGCTGATTCATTGTTTTTTTTCAGCTGCTGAAAGCGAGGCAGAGTGTGCTAGCAGATGAGGAAGTGGAACTCTGGAAGTCCGTCACCGTCGACCTCATGTCCGACGAAGAAGATGGCGTCATTGGCGGTGTCTCTGGATGGATTGTACGGTCGCCGCCATTTCGTAGGCCGGATCTCACTGAACTCTGTGTTCTTCTTCTTCTTCTTGTTTTTAATGGCGGTTGGCAAACAACTAAGTGGTGCATTACCGCCACCAACCAGTAAGGAGTGTGGATCAGGACAGACATGCTCAAAAAAAAAAAAAAAAAAAAAAAAAACTAAATTCTTTTCGCTAAACCTGTAGCCAATAAATAACGAAACATAATTCTATAACTTGAATCATAAATACTTTTCCTTAAAATATTTGTTAGACAATACTTTTCTTTTTCCTTTGTCAGACTCCTTATCAATTGTGTTCTTTGTCTTTGAAACCTCCTACAGGTATACATTACGTGTTCTATTGTTTCATTTTCCCCACATTCATCAAATCGTCCTGTTTCATGTTTTCCCATTAATCGTAACGTTGAATTAAGTCCTGTATGTCCCAACCGTAGTCTAGTTATTATCTTTTTCTCTATTCTGTTCCTCCCAATTTTTCCTCGAATTTCACCAACCTTCCTTTGTATTCTATAAAGCCATCTTCCTTTTATATCTTCTTCCCACTGTTTTTGCCAATCTTCTCGGATCTTTCTTTTAATAATACTTTTAACTTCTGTTTTACTCATATCGATTCTTTTATCACTCTTACTTTGGCTTTGTCATGATGGGTAAACGGAGGCAAGCCCAAGATGCAGAACACACACGGAGGAGGCAGGGAAAAAGTTCAAAATGTTTAATAAAAGTTCAGAAACACACGGTAAAGCACTGGGACTGGAATGGGTCAGGGGCTGGTTCACTGGAGTCTTGACTAAGACTGGAGTCTGTGGGTTAGCTGAGTTCATGAGCAAGTTAAGCATCTAGCTTCATACTTAGCTTGGCTGGCCTTGATCTGAGCTTCCAGCTCACTGCAGAGAACAACAGAGAAAATCCACGTAGGATTCTTCAGGCTGAGCTTCCAGCTCATTGCAGAGACAACAGGGAACATCCACATAGGATTCTTCAGGGTGAGCTTCCAGCTCATTGCAGAGAACAACAGGGAACATCCACATAGGATTCTTCAGGGTGATTCCACATAGGAACCTTCAGGTTGGCTCACCAGGGCAGATTAGCAGGTTAAGCTAGTGATGGGTTGATGAGGCGTCATAAAACGTTTCGACACATTACCAAACTGTATTGATACTGTGTCGATACTGTGTCACTGAATACTGACACCTGCTGGACATTAAAAATCCCTACAGGCAACCTAGTTGACAGTCAACTGACACTGATTTGATGACCTATTATATACACTAATATGATGCAATTCATTGTATGATGCATTGTATTATTATTAAAACATATTTGATATTTTAGACACAGTCAATGAATAATGAGAACCTGCATCATAATGTAATAATCTCTAAGTAAACATGTAGTAAATGAAGATGCTTGTTCACTGGTATTGTTTATTCAAAAAAATAAGTTGTTGCAACGTTTTGAAATTCAGTCTGTTGCGCTTTTTTGATATTAGTTCTCCAGCTGTGGAAAACACCAGCTCACACGGCACAGATGAAGCTGAAGTGCACAAAAATTTTAAGGCCAGGCAGAAGAGGTTTGGATAAACCGTCCTTTGGTTTTTCCAATATACAAGAGGATCCTGGGACCTCGCAATATTGCCCTCTACCATGTATCTCTGCACCTCAAGGATGGCATCAGCTGTAGCACTTTTGGTCTGCCTCCCCACTTCGAGATCAAAATGTTCCCAAAGGTCATCTTAAAAAAAATTTAAAAAAAGTATTTTAGTACATGATTTACAAACAACAAAGAAATGATGCTCAATATCATGCCTGAAGTGGGGGCAGACAGCTGTTGTGAAGATGTTCCCAGCTGGGGCTCATTTGAGCTTCCAACTATTGAGGCACATTCTGTCCGCAGCCTGCTGTACTTCCATTTACACTCGTTCCTGTTCCTCCTCGTACTTTTTGGCCAACAGTTGTTTGATGGTCTGAAAACCACACCAAGTCAAACCAGAAGAAAATCAATATATTTAAAATAAATTTGATGAATAAACTACCACTTTAGATAATTTCCACACAAACCTTTCTGGTTGGCAAAACATATGAGGGCTCAAGGAGCTGAACCAGCTCCCTGAACCCTTCATTCTCCACAACAGCGATGGGCTGGTGGTCCTTTACAATGAAATTAAGCACAGCCTCATCAAGCATCTGCTTCCTGGAAGCTTGATGGTTAAAAATGAGAAAGTGTAAATTATTCAGAATTATCAATAAAACAAAGTCAGTAAGTTGTAAAATACCTGTATACCTGAGTTCATCATGGGTGTATCATGGATTTCACTCTCATGCTTGGCCCTATAATGCCTCAGCATTGAGGAGGTGCTGTTATTTAAATATGCAAGCTCTGTTGAGCAATTGCGACATTTAACCTGCAGAAAATAACACGAACAGTAAACTAAAGGTCACTTTGAAATTAATTTCTACTCAGAAAATCAAGTGGAAACTCTGAGAGGAACAGGATGAAACAAGGAAATTAAAACAAATACCTTATTTTCCGAAATGACATCAAAGTGGTTCCACACAGCAGAAACCTTTTTTATTTTTGCTTGAGGAAGCTCCATAATTTTTGATGAATTTTATATTCGCAAAACACGCAAGATTGTTTTGGCAGATGCGTTTCGTTATAAAGGCTTGTCAATCAGTTCGAAACATCGGTCACGTGACCGATACAGGAACTGTTTCGGTCACGTGACTGTTCCGTAGCGATACACACGTCGACACAGGTTTCGCTCTATGAGACCGACACATGCGCCAACGCATCGGTGTTGCCCGACCCATCACTAGGTTAAGCTCTCCTAGAGCTTCAGGCTTGAGACTGGTTTCCTGTGATGCAGCTCTCCCAGAGCTTCAGACCAGAGACAGGGTTCCAGTGAGGCAGCTCTTCCTGAGCTTCAGACCAGAGATAGGTTTCCTGTGAGACACAGACAAAGGAGGGATTAGAATCTGATCTCACACTAGAGACAACTAAGATTCAATCTGTAACAAAGACTCTGAAAGCTAACCAACTAAGATCAACACTGCGGCGTTGAGGCAAGGTCTGAAGTCAGCTTATATAAGAGAGGTCTTCTGATGAGAGGATTAGCAACAGGTGTGCAGGAAGGTTCCAGCTCCAGAAGACCCACGGCGCACTCTGCTGGAGACAGAGGGTAGTCTACAGATCCCCACAGTAACTCCAACCCTAAGGGGAAAACACAGAGCAGAAGAGGATCCTCGGCGCCCTCTGGAGGGCAAGCCTGAGGATCCTAACAGGCTTATCGATTCTTTAGCTTTCTTATCAGCCATTTCATTACCTTTCACTCCTATATGTGCAGGAACCCAAAGAAAAACTACTGATAATCCCATCATCTGAACACAACATAAAATTTGTAGAATTTCTAATAGAATTTCTAATAAAATATCTGGACTCTCTGAATGATTTCTTTGTATACTGATTAATGATGAACTTGAATCTGAACATATAACAGCTATTAATGGTCTCACTTCTTCAATCCATTCTATAGCAACCATTAATGCAATCATTTCTGCAGTATAAACAGATATTCCTTCATTTAATTTCCTCCCTATATGCAGTTTAAACTCTGGAATTATTACACCTATTCCAGTTTGTCCTACTTGATTTCTTGATGCATCTGTATATATTTTTACATAATTTTAAAACTGTTCTATATATTCCTCCACTATTATGGAGTTACATATATACATTTTATCTCTATTTTTCTGAACTCTGTGTTAAGCTGCATTCCCGGTTAGAAGCGATGCCGAAGTACAGGGCCCCGCACAGTAGGCGTCTGCACATCGGACCTGCCTCGGAGGGAATGCTGCCAGTTACCTCCAACCCCGAGGAAGCAAACGGACCGTTCACGGACTTGTAATTTTTAGATACGCATGTGTTTGGATACGCGTTGTATATAGTTGTGTGTGTTTTAATAAAGCTGTTTCTTTGCATAAACAGCTTCCTGGCAAATGTTCATTTCCTGTATAAATTCATTCATGTCCTTGATGGTAGCCTAATAATTGTGTAGTAGTGTAGGATAGCATAAATACACAGCATATGAATGAATGAATAAATATATGAATGAATAAATATATATATATATATATATATGAATGAATGAATAAATATATATATATATATATATATATATATATATATATATATATATATGTATGTAAATTTATATGTAAATATATATATGCCAACCAATCACGAGCGACTTTACTTGTTTAAAAAGAAGTGGTTCCGTCCAATACTCAGTAAGAAAGTTAAAGCCTGGCGTGGCCACGTGTGGTTTTGCTGCCAATCACGAGCGATTTCACTTGTTTGAGAATAGTGGTTTCAGCCAATACTGAGTAGGTTATTCAAGCCAGACCTGGCCAGCCGCGCGGGTTTGCTGCATTCATATGCTAATTAGGGCCATTAGTACAGCTGATCGCTCTCCACATACGTCAGAGTCCGTTTCCGACAATTTGTGGCACGACAAACGCGGACAAGCGCGGGTTGCAAATTGTCGGAAACTGACGAAAATCAGGGAGATCTGCGGGAGTTTACGGGGACGAAAATCTCACTTTTCATGCAGTGTGAATTGATGGATCCATTTTATCCCATTTCCTTCACAGCTACTACAACTGGAGGACACAAACAGCCACCTCCAACTCCAGTCCCAACTTCGTGGTGGTTTATGATGACCCAAATGGACTTCTCTTTAAGAGCAAGAGGGACGAAAAGATTCTGAATGTGGATCCTTGGGTAAGGATTGTTTTTTCTTACTGCTTTTGTTTTTTGGCCTTAAGCAGACACATGAGGAAGTTACTCAGATAAAGTCACCTGCTGCATGGCTGTAAAAAATCTTTCTGAATAGAAAAGCCTGATCAGCCTTATCAGATCCAGTTTGCTTCCAGGCACAGATTGGCCTTTAAGCTGGAACAGAGCATGTTAATATCAAAGCCCCTATACTGAGCAACTGGCTCAAGATTTACGTATTACAGCTTTAAACAAGCCACAGATATCAGCTAGACATTTTGGTGCGGCTGGAGAGGCAGAGAGTGAAAAAGAAATCTTATTTTCTTTCCACCTGCAAGTAGAACGAAGGATCAGGGGTCAAGGCAGGTGCTTCCTCCACGCTGTCTTTCTGGCTAAAGCCTAGGAAGAATAACGGCCCACAGGCATGGTTCTTATTTTCCCTGCTGCTTTCCTCTTTGCTGGGGGGTAGGGATGTAGTTGGTGGGGCCGACCTATTTTGAAATTGCAGACAGGGCTGTGGGGACTGCGTATTTGAGGCCAAAATGGCAGCAGAGTGTTCTAGCTGTGGTCGAGCCCCGCCCCGACGGGCCGTCTATTAAAAACACAAGCGATGGAAGGCACAGGAAACCAGAGACATCAAACCACCCGCATGCTCAGAAACGCAGCACAGCTCAGACAAGAACGTCCAGCTTTTAACCCTCCATCTGTGTTCCATAGTTGCAAATCAGCTGCTTAATCTTTAAACTTCAGGCTATACAACCTTGTTTTTTTTCTTGCCTTTGTTTTTCTGCATTTTCCAGACCATAACCACTTTTTCTCTTCTAGCCAGAGCAGTGGGTTTGTTGATGAAGGCCGTCTCTTATCTCTGTGGCTTATTCGGTTTGGCTAAACAAAACTGAAAAGAAAAAAACTTTTGTCTTACTGATGATAGGAGCATAAATTAAACATTTTGGATTATTGATAACAATTGTGTCACCTACCAGAATGTCAGATTCTGGTGATGAAATCATTTTTAGCCGTCTGTTTCTCCTAAAATTGCTTTGAACTCACCTCAGTCATTACGACACCCACAGGGATGTTTGAGGTAAACGTGTAAATTGAGTGTAATGGTTCGTCCGATGGATGGAGTCGCAGCAAAGGATTCTGACACAGTTGGTCTTAAAGAAAATGGTTCCAGCTGTTTGTGGAAATACATTTCAGCTCCACAGGAACATGTTTTTCCTTTTTCTTTTTTTCTTTTTTATCAAGACCAACAGGCAGAAATTCACATAAACAGATTTGCCATCCATTTTTTTTAGGTCTTGACTTTGAGTGGGCCATTCAAACACAAACACGCTTTTGTAAACTGTTTAATTACTGCTGTTGCTGTATGTTTAAGGTTTTTGATCCTGTTTGAAAGTGATCATCCAACCTCATCTCAACAGGTTTTCTGCCAGAACTGCCCTTTAGTAAGCATCATCCTCCTTCTCATCTATCACCAGCTTCACTATGTATGCTTAAAATTGCACCCCCACAGCACAATGCTGCCAGCACCATGTTTTACAATAGGACTGATGTATTCAGGTTGAGGTTTACTGTACAATCACTCTCCTGCCAACCAATATTCTGCATGTAGGCCAACATTTATTTTTTTGGTATGATGTAACCAGACCACCTCCTTCCGAATGTTTGTAGCTGCTTTTGCACTTAAAGGTGGTCTTCAGGCAAAAAGTTTGAGAATTACTTATCATGTCCCTTTCTCATTACACTTAGGCCCTACTATATGTGGGACTGTCACATAAAATCCTACTATAATACCAAAAAGCCTAAAGGTTTTAATGTAAAAACATTTTAGTGGAAGGTTCTATGGTTTAATACTATCTTTAAAAGCTTCCTGGAGAGGTGGTGAAACGTCTTCAAATCTTGGAAACCAAGTCCAGTGGATATTTTTTTTTTTTTTTTACAGAATATCTTTAAAAGCCATTTAAAATCATTGTTTCTAATGAGCTAATTTATTTGATTTTATTTGCTATAACACAGTTTTTTCACTAAATGTTTTGATTTCTCAAACACATAAACCCACAGAGGTTCATCCAGAAACACTTTGGCCCAGTCTACTGTATATTCCTATCCGTTATGCAGATGTGTAAAGTAAAAAAAGTGTGAATACCTCTTTACCTCACATAAGTAGAAATTTTGTCTCTCTATATTTTACTGGTGTAATATACACTCACCGGCCACTTTATTATGTACCCCATGCTAGTAACGGGTTGGACCCCCTTTTGGCTTCAGAACTGCCTCAATTCTTCGTGGCATGGATTCAACAAGGTGCTGGAAGCATTCCTCAGGAAGTTTGGTCCATATTGACATGATGGCATCACACAGTTGCCGCAGATTTGTCGGCTGCACATCCATGATGCGAATCTCCCGTTCCACCACATCCCAAAGATGCTCTATTGGATTGAGATCTGGTGACTGTGGAGGCCATTTGAGTACAGTGAACTCATTGTCATGTTCAAGAAACCAGTCTGAGATGATTCCAGCTTTATGACATGGCGTATTATCCTGCTGAAAGTAGCCATCAGAAGTTGGGTACATTGTAGTCATAAAGGGATGGACATGGTCAGCAATAATACTCAGGTAGGCTGTGGCGTTGCAACAATGCTCAATTGGTACCAAAGGGCCCAAAGAGTGCCAAGAAAATATTCCCCACACCATGACACCACCACCACCAGCCTGAACCGTTGATACAAGGCAGGATGGATCCATGCTTTCATGTTGTAGACGCCAAATTCTGATCCTACCATCCGAATGTCGCAGCAGAAATCGAGACTCATCAGACCAGGCAACATTTTTCCAATCTTCTATTGTCCAATTTCGATGAGCTTGTGCAAATTGTAGCCTCAGTTTCCTGTTCTTAGCTGGAAGGAGTGGCACTCGGTGTGGTCTTCTGCTGCTGTAGCCCATGTGCCTCAAAGTTCGACGTACTGTGCATTCAGAGATGCTCTTCTGCCCACCTTGGTTGTAATGGGTGGTTATTTGAGTCACTGTTGCCCTTCTATCAGCTCGAACCAGTCTGGCCATTCTCCTCTGACCTCTGGCATCAACAAGGCATTTCCGCCCACAGAACCGCCGCTCACTGGATGTTTTTTCTTTTTCGGACCATTCTCTGTAAACCCTAGAGATGGTTGTGCGTGAAAATCCCAGTAGATCAGCAGTTTCTGAAATACTCAGACCAGCCCTTCTGGCACCAACAATCATGCCACGTTCAAAGTCACTCAAATCACCTTTCTTCCCCATACTGATGCTCGGTTTGAGCTGCAGGAAATTGTCTTGACCATGTCTACATGACTAAATGCACTGAGTTGCCGCAATGTGATTGGCTGCTTAGAAATTAAGTGTTAACGAGCAGTTGGACAGGTGTACCTAATAAAGTGGCCAGTGAGTGTATCTTAGACAACGCTTTTCTTCTACTCCTTACAATCTTTTGCAATTATCTCCCCTTTCTACTCCTTACATTTTAAAAATAGTGTTGTTAGTTTCATTTAATTTAAGCTCATTTTCGTTATGGCCTTTTAGTATATAAAAAAACAAACCATCAAAATAATTTGTTTCATTCTGACAATTAATTTATTTGTGGTTCACAATGTACCAAAATTAATTGTTCTTCAAGATGATGCAAATTTAAAATGACACTGTTGCCATTAGTTATAAAACTAAAAGAATTAAGTACAAGGACATTATAATTCAGAATTGTATAAAAATATTCCTTTAATAGGTTAGTGCAGCAACCAGGATAAGGTTTAAATTAGCCCCACCAGCCAGCAGGAAAAATCATTTTTGCCTGCGAGTTTGGTCTAGCCTCGATCAATGCCCCAGGCCCTAGAACTGGCGGGCCAGTCACAACGCAGAGATGTGTTTTGAATTTCTGGATGCAAAGCGGGCAGGGTTTTGAGGGTTTGACAGCCACACTGAAGATAACACAACAAGGAATATGGCAACAACTATTAAACAGTTCTCGTTTGACTGAGCTTTGAAATCAGTTTTGGAAGGATTAGACTTGGGGTTTTCATTGAAAAGTGAGCAGGAAGAGGCCAATAGGCATAGACATGGTTTGAAAAACAATAGGTTGTTCTCATCAAAAATCTTCCGATGTCATCGGGGCCAGACTAAATTACACATTTAATCCTGCTTAACATTTTTTCCTGCATTACTTTTACTTTTATACTTTGGTTTTAAAAATGGTACTTTCATACTTTTATTTGGCTGAAAAGTTTAAGTTAACACTAACTTCTACAAAAGTGTTTGTAAACAGCTGATTTATACTCCTACTTGAGTAATAAACATTAATATTTCTGACACCTCTGCCCTGATGAACCTCTTCCTGAAAAAGCTGCTTTTTTTAGGCTGAATTAAAACCATACATCAGCCAGTTTGAATAACTCTTTGTTTCTCTCTTGTGTTTCAGTCTGGCCCAAGTAAGGACTACAGCAGGACGCTCCTCCAGTCGCACCTCTACATCCACATTGTGCTGTACGACCAAAGTGTGAGAATGATCTAAGTTGCAGACGCTGCAGCCGACACAGGCACACATGTGGTTCACAGTGCACAGCACAGAAAGCCTCTAATTTAAGCTGCAGCTGCATCGACATTTACAAACTTCCCCGCATATCGTGCATGGCATCAGGGTGGAGGTGCTGCTAGTGTTTGGGGAAAAAAAAAAAATATGACTTCAAACAGAGAATTCCCAGAGGAAGATGTGGATGGACTGGTGTGACAGCCGGAAGGTTTCCAAGTGGATCTTGAATATTCCTTTTGGTGCTAACTATTTGTTATCTGGCTTTGCACATGCCAGGAGTCATAGTTAAGAGCCAGAACCTGCTCAGTGACCCCAGGCTCATCCATCGTTGGGGACAACATGTTTTGGGCAGTTTGTCTAAACAAATTAAAGGTGTAAGGGCTTTGAAAGATGATGGGAGTTACTTTTATGTCCTCCCCCAGGCTGCGGTAGCTCCATTTGGACTGAAAGAGTTAGTAATGGGCTTAAAGCATTCCTTGTGTTCCCAGATAAGAGGCGCAGTACACCGCATATCAAAGCTCTCAATCTTTTCCATGTTAGCCACTGACTGACAGGTTTTCATTCAGCAATTCAGAAAATTGTTTGAAATCTGAAGAAGTTTGTTTTTTGCTACTGATGCTGAAACAGCTGGTGGGAATCACACAATATTAACTCTGACCATAAGATGATAACAAATTACAGGATTTTCATTTATAAGCCAGCTGAAGCTGCATCTTGGCCAGTGATTAAAGTAAAATGATGTATTTTTCCACCAAGTTCCTTTTG
The DNA here is from genome assembly GCA_030533445.1 of Cyprinodon diabolis. Classification (NCBI taxonomy): domain Eukaryota; kingdom Metazoa; phylum Chordata; class Actinopteri; order Cyprinodontiformes; family Cyprinodontidae; genus Cyprinodon; species Cyprinodon diabolis. The sequence continues at coordinate 13,775,371 of CM060073.1, forward strand.
AAATGTTTTCTAAACATTTTAGGGGAAGCGAAAGCTTCACAATCAACCCTGTAATAAGAAAGGTTTTCTTTGTTCAAATTCATTCTTTCCCCCCATTATTTTACCTTCCACTCCACAAAATAAAGAGGTCAGCTAATGAGTAAACAGATTCCACCTGTGCATAACTTAATCTAACATAGCTACAGCTATCCTGGGAAGGAATCAGACGTTTGTTATAGAACAAAGAGCATCTTGAAGATCAAGGGCCAGAACACAAAGATGAGGGAGAAAGATGTGGAGAAGTTTGAAACAGGGTTGGTAAGAAAACAATATGCTGCGTTTTGAGCATTTAATGGAGCAACCTTTGATGCCTCGTCTAAACTTAAAAAAGGATGACAGCTATTCACCTTAATGACTGATTTTCCTCATCAAATTCTGCTGTAGCCTGAAAATGAGCTTAGGCTACTTCAAGAAGGAATCAATCTAAAAGTTGCAAAATATGTGCTCTGCAGGATTAGAGCTGTAGATCCCTGATCTACAACAAAAGGCCAGGCAAACAGAGCATAGTTTAAAAAAGCAATTAAAAGCTTCACAGATCAACAAGTCAGGTGGAAGAAGCTGGTAACAGGACAACATTTAGCCCAATTTACACTGTGTCTGGCTCGGCTCCACTCAGCTGCTAAGTTGTCAAAAAAAACAGCCATTATTTTTAATTAGGGTATTTAGACGGCATCTGTCAGTGTTGGTGGGAGCCTGCGACCAAACGGCCCACTGGCAAAATTTAACTCCATTCTATCTTTGTTGGATGCCAGATCGCAGCAGATTTATATAAATCATATCCCACCAGCAGGAAACGAAAAATAATCATAGTATACAGATTTTCAAAACAATTCACTAAACACAGACTAACTTAAACACCTCACTATAATTAATATATTTAGATTTTTTATGAGCAATTTCACACATTAGCTCACTGAATATCTACATAGGAAATCAAAACATAAACATTAAATGAACATAATTAGGCAACAATTATAGCTTCTCTCCAATTAGTGTGCTAAACCATTGTAGAATATAACATATACACAATCTGTGCATGCTATTTGAAGCACCTCTGGAGGCCAGATAAGTTTGCAGCAGAGCCGGACGCAGTGTAACTTTGGGATTAGTCATTAACCCCACAGAGCTGATAGAGACTTGACACAACATGTTTTCATTTTTAATGGTAAATTTATGTTTATGCCATCTGCCATTCCTTCAGCTGCAAATATATAAGCTGATTTGTGTTGGTTGGCAGCATAAAATGAGACTAAATATGGGTGAATTCAGGGGACATGATGTGGTGTTTTGTTGGCAGTTTACATAGTAAATTGTTCATGGGGGAAGTTTAACATTTCTGCAGTTTTCTGTCCATAGTTGTAAGAAAAAAAAAGTTTATCCTGTTTAAAAATATTTTGTTAGCAAGCTCATTTTCATGAAACAACTTTTGATTTACAGGTTGAAAATACAAGCATGGCGTTTTAATCAGTCATTTATTTTGTAACCCATTTTTTCCTTAAAAATGGCTTTTAATATGAGAAAAATGCAGTTAAAATTAACTGATGGGTCTACCTTTTAAGTCTGTACTTTCTTGAAAAAGCCTTTTTGTCCTCAGGATGAAGGATTTCTGTTGAAATTCCCCCTCAAAGGTCATGTACTTATGGTGCATCCCTTCTCTCTATCTTTACTCTGCTCCCCTCCTAGCGAATTTGCATCTGCCACTGCTCATATGATCTTGACTCTGCATTCTTTGGAATAAGTAGAGATCTTTTCCATCAAAGGAGTTCCAGCTTCTATACACAAACACTTTCACCTAGTGAATATATTGTATTTTTGTCCCTAGGTCCCAATATAATCTTGGAAAACAATTAAATTGGTTTGACTGTTTTCCCCGCATTTAAATAAATTTGAAAGAAAACAAATAAATATGCTATTCAAAATTGGTTTCTGATTTGTTTTCTATTTTTCCTGAAGTTATACATTTTATTTTCTGAAATATATTCCTGATGTTTTTCAGTTTGATGCATAAAATGACCCTTTTTTAGTTAAGGCATTTAAGTTTTAGTGTATTTTTTTTGTTGGAAGACAGTAATTGTGAAAGAAGAGGTGAAACTTTAGGAAGTGCAGTTCTTTAGCAGATAATAGCCTTAGTGCAAGCAGCCTATGATCTTATCTTTTTTTAAAGCATGACATCAATCAAGAACATTTTCTCTGCACACATTGATGACATGCTGAGGAGAAAATTAAGCTGTTTTATTCAGGTATTAAATAAGAAACGTACTGAAGGGTAAAGGGACAACAGCTGTTACTCACTGAGCAAAACTTGGTTAAAAAGACACTGGAACGACAACATTATTTATTTCCAAACGTCATCTACTTTTCATTGAAAAGCCGTAATTTTAGGATCAAAGACGTTGAAAGTTTGGTTTTCAAAAGTCTTTTAAACATCTATTACTGGATTTAACCAGGACAAAATCAGACAAACCAAACTCAACCCAATTTGCAACAACTATGTACTTACTAAACTAAATCAAGACTATGATGGACAGACCACATTTTGCACATTTTACCACAATTGTCTGGTGTTTGGGGGTTAGGACTGGCATTACAGACCCCTGCTTTATTTAGTGAATGCCAGGAAACATATGCACTAATTATGCTCAACAAAACACAGAACCAACAATCTTGCCACAAAGTCTGTCAGTTAGATTTAGGATACCACCTGCAGCTCCTCTCCCCACCGGGTGATACCTGCTCACGCTCAGCTTGTACTTAGATTCCAGGACATGCCCCCAAGGAATCACTGGAACAAAATAAGCAAGTCAAGGAAAATCAAACTTGGTCAAATTTGGTAAATCTACTTTAAATGAGAGGCTCAAGTAATTGCATGATAATCATTCTGCTATGAATTGACACCCAAGGGAACAGGTGTATCCATGCTGATAAACAATCCACAATATGATTTTTTTCCTAAACTTACAGTACAGCAGCAGCAAGTGATTATAATGAAGTGGAAATCGCCTCATCCTCCATCATACTGTACATCCACTGGCTCAGAGATACACTGTATTTTATTAAACTTGAGAAAATCCGTCTTACTTTAAGAGGCTATTCTGCAAGATTTCTGTGTTTGTGGAGCCCCTTTAGCCTAGTAAACTAGCCCCACCCGCCAGCGGCCAAAATCATTTTTGCCTGCGAGTGGTCTAGCCTCGATCAACGCCACAGGCCCTAAATCTGGCGTGCCAATCACAACACAGAGATGTGTTTTGAATGTCTGGATGCAAAGCGGGCGTGGTTTTAAGGACGTGACGTCAAAGCTGAGCTGGAAAAATCACAACAGTAGCATGCACTGCGGTAGCAGCAGCTTTGAATTGAGCGCTCCATTGAAAGTTAAAAATTCTCTTTCTGATGCTGTTTTTCAATAAAAGTACGTTTTAGGATAATTTGAGGCGAGAATATTATACTTTAAAGCGTCCCTATATGGTCCATTTACCAATTTAATGCGTTATTTTAAAAAAAAAATCCGAAGTTGAGAGGAACCAGCGGAGCTCCGAGGTAATGGCAGCCAGGGCTAATCTTAGCCCGTCTGCAGCGGCCCTCTCTCGGCATAGTCGTGTGTGAAGGGCCACTGACTCTGAAGCCGATTTTTGACTCAGCTTTGGAATCAGTTTTGGAAGGATCAGACTTGGGGTTTTCGTTGAAACATGAGCAATTATGTTTACATGTTAAAGGTGCATTGCTTACATGTTAAAGATGCATTGTTATCTATATAACTATTTCTATGTTTTTACATTGTACCACATGTTAAACCATAAATAAACATTGAAAAAAAACTAATAAGTCTAGAGAACTGTACTTAACTTAATTTCTTTTTGTATACACTTGTGTGTACAAAATGACAAAATAAAATCTGTCTAAGTCTAAAGGCCTAACTACACTTCTGCAACCGCACAATCAAATGTTGCTTGGGTATTGTCGTAAACCAGTTTTGCTGGTATGCCCCTGCACCATCGGTCACAGAGATGGATCTAGAGTTGCTAGACATCGAAGAGGAACAGCTTCTGTTAATGGAGTTGGCAAAAAGACAAAGGAGGAGGTGTAGGTGTTCTGTATGCCCCTTGAATCAGACCAGGGATGAGACTGGGGAGTTTGTGACACTAGTCCAATCCTGCGACAGGATGAAGAGCATCACTTTGGTGCGTGGACTTTGCAGGTTCTCCCCATGCATGCATTGGTTCTCTCTGGGTACTCCGCCTTCCTCACATAGTCCAAAAAGATGACCATCAGGTTAGTCAGGGGATTGGGGGCCTGGTGGTTATGGCAATGCTCGTGGATCCCAGTGGTTCTGAATTCAAGCCCCACTCCCACAGACTGCCACTCTGGGTCCCTGAGCAAGACCCCATATACCCCACACTGCTTCACACAAGTGCAGCCCACTGCTACCCAAAGGAACCGGTTAAATATGTTGTTGGAATGGGTTAATTATTTTGCTTTGTACTCTTAACTGTTAATGATCTGTGTTTTGGACACAGACATAGATCGACTGGCAACAAAGTTGATTGTTTAAATCACCTTTTACATTCCAGAATATGAGATATGCTATTTTTTCTTTGTTTACCCTTACAATAGATTGTAGTCACCTCATTAAGAAATAATTAGAAAGTAGGTTCTGCAGTGTAGCTGCTAAGAGTTAAGATGATATCTAGCTATTTCATTCTATAAGTTATCTACCGTAAAATCTCCCTAATTTTACTAATTGATTGTATGGCAATTGTCGGTCTGGAGGCTCTCTGGTGCTTTTTTAATGCTTGAGCACAGCAGGTTAGGTATTTGTCACCGCCCTGTCAAAAAGTTCAAATATTTCATACAATATATTGACTGAATCCCGAATTAAGTTTAGACCGTAGGAATTAGCAGGCTTCAATGAACAAATATGCCAACTTTCATGTTTCTACCAAAAACTATTTGGCCTCGGTGACGATGTAAAAATGTGATTTGTTTTTCCCAAAATCAACGTTTTCCTATACCCGAACAGCTCAGCTAAACAGCTAAACCATAAATGATATGGATAAAAATTCCTTCAATGTGAGCTCTAGAACAGGAGATGTTCTATACCAAGTTGTACATCAAATGGTTGAGAAGTGGCAATGATACAAAAACATGGGTGGTTTTGGATTTGGTCTGTGATTTTTAGAAAGTCTCTGATTGGATTTCTATTGCGGGAGTGTGGACTTCTTGGTGGTCTGGGCCAAACTGGAAGAACATTGTAAACCCCACACCAATGAGGGTTAAATTTCTGGAGTGCTGAAAAAATTACTATGTTTTGATGTATAATTCATTTAAATTGAGTGAAAATGAGTGATGAGAAGAATTTGTTCGGAGAAACCAGAACAGCTCAAAAGCTAGAGCACGAACTCCGCCCATAGACTTGCATTATAGAATTAAAAACCTGAACAATTTTTTATCAAATTTGAATCACGATTTTACAAAAAAACTGTAAAAGATATCAAAAAGCTGGCTTAAACAGAAATAGCTTAATGTTTGGAGAACATTTTAAAAGTTGAATAGTGTTTCTAGCTGAAAGTATGCTAAAGTAGTTAAAGTTCAAGGATGAAGTTTTAGCTGAATTTAGCTGAAATCTGAGAATTCTACATACATTTCAATGGGACAAAAAGAAAAAGCAGAAGCATTCCCACTTGATGACTGTTATTCCCCTTAAATTCTTTTATTGGGCTTTTAGACTGTTGGAGGTTTAACTGAAGGTTGTTTCTATTAGTTTGGGGATTGACTTTATCCGATTAAATCCATCATGAGGTAACAACGTGGTTTCCCAATAAAGTGAGCATTAAATAGAAGAAAAGGGATTCTGAACCTAATTTGGTTAGTTTTCTTTGTGTACTTTTGCATACAGGTAAAAATTCAGCAAAAAAAAAAAAAAAAAAAAGAAAACAATAATGACAAACCCAATAAGGACTTTAAATCTTGCTCTAATTACCATGTCAGGGTCATCTTTTCAACAGTACACAGTTTGGATAAATGTTCACGAGACTTCAAGCATTCATCTGCTTACAATTCTTGATTTTCTGTCATGTAACTTTACCTCCAACTTGTTTATCACTTCCTTCACATTTGTTCTTCTGTTCAACAATAGCCAGACCAAATTATTAATCAGCACACAGACATAAGATTTTTTTTTAGCTTAGTTTAAAGTTTAATTTAATGTATTTTAACATTCATATTTCATGTAGACAATTTTGTAATTGGGGATTTTTTTTCCCAATACTGTTGTGTCAGGATTGGAGGTTGTTTTTTTTCTCCCCCAAATGCAATAACATATATAAGCTAATCCCTAATTCAAACTGGTTATGTCATTCGGGAGTTTCACTCTCCAAAGCAAATAGAACTTATTCTAGTCATGCAGCAATTCCCACTGGCTCTTGTTGCTGCAGCATGACGCATAGCCCTCCTCCTCTCTCAGGGGGAGGGTTACGTTTATTTTTTTATTTATTTTGACGGACAGCAGAGCAAAATGTTTCATCTTTATGGAACTGATGAGCCTAACAGGAATTCAGACACGGGAAGAGTAAAAATGACTTGGTACATTTAAATACAAGAGGACTGTTTGGATGCATGAACGGATCCTGCATGCATCCAGTGTGGATTGCTGGCAGGCACACTCGCAATGGATAATAGAGCAGGCATGGACCATAGCCTGTGTGAAGTAGGGGTAAGTCTAGACTCTGTCATTCTTTCATTTTGGCATCACAAACGGAAGCTGTTCCAGTCAATGTAAAATTTCACGTTGGCCTTGTGGTGCTGCAGATGGTTGAAAGGCCTTCTCAGGCCTCTGTAAATGATAAAAATCAAGACTATTCTTTTAACAGAGCAAATTTCTAAAGGCCAGATCCAGATAGGAACTCAGAGATGAAGAGAATAGAAAGGAGAAGAGACAAAATGGCTGGAGTCATTAGACCAGATGCTGAATTAATGCTGCTTATCATGTTAACATATAGCCTGTCTATGTCCAGTTGCTGTTTTTGGATGCATGCACAGAACCTGAAACAGTATGGACGTGTTGTAATCAGTATGGATTACAACACGGCACAATTGGACACAGAGGACAGAGCAGAAACAGAAAGTTGTCAGCGTATATTAGGGATGGGTTCAAAATAGATCCCTCCTACAAAGTTCGACAAACTGGCAGCACTAAAGAATCCTGACACTGCTTTTTAGATATGGCTTTTTAGGTGATTGGAAACAGGTGCAGAGCAGCAGATCCAGTAGCAGTGGAAAATGGTGGAGAGGGAGGAGAAACGTCACAAGCAACCCAACAAGCCTAAGATCATGGCATAGGGTGAACATGTAGACATGCAGGATCTTCAATTCACATCCAATGATATGTGAGAAGTCATGTTCAGCAGCAATAGTTCTTTAACTGTTTAAAAAACCATCTGGGACATCGAAATTAAACAAAACTGCTTTTTTCAATTTAAGATTTTTGTTTAATACTGCCTTCCTTTATCTTAATTTTTAGAAGTTTATTCGGGTCTGTAGATAAAACAAAGGAAAGTGTTTGATTTATTGTCTCTGACTATAGAATACTCTTTTAGATCTTTAAGTCTATTTTTTTTTTATATATGCAAATGTTTACATTTTCTGAAACCTTTTAAGATACAAACCTGAACTAGAAATCTCTCAATCGAGGTTGATTTCAGCATGAGAGGTAAGTCTTTAGATCAACGGTTTTCAGCAAAAATCATTTCCACAAAAATGAACACAACAGCCTCTAAAAAGGACCTTGATTATATCCATGAATGAAAAAGCACTTTTGTTCTATTTAATCACACCTACTTTGGTGTTGGCCAGCATCACATAGACACTATCTCTGTTGTCAAGAATGGTGATGCCACCATAATAAATGGGCAAGTCTGATTTAAGATTTTTTTCCAGTGCTCCAAATACTGCTTTGATGAAAAAAGTGAAATAAATGCACATACGTATTCAACCTTGAACTTAAATGTAACTCGAATTAAAAAGGAGTTGATCTCATCAGATGACTTGTTGAAGCTGCAAATGTGTCTTTTTTTTTTTTTTTTTGTGAGCAAAGTAGATTCTGTGATGTACTAACCAGCAAAAATAACTTATGAGCTCATAGAATTTTTGCTTTACAGTAACTTTGCCCCCCCCCCCAGGGGATTGGTTGAAATCAATACAGTTAAAAAATGAAGGAATTTAGTTGTGTGTAAAGGATGCTGCTTGATAGAAAAATAAGTCATATGCAGGTAGAAGTAAACTGAAAATGAAAACTTTTGACAGATCTGTCAAGCTGCTGCGAGCCACACAGGAAAAGGAGACAATTTGCTTGCGGCTTGAGATCGTTGCTTTGGCTGTACAATAATCAACAGACAAAAACAGATTGGTCAATACAACTAAAAAAACAATCTATATTGATAAAAGGGAAAACTAATTTAGTCACATTAACCATAGTATTATTTAATAACTGTAACAACATTGAAAATCAAGGCCAGGGCTTGTCTAGAGAGAAACTCCTGCACCAACACCACTGTCCCCAGAATAACAATTACATTACAATTATCATTGTAATTTTTCTTTAGGTCCATAACTATTACATACTACAGGTGATAATATCCCAACAGCCAGATTGATCAACTATTTGAGACCATTTTATTGGTTGTTTGGTTGACCAATAGCTTGGTCAGTTTTTGACCAATATATTGGTTAATTCAATTCAAAATTGATTTAACCAACTAGATTGGTTACTTTTCCAACCAATACATTTTTAAAGGGCATGCTGTGTGGCACTCAGGTGAGCGTCTACAAAATCAACAGTGACTAAAAGATTGCAGCAATTACTCAAATTACTTAATCTCAAGCTATGCTGGTGCTGAAACGGGCCAATAAAAGGATGGAAACTGCTTTACTGATTTTCTTCTCTTACCTCAAATCAACCGATAACACATTCTTTCTTTTGCTCTTGCTAACAAGATAATTTGTCCCTAAATAAATGTATCGTTTTGTTTTTTGGGGGGAAACTCAATCTCTGACAGTTTCAGTTAAGCCGGGCTTACACTGTATGATTTTTTTTTGCCCTTTTTTTGGCTGATTCTCCAGTTGTCGAGAATTTTTTCGATGGGGCCGACTTTCAGCCCGATTGTACGTTGTGTAGTGTGCAGGGGCTAACGAAGGGTGATCAGCCTCTCATGACCACCTCCTGATTAGGAATCATGAGTTCGGGAGAAAATCAAAAATGTTTGAAATACAGTCGGCCGTCATAAGCTGATCGTGCGTAAATCGCTCAGTGCGCGTAACAAGGATTCTTCTTCTTCTTCCTCTCAGACAAAAACACAGAAGCATGCCGGGGGTTCGAGTGAAATAAGAGTCCTTTCTGTAAAATTGACAGACCATAGTAGCCATGTTTGCTCAGTCATGTCTTTTTCCAAATAGGTTGTCGCCTATTGCACAAATTGCCATGGCAGTACGTTTCTCTCCAGTGAGCTTCATATTCCTCTTCTGCTCGTTTGGCTTCCAGATAGACGAGTCTGAGTAGCACCATCTCACCGCGGAGCTGAGCCCGATGTGGTTTATAGATGTACAGTTTGAGCAGGTAGATCGCATTAGAGCATTGGATCGCACAGTATGAGAACAGGCATCGCGAGATTTGAACTCACACTGTACGATGAAACCCTGCGTTTTCGTCGTACAGTGTAAGCCATAGCTGAAACACTGAACGATTGAAAAAAAATATTACAGTGTAAGTCAGGCTTTATGGCTCAAGCTGACAGTATTGTATGATGACTTAAACGGATTTAATGCATGCAATAGTCACCTGTCCTCGAGCAGCAGTAAAATCAGTTCCTCACCACTGATCCCAACCCATGAACCCCCACACACTACTAGTTTAGAAGATACCAACAAGAATGTTTTTTTTCTGTTTGTTTACAGACTGCATAAACCAGCATTCCTAAAATCTGGAAAGTACTTACCTTCTAAATTCAAAGTGAGCTATTCCACAAGAATTAATTTACATTCATAATAATCATTTATTACAATACATTTACTTTCTCTCTTGCATCTGAATTTAGAGATCATTGGAATGGTGTTTTCCTTTTCATCTCCACCTTATTCTAAAAGGGTAACCCTCCATCCATCATTGAAGGACATACCATGCTAATATTATTACCATCAAATGTCCAAAGGCGGGGAAATGGTCTAATCATTTCCTCCCGAGTGCCCCTGAAAGAGGAGCCAGCGGCGGCTGGGTGGGGTGTTGGGACCCCGCCTGATGGGCTGTTTTGCGGGAGGCGAGGAAGGGTAGAACATCCGGATCAGCCCGCGATGGTACAGGATGTGTGTGCTTAACTGCACTGACCTAAACAAAGCGGAGAAGAAAGCCTTTAATGCCCACAGTAAGCCGCTTCATTCAACAGCGCTGCCCAGACGCACAGCTCTGCGGAGTAGAAATTACGCACGGAGCGGCTGCTCCGTGGCAGCCGTTCAGGTGCTGAAATTGGGCCAATAAATGGATGGAATGTCCTCATTGATTTTTACCTCAAATAAACTGATAACACATACCTTCTTCTGCTCTTGATAACAAGATAATTTGTCCACAAACAAACGTGTTGTTTTGTTTTTTTGGGGGGAGGAAACTCAATCTCTCTTTCCGTCCTTTCTCTCTCCCTCTCTCTCTTTCTGTGCGTGTGTTCACGCGTCTGTGGGTGTGTTAAGAAGAGGAATACCCAGCTGGTCCCCCAAGCTCTATAATACTAAGCACAACATGCTTTACCTTCAATGTAAGCTGAGACAGAGGAGTGCTGAAGTGCTGCAGAGCTGAGGCCAGGACTGTTTTCAGCGGAGGCGCAGCCCTGCCGCATCTGTTTAATCACACCTTTTGGCGTTAAGTGGAGTTTTTAAATCCACTGACTATTGCTCAGATCAAAAGCCCTTAAAAACTTGGATGACGCGGTGATGATAGACAATTTTGGACTCCCCGGTTGATGGTATGCGTTTTGGGGAATAGGGGACACTGCTGGACCAGTTAAGTTTTCAACAGCTGTTATTTTTTCCTTCTTCTATCCTGACTTTTCTTCAGTTATGGCTCTTTACTTGCAGTTTATGCTCGTCTTTCTTTATGGATGGAGTTATTTGTGCGTTGGATTCTGTGCGATGTTGAAAACGAACAATTTCCCCGAGAGGCGAAAGATGGATTTTACGCACTCGGTGGATAAACAGTTTACCGCCGAGGATGAACGAGACGCGCATTTGGAGGATACAATGACGGAGCACATGCAGATGCTTTACGCCAAATACAACCGGGCCGGGTTTCCTTTCAGGGATGGCAACACAGTCCGCAGCTTTAAAGCGCACTGGGGTATGTATCCAGGACTTTACGCATTTAAACACAACATATCACCTCAGTTTTTCAATGTGTTCCAGAGTGTACGCTGTTTGCTTTTTTTACATTTTCCAAAAGTTATGTTCCAAAAAAAATTACTTAAATTAATTGCTAAACTCTGTCTTCTTATACTTATCTATGCAGTTTTGCAAAGAACAAAAATCCACCTGTTGGTCCTCTTTCAGACATGTGAAATCTGTTGAGCACCCCCTTCTGTTGGGAAAGGTGGTTTAAAATTGAATGCTTCATGTAGTTTAAATCGTTTTGAGTCATGATTGTTCTTAAAATGTTGACATTTTCCTCTCAGATACTTTAAATAGATCTTCTCCTCTGCACAGGATTGGAAAAAGCTGCTCAGCCTGTCTGATTGTCAGCAGAGCAGGACTTTCCACTGCTGTCTCTGTTCTCCAAAGCCTTTTGTTTCTCTTCTGCTATCTTTAAGAGTGACAATCAACCGCTTTTAATCTGTGCGCAGACCTTTGGTAATTATCAGTTGGACTCAGGCACAGCTTAGAGCGACCAGCTGTTGTAATATTATTGCCTACTGCCTCCTGTCGTCTGGAAGCTGCATGTTACAGCCTGGCAAATTCACTGCGTTTCACACAATTATGAGATATTCCCTCTTTTTAAGATAAAACTTCTCCTGCTATCAAAGATTACATGGCATCTGTTTTTTTTTTTTTGCACACTGGAGCTTTGCTAAAGTCTCTGTTGAAGATTAAAATATCTAGGCATCAATTTAGGTTGGTTGCTGTTGTTTTGTCTGATCAAAAGCAATCAGTAGGCATATTTACCTACTGTAGTGAGAGTGGTTTCAGTTATGAAACAGGGAGGAATTCTGCTTGATGAATCCAGCAAGAATTAAGTTAGAGTAGATAAATTAAAGTGTTATTTTCCATCATTTAAAACTCAGACAATAACGTTATAACTTTATGTCTATCATGTCACTATCTTCTAAATTACACAACATCCGATTTTATGACATAGCAAAGTGCCTCCTGCCATTATTCTTCCAAGTCTGACCGTGTGATGTATAATCTGTTTAATCTGGGACACATACTGTAAATGTTAAGATGATGTAAATCAGTTCAGTTTTGATTATAAGGCAAATTTAGAACCAATGTTATCTCAAGGCACTTAATAATCTAAACATAATTCATCAGTTGATCAACAAGATTATATTTTTAGGGTTTCTTTTTTATCACCATAGTGTTTTTCAGTGTGTAATCTAAAATTGTAATAAAAAACAAAATAATTTTTTATTTAATTTTGAATTTGACTATGTAAGGAGACATCAAATAGAGTTTAAAGGTTTAGATTGAAGTTTAAAAGAAATTCTGTGGGCTATATGTCAACTTGAATATACTATGAGAATTTCCTAATGATTCTCAAAGCTTTTCTTACTGTTTTTTAATGCAAAAGACATCTGAAAATACTGAAAATAATTTTAGTGAGTGTTCTGCTAGTAATGTCTACTTTTGCTTTGGAAAAATGATTTCAGGGGCATCTGTTAGAATTTGTATACGGTTACTTTACTGATTTAAAAAAATGAGTGGATTTCCAAGCTCAAAACTGGTGGATTCTGGACCCCAAAGCTTTTAGATGCACTACTGACACTGGCTGATTTTAAATACTTCTGACAACCTCAAAAATGTCAAAATTTAAACAAAACCTACAAGTTTGTTTTTAATCTTGTTATAAAAGCAAAAGATTGATCACTTAAAATAATCTATTTATATCAAAGTATATACAACAGTTTCAGTTTTCTTACTAATGTTGCTCACTGCTTACACAGGTACAATAAACAACAAGCAACTGCAGGTGTTTAACCTGACCTCCCTCACCAAATCCGAGGATGTTCTGTCAGCAACTCTTCATTATTATATTGGAGACCTTCAGAATAGCACTCATGGCTGCTCTGCGGCTAAAACCTGTGCCCGCCACGGTCCCCGAAGAGACAGCCACATCCACATGGTCATCTGGAGTTTTGCATCTGTGGACAACAAAATGAGGAGTCTGGGACACTTTCGGATAAATGCGTCCACCTTCTACAGGGACTTTATTTCGTGGCAGTGGAGGGACATCACTCGCGTGGTCAATCAAGCCAAACACCATGATGAGTTGCTCATTGGGATTGATGTTGCCTCACAAGGGCCCCAGCCATGGAAGAAGCTTCTGTCTGACCGTTCTCCCTACATCCTGGTTTACGCCAATGATTCTGCTATCTCGGAGCCTGAAAGTGTGGTAGCCACTCTCCAGAGACACCATTCGTTGGGAGTTGAAGGCTCCATTTCACACAGTTTCCATAAGCTGAGAGAACACAATGACACCAAACAGGAACGGCAGCTGCATGTCAGACACAAGCGGTCAGCGAACGTTCTTCTTCCGTTGCAAAACAATGAACTTCCTGGACCTGAGTATCCATACGAAACAAGAGGATGGGACAAGACGAGTCCTTACGAGCCTATAGAAAACAAGCAGAACCGTCGGCCACGGAAAAAGAGCCGCAAGAATCAACGACCAAAGAATCCCCTTCTGCAGTTTGATGAGCAGACCATCAAAAAGGCACGAAAGAAGCAGTGGAATGAGCCAAGAAACTGCGCTCGACGGTATCTCAAGGTGGACTTTACAGACATCGGATGGAGTGAATGGATTATATCACCAAAGTCTTTTGATGCCTACTATTGTTCTGGATCATGCCAGTTCCCGATGCCAAAGGTGAGAAAACACATATTTATCTATTCCTCAAAAATAAAAAGTTTGAAGTCAAACATAATTAGCCTTGATTGACCAGTTTACAATTAGGTGTCTGTTCTCTGCGTTCAAGACAACAAATTTTCCTGTAGGTTTGATGACTTATAAGGCTCTATACAATAGCAACTTCTTGTCTGTTAAGTCGTTTTTTGCTTAACAGAAAGGTGCTTTATCTCTCCTAATTTTATGTATTCAGTGGTGACAAAAATATTACCACCAAATTAGGCTATTTGTCTACTTTGGCTTTTTACCTATATGTATTTAAGAGACATACGAAATTCTTAAATATTCACAAACTTAAATATTTGACCTCATTGTTGCACTATTCAGGAGTAAAAATATATATCCATTTGTCTTCTCTCTATGTTTAAATCCTCCATGATCATGGGTTTTGGTGCCACAGTGGACTATGATTGAGTGATCGGTTACATCCTGGATGCAACACCAATCTTTCATGGATGAGTCTGAGACAAATGGGACAGCCATACATGGACCTACATATTAGAAAAGTGCAATTTAGACTGATAAACTTAACATGAATGCACAGGAAAAACATGGAAACTCCCAGCCGGGATTTGAACTAAGGGCCTGCTTACCGCACCACCCTTCTGTCAATATGAACATATATTTATATATTTTATTTAAGGACACCAATTACTTACAGATGGGCGATATGAATCCCTGCACCAAAATAAGCAAGCCTCTTTGGGTTCTGTAACCAGAGGTCTTTGACTTATCATGGCATTAGCAAAAAGGTGAGAATGTCTGATCAAGTAGACCTCAGGATCTCATCTTTGTTTTGTTGGTACTGTTCGGCTGGCATCCTCATGACAATGGAGTCAGTTCCAGCTGAGAGTAAGGTGGCAGCCATCTTGAGTTGCCCAAATATCTTCCAGAAAAAACACATTAATAAAGTGAGGTGGTTCATGATTGGATTGTGTCTTACATTCCACATGGATGAGTCCCAGGAACTGGCCCATCCCAAGGGACATTATAGTTTTACTTCTTTTGCCTGTTCAATTCAATTCAGTTTATTTATATAGTCCCAATTCATAACACATCATCTCCATGCATTTTAAAGAGAAAATTCAACCAGATCATACACTCAAGCGGATTCAAAGCTTTTTATTTAAGGAAAACCAGTTGATTGCATCGACTCATTGACTAAAAGGCAATAACTCACACCAAGCATGCATGTAGCAACAGTCGAGAGGAAAAACTCCCTTTTTACAGGAAGAAACCTCCAGCAGAACCTATTAGTACCTTGTGTTCCCCAGAATGAGCTGGAGAGAGAGAGATGTCCAGGTTTCCCTCTTGGACAAGTTATCCCCGCAGCAGTTTTCTTGGAATTATTACTTCTCATAAAAACACCTTGTTTTCTCATAGCAACCATATTGTAGAACTTTTGAACATATGAGCCTATGAAGCAGGAAGTCATTTTTATTGCTTATCCAAATCTGTTTGAACAGGTGATCCAAAATGCCACACTGCTGAACTCCAGCACCCATTAGAGTGGTTTTATACTGTAACAGAAGACTAAAAACATACATGCAGATGCTCAATGTTCAAGCACTGAGTTCTCTGCAGAGATTAAGTAAACAGAGTTGGCTGTGTTCAGCAGTCAGGGAGTCCATCAGTCTTTGTTAGCTGATGCTCTTAGGGCTCTGTGTTATATTAACCTTAGTTACATTAAAGTCAGAAGGGCCTGTCTGTCTTATATTATGGATGATAATCCCAAACTTTACGAGCTTTAATCTTCAATGACCAGAATAAACTACTCACTGGGGTTTTACTGCCTGTGGATCCTCATCATTTTCCCCTCTACTTTGTTCAAAGACCGGAAAGCTTTTGAAGATAAACATGAACAGTATAGCAATGTAATTTAATAAAAACCAGTTAGTTCAAAGTAAAGTCCTAATGCACTAAGGATGTAGTAAATACTGGCCAGTTGCAAATCTAAATAAAAAAAAAAATTCACAGCAGGTGGCTGACCTTTACAACATTTTTACACCTTTACCTGAACAAAAAAAAAACTGTTAAAGGACAATGTTAAAGGTCGGCTCCCGGTGACAAGATAACATCACAGGTATTTTAAACATGGCCGGAATGCTCCAGCTCCATCTATTTAATTCATTAGTGCGGAGTTGCTAGTCTTTGTAGTTGGATGTAATTAGTCCCAGCAGTCAGGCCTGGGGCCTTAAAGGGAGCCGCCTCCCTCTCCTACAGCTTTCCTGCTCAGTCAGAAAAGCCTCTGAAGTTGCATCTCTTTAGTAAGGTCAAACTCTAAAGTGCTGTTAAATAGTTTCTATTAAAAGTGCCTTTATTTGTCTCTTCTGCTGTGATGTGAGGGAAGAGTGAGCCCTGAAGCAGATAATCAGGTGTGTGTTAATTGCCAGGCATTTAAAGAACGTTCAGGCCTTTAGATGGTTGTGCGTAAATAAAATAAAAATAAGACACTTATATGATTGTAGAGCTACTGTAAAAACAAATCTGAAAACTTCTCCTACTGGATATTTTCTAAACTTAGAGATAATTAGGTATTGAATATACATATGGAGACCAACAGGTTTGTTAATGAGGGGGGAAAAAAGCATTTGTCACTGTTGATACACTTAGGAGAATACTAGTTTCAACTTTGACTTCTTTTAACTGTGACTTATTTAAGAGGGGAAAGCTGTAGCCGATACACAATATTGCATTCATAAAAACTAGACCAGATTTTAGTAATACATTTTTTAAAACCTTTCGGAGAGCCAAAGTGATATTTTCAGAAATCACTGCAATTTCATAATCAGTATATACTGATCAAGTCCAGGTGTAACTGGCTCATATCATGAGTTTTTTGTTTTATTTTCAAGTCTGAAGCCTAAATAAATCAATTTCAGTACCTTTCTGGGTGCTTTTGAAAGTATAATAAAAAATAAAAAAAATCTCAGTCTGTTCCGTTTAGGTTCAGAATATTAACAGGAGATTAATAAAAAACAATGCTAACCAACTTCAAAACATAATGATTGTACTTTCATTTATAAGTAGGAATTAACAAAGCAGCTGCCAATTTTAGCATCTTTTGTATTCTTATGAGCCATTCTCGTTATTGTCACAGTTTCCAACTAATTGTTTTCATCTTCTCTGACAATTTGTCACCAGTTTTTATTTCTACAGAGAACCAATGATGTCATCAGATAAATTAATTGGCAATAATGTATCAACTAGACAATGTAGATGAAGTAAGCCAACTTTTTCATTTCAAATACATTTTTGTTCAATGAACCAATGAATATACCTACAGTACATGAAGTTGGCACTTGCATTAGGCAAAGACTGTTAATTTCATGCAGTCTGCTATAGTAGGCTGCTTTAGTTCATTTTAGCTCTAATGCCTGTTTTTACTAAGAAATGCATGGAAGTGACATTGTTGGTTCAAGCTGCTGAGGTGTGCAATGCATCTCTTACAACTTCCTCTGATAAATAAACTCTTAAAAAATACTAGACACCTGCTCATCTCATACTGATATAGCTAAGCGTGATCTTCTTATTAGCTCTGCAAGTATTTTAGAGTCTAATGTGAGAACACAGGTCCAATAATTGTTGTCAGCAGAATCACAATCCCAAACACATCCCATCTGCAACAAAATAACTGAAAAAGCAAAAGAAAATGGTGTCATAATAGCCTAGTCGAAGTCTAGACCCTTGCCTCTCTTTTGGGCCTAAAGAGAGCCGACAAACAACAGCAAAACAAAGTGAACTCAAATAATCACAATGTTACAAGTCTATACAGCCAGTCTGAAGAAAATATGTGAGATTGGTTTTAGTTAGTAAAAGTCTATTAGTGACTCAGCTCATCTTAAAGTAAAACCCAGGAGTCATGTATATTTTTTTTTATTCCAGGCTTTGAAGCCCACAAACCACGCCACCATCCAGAGCATCGTCCGGGCTGTCGGCGTAGTTCCTGGCATCCCTGAGCCATGCTGCGTCCCAGAGAAGATGTCCTCCCTCAGCATTCTCTTCTTTGACGAGGACAAGAATGTGGTGCTGAAAGTCTACCCCAACATGACTGTCGACTCCTGCGCCTGTCGATAGTTTAGCTTCCTGTCTGCATGCAAATTCATATGCACCTCCTATTACACAGAAACAACTAAGAAAAACACATTACAGCCTGAGACAAACATCCACAGACTTCCCTTTTTGCACTGGAGGAAAGCACCACCTGTTGTTCCAGGTGAGGAGGAGACTGGTCTGTTAAGGGGAGGAAACGGATGACATCAGCATGCCTCAGTGCTGACTAACTTTTTATCTGCATATTTCTCATCTGTTATCCATTGGGTGACAGCAGGGTGGAACAAATCACTCCAACTGACGTATTAAAGAGACAGAAACTAAGAGGAAAGAATGAATCTTCACAGGAAAATATGAATCTTTAATGAAAACCAATCTCAGCTGGAACTGACGCCTCTGGTCGGGGTTGAGGGAAGGTGTTCACCCATCATTCTTGTCTTCATAGCATATAGTTCTCTTTATCCATTAAAAAGGCACCTCTGCTCACACTTGCATGGTAATTGTTACTCTGTGTATGTATTTATGTCTGTAATATCACTGTGTTATTCACGATGGAAGAGGATTTTGTATAATTATGGGCTTGGTCGCTATAGAGGATCATATTGGGTTCCAAAGCCAGAGTTATGGCGTATAGACGGTAGATTCACATTTGATTTAGGATTACTGCTCCATAAGTTTCTTTTTGTTTTGTTTTTTCTTCATGCAGGACAGTAAGCTACATTTAATCTGTATTTTTATAGAGAAATAGGATTTTAGGAAATATTTTAGTTCAGGACAAGATAAGTGTTTCTGAACTTAAAGGGATAGCTCATATTTTCTTGAAGTGGGGTTCTGTCGACAGTTTATAAGTAATAATTTCCTACCTGCATTAGATACCTAATCTTAGCCTCTTCATTTTGTTAAAACAAAAGATTAGCTTTTAAACTAAAAGCTAGTTAGGTTCATAATACGGATACATTTTCAGCTTAAATACCATTAAACCTCCACGTGCAGTAATGATTTATATGGTTTTAAAACCGTCTATATACAGAAATCGGTATGCTTTTGTAGAAAAACTCATATCATCATCAAAGCTTTGTAAATATTCATCATCAATGAATATTTACAAAGTGCCTTAATACATTTTTCCTCTACGCAATTTGCCTGCTATCAAAATACAAGACAGCTCTAAAACAGTTTTGCTATACATATCATTAAGATTATCATCATTTTTATGTGAATTATTATACTGTAGCTTAAAAAACTATTCAGGTTGTGCTGGTTGCATTTTCCATAAGGGGTTTTGGACTCCTTAAAATAACTAACCAGCATCTTCTTTGATTTTCTCTTTCCAGAGAGAGATAATGGTACCTGGGCGTGAGGATGAACCTTCTTAGTCCTAAAATCGCAAAAAAATAAATACACAGCAGAATTTAGAGGAAATAAGTTAATACTTCCTTATTTAGGGCCTTTCATAATGAACTAACATCCAATATAAGTAGTGAGACAATACCTATAATTCAGCAATTACTATTATCTATCTTTCTATTACTTCAAAATGCATAGAAGTCAGCAAATTTTCCCCTCATTTATTTGCTAATGTTAGTATTTAAATGTTTGTACTGTAATCGGGCTGGAGCATTGAGATAGTGTTGTTTATTTTTATTTCAATAATACCAAAATGGATTAACTTTACTCTCACCAAGGATAGCTGATCTGTTTTTGTTGGTTTTTATAAGACTAATAGAAAATTTCAGTTAAGATTTGACATAAATCATAAACCACATGTACTCTTCTTAACAGCATTGAAGATGTTTACAGGTCATAGGGGGAAAAAACCTATTTATTAAGTCTAGACAGCGTTCAATAAAGCAGAAAACTTTTTTTGTTTTTGATATTTTTGTACATTGTTTTGTAAATATCACTGTTTAATCCCCCCCCCTCCTCAGAAGGGTGGCTTTAGCGTCTCTGGCTTTTTTTGGGGCGACTCAGTCATCCAGATAACTGACCTCGCTCAGTAATAAATATTTATGTGGTACAAATTTGTTAGCCCGCGAAGGTTGACTGTAGGGCTTCTTTTGATAGTTATAATCACAGGTCTAGTTTATTTTTTGAATTATTTTGCCATTTTTAATTTAGAGATGTCATTTTTGCAGATTGTCTAACGTTTTATATTTTGTACTGCTGCATTTTTTAAAGTGTGCCTCCTTAGTCTGCAGAGGTAATAAAATGCATGCTATTGATTGAGGCTGAAGAGGCCTTTATGCAGCAGCTCTGACAGTCTGGAGTGCACTTAATTAACACATAAATAAAAAACAGGACAGTATATCATCTGTTTGTAAGAACCTATTCATTCTTCAGCTCAAACTATCTTGTAAATGTTAAGTATAAGGAATAAATGCTTGTACAATAAGCTTCATAAAATATATTTGTATATGGAAAAGACTTTACCATGCATCTATTTATTTACTGTATAATTCATATCTTTTAATGGCGTGGCTTGGAGAGCTGAAGCTGGGGAGCACTGCTGGTGGTTTCGGTCGCTGATGGACAAATATGTCACAATATGAAACAAAGTGTGATGAACTGTTGAAAAGGTCTCCCAAAGCTCCAATATTTCTCCTAAAGCTTTCAAAGAAATGAATAAAATTATGCAAGATTTACAACACTCAATGCTTCTTTTTCTATTTAGAAACTGGAAGACACCAAGAACATTGTTGTAAGTTGATTTTTCTAAATCTATTTAGAAAAAAACAACATAATTCTTTCAACATCCATCTTTTTTTTAGGAATGCCAGAATATTTTGGGCTTCAGTCACATAAGTCACCATAATCTTCCCAAATGGCTTTTGTTGCAGCCAAATGTATATTTGGCCTCCACATCTTTTTAAATCATCACAGACACCAGGTGTTAAATTAGACGGTGACCCAAGATTTGATTTAATTTGACACTAAGACACTCCCTTTTTACAACAACCCCTAGATTATTGCACAATAATAATGTTTATTGGACTCAGACAGGCAGCTCTTACTAGCCTTTAGGCATCTACTTCTATTCTAACTCCTTTACACAGATGAGAAGGTTGAGATTGTGTGGAGATGAGCAGAAGACTACATATGCTCTATGTAGCGCTGCCAGGGAAGATGAGCAGAACGAAGATTCATGGATGTAGTGAAGCAACACCAGCAGCGGGTTTGTACGACAGAGGAAGATTATTTGGATAAAGTGAGATGGGAATGGATGAGCTTCTGTGGCACAAAAAGAAAAAGTTAATTTAAAATAAAACAGAACAAATTCAAACAGCCTATATAATGTAAAATACATTTTTTGACTCTGTAATTCGTACACCTAACCTACATAGAGGAGGGATTGAATACCATGAGGAAGCAACTACCTTGACCACTTTGCTCCTGCCCAGTAAACAACACACCCACTTTCTCCAGTCAGTGATGGGAGGTACAGTAGAGGACATCAGTTCTGCTCAAAGGTGAGATAAAGGGGAGCTTTTAGCAGCTAATCTCCACACATACAGTAGTTTTTTTTTTTTTTACTCATCTCTCAGTTGTGAAATGTGTTTTTCAGCTAAAGAGAGGGTCTTTGTTAAGCCGGGCGTACACTGTGTAATGTTCGTGACGATTCTTCAGTCATGCGAGAATCTTTCTATCTTGCCGATTTTCACCATGATCGTGTGTCGTGAGTCGCAAAGAAGATTTTTCTTTTTATTCTTCCTCTCAGATGTAAACACAGAAGCATGGCAGGGATGCTATGAGTGAAATGCAGTTCTTCCTGTAAAATTGACAGACCGTAGTAGCCAAGGTTACTCAGCCATGTCTTTGTCCAAATACTTTGTCGCCTTATCTTTTTAGGGCTTTCAGCACAAAATTGCATAAATTGCCAAGGTAGCGTGTTTCGCTCTAGTTAGTTTAGTATTTCCCCTATACTCACAGCTCCATCTCACTGCGGAGCTGAGTCCGACATGGTTTTTAGTCGTACAGTGTGAGCAGGTAGATCACATCAGAGCGTCGGGCCGAACATAAATCATGAGCTGTGAACTCACACTGTACGAATAAACCCTGCGGTTAGTCCTACATTGTGAGCAGTAGCTGCACGCAACAACTGAAAAAAATTGCACAGTGTACACCCGGCTTTAACCCTTCATTAAGAACACCCCAAATGCCAGAAGTGGTGTGATCCAATGCTGCAGCAGCTCATGGATAACGTCATGAAACGGCAGCAGCCACAGTTGCAGTGAAGGCAACTGTCTAAGGCTGGTAAAACAACACTAGAAAACACAGGCATTATCTTCTTATGTGCTTAAAGTAAACTTTGGATGCTTAAAAAAGTACAAAACAAAACAATTATAGCAACTGATGAAGAAAATGAGTGATTCCTTGGACATTTTTATTAAACAATGTATATTTCCAGATTTTAGTTGTGCTTTGACAACTTTGGCAAGAATCAACTGAAACAGGCCACCATGGTGGTAAATTGTACCGCAGTTATAAAATAAGAGGAACAACTTTACTGCATTTCTATCCAAACCAACACAAAAACACAGTTTTAAGATGTTGATTTCATTAAGAGAAAATAAACGATCCAAACCAACCTTCACCATTGTCATAAATGTTAAATTATAATTTCATACTTCAGTTTCCCTTTTCCACACTAGAGCTTGTTATTGGGTAGAATGTAAAACTAATAAAGAGCTTCAAAGGAAGATCTCTGACAACACAAAGCAGCACATCATTCCTAAATCTATAGTTATTTACAACTGAGAAAATTAGCCATTGACATGGAGCTAGGAAAGGCAATGGGATTCCAGTGAATCAAAGTGCGAGTCAGCATCTAACAGGAGAAAACGTGAAAAAGTCGGTAATCATCCCATGATTTCATGAATGATCAAAAAAGTTTAAATTTCTCATCAACAACTTTTTTTGAAGAGCCCAGGACGACATCTAAAAAAAACTAAGGACCTAATTGGCATTATCTAAATAAACTGATTTAATTATTGAGACATTAGTGGCACTATGGGTGCCTGAAGCTGAATTACTCTAAACTACAACTTTTTAAAACTTTTTTTCTGTTAATTTTGAGTTTAATATCTTATTTTGTGGAAAATAGAATGCTACTAAATGCAATGTTTTTTTTCCTCAAATAAAAATGTAGGCTCAGATTGTTCATTAGATTCATAGACTTCAGCACAATTCACCTCTGTAATGTTTACCTGCAGCATATTGTGGAGAAGCTTAAAACTACTTTAAACATGAGTATTTCTCTTAATTACAAACACAACACCAGTACAGTGTCAGGCTTATATATATCACTCTTAAATCTGTCAGAGGTCCAGTCAGGTTTAGGAAACATTAGACACAAAAAAGTTACCGCAAAAAATACATCCTTAAAAGTCCATGTCCCAACCAGAAAGCTCATCAGGAGGACTTTCCTCATCTGGAGGATACTTGTCGAAGTAAGTGTGGTCAGTCGGTCCGCTAAGCTAAAGAGGGGATCAGAAAGGCAATAGAAAAGGGGTCAGAATTGTCTTTCTTTGTATAACATCTGAATTCCTGAGATATGCAAGATGAAATAACAGCCTATATTAAACATAAAATAAAAATTGGTAGTTTATTAGAATGTTGTAATTCTGATACTTAGTGAAACATTATCTTTTTCAACATGTTGTATATATTGGTGGAGGCAAACCTAATGTAGTCATTTGTCAGACTGCATGTAAGAGCAGACAAACCTGTAAATCTTTTTTAGTTCTTTTGTACACAGGATTCTGAAATACATCCCTGCAGCAATACATTGATTAGTTTTAGCTTCTAAATTATAGTACCGTTTTAAGACCACCCAAGAGTTATGATCCCCTTCACTCTTTTCACATCAAAGCTGTTTATGCTCAGATATTGTTACGAGTTAACCAATGAGCTTGTCAGTAAAACAAAAGATAAAGCTTATAGTTGGAGTGGCTCAGGTTATCCTGAGCTTTCTCTAATGTTATGCTGCTATAGGCTTAAACTGCTGGAGGACATAGGGACCCCTTTTCATCATTCTATCTCTATTCTTCCACTCTGCAGTATTTTATTCTCACATTTTGCTCTCTCTGCTTTTTCTCATCATAATAGCTTCATTTGTCTGTTTCTATCCGGCTGTGACACCATCCTGGATAGAAATAATCAATACCTTTGGTTATAGATGACAAGAGCTGGGACTGTTTTAGTGTTTAGTCCTGTTTCTCTCCAAGACAGCGCTATAGACTTAGATTTAACAGTGAAAACTGTCTCACAGCTCATCAGCTCAACTTCTTTCAGAGACACCTGCGCTGCTAGTTTACCGTTTTCTACCTTTTCTAACAAAGAAAGTATTCATAGATCAGGGCTTCTATGTTCCTTATGTGTGTCTGCTTCTGTCTCCTTGAACCCCAGTCGGCTTCGGCAGAAGGCCGCTCACACTTACCCTGATCCTGCTGGAGGTTTCTTCCTGTTAAAAGGGAATGTTCCCCTTCTGCTATCGCAGAGTAAAGCAGTTTTGTTTTTTTTATATTGCATATTTACTCAGTGGGTTCTTAATACACACTGGCATCAAAAATTGTTTCAGTTTGCTCTAAACTAAGAAATAAAGACTCCCTATTTGCTCTAAGATCCTTCTAAAGTTAAACAGTATTATTTTTAGATTAAGATAATTATAATATAATTATATAGTGTACAATTATACAAAGAAGATCTCAGACCATCTCTACAAACACTACTACAACATCCATGTTTGGATCAAATCAAAACTTACATCTCTCTTTAGTGGGGACTGTAACGTCCTCGCCTTTAGCCCGTCCCAGTTGAATCCATTAAACCACCTTGAGACAAAAAATAAATAAAAAAAAGGTCAGAGAGCCAGAGTGGCAGTCTGTTGGAGTGGGGCTTGAACTCAGAACCTTAGGGTTCCAAGCTTTTTGCCCTAACCACTAGGCTACCACTCCCCACATCATAAAGGAAGTAAAACTTTATGAGCATTTTTACATATTTTATTGCATCTGCTTTTGTTTTCAACAATAACATAAAGTGAGTAAGAAATTATTAGACCAAATTATTATTTACACCAAAGAACAAGTAAGTAATCATAAACTTCGGGCCTATACATGGATACTGTTTCTTTTTAGCACCAAACTTAGTGTGTTTTTCTTCTTACCTGTGTTTCTTGATATCAGTTATTCCATTTTTAAGGTTCCCTAGTCGCTCTGCAGGGTTCCTCCTGTAATGTAATTTAAAGCCACAGCAAATCAACTCCCTTTTTAGCTAAAAGAATCGCTAAGTTCGGCCACATCTCTTGATCATAAACCTCCTTTTTCTGTGGGATAACCACCACTGTTCCGACCCAGGGAAGAAAAACAGAATGATTAACCTTTCCTACCTGCACAACTTTCGAATGAGGTCCTCAGGTCTTCTGGTGATCTTCTTTGGAAAGTCCATCTTCTCTATTCCTTTCAGTATGAATGTATATGTCATCATCTGGTCACTTCCTGAGAATGGAGGACTATAGTGTTCCCCAAAAATAGATCAATAATTGTTTCTGCAGTTTTCAACAAACAGAAGTTTTATTGAAGATTATTAATGACCACCTGCACTGACCTGCCAGTTAGAAGCTCAAACACCAGGATACCAAGGGCCCAGAAGTCCACACTAAAGTTGTGGCCCTTGTTGAGGATGATTTCAGGGGCCACATACTCAGGGGTGCCACAGAAAGTCCAGGTCTTCTGGCCGGATCTGATCTTTTTTGCAAAACCAAAGTCAACCTGGGAAGGAAAGGATCATCAGTAAGTTTTAACTGTATTTAATTAGTCTTTAGGACAAAAACATCTTAATTTAGATGACAAGATAAGAAAAATCCTTTGAAACTTTCAAAAGTCTCAGAAATGATGACATACTTTTAGTTTGGGGACACAAATGCTTTCTGTTAAACATTTTCCTGTTTAAACCTAAAGCAACAGATGAAATTTACTTTACAGATTTTTCCAACCTTTACTACAACTTTTGTTCCTTTTTATTCATATGACCACGATCAGCTAACTTTATCATCAAGTCATTAAAATTTACAACTATTATTTAAACTAAGTTTTCATACCCCTTGCCTTTTTTATTTATTAACACCACCCAAAACTCAGATGTATTTTTATTGGAATTTTATGTAGTAGACTGACACAAAGTGAGTCATATGTTTGTCTTCAGTAAAGATATTAAACTTATTTTTGGCTTGACTTTGACTAGGCCATTCAAATCATTTTGATTGGTTGGTGAACCAGGTCCCAGTCTTCAAGATTTTTTTTTTGTATTTAACTCCATCCATACTTACATCCACTTTGGTGATTTCCCTGCCCTTGCAGAAGAAAATCCTCCCCATAGCATGATGCTGCCATCACTATGGGCCAACTTTAGGGATGGTGTGTTCAAGGTGATCAGCATTCTAAGTTTCCTGTACATAAATGTATGCAGGCCAGAGAGCTGACCGTGGGTCTGATCTGATCAGAGCAGCATTGTTCACATTTTCATCGACCATTAAAGGACTTAAAGCAAACACCAAATAGGCCTTCTTATGGTTGTCTTTCAACAGTCTTCTTCCCACTCTCACACAAATAAACCAATCCTCTCCATTCAGATTAATACAGCCAAGCCTGCTAGGTTGGTGGATAAACGTCTTGAATAGTGCTTAAAGAGCATTAAAATGGATATGTATTATTTTAAGCTTTTTACTTAGGAAACCAACCAAAGAGAAACTGAATCTCAGAAAAATAAATCACAATTTACCAGCTTGATGTATCCCTCTGAGTCAAGCATTAGATTCTCAGGCTTTAAATCTCTGTAGAGGACACCTTTACGATGAAGATACTCAAACGCCTCGGTCACACAACCGACACAGAATTTGGCAGTGGGCTCACCGAAGCTCCCCCTAAAGACAAGGAAGCTAAGGTTAAAAAACAGATACTTTTTCTTCCGATATTTTAGGTTGAATTTGAACAGAACAAAAAAGGTTTTAAACAGGCAATTTATAAGAAACGTGTGGCTCGTTCACCTGTCTCTGAGGAGACTCCAAATCTCTCCACCTAAACAGGCCTCTAGAAGCATGTACACGTATTTGTTATCCCTGAAAGTGCGATACAGCCTGAAGAAATAAAAAGGAGGATGTTTAAGCTTCATAGAAAACAAAAGTCCCCTAGTTTTATCATTTCTGAGCTTTAATTAAAAATATTTGCTTTAACTCATTCAACTTACTAAAACAATTGGTGAATTCATTCCAGAATTGGTGATAGTAACTATTAGTTGAAGAAAATAAATGTTTTGACTACAAACATTTAGCTATGAAACGTTCCAGCTCGATACATGACCCCTTTTAAAATAACCAAATACAAAAAAAACACAAAAATTTTAATTAAAGATTACAAAAACAAGTTGTCAAAGTTTTTAATCAAACAGTAGGCAGATAAAAGCCCCAGTTCCAATATATCATGATGATTCTGTTCATTTTCTCAACAGACCTCATATTATTTGCCTTTCCAAACCACAGAAAAATATGTAATCTGCTCTGGGCCTCGACTATCATCTCATCAAAAACTAATCAGAGCGGGACTGTTTTCCCAGATTGATGGAGCACAGTTTCCGCATGGGAGTTAAAATGGCTTTGCAGGCCGAGCGGGAACACTGACTTGACAATAAAAGAGGAGCGAGCCTCGGCGAGGATTCTCCTCTCGGAGTGGATGTGTTCTTCCTGCCTGTTTTCCACAACATGCTTCTTTTTGATCATCTTCAGTGCAAAGGTCATGTCCTCCCCCTTCACCTTCACCTACACATGATTGTTAAAGAGGAGAATACCACATTAGAGCTCATTCATTTTCCAAAACTGAAGAATTAATAACAAAATAAATATTTTCCCTGAAGTCAAACAAGCACCGTCTCTCCCATGTAAAGATGAACTTTTTCTCTATAGATGCTCTATCTTCATTGCCCTTTTAGGACAGGTAAGATTAATAGAATCTTAATATTCTATACCTTTTAAAAATTCCAATGTGATTCTGTGTTACGAAGAAGACTTTAACCCTTTAATGATTTTATTTTGACAAAAAAGAATATCATTACACAAACTAATATGTAGCTTGGGTGTTTTTACAGCATACAGAGCTTAGGCTATGGATTTAGCTGCTTTGTTTGAAATACATTATCAAATATAATCTTTTCAACAAACTAATGTCAAACCCTGTGTGCATCTTTTGTATTTTAAAAAGAATAATTTAACTTCATAGATCTGAGTCAAATAGTTATGAAAATAAAAAATACATATTTGAAAGTGATTTGTTTAGGTTTTGTTTATGAGTAAGAGTTTGAGTGCTTTTTTTTATTATTAAAATAACAAATTAGAAGTTTTGATAATGAGGCTTCATCACATTGATACAATTATAAAATGTCTTGCTACAATATAGCAGTAAATATTGTTATTAAATTATGCAGCCATGATTATGACTGTTGCAAGTTGCGTTGTATTCATAACCAGGCCAGGCCTTCTGTCAAAACATATATGAAAGAACAACTAGTTTAGTTTAGTTTAGCTTAGTTTAGTTTACTTTAATTTAGTTAAGTTCATATCCTCCCTGTGTTAAAAGTCTACTATCCTTAATGTAAAGCTGCATTAACAGCAGTCAAAAGGAAAACTAATAAAATTGCACATGAAGGACGACTCCAGACTTTCTGTAACTTTGCCCAAAGTCAGATCAGCTCAGAGCTTACCAATTCAACGCGTCCAAACCCGCCAACCCCCAGAGTAGAAATGACTTCAAGGTGATCAAAGGGCCTGGATGAAGAGAATACTGACACCATTTCCTTCAGCTGGACGAAATCAGGAGACAGCGGCTGACTCTGGTGTCGGGAAACAGACTTCCTGGATAAATAACCCAGAGAGGGAATAGGGCTGCTTTTAATCCAAAGTGTAAGAATAATCCAAATTATGAAAAATAAAGCCTCCTGTTTTATTCACCTCTTTAATGTTTACATTTGTTTTCCTTTGGTTAGTTGGCCTAAGCATTAAATTCTGGGCTTACTTAGTATATCTCTTCTTATCATCTCGATCAAGTGTTGCCACGTAGCCTTCAAGGTGTTTCTGCAACTCATTGAAGTTACCCACTGTGTGATCAAATGTCCTGTCGAAACAACAACCGCATGTTGAGTGAACCACAAGGGTAGTGAATGTCTTCCATTTTTACATTACATTTAAATTACATCAAGGAGGTTATATTGTATTTTCTGCTGGTATTTATGATTTTTGCACCATTGTGCAAGCATAGGAAGCAAACCTAAGCCAAAAACTGCTTCATATTTGTTTTACAACATGAAACCAACTTGTAAAACAACAATTTAAAACTACTCACTCTCTGTCGATTACAAGGCACTCCACCCCGTTCTCGTCTGCGATGATATTGGCTGACCTGACATCATCGCTAACAAACATGTGGAACAGAAACATAAGGTTTGGCACAAATAGACAGACATATTTCTTCACCACCAGCTGTTTCAATGGAAATGTAAATACTTTCTGCCTTTGTTAAACCCTCAATCAAAAATATGCAGTACAACAAGCTGTGTGTCCTTAAAAATACCACATAATTCCTGGATAATAAAATCCTTCTAAAATAAAAACATTCAAAAGTCTATCCTCTGCCTATTAGGGATCCAGTGAGGTGCTTTAAGGCGTGATCCATTTTGCTTGTGTTGGTCAGACCTCTGGCAGCAGCAGGTTAGATGAGCTACAGCTGCCTTTCTGATTTTTTTTCTACACAGACCTCACATTATAGTAATATTTTTATACCCGGACCCTGCAAACAGCATTAAAGTTTGGCCAGAGTCCCTTACTTCTTAACAAAATAACGCACATTCTCCTCCCCAAAAAAACAATAAAAACAACCTTTGAGAATGTTTTTCTTACTTTATCTCTATCCAATTATCATTATGTTTGTTTAGTATGTGATTTTTTTTGTTTTTCAACACTGCATTATATTATTATAAAACAAGTGTGTATGTAGTGGTAGGACTGGACTTAATGTATGTTAGTCCATAGGCATGCTCTTGTCCACTTGTACATGTGCTTTACTTTTTCTTTTGAGCATCTTTAGAGTTTAAAAGCCAGGTTCACAACGTTATTTCTAAAAGCCAAGGTGGGAAACTATTTTATTATAAAGTTAGCTTCAGAATTCAGTTTTAAATCTTCAGTGTTTTCTGTTATTACATATTATTAAATGTTATATTTATTGAAAACATATTAGATGACATTGAAAAAAATATATTTTTCGCAACTGTCCCCAAGAGGGCTGCACCCCACACTTTGAAAACCACTGATCAAGCCTATTGAAAATATAACAACACTCCAATTATTCTGAGTCCTATTTAAGCAGAAATGCTGTACTCTGGTTATACTTTTCAAGCAGCACTAAGCTGATTAATCAATTGACTACAGAGCCTATCTAATTCAGTATTTAAGTTGGAGGAACCTTTGCTCTGTTGTAGTGGTCGAAGTTGTATGTACAAAATAGTTATGCAACCTAACAGAGAGGAGAACCGATTCCCAATCAAAATAAACAAAATGATTAAATAATCTTGGACTAGCTAAGTATTTTGAGTTCATCTAGGTCTATTTAAATGCTGACAATAAAAGGGCAACAAAACACAAAACATCAGAAATTCCTGACACAACAAAAAACAGAAAACAGCAAAAGATGGGTTTAATGCAACACATTCTAAGCTGGCATTTCTAAGAAGAGGGAGCTGAGCCTACGTTACCACTAAAGATTTTTTTTACAGGACTACCAAACTCTAAAATAATACGTTCGATTGAAGAAAGCTCAGTCATGAAACAGTTAGTTTGGACACATTACACCAATATTTTTATTAAAATTTTGGATACACAAACATGAATATAAAGTTGACAGCCATCAGCCTAGATGCTGTTTTGTACTAGGAATATGTAGAAATCTAAGCTAGTTTGTTCATATATATGCTTAACTAAAAGTTGCCAAAGAATGAAGCCTTGATGTACCCCAAGGGAAATTTATGTCTGTTTTGAATCATCAACACCAAATAACTTAAAGAAAAGATGCACATGAATCAAACATATAAAAGATTCATAAACCTGGACAGATTCAAGTAATTGTTCTTATATTTTCAGAATTTCAATCCACAGTGACATTCATCAAGGCTTGGAGACAGTCATTCAACCTAGAGCTCAACCATCAGTGGTTAAAATATTTGCATCTCTAACTCTCACTCTGTCTAATCATCTATTTTACTTTAACATATGTATTTATTGGGAAGAAAAAAAATTAGAAAAAAAGTCTAGAACAAAATAAAAATTGATGTTTAAATCGACCACTAGTATTTTATCCAGCTCTGCATATTATAAAGTCATCTGAACAGAATGACTCATTTGAGTGATCTTTTCTTTTTTTAATTTCTTGCATTTTAATTAAAACATTTTTTTGTTAAAACTTATCCACATCTGGACCTGTATGGACTTTGTTTTTATTACATTGCATGTTTACCTTATGAGTGCTTTTTCTCCAAAGTAGTCCCCCTTCTGCAGCGTGTTGATGATCTGAGGCAACTTGTGGGCCTCGTTGATTTGGGTCACATTCACCTGCAGGAAGCACATTTAAGTGTTTAGTTCAGCTTTTTACAGGTGCTTTCTATTTTGTCAGAATATTTTACATGCATTGTAAAAACAGAAAAAGTATGTTAAACCTAGAAAACTGACATATTCAATAACAGTAATTTGACCATGATGGCCTATGCATGATTAAGCGCCACTGATGAACTCTGTATTTTCTCAACATCCTATCCAAATACACACATCAATCTTAGGAGGATTTTGCTCAGAGGAATTTATTTTTTATTTATTTTTTTACTTTGCTTGTTGCTTTTCTAATTGCACTCTGAAAGCACTCCTCAGTAAAAACACTTTAGCAGGCTGGATGTTGTGAAAGTTCTCTATAATTTGGTAGGCTTTAAAAAAAAAACAGTGGCCCACCCCAGTTGAGGTCAAACAGCCCACTTGTGGCATCGTTACCATTTAAGATATGCCGCAATGACATCACAGACTTAATGGCCTGTGTGTGTTTTAGCTAAGTGTCCCATTTGACCTTAGTGACCCCTCACTTCCCCTGTTTTTCCTGATGGCGGGCACTCTTGGAGTTTATTCCCTCACTGGTCAGAGGGCACCAAGGGGGGTGAGGGAGCCATTTCCTGCATAAGCGACCTTCCTCCCAAACAACAGACATCTCACCCTAGCTTGGTAAGCTTAGAGTTTAGGGGCTGCTGTTTCACATGGACTTATAATGGCCTTTAAAAAATCCCCTGTGGACAGCTCCAGCCTTTCCAGATTGGTATCAGGTTTCTGACTGATCAGACAGAGAAGGGGAGTGGGTCACGGACCCGATCCTCCCCACAGTCTCATACAGTTTGAAGGACAAAACAAGCATCTCATCTAAGAAGAAAATTAGCTTGAATCATTTCAATCAACTTCTTACTCTTATTTCTGCTTGTTAGGATATATTTCAAACACAGTACACAAATCCACAGTAATACCATAATAAATTAAGTGGCTATATTTAAAGTGATGCTGCAGCAATTCAAATCATGAATTTGCTGTAACTCTGCCTTCAACATGTCCCTGTTTTTTTATTTATCATGTACCACTTGCTTCATAGGTCTGTGTTTGCAAAAATAATCAAAAGCAACAAATAAAATATAAATCTGTAAACTAGAAAATCAGATGTTGCTGTATTTTTATTCTTAAGCAAACAGGATAAGAGGCTAGATAAGTTTTTACAGCTCATCGTAGTTTGAATAAAAGAGTTTTCAATTCTAGTTTATCTTTCAAACAAGCAGCATCCCAGTAAATTGCGCAGAGACACTGATTGACTGATCTTTTATTACTGACAAGAAAAATAGAGGAAAGCAGATTTATAACTTAAAATACGACACATCTCAAAGTTTCCGGGCTGCACGTTGTCGCAGTGGGGAACACTGTTGCCTTGCAACAAGAATATTCTGGGTTTGATTCCCCACTTGGGGTCTTTCTGCATGGAGTTTGCATGTTTTCTCTGTGCATGTGTGGGTTCAATCCAGGTACTCTGGCCCCCTCCCACAGTCTAAAAACATGACTGTTAGGTTAATTGGCTTCTGTGAGGATCATTTTTCCAATTTCAACATCAAATTGAGGACCAGTTGTTGCAAAGTGAGGACATTTTGCCGGTCCTCAAATGCTATTTGCTAATGGTTATGTTTAGGGCTAAGGAGTCCATTGGTTAGGGTTAGGGTGAGGTATGCATTGGTAATGGTTAGGTTTAGGGTTAGTTTTAGTTTTAGGGTTAGGGCATACAAAGGGTTGAAAATGACTAAAATTAAATGGAAGTCAATGGGAGTCAACACATGGTCCTCACTACCATTGCAGAACGAGTATGAGTGTGTGTGTGTGTGCATGCATGGTTGTGTGTCTCTGTATTGGCCTGTGACAGACAGGCGACCTGTCCAGGGTGTACCCTGCCTCTCGCCCATAGACTGCCGGAGAAAATGGATAGATGGATCTCAAAGTTTCAATAAAGTTTAGGTTAAAATGTCTCATGTGTTGAACACTGGTGGCTTTAGGTATTAGTTGTTGGATAATGTGAAACAGTTTACCTTTCCTTGTGCAATGATGTAAAAGGTACTGCCCTCCTCTCCCTGCCGGATGACATATTCTCCTTTGTCATAGTACTCCTGAGGGGAAAGGGGTTATAAAGTTGTCAGAACTACAGAATCTCATTGATTTAACCATTGATTCTGTCATGATAATTCCTGGTAACCCTGATCCCCTGTGGAATAGTAACTGGAGCTTAGCCAACAGTGTTGCTGTATCCACATAGCTGCTAACCTGAAGGTAATTAGTAACAACAGTAAGTATTTTTATCAGCCCATATGAGAGTTATTTGGTGGTGGTCCATTTTGGGGTTTTATAGTAGAGCAGGGGTGTCAAACTGGTTCCAGAAAGGGCTGTGTGGCTGCAGGTTTTCTTTCCAACCAAGCAATGGCACACCAGACTCCATTCATCTCATCAAGTGAGTCGAATCTTAACATGATAACTTGATTCTGGTGTACACTGCCCTTTCTGGAACCAGTTTGACACCCCTGTAGTAGAGGGACAGAAACATTTGATCAGTTTAAACAAACATGCACCAAAAGGAACAAAAGATCCAAGGTATAAAACATTTCCAGCTGACAACAGAACTAAAATCTTATTCTATTACAGTGATCAATTCACTGCTACTAATCGCTGCTACTAATCTCAAACTTGTTCTCTGTTTTACTTCTTAAAATCAGTTAAATTAGCTGCTAAATAAATACAGAGCTCTAAGTAGGGAAGTGCTCAACTATATATTTTAAAGCTGATTGCCAACACACAGATTCTTCCAAACCTTAGCCAGTCCTTTAATTCAAGAAAAACATTTTGTTAGCTGAGTAGCTAAAAAAGTGAGAATGAAGTTTTGGGGGAAAAATACCCAAAAAAAAGGCATTGGCTTAGACCCTGGATATGCTCTAGATAGGGTTATGATCCTTCATAATCCACGTAAAGTATGTGAATCAGGTTTAGATCAAAATAGAAATGTGTAAAGTAAACAGGCCAGTCAGAATATTGTGATCCATATAGGCTTAAGCAGAATGAAACTGTCTTAGGACGGAGAGGGATGGTTTTTGCTGACCATCTATCCAAACAGCCCCCATCTAAGCAATTGTTCAGATCTGACTTGATTGCCAAAATGATCGGAGGAAAAGGCAGCAGTGCTGGGCAGCACAGAACTTTGACGGATGTTGATTTCTGAGCAGTTTCTCGTTCTTTGAAAGAGGAAATGGAGCAGCATGAGATTTTAGTCCTGTAGCACAATGATAAAAAGCAATAATTCCTCTACCACTGTCAAAACCAGGCACTGGCACATTCTGGATCATCAAAACAATCTGGATCATGTCACAATTCCACAATTGTTGCTTTTTGTATTCGCCTGCATAGAATGAAGTGCAACAGTTCTTCTGTGATTGTTTAAGGGAAATATAACAACTGTGCAAATGCAGAGCGCAATTATTCTACATGCAGTATCCTGCAAATAAACACATTTTATGATAGGACTATTTAGATGTAAGCGTATATAAACAGAGTATTTGGAGGGTTGCTTGTTTTTGTCAATAACAATACATTTAAATTAAGACATTTTTATGCATATAAATATAAAGATCCTCCTTTATGCAGATGATTCTGTAACAGATTATGAAGGCAAGGTCCTTGTATATCAGACACACAGTCTGAAACACTGAAGGAAAATAATTCAAGGTTAAAACTGTATTTTGGATCCAAGAAAATTCATGAATGTGAGATCTGAGTAAATTTGAACAGGGAAAAATCAAGATGGCTAGGTTACTGGGTCAGAAGATCTCCAAGGTGGAGAGTATATGTTGGCCTGTGTGGCCTGATCTAACAGATGACCTAATGCAACTGAAATTGCTCAAAGGTGTTATTTCTGCATCTGATAGACAACGTGTAAGCATACACCCTAGACCGCCTGTTCCATATATGTATAGTTTTAGACCTCTCATGTTGGAAATGGATACTACCTGACACAAAACATGAACGGCTCAGGAATCATTTGAGGAGCACAACACTGAGTCTGTGGTGCTGACTTGGCCCAGAGTTCGCCAGATCCAATAAAATCGTGTCTGGCATCTCAAGACCCACCCCTCAACCTGCAGGACTTAAAATATCAGCTGAAAACATCTTAGTGCCACAAACCACAGCATCAACCTTTAGGGTTTTGAAGAGGTTTGTGTCACATGGCATGGAGTACTAATGCATATTCAGGCAGGTTGTAATAATGTGTCCTTACTGGTATATAGACTGATGGAATTGTAAATTATATAGAATAAGATTTTATTGTTATTAACATAAACCATTGTTTGGCTTTAAGACATCTAGGTAACAAAATGGATGACGAGTAGCCTGAGCTTTAACCTGAGATATTCATCTGTTAATTACACTTAGAATTCTGTTTTAGAATTGAAGTTTAATCTCCTCTATCATAAGATTACTGTTACATTGTATGTATTGAAGAAGTACATTTAACTGTTAAAGAACTCAGGTATGTGCAAGAATGTGGTACTTTGGTAAAACAGCAGTTTCTGGGACTCCTCCATCCACCTCTGTTTTGTGTGAAATGCAGCTGCAGCCTGACCTTAGCTGTATATGGAAACCATCTATCAAAGAGCTATTTCATGTGTAAACACCAAAATCAGGAAGACAGACTTAATGAGACAAGTAGAGAGTTGGTGAAAACATTTTACAGTACTGTTGAAGTCGTAGTAACAAGTAACATGTGACCCCATAATGAAAAGTGTTATTTTACATCCTGATAAGGTAAAAAGATCAGTCACACTTCCCTTTTGTTAAAATCTACAGCTGGGAAAAAAGTTAAGTCCTTCTTGAGTTGCTTTAATGTTTAGTTTTATTTAAGGTCACTCATAAAACTGACTGACATTGAGACATTAACTCTCTGTCCCTTTCTTTTTGTCTCAAACACTTTTTTTTCTTTTGGAGTCAGTACCTATAATTTGTCTTTCTAAACGGGCGAGCCAAATCAACAGATTCATTTTCTTTGTAAAACATCTGAAGCAAAAGTAAAAGTGTACAAAATGCAGAAATATGGTGACCAGAATGAAATACACTCTGGGATCAATGCCAACTTGGAGCAGGTGAGAACATGGTCCACTGATGTAATCCTTTTGACTTTATGGGACACTGTCGAAACAAAATCATAGCAACCCTGTGTAAACATTCCCCGGTGTTTACTGTCAAAGCTCTTGACACAAGTGGCATTTTCCTTGGGCGTCCTCGATTGTTTACCTCCCGTTTACGCTTCAGGAGAGCCTAGTTTAACGGCAGGCTGTGACAGCGGAGACAACATGCCAAGGTTTTGTTTATAGAGCCTGTCCGGATGATACAGAAGCTGTTCAGTGGATGGACAGCATCTGAGCTCTGTCTTGGGGTTTTTATAACAGATGGCAAACTCAGAATTTTAAATAAGCTAAATTTTCCTAGAAGAAAAATACATCATCAATAAGAAACATAAAAGTGGATATTTCCTAATATACTATAATCTGAGCATCCACAGCATTAACGTCTGCCATCTTTGTTTAATCTCTACTACTGAATTCCACTTATTTGGTTTGCTTATGTCAGTGGTGTACATCGACACTGACGCTTTACTTCCTGTGTCTATATTAGGTTTGACTGCAGCTCAGTTATTTTAACTGACTTTCCATCGATTAGCCTCAGCTTTTATTTTAACAGCATTTCTCTGTGGTCTTCTAGAGGCACTCACGTGTGGGTAAACCAATTTTAAGACTACACCGATCTTCAGCAGCTGTTATTCTCTGCAGGGTAACAAAAGATTGTCGGTTTTGATGTTTTTGCTTAAAAATGGGACGTAAAACAGTTGTCAGACAGGTAACACTCAGCACTTGAGTAATTTGTCATATGCCATCAGTGTTTCCAGCCAATCACTATTATAAAAGTTGTGTCATCTGGAAAACCTCAGCTAACGCTGGCAAAGTTACCGATAACAGTGATCAGAATCTGAGGTAAGATACAGTCTGTAAACTATAACTCTCTTTAACAAGACAATCTAGTACCAACAGTCTGAATCACTAAAGAAAAGAAGGTAAACTACCTTAGTTTGGGTGTGTTACAGCAAAGTTTGGATAAACTGTTCCCTTTTATAACAGCAATTTGATATCGGATATTGGAGATCCAATCCAGTGCACTTTACATGGAACTGTTATTTCTGTCATTTTGCTGTTTATTTGTTTGGAAATACTATGAAGAACATTTATATCTTTGTTAATTTGTTCCTTTATTAACAATGTTTACGTCAAGGCTATGACCTTTGCTCACATGCTGAGTCATATGGTTCATTTTTATTCAACTGTTGAATCTGATCTGTATCAGATATGCTTAGCCCAGGTATTGAAAAAAACTGGATTGGTGCGCCTTTACTTTAATGTGGTGGTAAAAAGTTTAAAGTGAGTTTCCCACCACACAGAAAGGAAGAGAGTTGCAGCTAGCATGCTGATCAATGCATGTAAGTAGAAGTTAGGACTTTTCCAAACAACAGAAACAATAAAGTCTTGTGAGAATATAATCTGAAAAATCAAGCCTTTAAGATCATGAACGCAATGAAACCATAAAGAGAAACTTTTACATTCTTGTGTTTAGTGCAAAGAAAAAAATCTAAATAAAATCACAATATTGGTTAATAAAAATAGCCATTTGAATTTTTTGCACTCCACCAGATGAAAAGTCAACTGCCGTATATTACAATTGCATGTTGTAGTTTATAAAATAAACTACAATCTCCTTTAAAAATATAGTTTTATAAATTTCGGTGCAATTGCTTATTCTGATTTGCTCAACTACCCATAATTTAATTTTCATTACAACTGTTGAACTGTTAAAAAAAAAACTCTAAATCAAGTCACAAACTGCATCACACTGATAACACCAAATTAAAAAACTGCATATTTGCACCAATTATATTAACGCTCTGAACTTCCGTTTTTTCTCCCAAACTGTTTACATTTCATCACTGCTGCAATTTATGTAAAATGTTCATTTCCATCTCATCATTTCAAACGCACTTTGCTGTAAACTCAGTACTGGATATGTGTTAAGCTCATCTGCAGCCTGTCAGGTTTTATTCTATTGTTGCCATATTGTTTCATTATTACAATTATTGTTTTTGTCTATTGTACATCAGATATTGTAGGGTGTTCTGCATTTGTTACATAAACGTACTTGTAAAAGGGCAGAATTAGAAATATATTCAGGTTAACAGTTGGGTAGTTTAATTGGATAGATAGAGAAATGGACTGACAGAGATAATAATCATGTTTAGAAAGAGAAATCTACAAAATCGCTGTTTACAAACCCCGTTGTTGTGAAAAGAAAAACAAAAATGAGACGCAGATATTAAGGAAACAGGTCACATGTATTTATGGTCGTTCTACTGAAATCCTCATATCTTCAAAACACTTTTTTAGATAAAACCTGAGTTAAAAATCAATTTATTTTTTTTTTGAGAATTCAAATTACCTCCCAGGGATTACTTAAATGTTAATTGGATGCCTTTTCATACACACAGATACAAGTGAAACACACCAGATTCCATTCACTGACAATTCTCCTTCTCCAAAAGAAAAAAGAAATTCTAAATGTTCACAGAGAATTGTAGTGATTCTCTGTGAACATCTGCTCCTTTCTCAGGTTACAGTTGGCCCCCTGACAGGCAGAATGCTTCCATAACAAATGTCTGAATAGAAGAATTTTACCCACACTTGAGAGTAGTGGTATAATCAACCAATGTAACAAATGTCCTTGAAGTTTGTGCTGAAAAGATGCTGAGAAAAGCAGATTTTTGACCCGACGCTGACAGGTTCTGCTCAGTTTTCGCCTTTTTGAAGCTGAAATATGATGCTTCTACAGGAAAAGACGGAGTTAACCCGGCTCACCAGCTTGTTTCACAGCTACGCACACAATTTCACACACTTGTGTCATCTCACACCAAAAGCCTGTCACTGGCACATCTTTAAGAAATCACTCGTCCCCCATTTGAATAAACACTTTCTGGGGCCTTAGTCAAATAATTAGGGTAACAATATACAGCACCCGGCGATGACAGGAATATCGGCCCCGTTCATCAACAAGGTAAATCTGGGGGTTCTTGCCAACTAGAGCTAGAATGAATATGCTGACATGCAGTAATGGTATATGGCCAAATGGTAATGATATTTTGACAGCCGCTATCTGCAATGCTCCTGAGTCCCATGAGCTGCCAAAGAGTTGTGCAATTTATGTAAAAGTCAAATTGTCCTTCAACTAGAAATGGAGATAGTTTGACAGAATAACTTACCACCTCCAGGCAGTCCACTATTTTGCTTAGCTTGTCATCGGGTAGATTAGCCAAGAGTGAAACACTGACCAAAAAGAGAGAACAGGAAAAAATAGGCTTCACATTCTAAGTTAACACACCTCGTAACCCATAGATTTATTTTAAAGTTGCAGCTTCATAAACAGAAGTCAGGAGTGCTCATACACGAATCACAAACAGGAAATGCTGTTCATTCTATTCTGACAAGGATTAATTTGTACCATCTTTGCTCTAGACTGGGACAGCTATACAAGACAAATGCTAAAGGCTTTTAAAATGTACCAATTGAAGCTAGTATTTTCAACTCAACAGCATTAAAATCGTTTGTATGACAGATTCACTGGACTAACTGATATTCAAATACATACGTACATGAGCAGAATTTGGTTAAATGTCTCTTAGAAAGCGGAACCTCAGCATAGGCCTTTTTTAGCCACCATTTTGATGCCCAAAAAAAATCAGACAGTTAAACATGAGTCCTCAAAGACAGTAATTTTGGAACAAGGATGGTTCTGTTTAGGTAAGATGATGGGATTTAAAAGATAATTAAAAGTCCAATTAAAGATTTAATGCATGGCTGTGATGAATGTATTGCACCCTCTGGCCACAACTTAACCTCTCAGAGCTGTATTTTTCAGATGACGTTAACTCTCTGGCTCAGCCTTGAGTCTGACCTTCGGAGGAAGTTGCGGTATTGCTCGTGTCGTGTCTCAGCCGTCCTCCTCATGATATTTTGGAACGCTTCCCGATCCAAAGCCCACGTCCTCACTTTGTTCACAGCTATAAAAAGAAGCATAAATTGACTCAGGAAGGAGGAAGTGACTGTGACAGTTTGACATGAATCAGTAGCAGAGATAATGTTCCACCGCTTTTTCTGCTAGATCTGTTATCCTGCTGAGCCAAACTGTCAGAGTCTTTACAGTTCTCCCAGAACATTGAGGTCGCACCTTCCTGAAGGTCCACAGGTTCCCCAGTAATTGGTTATATATACAAACATAAACTAACAGATCTACAGTACATGGTGTTTTACTTCTCACATGTCAAGGAGGTCAAAAGAAATCCGGATGCAGCACTGTGGGTATCATGTAAAGCTTGTGTCAACACAACCAGCGAAAAAGCATACCAATTCATCATTTCCAGTTTCCCAGAGCTTTAAGAAGTCAGAAAAAGAGCTCAGAGGAAGTCAGATGACTTTCATAAGTATTTTAAAGGTTTACTTAAGGATATGATTTAGAACAAACCAGCCATCCTGACCTTGCATATCCTGCTCTACAGTCATG
Source organism: Cyprinodon diabolis (assembly GCA_030533445.1). Classification (NCBI taxonomy): domain Eukaryota; kingdom Metazoa; phylum Chordata; class Actinopteri; order Cyprinodontiformes; family Cyprinodontidae; genus Cyprinodon; species Cyprinodon diabolis. Next base: position 13,816,902 of record CM060073.1, read on the forward strand.
GATACAAAATAAACTGGAAAAACAATCTAGAAATAAGTAAAAAGTCTTAAATATGATTAAGTAAATGACATAGTTTGCCAATGGAATAAGTATTTCTACTCTTGAAATAAGATAATTAGATGTAATTCACTTGAAATACAATAAGACAATGCAATTGTGTTTTCTTATTTGTAATGTAAATTGTCTTGTTCCATTGGCAAAATGTCTATTTTACCTCCGCAAACCAAGAACAAATGCACTTATTTTAAGAAGAAATTACTTATCTAGATTTAATTTTTTTCCATTGTATTAGAGCACTTTTTTATTTTTCAGATAAAAGACATTTAAAACAAGACATTTAAGGCGATGATGGTCCAATATGTTTTCTCTATATTTGTAGCTTTACTTTAACATAGTTTCATATCAAATTTGTTATTTTAAGTGTAAAGCTTTTTATTATTGTTTATTTGTTGTGGAAGCTATTGATAAACAATAATCAGTTGATAAAATTCCTGTGACAACATTTTATGCATGTACCTCTTTATCACACGACTCTGAAACTCTTTCAATTGTGTATTTTGAACCAAACAATAGGATTTTTAACTGTATTTTTTTTATTAAGGGATCTATTACAGAAAAAACTGATTTAGCTGACTGCCAATCAAATATTTCCACCAGGGACAAGTGTTACTGCAGGTAAAATGCTTGGTTGTACCTATACATCTTAGTGGTGTTCTGGTAAAATGTCAAAAAATAAGACAAACTATGAGCAGAAGCAGATCTGGACTCTTTAAGAGGATGTTAATATATTTTTTAGTTTTGTTTTGGGGTTTTTTGGGGCAGATTAGAAGTTGTGTGAGACTCAAAACTTTGAAGATTGTGATCAGCTGACAGAGCAACCGTCCTCTGGAAACACAGGATTGGTATGTGTTGTGAAAAAATAAATAAATAAAAAAAATCTATTGTTTAACCAAAATCCAGAAAACCAAAAATAACTTTGATAAAAATCACATAAAAAGCAGTAAGTCATGGGAATATAATTGACAAACAATCAGACAAACAATAGGAAAGCAAAGTATCTTCAGCAAGACTTAACAGTGAAGAAAGTTGCAAGATGGAGTGACAAGTTGATGGAGCTGAGGAAATATCAGAGATAATAGGATTCACTGAACCCTGGTTAAAATCAGCAAAGAAAATACAGTATGGGACGAAGCAAGAAAAAGCACCAACAACATAGAAACTCATACTAAATCTGTTTTTTTTTTTTCACACTTATCATGATTTTATAAAGCTTTCAAATAAAAATCTGAAGAAAAATTTTTTTAACAGTGTCCTGTCTGGCAATAAGAATAATTGTCTTGATGCCAGTTGAGTGAATTTGAATTCATCCCCTTTTGTTCTAATTCCCTTCATCAAAATCAGCACCAACCAATTGCCTTTAGGAGACTGCCAGTGTGTTTTCTTATCACAATTTAAATTCAGCTGTTAGATTGTTTGGAGAAAAAACTAACAAACGTGTAAGAATTTTCCAATTGGGCCCAGTTTCAGCCTGATTGTGCGTCCTGTGTCGTGTAGTATACAGGGGGTAACGAGGGGCGATTAGACTCTAACAACCACCTCCCGATCGGGAATCATAAGGTCGGGAGAAAATTAAACATGTTCGAAAATTAGTCGGCTGTTGTAAGGTGCTTATGGACAAACCCTGCTGCTGAAGTAGAGCTATGAGTTTCTACGAGCCGATTGACCAGAACCTCGAGCACTACGCCTGTGCAAACAAGTGAGTTCTGCTTCTTCTCCATCCAGATTGACGAGTCCAACCAGCGCCATCTATCGGCGCTGAGTCCGACGTGTAGTTTTTGGATGTGCAATGTGAGCAGGTAGATTGCATCAGAGCGTCAGGCCGCACAGTGTAAGAACATGCATCGTGAGCTGCGAACTGTTAAAGCCTACAGTTTTGCCCTACAGTTTGAGCTGTACCTCCGTGCAATGAAAATATCTTAGTGTATGCCCAGCTTAAATTGACAGCTCAAGCAAGGTGAGAGTTTATCAGAGAAGTAGACAAATGCCTGAGCTAACTCCAAAACCTGGCCTATATTGAAAAGAGGGGAGAGTATAGCTAGAGGAAGTGAATTTAAAGTTTAACACTGGTCATTCAAGGAGATAAAATGAGGGCGAAGGTTCCCTGGTTAGATGAGATCGAATACAACTTATTTGCTTACATGCAGAAAATTAACAATGCATCATCAACCTGGGATCATCAAAGGTGAAACATAGGTTTTAGAAGTGCTACGTTTTGAGACTGGGGAAGATACAGCTGCATCAAAGCATGCTCTTTTTTTATTTTCATTTGAGACAGTCAATATACAGACCCATGTTCTATTCTAATCTTTGGAAAAATGTAAAATTTGCTGTGTGCAGAGACTCTCCATCTAGTCTGGCTGTGTTTGAACTGTTCTTTAAATAACATTGGGTAAATACTTCCATGTCCAGAAGTGCAAAGATAGTGAAGACAAACTATCTGGAATCACAATGAACAGTGCAGTAACCTTCACAAAGTATTGATTCCACGAGTCTGAACATGATAGTCCCTCCCTTTTCAATATTTTGAATGTAAAAATGAGAAAACTATCAGATAAAACCTCAGTAAAATACCTGAGTTTGTCAAGTTTGTCAAATTTGTAGTATAAAAAGTTTAAACCGTTTTAGTGCATTCAGAAAGCACAGAACACTAGAAATCTAATTATGGATGGGGAAGACAGGGTTAAAAGCTAGTTTTTTTTTTATCTTTCTTAATAATAGATTTGCATTTAAGACTTAATACTTATTTAATCCATGTTTGTTGTTAAGAGTCGATTCTGGGTGAACTTCTTTCAGCTCAGAGCCTCAAACTTGGAAGGTCAGGTTTAAATAGACGATTTGGAAATAGGTCTGCTAACCAAATGGCCCAAGCTGTTCTGTTAGGACACAATATGTTTGATCCAGCCTGTCACGGTGCTACCCCCAGAGGGCTCACTCTGTGTGGCAGTGATCACTTCAACCTTTAAACATAAAAAAAACCAACAACAATCAGTGTATCTGCAAAAAGATAATATTAAAAACAACTCACCTCGGACTGATGCTGTTCGTGTGCAGTTGTACAGGATGGCTAACTCCCCAAAGGTGGTCCACACTGTTATTGATGTAAGCAGTTTATTCTGCTGAAACACCTCCAGCTTTCCATCTGAAAAGAAAAAAAAAGGGAAAGAATTTTTGATTTATTTCAACAAAAATATGTACAAGCAACAAAAACATAAACTAGAGGAAAATACTTGCAGGTAGTGGCTCAAATATGAGATATACATTGGAAAAAGCCAGAATAAACACACCTCTGAGATAGGAAAATAAAATATGACACATCCAAGATCCATAAGTACATCAAGGATAAGGCTCCAACAGACGACATGCTCAGTGAATGTCTCAGACAATGGGGAACAGAAGATGAGGTGTTGGTGGCTCAGTCATGGTAGGATAAGCCCGTACACGGGATGAAACACCGAAACATAACTGAAGTGATGGATATCAGGAAATCCTACCAATGGCTGGACAAATCCAGACTGAAGGACAGCACAGAGGCACTCATCATTCCTGCACAGGAGCAGGCCCTGAGCACCAGAGCAATAGAAGCCCAGATCTACCACACCAGACAAAACCCCAGGTGCAGACTGTGCAAAGAGACCCCTGAAAAAATCCAGCACATAACTGCAGGGTGTAAGATGCTGGCAGGGAAAGCTTACACGGAGCGCCATAACCAAGTGGCTGGAATAGTGTACAGGAACATTTCTGCAGAGTATGGGCTGGGAACTCCACAGGCAAAGTTGAAAATACCTCCAACGATGGTAGAGAATGATCAAGCCAAGATCCTGTGGGACTTCCAGATACAGACGGACCAAATGGTAATGGCAAACCAACCCGGACATTGTGGTGGTGGACAAAAAGCAGAGAAAAGTCATTGTGGTTGACATACTGTAGCAATACCAAGTGACTGCAACATAAGGAAAAAGAAACATGAGAAACTAGATAAATACCAGGGGCTCAGAGAAGAGCTGGAGAAAACCTGGAAGGTCAAGGAGTCCGTGGTGACCGTGGTAATTGGGGCACTCGGGATGATTACAGTGACCCCAAAACTGGAGGAGTGGTTACAGCAGATGCCTTGAAATACATCAGCCATCTCGGTCCAGAAAAGAGCAGTTCTAGGAACAGCAAAGATACTGAGCAGAACCCTCAAGTTACCAGGCCTCTGATAGAGGACCTGAGCATGGAGGATATATGAATTCAGCACACTGTAGATACTTGAGGCAGAAGATGTCTTTCAGTCATCAATGCATAACTTCAGCGACACGTAGGAGCTCTTTCAAGCTGGGCATCGTTTCATTCACAACACCTGTTCAATCAATCCGCATTAATCCATCTGTAATAGACTGACTATAGGACCCGTTTGATATAACACAATTTCATATCATATATATAATTAGGGGTCCCTGCTACATCTTGCCATCAGTTTGGTGGTTATTGGCCTGGAAAATGTTGAACACCCCTGCTATAGAGGAATCAGAGCCCCAGATGAGGATGTTAATGCCAATAACAATGTGTACTGTTCCAAGTCTCTTCCCTAGAATATGCTGTAGACCCAATCGATTTTTTTTTTACTTCTCCTTTCTGTCCTTCTTCTGTCCTCTTAACTACCAATCAGTTAAGGCAAACTGTGTCTTAAACCAAACATTCTGGAGTCTAAAGGCCTACTAAGATTACTTTACCAACTAGCATTTTATGATAAACTGAATTTGATCAATATGTAACTGATCCTTGACTGACCAATATGGGTTGTAGTGAAATTAATTGGATTGTTTTGTATTCAATTCATTTCATTCAGTATAACTACACATTAGTTATAACCTGCCTACAGATAGTATGTGCTGTAAATTAGCTTAGTGATGAAAACTGAAATATCTGCTCTTTTGTTTTTAACCATTCTTTAACATCCATTATCTCCATAGGGAGCATCAAACTTCATATTGAGGTGTACTTCCATGACCTTTATCCGTGACCCCAAAGATCTGCTTTAAAATATCTATTTTTTAATCACAGCTTCTTAGGAAAATATTATGAAGATGAAATAAGAGGTGAGTTTATGTTGATATTTGTCCAGGTATCTTCAGGGGAAAACTTTGAGAACAGGTTGTAATTAAATGGAAGTGACAATTAACAATAACACAATAAATTGTCTGTGGTAAGTGTTGGTACTGTGGAATCCCTGCCTGCAATAATTTGCTGCAGATGTTTCTTACTTATTACTTGTTAAATTTAAAGATTCCTGAATCTTTTTACTGCATGTTAGATAGTTCTGAGGCAGTGTTGCCAACTCAGCGACTTTGTCGCTATATTTAGCGACTTTTCAGACCCCTCCAGCGACTCTTTTTCAAAAAAGCGACTGGCGACAAATCTAGCGACTTTTCTGGTGTCTGCCATGGGGCGCCTCCCCCCGTCCCAACCCCGTTTTCCCGCTTCCGCAGATGTCCCTCTCAGCGCTACAGTCAGAGACACAGATGTGTTCCCTCAGCGTCCAGACCGCAAAAGAACCGTGCGCATGCGCCGGGTTTGACGGCACAGGTTGATCACTCTGGAGTCAGCTCCCTCAGTTGCTGAGCCTGCCATAGAGAGCCTTGACCAACTTGACCATGATCCACTCTTTCTGTGAGCAGGCAAGCACAGCCTGTGTGTGTGCAGGGAATTCTTATTAGTTAAAAAAAAAAAATTTAAAATTTCAAAATTTTCATGTGTTAGCATGATTTTTAAGGTCCTTAGTGGACCACAAAGGAAAAAAGAAAAAGTTGAATAAAAAAAAAAAGTTGAAAAAAAATATATATATTATGCAAATTAGGCAATGACGTCATCCAGCGACTTCTAGCGACTTATAGCACAGCCAATAGCTACTTTCCTTTCTGAGGAGTTGGCAACACTGTTCTGAGGAACAAAGTCCACAGACTAAACTTTGTAATTTTTTGCTTCACTGCTGCCCTTTTTTTTAGCCAACAGAAATGATCTATTCCAAAACTTGGTCCACGTGATCTTCAGAAGGAATAATTTGCACTGACAACAATGCTGTTACAATTATTGACAGGGATGCATCGATATGAAAGTCTGGGCAGATATTAAAATACAGTTGCAGCTGATAAAGGTATTTACAGATATTCTAAATCATATACTTGCCAACCCTTTGCCTCACAATCACTGTCATGTGACCAGAAAAATACCTCACAACCAAACCCCTACTCTCCTCCTCCTAAAACAAAAGTTACATGGGAGAAAACATTGGTTGCTAATATCTGCCTATATTTACTTATCGGACCGATATTCTGAAATATCGGCACTGGCCAATACCGATATTAATGCGCATATATCGAGCATTCTTGATTTATAAAGATGATAGAAAGATGCAGGGAATGTAACATTCCAGATGCTGTGAGGACAAACATACCTGCTAGAACAAATAGATGGTTCCCAGGTTCTCCCTGTTTGATCACATACTCTCCCTGCTGGTAGGTGCACTCGTACATGCACTCCACCATGTCTTTGATCTGCTGCAGTTCCAGCCTCCTCAGGTACTGGTTCTTGTTCAGGGCATCTGTCAGCAGCTTCTTTACACTGTCAAACACATCAGAAAACACAGAAAGGGTTCAACGAGCACCTTTATTATTAAGGAGCTGAAAGAGGATTAACATTTTCTCCTATATTGAGGTGTTTTCAAGTGTAAAACCTGACACATGATAGGCAAAAGAACCAGGTATAGTATGATTCATTGGTGCTGAATATATAGACCAATAGAACTAATTTAACTGTTTCTACATTAGACTGTAGTTTATACAATATTAATGCCCCACAGCTATTTAGAATGTAATATTTGGTGGCAATTATATTTCAAATGCTTCCCTGTCAAATAAAATGTTCAGCCTGTTATTTTGCCTCATAAGGGTTGATAATTATTATTCTAATAAACACAATAATACCTGAACAACTGTTTTTCCAATAGATTTACTTCCATTATCTGTTATTTCTATCAAAATCTCTGTGGTAATCTAAATATCCAAGAGTAGGGGAAAAGGTAAATAAAACTGGAATGGGAAAACATGTTTTCATGGCTCTATCACTGCCCCTCATCAACTTCCTGTAGTATTTTGGACAGCACTGGAGAAATGATCAGACACATCCAGCTCCATTACATGTTTATAATCGTTTCCCCCTGTTCTTCTTCCTCCACAGCCCACGCTGATCCAACAAAAAGCCACCAGCACTCCCACATCCTCGTTAGTCACCGCTTAATTTTTTTTTTTCATCTGCACGATTAATACTGAATCACATAAAAGCAGTGAGCGCTGTATCATCATCAGTTGTCAATGTTCGTAGATATTTATTTGAGCAGTAGCAGCAAATGCCTAAAAACAACTGCATTATTCCCGGAGGGAAAGCTGAAAAGACTTGAAGCTACTGTTTATATAGGAGTTACTTTTACTAGTGGGTGATCTGTTTATTCACCTCATTATGTGTCATAAATTTTCACTTTAAGCTCTTTTGCAATCAGCTCAGATTTTTCTCCCGATGTCCTTTGCTGTTATCTTGGCGAGTCATTATTCTGCAATATGTCACAGTTATCCAGGGACCAGCAGGATGTTTCAATAGGTGCTTCAGACTGTGGTTATATAATCTACACACGGATTATTAGCAACATATGTTTTAAACATGAGGATTGCACAAGGAGGGAGATGCTGCATGCATTGTTCAATCATACAGCAATCGTGCTGCAGAATGACAAAAGGTAATTTGCCCTGTGTCTTAGAAATGCAAAGCAGGCTTGCTGCAGCTGATATCAATATGTGTAACTGATGTTTCTTATGCATTAAATTATGGCTCAATAGGAGGGTCTTCAGTCTTTCCGCTGTTGTTGGTCATTAAAATATCCTTTGTAGAGTTTAGCTACACAAACACAAAAATATTTATATTTTAGTTTCAAATCTTTTTAAAAGCTCTCTTTTTTAACATCATTCAACATGATCTATGAAGACAGTATCACATAATAATTAATTTTTTTGTATCTAGTTTACACATTTAAATGAATTTTAACATTCTGAGCAGCAAAAAGCCGGAAGTCCAACATCTGCACGCTAAAAAATGAGTAGATCCTGATTGCAAAAGCTCTCAGGTGTGATTTTCCATTTGACCATCAGCCTCTTATATCAAGGTGAATACATTTTGGACCACTCTATACAACATTGCTGCATTTCGTTCAGGTCTGATGATCTTTTGGTTTATGTGGTTCACAGCATCATAATCAGGTTGAGGTCTAGACTTTGAGCCATCTATTCAATCCTTGAACAAAACATATTGCTCTTGTGTCATTGTCATCTCAATGACCAAGTGTGGATCAAGCTGCAGGTTTGGACACATGAATTTGTTTTACTATAGAATACTTTGGTAAACAGAGGAGTTCTAGTCAGGTGCCAAGTTCCTACGGCTGAAAATCAAGCCTATATTCTTACCTTTCCACCATCTTATCTTATTATTGGTATGAGGTGTTTATGCTCTGTTTGTTTTTGTCCAAATCTGATGCTCTGCATTAAAGCCAAGCAACTTTAATTTGGTCTCTGCTTTCCAAGAGACATTGTCCTCATTTAGCGGCAACTTTTTAGACCTGCCTTTGTAAAAGAAATAACTTTATCCTCTTAAGCATGTATGGTCAGACGTGTTAAGATGACTTGTTGTGAATTGGTCAATATATTTAAATTGAATTAAATTACAGAGGGGTATTTGTGACAACAACCTCTGACATGGGAGCTGGCTTGGAGTTCATCTCCCTTTCTGTGTGTTTCCTGGATGGGTTTGCCTTTTACAGGTGCTTTCTGTATCTCTGCTTCTGTGTCCTTGAACCCCAGTCGGCCTCAGCAGATGGCAGATCACACTGACTGGTTCTGCTGGAGGTTTCTTCCTGTTAAAAGGCAATTTTTCCTCTCCACTGTCACTACAAGCTTGCTCTGTGTGAGTAATTGCATTCGAGTCAATGAGTCGATGCAATCAATTGGTTTTCCTTAGACAGAAAACTTTGAATCAATTTGACTGTATGATCTGGTTGAACTGTAAAGTGCCTTGAGATGACATGTGTTGTGAATTGGTGCTATATAAATAAACTGAATTGAATCAAAAATTTAATTGAACATTTAATTAATGTTTTAGCATAAATACAGAGACATGTAGATGTCAGGAGGAGCAAGAAGCTATAAAGGTTTGGGTTTTTTAACTGTTTGAAACATGTTTCATAGTCATGTGATGAAGTCTGTTCTACCAACATAAGGGAATTACCATTGTTACACAGCTGATACTAAATTACTTGATTATATAAAGATTAGTTTTATGTTTGATGTCAACAAAAGCAGCATGGACCTGAGCTATGCTAAATAATACTGCTTCAAAATAGGCTTTTTTCCAAGAGTCCCACTGTTCAAACATTAAAATACTTTAATGAGATAAAAATTATGGATTTTCATTTTAAATCACCTACATTTTTTTTATCCACTTTCTGCACCATGTCAAACAGACTAAATCATTGTTTTTCACTGTAGCATCCTGTCTCCCATAAGCAATATTCTCAGATCAAATTACTCCCTAAATCCGATAAACCTTTACTGGGGCGGGACATACAGTAACACAGCACTGCAGCAGGAATCAATAAAATTACAGTTCAGTTTTACAGAAAGACAATTATGCCCCCGTCTCATCAGGGACAAACTGTATGTGTGTGCTGCACTGTGAGGTCATCTGTTGACATTTTGATGCCCAAAATAGCAGGTGTTTATTAAGAAAAGTCGAGGTTTCACCTTTTCTGTATGCTTTTTGACTTGAGCCTTACTCATTAGATATTAAACAACAGTGAGCTTTGACCAGGTAAATGTCCAGGTTGGGTTGGATTGAACCTTTAAATCTAAAGTGACGACCAGCTCCTGAATAATGTTAATAAAAATCTGCACATGCTCTTTGTTTTGTTGCTTGCTTCTCACTTCTCCTCCCACTCACTGCCCACTGAGTTAGCACTGACTGAGCCTCAGGGTGTCCTGCACCTTCATCAGGCTTCTCTCCGTCCTTGTTTATTGCTTCCTCTGAAAACACAAGCATCTCACCTCACATCTTTCGGTACTCGAGCCTTCTCAAAGGAGAACTTTGGTAGACTGCTCGATGTGGGTTCTGCCGACACTCCGGCTTTAGCTCCTTTTCTTCTGTTCATGGTCTCCTTGATGCGGACACTCAGATTGGGGCTGCTCTTTCCACTGGCTTTGACAGAAGGTGGCCTTGAAGGCAGACCAGTCGGGGCCCCGCTCTTCAGCACGTCCTGCAGCTTGTTAAGCTGGATGCACTTGTTCTGGAGTTCCTCGCTGAGCTCAGACAGAACCTGGGTCTGCTTGGCCAGTTGCTCCTGAAGACCTTTGATCTGTTGCTCTTTGGCACATAGTTCCTCATCCTTCCTCTTTCCTTCTCGCTCCAGCTCATCCACTCGGGCCCTCAGGGAGTCCAGCGATGATGTTTTGTGGGCGCTGCATCGCTCTTTGTGAGCTTGGCCATTGGCGGCAGAAACAGAGGTTTCTGTGGGTTTATAACGCTTCGACTTCATCGAACCATTGCCCATCTTTGGACGTAATGGAGAGATAAAATCTGCAAAAATTATGAAAGAGAGTATTTTAAAATCAGGAAATATTTTGGTTTCATTAAATATTTTTTCTGTTGGTATCATTTACTAATAGAAATCGATCAACACAGTCTTTTTTTTTTTTTTTGTAAGGCTGACTCCAATACCAATTATTTTGACATCAGTCGAACCGATCTCTGATATGTGCTGCCCATATTTTTAGGCAGATTCCTGGAGCCTGTATTGCTTGTCCTTCCTCAATTTACATGATAAGAATCACATATTAATAGCAAATATTACACAGATCTTCATTTAAACAAAGAAGAAGCAATCGTAAGCAAATTGAACCATACATTAACAACAGCTGAAAAATGGAGGGTAGTGGCGATGCATGCACTCTACAAGATCTAAAGGCTTGGTTGCTGGAGGCACTTATGAATAAGCAAAAACATGCACGTATGGACCGATACAATCAAAAGTTTCCGAAATGGGCCAAAAATAATCATCCAGCTGATGTATTGGTCCTTCAGTAGTTAATGTTATATTACACAGAAAGAATACTTTTGGGGAACACCTTACTACTCAACTTCCTTTAGCATTTCAAAGTCTAGTCTGACTTATCCACTCAAGAGGTTACACAAGTAGTAAGTTGGATCAAAAGATGTTCCATGAAGGTTTGCCAAGTGTGTAAGAGAACATTGGTGAACCAACAGAATCATAAAGTCCATTTGGTGTACAGCACATCTGCAGCCTAACCAAGACATGGCTGTCTACATATGTCCGATTAGGGCAAGAAAACATTAGACATTTTCCAGATTTTCTGGAGAAACTGTATTAACCTACCGCTTAGGTTGGAGACTCTGTCTAAAGCAGGGGTGCTCAAGTCCAGTCCTCAAGAGCTACTATCCTGCAACTTTTTGATTCACCCCATTTTTAACACACCTGAATCAAATGAGTGGCTCGTTACCATGCCTCTGCTGAGCTAAATGAGGGAATTGAGCCTTTGGATTCAGGTGTGTTAGAGAAGAGATGCATCTAAAAGTTCCAGGATGGTAGCTCTTGAGGACTGGGCTTGAGCACCCCTGGTCTAAAGAAACTATCAGTTGTGCTTTCTACAGAGCTGCCCTTTATGGAAGAATGGGAGGAGTCACTGTCGAAAGAAATCCAGATAAATAAATAAAAAAAATCTGTTTGCAGTTTGCTGTAGGGATAAAAACAGTTTTTGGACAAGCAGTTCACCACATTCTTAATACACAATTTCCAATGTGAAATATGGCAGTGGCAGCGTCATGCTAAGGGGATACTGTTCTTTAGCAGGGAAAAAAAGCATGAATTAATAAGAAGATCAATACAAAGCAATATTCAGGGAGACCTAATAAATACAGTACAAAGCTTGAGACTGGTGGAGGTTGATTGTGCAGGGTGACAACAGCCCTAAACACAACTAGAGCTATACAATGGTCCATATAGAAGCATATTTAAATCTCAAGGGACCTGAGATTCTTAAAAAAATATGCATATGTCTCAGCCTTTGTCCTTTATTAACTGTTTTAATGCTGTTTAATCTGTGATTATAGTGTGAGGCGATGGAGGACACATGCAGACGGCGAATCCAATGTATAATTCTCAATGAAAGTGTCTTGTTCATTTATTATTCAAAAGGCAGGAAGTACTGCATTACATGGACAGGCACTCTCAGTCTGCCTAGAGAGCATCAGGGATACAGAAAGATTATCGCTACACAATTATGTCCAGCATATGACTGAGGCTGGCAAACATTTCAGAGAACAATAATCTTGCTGTCTGGTCTGCCTCTGCCTACTCACACATACAGATGATTTTATTCATGACATTCCAGCTGAAATACATGGTCAGAAGAGACTATTGTCCACACTTATAGAAATAAAATACAAAATTCAATGTTAAATCTAAAAGAATTAGAACTTTCCTTACTTTCTTCTTAATAGGCTGTATTTTTAAAACTTACATCAGAGACTAAATATTTTGCAGAAAATATATATATTATAAAATGTTTAATTTCTTGCTGTTTTAAGATAAAGCGAATGAAAACTGTAATTGGTGAAGGTTAGCCAATTAAAACATCTAAAGGGCGCGTGCACCTGCAACTTCCGACGCGTCGTCATGCCTTTGATGAGACGGGCGGGGGAATGGATCGGGACCGGGAAGGATCTCGGTTCTTACCTGCTTCTCTGTGGGAGCCTTCTGACGAGCCCAGCTGCGGATTAACCAACAGAACCGAGCGGTTTTGACTGAACCATCGGGACAAAAACGGTCCCCCTTAACTACTGCTCGGCTGTTCTGCTGACTCTGCGCGCGCGCTCCTCACCGCAACTGACGTCACCGTCGATTTATTTACCTATTTACTAAATAAATATATATATATATATATATATATATATATATATATATATATATACAGTATGTTGACATAACACGAGTATATATATATATATATATATATATATATATATATATATATATATATATATATATATATATATATATATATATATATATATATGTATATTTCCCCATATTCTAGGAAGTATGTTCATATTAATTTTCTTCATTAAAAGAAATTAACAAGTATTAAAACATTATAACAATTATATATTTGTTTTCATAAATATTTGCTCAAGTTTGTCTTTCTTGTGTCTATCTGGTTAAATAAATGAACTTTATTTGCTAAACATGATTCAGCATTTATCTATCCATCTTTCTCCTTTCCAGTGATTCTATAAAACAGTCAGTTCATCCATCTATTTATCTATTCCTTCATGAAAACTGCTGAGCAAAACATACCACAAAGACCTGTGTCAGAAATCTTAGTTTCAGTTCATAAATCCATCAATAGATTAATGACACACAACAAATATTCATAATAATATCTGCTCATTAGAAAAATAGGACACATTTAAGTGTTCATTTCAATTCAGTTTATCTATATGGCGCCGAATCACAACACATGTCATCTCAAGGCAGTTCACCAGATCATATAGTCAAATTGATTCAAAATTCTATCTAAAGAAAAAAAGTTGATTGCATTTACTCCAAGGCAAGCATGCTTGTAGCGACAGTGGAGAGGAAACTCCCTTTTAACAGGAAGAAACCTCTAGCAGAACCAGGCTAAGTATATTAATTGTTCATGTAAATTGAGACTGTTTGAGCAGCTTGTTTGGGAGAACTGGACCAATTGCCTGTTTTCAAATCCAACTGCCTTCTGATGATGCAGATCATTTGTTAACAGCAGGTGCTAGAACAATGCAAGAATTTTTAGTGGATGATCTCATATGAAATATTCAGACTGAAACTAGTTTGAATTGCTATCAGATATGGGATTCAGTTAAAGCTGTTTTTATTTCAAGTAAATCCAGAAGTAGGCTTTTTGGTTTATATGAAGGGATTCTAAGAAAATGTAAACATGCTCAACAGGAAGAAGGTTGGTTCATAACTCTGATTTTCATGCATCAGTCGAACTGTCATTCAAGCACCTCTTTTTTCAGTTGGGTATAAAATTCAATAAAATTGATAGACAGAGAAACCAGTATAACACTCAGTGAGATAATGCATTCACACTAGTTGTGTTACCCTCTTGTTTGACTGATAGGTATTTTGATTTTCACAGATGTAAATGACTAATGCTGTGGTCCTTCACACCAACCGGTGATTAATTGGTTTTTTCCAGCCTGTGATGAGCTCTGTGGCCTGCAGCTGATTCCACTGACAGAAAAAAAATGGCAAGTGGCCAACACCAATTCATTTGCACCACTGAGGACACAGAGAAACAATGATTCAGGTCACTGATGTCCAGACTAAATCTAAGAGGAACAGAGAGGCTGACAGGAGATCAAAAGATGTTTTAAGTCATTAAACAAGAACAGAAAGAAATCATAAAAAACCCGATAGCAACAGCGAGCGAAAACGAATATTTGTCTATCTGTATAGAAACTTGAAACAGTTTTACTTACTGGTATAAATCTGATGAAATCTTCCTGACATCTTGAGAAAATTATTTCTTTGGGGGGGAGGTTGTAAAGGCAGCACAATGTGCTACGAAAATTTGCGGTGTTTGTGTTACACCCATTTTCTCCATCCTGATACTTCAGAAGTTTCAGCAACATGTGTTGATCCATAACAGATGTTGCCAGATGTTTCCAGCTTAAACAGGAGCCTTCCAATGCCTGATGAAATAGAACAAAAGATGCACTAATCAGGCTTTTATTAGTTGACTCTGATCTCTAGTTTTGTTTAGGTTGTTACCCTCCCTTATGTATTCGTGTAAACAAAGTTTACACGAACACATAATACATGCTCGCTCTCTAGTTGTCTTTTCTTTTTGAGCTGTTGTGGTGCTGAAATGCTTCTTACACTGAACAAACTATAATAATAGATTAGAAAAGGCATAGTTAATGCATCATCCAGTATTGAATTAAAGATTTTCATTTTTCTTTTAGAATTCAATCATCAAATAAGTATCACCTCTCTGACAGCATTAAGTAGACTGAAATATCTGGAAAAGCAGCACTTGATGTCAAAGTAATTGACATTTTTCAATCCGGTAATCCTTTTAAAGCACTTTTCAAAGCTTTGGATCTGTTTTCAAACAGCATAGGACCAATTTTCCACAAACAAAACATGAGGCAGTCAGGATTCAGAACAAGATATTCTGAAAGTTGAAGAGAGAAAATGTCTTAGGGATGTGCATCCTCTTACATTAGCAACAAAAAGGAACCATTATAGAAAAAAAGAATGGACATCATTCACACAGTCAAACACGGTGGTAGTAGTGTGGTGCTCTTAGGCTGATTTGTTGCTTTCAGAACCTGTATGACTTGCTGAAATGCATGGATGGAATTCTGATCTCTGGTATAAAATCTTAAAGGATATTCCAATTTGTAACCTTTTGCTCAAATGTGACAAACTAATGTTTTACAAAGCAAATCAATGATCTAAAATATAACAGAGAGTCTACTGCTAAATGCAAAAAAAGAGGTTTTGGTGGGGCCTAATCATAGTCCAAACTTTAGTGTGACTGAGATGCTTTGCTAAACTCAAAATAACAGTGCATGAGAGAGTAGCTGTTTGTTGACGCATTTAAAACCCTAAAAATGCACATTTTTAATTCAGTTGTATTAAACAGGCAGGTAAATCGATTTCAAGGTTTTCAGTATTTGTTCTTTTAAACACCTGCTATTGACTAGTTATTCTTTGTCAAAATCTTCAATACATCATGATTTTTAAATTTTGTTAATCTAAAATAATGCTATATTAACATTGCTACTGTATCATAACTTGTTGAGTTTCGTTATCCCAGGAAAATAACATGCACTTTTCTGAGTGCCTTATTTTGCTCCTTGTAATCAAATTGATAGGGAAAATAAAGACTCAAAGACTCTAAGCTTTATTCAATAGATATTTTTATTGAAACAGTTGTTTTAAAAGTCCATCAAATGCATGCCTGAACTTAAGGCCATGATCTCTTGAGGTTTAATTGAGGTTAAATGTGATCCCTCATGGGTGCAGACACACAAACAGAAAATAAAAATCAAGCTAATCCAAAATGTTGCTTGTGGTTTTTTATTTTTTTTACTTTTTGGGAATTACCTGGATGACTGAGAATCTTAATCAACAACTTGTTTCTATGCATGTTTCATCAAGCTTGGCCTATTAATGATCCTAATTAAACTTCCTGTTGCTTTGCTTAAATCAAGCCTCTTGATGTGTTAAAAAAACATGGGGTTTGAATTAAAATTTTTGCTGTAAGGTGCAAAGACAATACACGCAATCTTGGTCATTTATTTTGTATAATACATTTTCTTTTTCTTTTTTACTTTTTTATTAATATTGACTTATGATGTTTTTTAGCTTCATAAAGATTCAGATTGGATGACAATGTCAATTAATACATTCGAAACGACAAAATCTGAACTATACCTGAAGCTGCTAAATGAAATGTACTTGCACCCTGTAAAACAGACAATGAAGCTTCTGCTTGTATTTGCAATTCAAAAATCAGGACACAGTATGGAGCCAAAGAGCTGTTTTACTTTTCCGACATCTGCAACCTTTTTCATCACAAACTGCCAGCTTTTTCCTCAGTCCAGAACACTAAAATGGTCTTAAAACTGTAATCATATAAGGCCTTAATAACTTATAATCGTTTAAAAAATATCCACTATTAATTGACATTTCTAAAGAATTACCTTTATTTTGATTTTCAGATTTTAGAATAGAAATAGAATTTTGTGAAGAGATGGTGGAGACATTTTCCTCTTTGAAATGTTAATAAATTAGGATTGTTATGTTTGGGGGGGTGAAATTATCTCATTTATCTCAAATCTTTTGCCTCAAGGTTTTATTGGATTTCTTGAAATATTACCACAGTGCAGTTCAGGGCAAATGTCTGTATTATGTATATTTAGTAGGGCTACAACTAACAATTATTTGGCAAATCGATTAATCTGTTGATTATTTTTTCAATTAATCAATTAATAATCGGATAGCAAAAGATTCCTTAAAGAAATTTTTTTACAAAATTAAACCAGGTGAAACTAAAATTTTTCCACTTGAGGAGAACTTGATAGACATAAAAGTTTTTTTTTTATATATATATAATAATAATATAACTGAACATTATTGATCTTACATTGGAAATTTACCTCAGCATTAAACCCATCCCCTTGGAGATGCCGTGGGCTGCCATTGTGCAGCGCCCGGGGAGCAGTGTGGCGTTAAGGGTCTTGCTCAGAGACCCAGAATGGCAGTCTGTTGGAGTGGGGCTCGAACTCAGAATCTCGGGATTCCAAGCTCTATTCCTAACCACTAGGCCGCCACTCCCCTTTTGATCTTAAATGCAAAATGTTAACATATTAAATTAATTTTGAAATGGGCTGCTCTGTCAGCTAAATGCATGTTTGACACTCTCGATACTACAGTTAAAGATTAATCAATTAGTAAATTAGTTTATGAGTATTTCAATAATTAATCACGATTAATCTGATTAATTGTTTCAGCTGGAATATTAGTTATAACCTAAATCTTAACTTTATCATATACCTGAATGTGTTTAACCTCACATACATGTTACACTTGTCTGTGACACATTTTATTTTCAGTCATTCAAAATGCATGTGTATTTTAAATTACTACTAATTGCTTTGCTGGTTGTTAAAGTTTTATGTTATAGTTCTTCTAGTTCTAAGATCAACAGACCTCCCCTTTTCAGGCCTGTTTCATTAGTTCTCACCAGCTACTATCTTTTGGATCCACACTGAGACTTCTACCCTGGAAAAAATACAATATATATTCACAACTCTCCTAGAATTTGCACAAAAATGATCTTAACCAACTAATGACCATGATCCTAGAAGTCCCAGTCCATGGTTCTCAAATGGGAAAAGGTGGCTTGTCTTCTTCAGGACAGAGGACAGTGTAGAAGTTCAAATATCTCTGGCTCCTGTTCACATTTGATGGGAGAATGAAGCAGGAGATCAACAAATGGTTTAGTGCATCAGCTGCTATAATGCATAGGCTGACATTTAATGTAATTCAAATTAGTTTTATATTTTACCTTTGGTTATTTTTGATATTAGACCCTGCAAAAAGGAATCTGCAAGTAGGCCGGAGTTTTGAGTCAGCAGTTATTGATTTAAGAGGTTATGGAATTTTGCAGCTTTCTCAATCATTCCACTCTGCATGAGTGCTGCTTATAGATCACAGCATGATGGTGCCACCACTATGCTTGGCGAGAGGTTCAATGTTCTTATGTTTGAAAGCCACGGCTTGCTTCCCTCAGATATGCTTGGAGTCATTGCAGCCAAATACTTTAATCTTTTACAATTCTAGCAAAAGTGTCCTGTATCATAAATTACAACAAAATGTTCAAACACATCAATTAGAGCCGTTTGATGAGACAAAACTATTTATTAACTTTCTCGTTTTAACACAACTAAATCAATTATAAACAGTTTCTCTATTCTGTTTCAGTGGCACAAATACAAATTGATCATTAACACAGGGAGGGAGTGAGAAAGTGACACAGACACAAATAATATATAAAAAAAAAAAACCCAACAAGATTCTGTGTGAAAACCGTCAAGGCAAAGCAGACATCAGTCAAAAAACTCATTTAACTTCATCTTCTGACCTGGTGCCTTGAAAAGATAACATTATAAAGAAATTCTGAGGGCTAAGCATGATATGAATCTAGTACAAAATTAAATAACAAAATGAAAACACAACATGACAGCACACATTTATAAATAAAACAAATATGTAATACATTTTCAAACACACAAATTGTTTTCTGCACCGACCACCAGGGGGCAGCATGTAACCTCAGCAGCAGAGAGTTGCTTTCGAACAGCAATCCTCTAACAAATAAATCCACACCACCAGTCAGCCAAGATTTAAATAAGTGTTGGTTTCTACTTTAAAACGTTCTCATAAGTGTAAAACAAACAAAAAAACAAAAAAGAAGCTTTTCTGAAATACAGCCAGTGCATTTTTAAACACACGTCACAACCAGACTAACTAATCAGAAGTTATGGAATGAGAAAAGAAGGGAAAATGAACAGCAGAAATAATGCTGTCCTATGGAGCTACAGTGTTAAGGTTTGGCTTCTCCATACAGAGAATGCTGGCATTAGGAACAGGAAGGTATGTAGCATATCTGCCATGTGAGCTGACCAGCAGCTAACACAATAATAAAAGTATTAAAACATCAGGGGGTGCAACATGCCCCCGAAACCTTTGAACAGAGAAAGATCAACCTTCTTTGTTACCTCTAAGGTCCGTAGTGTGTCTTTAACATAACGACTAAAAAGTCATACAAAAGATGGAAAACAGCTGTCTTAAAATATACAGCATGGTGGGCAGAGGGGCTGGAGGGCAGGGTGGAGAATCACAGCTCAGTGCTGGGGAGTGGGACATTCAGAGTCCTCCACAGTCTGAGGAGAGATTGTCGTTTCCCTTCAGAGATCGGGATACTTTGCTTGGACAACAGCAGTGCTGACATGGTGCCTTCTGCCTGTTGAGTTTTCCTTCCTTCTGGATTTCTTCAGCTTTAAACTCTGCTCAGCAAAGTGGATCTGCAGAGGAAACACAGAGAGACACATAAGTACAGAAAGGTGAGGAAATAACTGGACAGATGCCCTTGGAGGCATCTACAGCAGGATGTCTTGACATATTCAAAATTTTGAGTCAGAGAAATGAGTCACAACGGTCAAGTGTGGGCAGACAGATTGGACAGGCCTAGCTGTGATGAGCAGATACCATCCATCCAGAGCAGCATGTCCTGCTGGCACAGCTTTTATTGGAGGGAAGTGACAGATTGGTGTTGAAGTGGAGGCAGAGCCTTTAGCAATGCAATTCATCACCAAATGTGACGTACGTGAAGGAATGAGTGGATCTCCCTGTCAGGTTTATCTTAATCCTTTGGGTAAAAACACAACCACCTATGACGCCTGACACAATCTGTCTCTTTGTGTCGGATTAGGCTCATGCTGAAACACAAATTGGGAAAAGAGCTTCTCCATCTTCTGCTACTTCCCTTCTTTAAATATATCTTTTCTAAGATGTTTCACATGTAATCAATTCTGCATCAAAAGAAGCCTGCAGAACATTCTACATTCGCTATATCAGTAATGAAAACAGGATACATTGTTTTTATATTTTAGGTTTAAATTGATGTTATAATAAAAGCATATGTTTCAATCTTACTATACACAAATTATTAGATTATTATTATTATTAAAAAAATAAGTTGTTGTAGCAGAAAGGGTCAATATTGATTAGAGATATTATAGATTTAATCCTCATTATAAAAATGATAAAATATTAGTTATTATATTTTACTTGTTTTCTACATTAGGGGTAATATTCAAGTGCATTCATTAGTTTTCTATAGTAAATTCACTACATAATCTCAAACTTCTTTTAAATGACTACCAGCAATTCTAAAACTGTATTTTTGTTTTCTGGCCACTAGAGGGCAGAGAGGCCTCACAGACGTCCTCTATTAATAAGTGTATGAATATTAAAAGTTATAGGTCCACTTTACCAAAGGGGAGCTCATTTAAAACTCTTACAGGCAATATTAGTGTTTATAATATATGTGTTAAATTCTAAAATGTCTTTTGGTTTCATCTGACATCTAAGGTAAATATCTGACCTACTCATTTAAGAAGCAGATGATTTGTATTGCAGTTTGAGGTACTTTGATATTTTTGCAATAAATTTGGTTATGTTAAACCTATAATTTTTTTAGCTACATACAAAAAGTGGAAATATATAGAACTAAGGGCTGAGAAATCTCAAATGCACAACTAAAAGAATAAAAACTGCATCCAAAAAAGTGAAGCACTCAGACGTGAAAATAACATTTTGTTTTCTAAACTGATCTGCAGGATTCCCATCAGCTGATTATCCTCCGCACCTGTAAGAGCACCACTGCCGGGGCGAAGCTGTGTGTGGTGTTTATCAAACAGAGTGAGAGATCAGGCTCCTGTCATGACCTACATCCCTGTGGTCATTCCTGGGGGCAGGGGATTCTGTTTGCTGTGATTGAAAGGTCTCAAATCCCTTCAGGGAGAAAGAGCGTGCAGAGTGGGAGATGAAGAGGAGGAGGGAGGGGGTCTTACACACCTAAGAGACTTCCATCTGTCCTTCTCCATGTTGTTTTCAGGACCTTCGCTTTCGTACGATGCCAGATAAAGAGCTGTAGAAAAATCAGAGAAAATTTTATTAATAAGGAGACACCATCTATGAGTCAGTTACCAAGGAAACGATACATGACTAAGAAAGCTAAAGCCTATAATTTTATCTTAAATTTACTCTTGGCAAATCCAAGATGTAAAACATCAAATTTAAGCCCAGCAGGATTCTTTGATTTTAATGGACAGGCCTTTTCATATGTGATAATCAACACTTTTATGACTAATCGTATGTTTGTGGCCTTTGGTAGTCTACAAACATGATAAAAGTCGTTCCTGTAGGTGTAATCTCATTATATCTATGCCGCCTTTGCATGATAGAACCAGTATCAGCTGGGATGGCGCCACTCAGGGCTGCACATTTAAAATGTGCACATTTTCCCTTGGGAAGATGGGATGAGAAGATGGGGCTTTTCCATTTCAACATTTGTTTTTCACAAACCAGAAAAAGATGGAGATCATTCATACAATTTTAAAATAGCTGCTTTGATCACTTTATTTTAGCTAAGCTAAAAGTTTTTATTGTAATCAGACCTAAACTTCTTCAAGCATGGGTTAGAAACTAGAACAAGTCTTCCCTGTTTACTATGGCTAAAATTCAACTTATTATAAAGGTTATAGAATCATTACTTATCTTTAAAGACAAGATCATAGACTAAATTAATTTTTCCCAAAGAATTATGCTGCATGATTTATTTTTAATGAAAGCAGCTGAGAACACAAGAAAGAGAGAAAAACAAACATTTCCCATAAGTCATTCAAAGATCAGCTCACCATCTTCTGCAAACACGGGAGCGGTCAGCAGATGCTGCAGGATCTTGCGGTCTTTCTCAAATGGACACTCCACTTGCTTCCATGTCATGAATTCACTCACTTGTTTGGCAAGTTCCCAGAATTTCTGGAACAAATGAATAATAAGAATAAACAACAGAAGAAATGTCTATTTAAACTGGCAACACCCATTTTCTGCTTTTAATAGGCTTTGCGGTGAAAAATAACTAAAATATGAAAAAAATAGCTGAATGGCAGAAAAAAGCCTGAGCAAAGTTTCCCAGAGAGGTGTGAAAGCTTAAAATAGCCAGGAGACCAAATGTGAGTGGAAACAGCATTTGGTCACTACTATGTTTCATGGAAACATTTCAAGCCCTAGTTCCTAGTAATCTAATGTATGTTTTAGGGAAGTTGTGGTAAATAACAGTCACTAGTTGCGATGTGTTGTAAATACTTCAGTGCTTTGTGACATTAAAAGTCAGTGTCGAAATCCGTCGCTGGGGAAACCACCGTTGTTATTTTAGCTTTCCAGGGGAAATTCAAAATTTAGCTTACCTCAAAGTTGATGAGGCCGTTCTGCAGGCGGTTGGCACATCCCTCATTGAGAAAGTAGATGTCTTTAATAAGCAGGCTGAAGAAAGGGATGACAATCTAAAGACAAAAAGAAGCAGAGGAAAGGGAATTTAATTTTACAGTTTAGATGATTAAACATAATCTTTTTGACTTGCAGGTGTAAGCACTTTAATGCTGCAAAAAAAAGATCTATAAAGGAGGCAAAGTTTCCTAAAACAAGTGTATTTACCCTTAATTTGAGTAGGTGCATAAGATGATCTATCAATGGAATTAGTATTTTTACTCTTAAAATCAGATAATTAGATATAATGCACTTTAAATAAGACAATGCATTTTGTTTTTCTTGCTTTAAATGTAAATATCTTATTCTATATGCAAAGTGTCTCACCTGCTTAATTAAAAAAGCACATATTGTAAGAAAAATGTGTTTACTTAGATTTACAATTTTTGCAGCGTATTCTTATATATATAAATAGCCAACAATATGCGTAATGCTTAAATGCATCTGCAGAAAGATGCTGACCTAAAAAACTCAGTCTGTCACCTCCTTCTCTTCTAACTCCCAGCCCCCAAACATCAAACATTTATGAAGGGGGACGCTTTTAAGTGAGCAGCAGCAGCAGCAGTTGGCCCAAAGCTCCATCAAAGGCAATTTGTGTTGACTTTCCAGTGTATTACATGCTAAAAATCATCCAATCATATGTAACATCTAAATCCACCACACCCTCCTTTGGTTTTAGATTCCCTTCACAGTCGTGCAGATTTGTCTCCTTCTCAGTCTGCCGTTCAGCTGACTTAATTTGTAAGCTTGTTTCGGAGAAAATTTAGGAGCAGCTGACTGATACGGAGCGCTGAGGTCACCAATTCAGAGCAGACTGTTCGGCAAGTGGTCAGCAGGGGTTAGATGCTGTTTACAAGGACATTTTTAGGAGAGTCAGGTGTGTTCAAGCTTCCTTGCACATCATGTAAACATGTCAGATTTTCCAGAGTCATGTGTCTGGGTTATTTGTGCTTTACATTCAATTTAAGACATTCAATTCAAAGGTTTACAATTCCACAATGGGCAGGCTTTAAATACATAATCTGAAAAATATATATTTTTTTTAAATCTTAAAGGAAAGAAGCAAAAGTGAAGGTTAGGAGGTAATCAAGGGACACAAGTCAAGGAAAGGCAGCAAGAAGATGAGAAGGATACAAGGCAGAAGAAGGTAGAGGCAAGGATGCATTTTTTGTCTTGTCTCTAAGGGTAGGGTGCATGTGTTAGAGGTATGTATGGGCATGTGTGGGTGGAGCTGTAAGTGGGTGTTGGCATGTGTCTGGAGCTGAATGATTGTCTAATGAATATCACCTGGATCTGCTCAGGGGCTGTTTGTTTGTTTGATACAGAGAGAGCCTAAGGCAGGGTGCCAATATTTCTGTTGACCACAACTTTAAAGCTAATTAAGTCTAAACATCCCTAACTGCAGTAAAGCTTTACGTTTCCTCCTTGGATTTAGCGCGTCGAACAGATCCCTGCTCTCCTCTCCGTGACTAATTTTTTTCACTAATATTAGTTAATTTTTAAATTCAAGCATTGCAGTTTTCCAGATTATTATTTTGTCATGTATATGAAGTTAATAATCGGAATTAGAAGCAGATCATGTGGTTCTGGAATATTGTCCACATTCCTTTCAGTGAAATGTCACAGAGGGCTGTTGCTAAACAACCAAACATCAGATACACCAAGTCTGTTTCAGATTTGAAGTTTAGCAGTTTTGTTAAAATGTTGTCCAAAGCAAACCAGTCAGCATTGAGCCCCTTTCCTAAAACAGGAGGTCACCAGCAGGAACATACCAGACTACTGGGAACTTTCCATTTCATGACCTCGGCCTCTCACAATGGAATGTTTGGATATCTTGGCTCCAAAATAACTCTGGGAGCCAAATGAATATTGACAGAACACTCTGTCTCAGTTAATAAAATGTTCGTGAGAGGAAGCTCGTAGGAGGAGGAGGGAACCCTCGGAGAACACTATGTGATCTGGCAGGCGGCCCTGTTCGAAGGGATCCTCCTCTTGTGACTCGGTCACTCTGTCCACCCAGAGCTCAGCTGTTATGCAATGTCCTGATTTCAGTACGAATCGTCTGGAGATGCTGCTGATGGCGTAAACAAGGCGGAGAACTTGGTGTGCAGATGGTAACGAGACACAACAAGACGTTTGTTTTTCCCCTCCTTCCTTCAGCATCAACGGTTTCCCTAAAGCATGACGTCCCCCTTTCTTTACATAACAACCATCAGCTTAAAGCACCCCTGCTGCAACAGCACTTTGTGGTGTGAAGGAGACAAAAACCTCCTGATTACTCATTGAGGTCGTCTCAGACAGATGTATGAAATCTAAACACTAAGGCCCCGTCCACACGAAGTCAAACCCTGGCCTAAACGCACAAATTTTTCACCAAACCAGCCTCTCATCCATACAAAGCCGGCGTTTCGGGGGTCTGTAAACAATCTTTTTTTTATTAAGCCTTCAGAGTGGGAAGATTTTGAAACGCCGTTTTCGCGTTTCCATCTTTAAGGTCTGACCGCTTTTTTTTTTTTACACGCATGCGTCATAGCGTCGCCTCTAAACACGCATGCGACACAGTATCACAACAACAATGGCGCCGTACTGTGTTGAATGGTTGCTGCTCATGCTACTCACCCCGCTGTCGGGCTTACAACAGAATCTTCTTCTTCTGGAATATCTCCAGGAAGAACAGAACAATATAGACGACATAGTTCATCACCTCAATTTGACTGAAACACGAAAATGGACCCCCCAGGGCCATTTTCCGGTTTGGTTGTTGTATAAATATTACTGCGCAAGCCCAACATTTCGTTGCCTGTTTTCGCCTATTTTTGCTTTGGCACCACAGCGCCACTTACAGGCCTGGCATACATTTTGCAGCATTTTCATGCATTCGTGTGGTCGATCGTATTTATTTTACGTCTCCGTCTTTACGACAAACGTTCTGGAAAATATTAGCCTTTCGTGTTCGTTTTGACTTCATTTGGACGGGGCCTAAGTCTTCAGCGAAGACATTCAAACATTTATTTTTTTCTGTGATCTTTCAAAGACAGATATAAACTCAAGCTCTATCCCAGATCTGGTCCGGTTGAGGCCTCACCTTCTCTCTGGTACTGTTAGCTGTGATGGATCTCTGTGTGGCTCCTCTCAGTGCTGTTCTGTAGTTGTAGAAATTGCTTGAAGGATCCATCTGATGCTACATGGAGGGAAACAGTCAATGTTAACCATCCGGTGAAGGTTAGAGCATAGAGTGAGCAAATTTATAATATAGATGGAAACAATGTTTGAAAGTTTGATGTTAGTGCCCATAACATGTTAGATATAGATCTGACTCTATGTTAAATGCAGGCCAGGATTTTATTTTTTGTAATACTTATTTAGGAGAAAGTAACTTCTGGTGCCCAGCTGCTTTGCTAAAACTCAGTCAACGATAGTGGGTCCTAATCAAGACCTCTTATGTGAGGCCAGATCTCCTTGGTACCCATCCAACGTTAATACAATACATATGTTGGCAACATCCATGTGCTGGATCACCCGCGTCCCAGCAGTCATGGGAAAATAAGAAACCCTCCATGCTAAAATGATATATGATGGCGTAAAGTCAGTATCACTGCAGCAAGCTCTGAAAGTTCAGGATTTATCTCCACCAGTCCCCGATGAATCAAGCAGGAAGGTAAAGATGTTTTAAGGCGGAATGTGACTGAAGAATGAAAGCTGATCATCTCCACTGAGACGTAAATGAAAAAAACAACAGAGGTATTTGAAAAGCTTTCGAGCAGATTCATCGTTTATTTCTCAGATCTTTCATTTCAAATGTGCAGACTGACTGACAGCAGGTGTTTTTTTTTTAGCTTTCCCTGAAGTTCCTGAGCTTTCCAAGACGTATCGGAGAGCTGAGTGATCTGCATCTGCCTTCCACATCTGGGGCATCAAATTCCCCCACCCGTTTGGGTTTTTTGTTACTGGTAACAAAAATGTTAGATGATAAAGTAGTGATTTTAAAAAGCCTGAATTAATTGCAGTTAAAACATTTTAAAATGATACAACTGATCTTCAATTTAGGCTTCTGTTTATCTATAACTGCCGTTGTAGTTTTGATGCGTTCTGAAATGATGAGTTTTTATTAAAAAGAAGAACCTAACGCCCCTCTACAGTGAATATAACCAAAGCTTCAACTTATGTGACCTATAACCAAAGACCTTGATTCAAAAACACTGATTTAGGCTCATGTGCGCCCTTTTAGCTGTTCCCTTATTCATGGGTCACCACATTCCCCTTACTGACTCAACGACGATTTGAACCTAGCTCCTCCTTTCAAAAGACTCAAAGTTACCCCACAAAACCACAAAGAGAAAAATAAGACCTCTAAGAAAATAAGACCTCGATTCCAAATATATTTGAGAAAATGTTTTCTGCATAGATATTATGACTTTATGATATTATATTCAGAAAGTAAAAGAAAATCTGTTGGTAGCAAGTTGCTGCTTTGGCAGCTCGCCTACAGCCAATAAATGCAACAGGAGCCTTTCAGTCTGTTGAGTATCTGCTTTTCCAAAAATACAAGGGAAAACAAGAGGCAGATTTCTTTCAGCCAGCTGATGGGAGGAGTGCATCAATTTTCTGGGTTCATTATATTTTTTTTAAAGGAAGAGTATATTATCTGCTATAATCCAATTAAGATGGAGGTTTCTAATCTTTGTTGGGTCTCTGGGGAAAAAAAAAAATCTTCCCCGCAGGCTCACCTCTAAGATGTCAAACTTGGCTGTTTTGATTTTGCTCCAGGTTTTCTTTAGGCGGGACACTGGACTCATGTTCATCCCAGCTGCAAGATGAGAACAAATAAAAAAAGAAAACACATCACAATGAGTGATAAAGAAAAATCGCACATCTAAGCCAACACGATTCCATTAACACATGGCATTTTCCCTTCTCCACCCTTCCTCCCCTCCCCTTGCAGTCATCTTTGCACACCCCCTCCTTTTTGCCGTCTTTATGTTGTTTCCTCCAATGCAGCGGGGACACAGGGAACAATGGAGGTTAACGCATGCCTCGTTTCCCCTCCCAGCTCTCTGCTTCCCATATGCTAATCCCTCTGTATGTTTATTTGCGTTGCAGGTGTGGGCATTGCATGGTTAGACAGAGCAGGAATGACCGCTCATGTTCAGAGAACGGAAATCTAAACCACTGAACCAATCTCTCCCCGAGCTCAGATGAAAAAGACAGCTAGGGTGTTACATCTTAAAAAACTGGAGGAAAGTGGGATCTGACCATGCCTTACCTATCCACAAACAAAGCTAACAGTGACAGGTGTTCTTTGTGATAAAAACAAACCCTTCATAGATAAACTATCCTTCTTTGCCTACTGTCCTTTTGTTTTACCCTTCCATGAAGCAGCCCCTTGATTTCACAAAATCTGCACATATGTCTACTCTATAGGTAAATGAGGAGATATCTTTTTTTAGGATAGTAGGAACCTTTTGGATGCAGCACTACAGTAAAGCATAACCCAGACAGTTCCCTTGAGATGAGGCTGGTGTAGACAATTTTGCCTTTGGCACTCTCTCCCTCTCTCAGGGGAGACGAGGAAAGGACAGCTGGCACTCCAATATTCCCTTCTTTCCTCCACCCTCATCCCTCCCCTCCATTGTGTGCTGACTCTCTCTATCTGGTCAGCGCTAACCATCTGCTTTTGCCAGTTTGTTCTCAGTCCTCCTGTGATTCTGCCCCTTCCCCCTTTACTCTGGACAGAAAGATCCCCAACTCTCCTCCAGGCCTCAGGCCAGGGAGAGCACCCAGATTTACTTCATTGGTGCAGCTTGGATGTTGGAACCCCCAGGGTGGTCAACGCATTGCCTGAGGAGATTCTAGACTAAGTGCTCTCAGACCACAGGAACCTTCAAAAGAGCTCCACAACAACAATTATACTGAGTCTTTTTCAGATCTGACAGGGAACCTTTTGGTAACTGGTTTAAGCTTTATAGATCTAATATAAAACAAAATGTAATCAGTAACATCTCCAAAGATTTGCCTGTGAAAAGTTCTGGGAACAATTGCTTAAAACAGCCAAAGTGGTTTTGACTGAGAGGAAAGAAAAAGAGGACCAAACACTCACAAATGATAGCCATGAGGGAGTTAAAGTTGCCGATGTTGTAGCACTCCCGCGCCACGTCGATAAAGAACTCCATGACTCGGGCTCGGTGCTTCTTCTTTACAGGCTGATTGGAAAAAAAAGGAACGGGATTATAATGGGAAATTTAAATCAAATTCAACTGCTTAGTTCTGTCATTTTAAATATTTTTCCAAATGATTAATCTAAGCCTTTTAAAAACCAGCTTTGACGAAAAAAGGTTAGCTAAATGAAACCCCAAATTAAAGGACATATAGAGTAGTATTTTTTTTCAGATAAACATTTCTGCCTAATATGCTAACAGTTAAACCAGAACTATTCAAGGATAACTAAAAATAACAACAGCTTCTAAAATGTTTTATGTTTAATATCTAACAAAATAAACTCTTGTTACTCACCAAACAAATCTCTGTGGCCACCAGATAACTGAGTCTGTTGAACCAGTCGACGTAGGCCTCCAGGTTGCTAGCCTTCTTGTGATCACTGAAGCAGCTCTGCAACAACAATAACAGGTTTTCAATTAACAAGGCTGGTAACTGCAATGCCAAAATTGTCCAGATAGAAGTAGAGCTTATATTTGCATTTCACTCTTCCTCCCAGTCCATGCATCACTGAGCACACTAAATAAGCTCCAATCATCCTCAACTTCAACATGCCTCTGTCAGGACAATGGTCGTCCAAAGCGGCATTTACTTTCTTTGTGTGGATTCCTCTTGATCTAATACCGCACATTCCTTTGGCCTTACGCCACTCTCCCCCATGTAGTCTCTCTTGCCACCAGGCACATTTTTATATGCAACACACACACATGCATGGAATCTGTCATTTCTGTTTTTGAAGGGGCTTGTTTGGGGTATGAGACAGAGTGGCCAGAGGCACAATGGCAGCTCTAACCCCCTCTGCTTCCAAAAAAGGGTCTGTTGCCTAGCAGCCGAATGCCAGACAAGAGAGCCGCCACCCAAAACACACACCCCTTCCCAATATAAAACCCTTTTGCAGCAGTGGTTGCTAAGAGATAAAATGCACATCTAATTCAGACACTGGGATGATTTGGATAAATAGTCAGTTAGGTGCGTCCGAGTGTGCGTGTGATTCAACAGTGGATATTGGGTGCTGCTACAGTCTGGCAATCACCTGCCCTCACTCTGACCTGCACAGCAGACAGGAACCTTGTTGAGTAAACTTAACATCCGTCTGCAGACAGAGGCAGACCATTCCAACCCATAATAAAAAGAAAGATCCAATCTGCTACTAGGCATGCAGACAGGGAATGAAGATTGAGTAATCACTGTGTATTCTTTCTTATCTACTGGATTATTTTTAGAAAAGCAGGAAGGTGTTACCTTGTCATTTTCCAGAGGGTCTTTATGGACAAACGCCTGAACAAATTCCTCAGGTCCAATGTAGCTCAGTCTCTCCTAAAAGCAGAAATAGAAATATTACATCCTCCATTCTTTAGCTACAATGTCCCCTAGACTTTTAAAACTCAAATTTTTACCTAATAAATCCTGAATTGTGGAGGTCTGATTTGTTAACTGATATATCTCTGGTTAAACACCATTGTTAAAAATCTGTGCTGTAGCAACAAACCAGAACACAGATTTCTAACCGATGATACATCACAGTTCTACTTCCCTTTAATATGGTCAATATATCTGGCACTGCTCAGGTCTTAAGCTATCACTGGATTTAAGAGCTATCAGGGTTTCCGATTGTCCCTCTGAGGGATATTGATAAATTTTTGTTTGACATGACAACTAAAAGTCATGGGACTCATGTTGTGTAAGAGAATAAAAAGGACCATTGGAACAAACATGTCTGAGGAAGTTGATGTGGTTGACATCATGTCCTTGACATAGAGCCAACAGATCTAGATCCAAAGTAAACTCATAGAAAACGTGTGCGTACCAGCTCTATGTGTGTGAGCTGCTGGGCAACAGTAAAGGGGTCGTTGCAAATGGAGAGCAAGTCTCTTTGGACCGCTGCCTGCGATTTCGCCTTCAGAGCTGTTAGTCGCTCGGCCGCTGTGCCGTTGATCTTGACCAGTGCCTCCTCATACTGGCTGAGCACCGTCAACCTCCTGATCAGACCCTGGCTCATCTGGCCCACTGCCTTCTTGTACACCTGGTGGATAAAAGGGAAAGAAAATTAATGAGTGCTTGATATCGGACATAGAAAATATGTCTGATTTCTTCAATAGGTCTGCTGTCTTTTGTTCGCAACACAACAAGACATCAATTAAATAAATCAAGACATCAGTCTAGTAAATCAACATCCATTTACTAGACACTAAGTTTAAGAGGGGAAGAACTTTTGGCTCGGTAGCAGCAGGGGTTGAGAGGTCAGCCTGTACGGAACATTTCCTTTGACTTAAAACAGACCACAGTTAGATCAATGTTTCCTCACAGTCAAAGCTCAGCCAACAAATTGCATAAGTTGTCCTTAGAGAGGAGAAATACACACGTGTTTAATTGTGTATAGATGGCGGTCTTTAGCATCCAGAGTTTAGAGTGTTGGAGTTTATTTTTCCTTACTGGACTTTCTGCCAGTCAAACCTTTAGAGTTTTGCTTCTAACAGATCTGTAGGTGGAGTCAGTGAAGAACAGCCAGGATTCATATTCAAGTTAACTTAAAACATATAATTTCCTTCCGTGAACTGATGACGGTAAAGAAATCTTTTCTATCTGGCTGCTATATAAAAAAAAGCTTTGTAAAAGAAACGGTCCACTCCACACTTCGACAACAGTGAAGCATGCCACAAGTGAAAAACACTCCAGTGGGCACTTCAAAGTCAACCATCTGCTGTTGCTTCTGTCCCCAATCCAAACAGAGGACACGCTGGGTTTGGATAAATTTAGCTGCAGATCTCAGAGGCAACATGTTCTGTTTTGCTGAAGAGAGGGAGTCCTTTGGTTTTACGATTGAGGGAGCATAGCAGGAGTTTGTTGTTTGCCCCCCCGATCGAGCCCTGGCAGCAATCTGAAGGGGGCAGAAGGCTGATCTGTGCCAGGCTTCATTACTGAGGGCATGTTTGTTTTGTTTTTTCATTGAATTTGGTAATCTTGGTTGAGTGGCATAATTTTCTTTAAGTATGTGTGAAACTTTTTTATCCTGGTTAAAGGGTAAACTTAGCATCACTGGGTTCTTAATTCGTTCTGAGCTGATTTCTTATTGTTCTATGACCAATTTGGGGGTTTACTGAGCCTTATAGACATGTTTATCTGTACTAAATTAAAAATGCTCAAATTACCAACAATATGGGGTTGAACATCAACTATTTCACACTATTTTACTATTTCAGACCTCGCTTGAGTGATATACTTATACTGATATGCAAATTTGGAAAATCTAAAACTGATCATCATTGTTCCCCTATTAATTTAGACATAAAAAACAAAAAAATAAAGAAAAATAAAGATCCCAGAACTTGATTCCCTTTTCAGCTGCAGCTTCCTAATATATCCGACCAAATCCATAATGACAGTCTCACTAGTGATCAAGGTCCTGGTGTGTTCTCAGTGTGGTTTGGACACAGCTTTCTGCAGATGTTCAGAGCATCTATTCCAGACTTTGGTCTGTTTTCCCAGAGCTGTGGCTCAACAGAATCAGCTTGTTACTCTGCACAGCAGATCTGCTTGTGGTACTACACGTGTGCCTTGTTTTCCAAAGATGCGGTTAAAGACTCTGAAATGAAGATACGGCATTAGACCCACCTCTGTGAGAGAAAAGCTTCCATTTACTGTTTCCAAGAAATACCCTGAGGGCGTCTTTACCAGCTGATTTACTAAGTCACGTTTTAATCTCTCCAACGGTTCATCACCTACAGATACGTGAACAAACAGTCACAAACTTTAGCTGAGGCGGTTTGTGTACCACCGGATTTCCCTGAAAACAAGCCTGTCCAAACGATGTTCTTGGTCACGCTGAGCAACTAGGAAGCCATGTGTTTGCATGATGCCTCCAGTGTTGATGCTGACATCTTGTTTATTTAGTGTTTATGTGTTCCTTTATTTTTATTCAGACATCTACAGCCTCAGATGCTGCTAGGCACATGTCCTTAGAACTTAACGCTTCCTCAATCATTTTAGAAAATATTTTATTTTGCCAATTTGATTCAAGGCATTACCACAAAATGCCCCATGTCTTGTTTCAACCAGTTTAGAAATGACCATGAATGGAAATACTGGCAGAGCAGAGCTTCTCTGTTATCTAACAGCCTCTCTTCCCTCTCTTTGCCACCGAGCATGAAATCAGCTCATGGGAAAGTACCATGGAAACTCGCTGAAAATTGCCGTTTTTTTAAGCGCAGTAACAGAAAGCGTAATGCCAGCTTCCGTTAATATGAGATGAAAATCAATATATGTCTGCAGTAAATAAAAGTGAAACTGTGCCTGTGAGCGTGACGGTACAAGAGCACACATGTTCCAGTTAGCCAGGTTATTTCCAGGTGCAAGCTGGGGATGTCTCAACTGGGAATGCATTGATCTTTTGATAAAGGTTTGACTTCAGCCTTTATTAGTGAGGTCATTGAGGTCTGTCCTTATAGGTAAGGGTTTACACAATTAGATTATCTGCTCTCGAGTGGATAAGCCTTCTGTAAGGTGATGCACATCTTTAATAAGTCAAAGTTAAAAACCCAGAACTGCAGAGAAGGAGACGTAAAAAATAACTAGAAATGGTACTGTCAAAGCTCCATTGCTGAAATTAGGAGGACAAGGGGAAAATGATTACTTGACAAGATACTGGTTCAAGTGGCACCAGATTGACAGCAGATGCAGGATCCTTAAAGCTGAAACCACTGAGGGTTCCCACTAAAAGAAAAAAAATTAATAAAACTCTTCGAACAAAGAAAAATCTAAGTAAACTAATCAAAATACAATTTCAATTTAAAACCAGAAACAAAACCTTATCTTTCATCCTTTCAACCAGCAACCTTTGGTAAATACCTGATTTCTTATAGGCTGAAACAGGTCCGTATTCTAAATAATATACACCCATGCAATCCAATGGACAACACAGTGAGAAATGTGAAATTTTTTAGGTTCAGTGTGCAAATGCCTCCAAAAAATCTGATCTTTTGTTGTAAGCAGTCAAATTTATAAACTCCTTTGCAAATAATTCCTCTTTTGAACTAGAAAACTGTAACTAAATTAAAAAGATTTCTTCATAATATTTTACCTGCCTGCTAATCTGCATTAGTTCAATTCATCACCCTGTCTTCATCTCAACAAGATCTTCAGTCACACACTATAGTGTGCCATGAGGAAATGTAAAGGAACTGAATCTTTACTAGGCTCGCTTTCTACATGTATTTAAGTCACAAATTTTTCATACTCCCCTTAAACCTAATAAATTACAGCGGAAGAGGCACAGCTTGCCAACTGTGCCTCTGAAAAAAAAAAAATGCTGCACTTATAACTGTTAAAATTACAGTCAGAGTAAATGTTGCACTTCATAAGATCATTCAGAGGGGTTTTGTTTTCTTTTCAGAGATCATAAACTGAGTAAAGCCCTCTTTGAAGGAGCCTTTTAATTCAGTTGACAAACTGCACCTTGTTTTCCTCATAAAATGTGATACGAATCTTTTACCTGAAAACCAAATCAGGATTTTTATCTGAACGGTGAAAGACTAAGACCTTATCTAACAGTACACACAGTTACTTTGATTTTGAGCTTCTGGTGCTAATTTAAGCCTATGCTGGCATTTCCATTCAAGGCAGATGAAGCATAAGCTGTTGCCTATAAACACAATTTATCTGCATGTAAATGACTGAAAGTGAAAGGTCAGCAAGTTGACCCAAAGATAACAGAGGATACGGGACAAATACAGATCAGCTCTACCTTTATTCATGCAACACAGCCGAGGTTCACTGTGCACTAAACCAGGGCGAGTCAGCTCTTCTGCAGCTGAACAGGAGGGGAGCAGTCATAGAGACGACGAAGCCCACCTAGCTGGTAAACAATAAGGCTTTTCTCTGCACACAGCCAGCCTCAAAACCTGCTTTGCTGCCACTGATGGCTTGCTTGGCTTTCCATCACTACTATCTCTACAAAAGATCTACAGTGCCTGAAGCTTTGCCGGACAAGAAGAACAGTTTTAATGAATAATGATATCGTCCCAAAAACTATGTTTTGCTGGTAGAAAATTAGGCAAATTTAAGGGAAGGGTACTGACCTCATCTCCGCTGGCAAGTCGGTGGGTCAGCTCCTTCAAGCTGCGCATCATTCGCTCATCCCTGAAGTCATATGGAAAAGTTTCTGTCCACTCTGTCAGCAACTGGAGAATCTTAGGAGTGATCTTTCTGAGCCTTAGCTGGAAATAAAGAACAAACGGACAATGAATGAACACCAAATCAGCCAGTTGGAGTCGAGATTTAGTTCGGTAAATGTACAAATCCAACATACCTTATCTGCTTGAGGATCACTTAGTCTCTGCTGCTCGAAGCACAGGTGGTACACTTTGGACATGAGTTCATACGGGTGGATGAAGAGGCGAGAGCTGAGCAGGAAGGTGAAGATATACGTCCTCTGCAGAGGAAAGACAATGTAGAGAATATTCATAATCACGTATAAGACACCCAGTATGACAACAAAAACTAAATCTGAGATTTAAAACTTTTATGCAGCGAGAAAAACAGAGAAAATGAAAGTAGCTTTCATTAGCTAAACAGCATCTTATTACAGCAGCAATAAAAAGAAAGTAAAAGCTTCTACTTTTTAACTTGAATCTAAAAGACTTCAAAACAACTAAAGCAGAACATGAGCACTCACGTCTGGATAATAGTCCACAGTTGGCACCAGGTGGTGAATGAGGGCCTCCAGGGAGCCGGACACCAGGTTGCTGCCATGATAATAGAGGCCGGGGTAGCCTTGCTCCTTGGTCTCGTACAAATTGTTGTTGTAGCCACCAGTGTTCAGCTGCCCCTTGAAAGGTGGTGTCTGCGGCATGTTGTCCTGTGGAGACAAAGAGACCAAACATCAGAACAGATGCTCCACTGCCTTTCCTGGCATAACCGCAGAGCAGCCAAGCAAATCAAAAATAACTCTAGACTGCATAAGGTTTGTTTAAGAAAACGGAGTAGCACATGTTCCCTAAACAAAACGTTTCCTCCCATGCATATTTTGGGCTTCGGTTTTGTCTAAATGGATAAACAGATAATTTGCTAAACAGATGAAATAAGAAAATGAGATATTTAAGAAGCACAGATGTCTGGGGCTATCTGGGTTTAAATCAGAGTTAACCCTGCTGTCTAAAGATGTCTAAAGATGTTAAGTATTGAGGTTTTGGGTGGCTGAACTAATAACACTAGCTCCTATTAGGTTTGATGAAGCCTGAAATAACAGAAAAATGGCTCAACTCAGACTAGAGACTGAGAGTCATAAAGAAATGGTTGAGGAGATGATCCGAGCCACCAAAACAACTTTTTCTGGTCTCTTTGTGACTTATAACTGAGAGAAATGTATACAGTGCTCACTTGTGCCATGATCCAACTACTGAAAAAACAATTTCCCAAACCTAAGCTGTCTAGTGGATAAACAGGAACTCTTAACACTGGAGGTAAGCTTTCTGTTTAAGCCCAACCTTGATCCGCAAAGTTGAAATATAGCTCTGCGAGCCGTTATTTCCTACCTGCAAACAGGACAATGTAACAGTTAACTATCAAACCATAAATGAAGCTGCAGTAAAACACACTGGCATCACGTTGACAGTGCAGCGAAATGTGTGGGAGCTCATGAGAGATTCTGGGCCAATCTGCAGCCCTGCGGGAGGTCTTGACTGTTGTTTCACCCTGAAATCATCGCGGTGTGATCACGCTGTCTGCTCAGTTCCTCTGCGGTCATGTGTGGTGTATGTGTACGTGACTCACAGCGAGAAGGAGTATTTGAGTGTGACCGTGGGTGGGTGGGTGGGTAGGTGGCTGTGTTACCAAAGGAGGCAGAGAAAATTGAAAAGCTAGTGGAGCAAAACAAGGGTGTGCTTTCAGATGTAAAATCCTTGTGTTTTCCAGGCAATCACAATTTTGGCGCTATCTGTGAAAGCACAGTACATATGAGGAAATGATGATGAGTCTAAGGGATGTGTTTAAAATGAAAAGATGCTTGGTAATAATAGGTACACCTGCTAGTTTGGATAAATTGAAGAATGTTTCAGCAGCTCTATTGTTAACAGATTGATTATGTTAAGGTGCTTTGTAGCAGATATTATAAGAGTTCTGGGGTCACCCTTTAATACCCAATCTGTTTGGGGAAAAGGGTCTTCCCAGCTGGGAGGATTTACATTCCATTCTGTCTTTAGGTGCATAATGTTGAACATCTGTGTGGAAGAAGAGAAGATCTTTATTTTTAAATCTTAGAGCAAGAACCTCTGCCACAGGTTTGAAATTAATAGATACATTGATTAGAGGAGTTCTTGGGGTTTTGTCTGTGTGGAAAAATCCAAAGATGTGTCTATTGATACCAACACAGAGCCAGTTTTTAGTAGTCAAGAGCGAGCTCACAAACAAACAAAGCTTTCAATTCAGCGGTCGATTAAGATTCAGATCTTCATTATTGGTCACGTTGGAAATTCAAGTGACTGAAATGTGTTTTTTCCTGAGTTGCAGTTGAACCATAAGGAGTTTGCCTTTTCTGAAGGGGCGTAGAGTAGAATCTCTGCTCATCTACATGGAAAGGGCCACGGTGGATTGGTTGAAATGAGTTTGGCTACTGAGCTCAGAAGATGGGTGGATTGATAGATAGAGCTTGATCCAAGACCAGATTTGGAACAGTTGCAATGACTTAATACACACACCTTATGTGAAGCCTTTTGAGATTATGTCTTATTACCCTTTCTTTCCACAACAATCCGTCCAACAATCTCAACCCGGTACACCCTGACAAACCCACCCTTTCTTGACAATATGCCGCCCTGTGGCTGCCCGCCAAGTGTAAAAGCCTTTACAGCTGATACACTGCAGAGCTGCCTGGGATTGATTCAAGGATGCCAAGAGGAATAAAAACTGAAGCAGCCCACACACTGAGACAAGTAGTTCAAATAAATTCAGGGGGTTATTGTGCAGCCAAGCAGAAAAGGGTTAGCAAAACCTGGAGTAAAAGCCTGCTAAACATCAGCTCATCAAATCAGTTTCAGCTGATTCTCTTGAACAGGTAGATACCAGAACCTTCCTCATTTATTCACTTTTTAACCTCACATAAAACATCTTTAATACTCTTCCTTATTCGCACACATGCCGCTCTATTGTGCACATGTGCACAAACAGACCAGCGCCATTATTCAAGCAGACAACCGTGGCCATTTCCATGAGAATGGCGGGTGTTGAGGAGTCACAGCACAGCGGCCTCGGCATCTGCCGCACCATGTGGCATCCCCTCAGAGACGAGGAGATCACGAGCCAGAAGGGTGGAAGAGGAGGAATATTCACACACAGAGTCAACAGTTGTGCGAACTTTGTTTACTCCCGGGAGGCCTTTGCTGACAATAACTTACATGTAGGGACACTTTTGCACTGAGCGGCAGCCAAGCATGATCACAGATGCCCAGGGCATACAAAGAAGACATGTAAAGAGAAAAGCAGCAGTGGCAGGTGATTGAGCGCTGAGAACATCACTATTTCTCTTTTCCCAGCTGCAATCTAAACACTAAGGTCCTTTGAAACACTGCAGGTGAGGAAACTGTTCATCAGTCCCACTGACTGTTTAACTGCTTAATATGTGGCAGTGTTTGCAGTATTGACTTTTTCTTTCCTTTTGGTTCTCAAACTGCTAAAAACACCACTGATGGCAACTTTGCCCATCTTTAGGAGAGGATCTCCATTTCTGCTATGAACCAGCAGCAACCTTTCTCACGAAAACAAAACATGGATGCTCCATGCAGAGACAGCTGAGGCCCTGTGATTTACACATGGCGTCCAGGTGCCGGCCCAGGCATTGCGTTGAGGGACCACATGTTGAGTCCTCAGTGCAGACAAAAACAAACTCAACGCTTCACTG
Organism: Cyprinodon diabolis; assembly: GCA_030533445.1. Classification (NCBI taxonomy): domain Eukaryota; kingdom Metazoa; phylum Chordata; class Actinopteri; order Cyprinodontiformes; family Cyprinodontidae; genus Cyprinodon; species Cyprinodon diabolis. The sequence goes on from CM060073.1 coordinate 13,855,826, forward strand.
TTGGTTCAGAGAAGCTGCGGCTGGGTGGTAGCTTAAGATAAACAAACACAACGCCACTAAAACAAGAGATGGTGTAAATCATTTAATCATTATTAGCCATCTGCCACAGACTGTTGAGGAAACTTGAAATGGATATAAAAACAGAAGTAATCCTACTTACTGAAATAGTTTTAAGGCATGGTTCATATCAGGTTACAATGCATGTGCTTAATACATTGATGGTTTTCTAACATTTGCAGGGGAATCTATAGGAAAAAGGCTAAAATTTTAAATGTCTAAAATCAGACTTTTTTGTGATAATACAATGTGACATTACCTGCAAAACTTTGGCTTTTTGGATGTGTTCAATTCCAAAGCCAAAGGGCTGTTAAGCAGTTAAAGCTCTAAGGTAATTTTGCCTCTGTAAATATGGGCAGGGCTGAACCCCGGAGGGACAATAACGGGAGTCTGGTGTCTAACTTGAGCCACAATAACAAGGTATCGTACAACCAGGTCAGGGTGCCTCATGTTCTGCCCCACCCCTGTTGTTAACAAACTCTCGTCATAAAAAATGCATCACCACTTCAGAGGCCTTTAAGACAACTCATGAGCAGATTGTTACCTTACCCTTAATAAGAAAAAGACTAAACCTCTACAAAGCTGGATCCCATTACAGAGTAAAGGGGTCACAGCAGAAAACCTTGGTGACATAACAGAGGGAATCCTGAAGGGAAAATGATCAGAAACCTCCACTAAAAATAGATCCCTGGAATTTGGCATTAGGAGAATGTGTTGGAGACACTTTGAGGGATCGTCTGTACATCAGCAACCCCCTCCCCACTCCACTGTGTAAACACTGACAGGCATGAGGAATCTCACTCATCTGTGGCCTGAGGAAATGAGGGAAAGATAGTGGAGGAAGCCACAGGGGAATAGCATCAACTCTGAAGGCGGCCTGAGGTCAGACTACTTTAACCTACTTAATACGACCAAAAACACAAAATCTAACCATGAACCATCAAAAAGGCTGTCATTTAGTAACAAACGACTCTCTTCCTCCTTGTATGACATGAGCCATCCAGATGACTGCAACACAACAGTCTGTGAAGTTCAGCTGCTGATAGCTCATCCACCGTTTCCCCTCCTAATTTACACTAGTGATGGGTGCTGTAAGAGCAATAGGTTTTTAAGTGCAAAGGAAATGTTTGCAGCTGATGCAACAAGCAAGAAAAACAGCAGCTTCCTTAAAGCAATCTGTCACCTGGCATCATCAGTCCTCAGTAGGTTCATTAATCCCCCAGAAAACACAGAGAGACGCTGCTTCCACAGATTTAACCAGAACGGGCTGGGATTCTAATCTAGAGACGTCAAACATCAGAAATGTTTGGGTTTGTTGGGGGGGAGAATGAAATAAATATTGACGGGAAAGGGTTTTTTTTTTTTTTTTTTTTTTTACAAAAAAATGACTTTTCAACATAAAAAAAAAGCAAAATTTATGACACATTGTACCGATAGAAACCCCTTTTTGGTCTTTAGGAAACAAATTATTTGCTCATTTTTGTCTTTACCCTAAACATAATTTATTTAGCATCCGTTTTCAACAGCTTAATATTTTCTTGGATCTTAACCCTGATGACAAACATGAATCCCCTTTTCTTAAGTAAAAGAGCAAATGTTATTGAAAGAGGAATGAATCTTTATGAACAACATCATGTTTTATTTTCATGAGTCAAGGCAAATCTTATCTAAGAATGGGAGCAAAATGCTTCTCAGGATTGCAAAAAGTCAGTCCCAAATTGGGCCAATGCCTCATAACACACTGAAATGTTCTGCAAACATGAACAAGCTGGATCTCAGCTTGGCTGAGTTCAGTGTGAAAAATGATATAACTTCTCATTTTGAGGCTATTACAAGCTTTTTAAAAAGATACCAGCGAAACCACACGTTTTCCCCAGCTGTACCATAACGTAGCACAGTGCTGCCCCCCCTCCACTTGTTGCTAAGCATTGGTGACAACTGGCTAGAAAAAGGTGACCCCCAGCCCCCGGCTGGGGACGCAAAAATCTTGGCACTTGGGAAGATTTTTATTAGCAAAAACTGAAAAAATATGGAGTAGAAACTATTAGAATCCGACCCATCTTCCTATACACTGGGAAAGCTAAAACCAGCAGGTAGGCTGGCTTTCTTTATTTTCTGTATTGAATAAAAACAAATAATATGAAATTTTATGCAATTCAACAAATTAATTGGTTGTAACTGTTTCATGGTTTTATAAGTTTAAGATTTTGTAAAAACCAGCAAACAGGACAAACAAGGACAAGAACTATATCAGATTCAAACAACATAGGAAACTATGTTGCCAAGCAAAACAATGACCCATTCAGGTGGTCCCAAAGCATTTGCACATATTCAGCCGATCAGAGTCCAACCAAATTACCTGTAAACGGATTAAACTTGTCAGCACATAGAGGGAAACCCCAATCCAGGCTCCTAATGCCGAGAAGCTCCGCGGAAAGCCAAGGAGCACAAGGCAAAGGTACTGGAGAGGTATGCGGGATTAAGCCCATTGATCCCTCCACCTCTGCGGGGGATCATCAGGGAAGAGGGAATCCTCTTAACCACAAGGTAGAGAGGTAAAAATAAAGAGAAACTGACACGGATTTCAAACATTCATTTTTTTTTTTAACATTCAAAGTATATAGAGAAGAGGGTCATTTTGGGTAAATGGTTAGGTTTAAACAGCTGAATGATTCTTTTAAATTTAAAAGTCAAACTAATGAATAAAGAGGTGCAACGTATAAAGAAAAGAAGCCATGAAACATGAGTTCATTAAAAAAAAGAAAATTGCCTCAGGCGGATTAGGGTCTGGATATGGAGTGCGCTCCATCCAGCACCTGCGCGCACTTTGGACGCGCTCCAAAACCAAACAACCAGACTTAGACAACATTTATTCTCATTTTATATACACAGAGTGCATGCAAAACGAAATGTATTTATTTTGCACTGCAATAACCAGAACCAAACATTACAGCCAAGACATAAAAAAAATAAAAAATAAAAACAATCTCACCTTAGCAAGCAGGAGCCGAGTAGATCTGGGCTTTTCTCTCTCCAGAAGTGACCAAAAACAAATAGCCTTCATTAACACTTTCACATATGAATAAACACTTTGAGTGCGCTCCTCTGTCTCACTGCAGCATCTTTCGGCTGTCAGTGCAGAAAATCAAATAAACTGGAATATTCCGGGTTTAAATCTGGTTTAAGGAGAGCTGAAAGTAATCCAGAAGCATCAAATAATAAAATCTCCGTCAGTTGCGCTTGTCAGCTGCCTTTTCTAACATCTGAGCTGGAGAAACAGCGCTCAGCCTCAAGACTTTAGTGTCACACATAGAGAAAGAGAGAGCGGCAGCCAATCAGAGAGCAGGACACTCCCCTCTCAAACTCCCCCATCCCACGCCTTCTCTGCCTCTTTCATTTCCCTCTCCCTTTCTCCATCACCCACACTGACGTTTTCTGCCTCCCTCTGAAGTTCCACTTCTTTATCCTTTCACTTTTATTTACAGGAACTTTTTAAGAGAGAGAAAAACATCCAGCCTCTGACCTGACAGGAAACTTTACGGAGGGGAATTTTATAAAGCAACAATAAAACTAGTCATAATCTGCCCAAGTGTCAGGCTTTGTCAGGCTTCCAAATCTACTTTTGATGATGTCCTAAAAATTCCAAATCGTTTTCGATTTTAATTTTGAAACCAACTACCAAATATAAATTTACTGCTTTCTCACCCCTTGTGGGGTGGTATGTGTCATCCTCAAGCTCGGGTCCTCTACCAGAGGCCTGGGAGTTTGAGGGTTCTGCGCAGTATCTTAGCTGTTCCTAGGACATGGCAGATGTGTATATATATATTTATATATATATATACATATATATATATATATATATATATATATATACATATATATATATATATATATATATATATATATATATATACGTATATATATATATATGTATATATATGTATATATATATATATGTATATATATATATATATATATATATATATATATATATGTATATATATACATATATATGTATATATATATATATATATATATATATATACATATATATGTATATATATGTATATATATATATATATGTATATATATATATGTATATATATATATGTATATATATACACTATATTGCCAAAAGTATTTGCTCACCCATCCAAATTATTGGAATCAGGTGTTCCAATCACTTCCATGGCCACAGGTGTATAAATTCAAGCACCTAGGCATGCAGACTGTTTTTACAAACATTTGTGAAAGAATGGGTCGCTCTCAGGAGCTCAGTGAATTCCAGCGTGGAACTGTGATAGGATGCCACCTGTGCAACAAATCCAGTCGTGAAATTTCCTCGCTCCTAAATATTCCACAGTCAACTGTCAGCTGTATTATAAGAAAATGGAAGTGTTTGGGAACGACAGCAACTCAGCCACGAAGTGGTAGGCCACGTAAACTGACGGAGCGGGGTCAGCGGATGCTGAAGCGCATAGTGCGAAGAGGTCGCCAACTTTCTGCAGAGTCAATCACTACAGACCTCCAAACTTCATGTGGCCTTCAGATTAGCTCAAGAACAGTGCGCAGAGAGCTTCATGGAATGGGTTTCCATGGTCGAGCAGCTGCATCCAAGCCATACATAACCAAGTGCAATGCAAAGCGTCGGATGCGGTGGTGTAAAGCACGCCGCCACTGGACTCTAGAGCAGTGGAGACGCGTTCTCTGGAGTGACGAATCGCGCTTCTCCATCTGGCAATCTGATGGACGGGTCTGGGTTTGGCGGTTGCCAGGAGAACGGTACTTGTCTGACTGCATTGTGCCAAGTGTAAAGTTTGGTGGAGGGGGGATTATGGTGTGGGGTTGTTTTTCAGGAGCTGGGCTTGGCCCCTTAGTTCCAGTGAAAGGAACTCTGAATGCTTCAGCATACCAAGACATTTTGGACAATTCCATGCTCCCAACTTTGTGGGAACAGTTTGGAGCTGGCCCCTTCCTCTTCCAACATGACTGTGCACCAGTGCACAAAGCAAGGTCCATAAAGACATGGATGACAGAGTCTGGTGTGGATGAACTTGACTGGCCTGCACAGAGTCCTGACCTCAACCCGATAGAACACCTTTGGGATGAATTAGAGCGGAGACTGAGAGCCAGGCCTTCTCGTCCAACATCAGTGTGCGACCTCACAAATGCGCTTCTGGAAGAATGGTCAAAAATTCCCATAAACACACTCCTAAACCTTGTGGACAGCCTTCCCAGAAGAGTTGAAGCTGTTCTAGCTGCAAAGGGTGGACCGACGTCATATTGAACCCTATGGATTAGGAACGGGATGTCACTTAAGCTCATATGTGAGTCAAGGCAGGTGAGCAAATACTTTTGGCAATATAGTGTATATGTATATATATGTATATATACATATATATGTATATATATATATATATATATATATATATATATATATATATATATATATATATATATATATATATACATCTGCCATGTCCTAGGAACAGCTAAGATACTGCGCAGAACCCTCAAACTCCCAGGCCTCTGGTAGAGGACCCGAGCTTGAGGATGACACATACCACCCCACAAGGGGTGAGAAAGCCCGGTGATGGCTAACCAACCAGACATCGTGTTGATCGACAAACAGCAGAAGAAGGCAGTAGTGATAGATGTGGCAATCAACATCAAGAAGAAAGAACACAAGAAGCTTGAGAAATATCAAGGGCTGAAGGAGGAGCTAGAAAAGATGTGGAAAGTAAGAGCAGCAGTGGTGCCAGTGGTAATTGGAGTACTGGGGGCTGTGACCCCCAAACTGGGAGAGTGGCTACAGCAGATTCCAGGTAAAACATCAGAGGTCTCTGTCCAGAAGAGTGCAGTCCTACGAACAGCTAAGATACTGCGCAGAAACTCCTCAAACTCCCAGGCCTCTGGTAGAGGACCCGAGCTTGAGGATGACAAATAATTACCAAAAATAATGACTTGGCTATATATATATATATAAAGCCAAGTCATTATTTTTGGTAATTATTTGGGATTCCTGTACACTATGACAGCTACCTGGTTGTGGCGTTCCATGTATGCACTTCCTGCCTGCATTTTACACCCTGCTGTTATGTGCTGTATTGTTTCAGAGGCATCTTTGCACCGGGGGTCCTGCCTGGTGTGGTAGACCCCAGCCTCTATTGATCTTGTACTGAGTTCCTGTTCTTGTGCTGCCATGATTAGTGCCTCTGTGCTGTCCTTCAGTCCAGCTTTTTCTGGAGTTAAGACAGTTTATCTTAGCCAACAAGGTTTGATTATTTTGGTAAGAAAGCTCACAATCCCAAACAAAAAAGTTAAGTATATCAAATAATTGATATATTGCATTAAAAATACTTTAATTTAGAAAAAAAAACTTATAATGATAACAGAAACAGAAGGGTCTGGCTTCGCAGGAGTATATTCATATGCAGTGGATATTTGGGCTGGGCCCCTTTTGGTGAGCTGTTGCATCATGCTGTGTGGAATGGAGATGATCAGCCTGTAGTTATGTTTAGATGTAATGAAAACCCAACTTGTTTTGATGATTATTTTACTTTCTGCATATATAGCTTTTTAATTATCATTTTAGATGTTGTCATCTGCAGGCTAATTACCAGAAGAGGAAGTGAAGTCGGGGCTGCTCAGTGGCGCAGTGGGTAGCACTGCTGCCTTGCAGCAAGAAGGTTATGGGTTTGATTCCCGGCTTTCTGCATGGAGTTTGCATGTTCTCCCTGAGCATGCGTGGGTTCCCTCCGGGTACTCCGGCTTCCTCCCACAGTCCAAAAATATGACTGGTAGGTGAAGTGGATTCTCCAAATGGTCCTTAGGTGTAAGTGTGCATTAATGGTTGTTTGCCCTGCGATGGACTGGTGACCTGTCCAGGATGTACTCCACCTCTCTCCCATTGACTGCTGGAGATAGGCACCAGCACCCCTCGTGACCCCACTCGGGACAAGCACGTCAGATAATGGATGGATGGATGGAAATAAAGTCTCCTTATAGTTCACTGAATGAGTTTCACTTTTTGAAATGAGAAAAAAAAATGCGGTATTTTTTACATATTTATTTATTCCACTTATAGTAAAATATATTTGAAAATATAGCTTTACAAGTAAAGCTACTCTTTTTTTTTTTTTTTTTACCCATTTTGTTCCTCAAGGCTGCACAGACGTTCACCATTGGTTCACATAATACAAGATGACAAGCCTCTCTAAGTGGCGACACATAAAAGGAAGCTGCCTTTTGTAGAGTAATGAAAGACCTTGGTTCACAGTGAAAGAAAAGCCCAGAATGAAACTTGGACAATTAATTCTTAGAAAGGGACAAAATGGTATGGATTATAGGACTAAAACATGCATATCACAATTATATTTTCATGTCATCTGTATTAAATCCTTTGCTTTAGCGCTTGCAGCTTAGTCTTGACTTTGTCACCATGTTCTTTGTTCTTTGGTATAAAATGAAACACATTAGAAGATGATGCAAAAACTTTTTAATGTTCCTTTCTGCATCTGCATGTTATTTTGATTTCCTTTGAGGGGAGGTGGTACTAGTATATTTAGCATTCAGTTGTGTTCTTCTTTCAGAGATAAACACTGCTGGTCATTTAACATGCAGAGGAAATCTGAACTAAATCTGAACTCAGGTAAGACTTATTTGCTCTTGACCGACTCTCGCTGCGTTTCCGAGCAGAGTAATAAGCCACGGTAAATTAACATCGATTCCATCCACATCCACATCTATTACATAATCTGGGTTTAGCTAAGATTAACATATATGCAATAATCTGGTTTTACTATCGCTTAAGACGACTGCAAGAAGATCCGTTTTTATTATAGTGGGTATCCCCGGGAAACAAGAATGCTTCGTTTCTACAAAAAAAAAAAAAAAAACAGCGGTAAGCTGCTTTTCGGCTGCAGAAAGCTTTTCCTGGAACCACGGCAGTTTACAGGGCCTTTTCTTCCACAAACATCCTTTCTGTAGAAGGGAGCAGCTGAAATGAAAGCTGTCAAAAACAGACAGAAAAGAGAACGAACTGTAGATGTTTGTCATTAAAGATACATATTATGGTATTTGAAAGTTTTTACTTAAAGAAAAGAAATGTATGATATATTTTGTAATCAAATTTTACTCTCTTCCTTGTTTATTCAGGGTGTTCCCTGTCTTTAGATTAGTGATATGGACCCACCAGCAACCCTGCAGGACCAACATCCTCTTAGCACCAGCAAAAAAGTTCTGGACCTCATGGAGAAAACACGTGCCACTGATAGATTGCAATACATTTTCTAGACAATGGGTTCTGCAAATAAATGTAAATATATTCCCATACCTTTTATATCACTTAGATGATGCAAGTCTTTACAGTTTACTGTTTCCACAAAACAAAAGGACAAAACATAATCACGATTACTGTACCATCACCAGACTTTCTATGTATAACTGAAAATTTTCTAGCCCCATTTATATCCTAAAAGTTCTCCAATGTTTGGTCTTAGTTTTACTGGACTGCATTTGAAGCAATGTTGATTAGAAACCTGAATAAAGCATTTATGTTTCAGCCCTTCAGGGCAGCCACAGTTAGACTACTTAATGAGGGATTCACAGCTTGTCTATTCAGGTAACGGCCATCATGCTACAGCCCTAAGGGTTACTCTGCAAGAATCCTACCAGTGTGAAAGCCATGAAGCTACTGCAGAATTCTCATCAAACGTCCAAATTACTTCCAAATTCTTCCGCGGCTGTATTACACCCAGGATACATTCATCCTTTTTTGCAACAAATGAACACCCCAGTCTTATAGAAAAAAATTAAAATCTTATAAGTATTTGACAGTACTGTATACTCTATTAGCTCAAAATTTAACTAGGCCAGTTTTTACTAAGTTATTTACTGAAATAAAGATTTCCTATCAGATTTCCAGTCAGCCTTATATGTTCAACTTTTTTTAAAATTTGGAACAAAGTTAAACAAAATTTAGAAACTGACAAATTACTGCTGACCAAAACATGACAGAAATCATATATATTATTTATTTTCTAGACTGAAGAGAACCACAAACCAACAGAAATAAGACTCTAAAACTTGCAGCCATTTAGTCATAATGTGATAAAGTAGTCAATTTAAAATCAAATATCCTTTTCTCATAGGTTAGATGTACTCTTTAAAAAAGTTTCGTTTTTTTAAAGTGCAGTAGTTTAGACCTCAATTCTGCTGTTTCGTTCTGTCGGATGTTATTCGTTGTATTTATCAGAATATTGGTTGTCCTAAGTAAGAGTGGTGCTCAGCAAATATTATTATTTAGAAGAATTGGGTTAAACATAAACAGAATTTCTCTTACAAAGTTTAATTTTTGTATAAAAACTGAAAAATGAACAATAGCTGGCATTAATGAGATCCATTAAATGGAACCTAGATTGTTCCAGGTTCATCAGAGGTTGTCCATTTATAATAAGTTCAGATGGTCTCTTTGGGTTTATAAATTCTTGTTGTTACTATGTCGCTATGGTGATGTTTAAAGGAATGTAAAAGTTCACAGGAATGTTCAGAAAGACAAAAGAACAGCGAGGAAAAGCTACAGGTTCTTTTCATCCATCTGTTAGAAACAAAAGCTGGAGCAGTGGGGGTGAATGCACAGAGCTCGGTTCAAGGAATGCAGGGGCATTTTTTTTTTTTTAGAACGATTTACTTCATCACAAATCTTTAGAAAACATGCAAATGATTCAAACAAAGAGAGCGTTAACATTCTTTGTGGATTCACATGACCATGAATGGACTTACATCCTCAGTCGCACCTGGGATGCAATATGCACATGTTAACATGCGTCTGCTAAATGCTGCTGGTCATGGAAAACGCGTCTCTTTTTCAAATAACAAATACAAATTATTCAGGGAGAAAAACTTCTTAATAGGACGAGGTGAGGTGTTAAAGTTTTGCCCTGGTGATTCGACACCTCTGGCTTTCACCTACAAACACAACAACTTCATTGTGATGTGGAGCAGTGTCCTAATGCATATTCATGCAGCTCTGCAGAAAAGGCAAGAGTATTTCGAGCCGTTAACATGTATGTTTTTAAGGCAAAAGAGTTAAAAAGAATTTCACAGCTCAGTGGAAGGCACTCACTGTCAGTCGAGTGATGACTCAGGATTTATTGTAGAAAGTAATTCACTGTATTTGTTTCTATGGTGGCCGTCAGATGCAAACAACTGCAGACAGATGAATGCTGCAAAACAAGAGCAACACAAAAATGCTGCATTCATGAAAATTAAACAATAGCAATTAATGTATTTTTCAAACATTTGGATGTAATGGTAAATGGCATGTACTTATATTCAAGTCAGGAGACTTGACCAAAACGCTTTACACTACATTCATTCACCCAATCACGCACACACTCACACACTGATGGTGGCAATCTACATTGAAGCCACAGCTGCCCTGGGGCTCACTGACAGAAGCAGGGCTGCCATACACTGGCACCACCGAGCCCTCTGACTACCATCAGTAGACAATGCAGATTAAGTGTCTTGCCCAAGGACACAACGACAATGAAAGTTGGAGTTGGGGCTTGAACTGCCTATCCTTCAATTTCAGGGCAAACTCCTACATCCAACGCCACTGTCGTAATCTTAATAACAATATCATGGAGGATATGTAATGTTAAATATTCTTCTTCTTTCTTTTCTTCTAGTTCTATGGCTTCAGTACCAATAAGCTCCTCACTGATATGGTAAACTATTACACCTACTATTATACCTCAGCTTTTTCCTTTTTTAACTTTATGCAGGTACTGTCTCTGGCTTCATGGCACCTTCTCAGGATTGGTTTGATAAATGTTATAACTGATAACTTCCCATATTTGAATAGAGAATTGTGTGATCATTCATAGGCGGATCATTCATAAGACTTACTTGCGGATTGGTGGTCTAGTGGTTAGAGCATAGAGCTCGGAATTCTGATGATCTGAGTTCAAGCCCCACTCCCACAGACTACCACTCTGGGTCTCTGAGCAAGACCCTGAACACTACTCACCAGGCGCCCCATGATAGCAGCCCACTGCTCCCCAAGGGGATGGGTTAAATGCAGAGAGTTAATTTTGTTGCTCTGTACCTGTGACAGCGTAATGACAATAAAAAGGCTGGGGGAAAAAAGACTTGTGTATTGATCTCTTCTGAACTTAAAGGAATGCTGCTAAATGTACATGTTTAAAGTGTTAGTTCTATGTTTACTGCTGAGAATACAGTACACTTTTTCAATATGAAAAGTATATGTGTCAAATAATGCTTTTTTATCACTTTCAATTCCTTCGGTTAATCAGCTGATTGATTTTTTTTTTACATGTCATCAATTACTAGAAAAAAAACTAACCTTTTCACTGCAACCTTTACATTACCCACAATAACCCCACAAAGAGGAAATGGGAAAGAATAGTAACACGTGGCTCTAAAAAGTTTTATAGACACTAAATGAGACTGAAGGGAAAAAAAAGAACCTGAAAAAAGTCCCATGGTTTTGAATAGATACAGGGGATTCACAGAGAAGAAAGCTCCTGACATGGAAAAAAATAGACCACCCTTTCTTGCTTTTTTTATTTTGCTCAAGGTATATTATATGTACTGCACATGTCAGTAACAAGAGAATTAAAACATTTTTTCACAATAATTAAACATAAGAAAGGAAACAGAGAAAAGTACAATGTAGTGGTCAAATAAAGGCTGGAAAGCAAAATAAAGGAGTTAAAACTTAAATAATGATGTCTCAGTTAACAATTTGAATAGAAAAATAAAAGGCAACTCTAAAAATAAACATTATTTAACTTAGCTTTGAAGGGTCACTAAACCATTTTAAAATAACATTAAACATTTTTGTGAGTTTGTTTCAGATAATAGATATGCAGATATGGAGATAGCGTCACTGTCAAGACTGTCCAAAATAATTATTTCAGTTTTCTTTTTAATTTGTTGAAGAAAAAACGTGTCACCCCCATGCTTTGATTTCTTCTCTGCATTAACCAAGCGCTTAAATGGCTTCATTATCACCTGGTGACTTGTAATGTACAACTGTGTGTCAGCTGCATAGTTATTTAATAAAATCGGACTAAGGAGGGGCATGCAGAGACTGAACAGTAGGGCCCCTAAGATGGATCCTTGGGGAACGCCACATGATACTAAAAGAATTTAAAGCAGTCCAGTCTGTACCAGAACAACCAACCCAGTTATCCAGCTGCTCTCCCTGAACTGGGTGATCAACAGCATTGAATCATCAAGGTCCATAATATCTCTTCTCATTTTACAGTTTGCATTTTTACAGTATATTGACAAATAATAAGATCTCATAGTTAGGAAGGTGTTTAGCTGATAAAGTACAGTTTTTTTAAATTATCTTTCTGAAGCCGGGCTTACACTGTGCGATTCGTTTGCACTTGTTGGGGCGATTTTCCAGTCCTGCGAGAATTTTCCAGTCAGCCCGAGTTACAGCCTAATCGTGCGTCATGTAGTGTACAGGGGTTCACAAGGGGTGATCAGCCTCTCACGACCACCTCCCAATCAGGAATCATGAGGTTGGGAGAAAATCAAACATCTTCTGGCAAACATCATAATAGACAAGACAACAACAACAACAACAAGATAGACAGTTTGTAGGAGTTACTGTAAGAAAAATATTATACATCTTAGTAAAAATTTGAGATTTAAAACATAGGCACTGTTTGGCTTATGTCCTTTGTCTTTTACACTTAACAGCTCAGTTTTGCTTGTTGATAAAGAAAAAAACCAAAAAGCCTTGTTTCCCTTTTTCAGCTGAAACTTTTCAGGTTTCTGGAAAGAACTGATGGAAAATTCAACATATTGAATGTAGTTTCATTTCCCTTAATATGGATGTGACTTGGAAAAGGGGAGTGGCCTTTAACATGACAGTTCAAGACATTTTTTTGATTTACTCAAAACAGCTACATCAGACAATTTATTATTATTTTTATTTTTTTTTTAAAGTGTTGTTTTCTTTATTTTCAAATTGTTGGTATAAAAAGTATCTCACTCTATGACAGAGGTCTTCAACAGGGGGTCAGTGGAGGTACTGCATGGGGGCTGTGAAAGTTTTGGTTGATTACTTTTTTTTTCTTTTATATTCCCTCCTGCAATTTTTTCCACTAATTGAAATGTCTTTAAATCCACATTAACATGAATTCAACACACTGTAGTAAACAGATAAATCAAGGCAGAAGATGTATTTCAATTATCAATGCAGATCTGTGTTTCTGAGTAAAAATAAGTCAAGCATCTGACAAAAGAGTGGAAATGAGAAGATATATAAAAAAAATTGTGTCATTGTTGTTCCAATAAGTTAAATAGTAAGAAAAGAGACATAGACTTTAGATTTTTTCAGTTCTTCAAAAAGTCAGAGAAAGAATATCAAGATTTTATGCATAAAATATCTAATCTTAAAAAGTTTTTCTCTCTTTTTGGAAATATGAATTAACACTATAACATTGTTTAAAATTCTAAAATCATGACTTATATTTTGAGACAGTCTTCAGCATAAATGACAAATTAACCAGAGAAAAGATGTCAGACAGGTATAGGATAGCTGTAACCTAAACCTTTTTGTTATATTCCCCCCTGCAATTTTTTCCATTAGTTGAAATGTCTTTAAATCCACATTAACATGAATTTAATACACTGTAGTAAACAGATAAATGGAGGCGGAAGATGTCTTTCAGTCATCAATGCACACATTCAGCGACACACAGGAGCTCTTTCAAGCTGGGCACCATTTCATTCACAACACCTGTCCCATCAACCAGGAGTCAGATTCAGAAATACTTTAATAATCCCAGGAAGAAATTACTTTCGTTACATAACTCCATATGTAGTGGAGTGACTATAGGACCAGTTTGATATAACACAATTTCATACTATATATATATATATATATATACACTATATTGCCAAAAGTATTTGCTCACCCATCCAAATTATTGGAATCAGGTGTTCCAATCACTTCCATGGCCACAGGTGTATAAATTCAAGCACCTAGGCATGCAGACTGTTTTTACAAACATTTGTGAAAGAATGGGTCGCTCTCAGGAGCTCAGTGAATTCCAGCGTGGAACTGTGATAGGATGCCACCTGTGCAACAAATCCAGTCGTGAAATTTCCTCGCTCCTAAATATTCCACAGTCAACTGTCAGCTGTATTATAAGAAAATGGAAGTGTTTGGGAACGACAGCAACTCAGCCACGAAGTGGTAGGCCACGTAAACTGACGGAGCGGGGTCAGCGGATGCTGAAGCGCATAGTGCGAAGAGGTCGCCAACTTTCTGCAGAGTCAATCACTACAGACCTCCAAACTTCATGTGGCCTTCAGATTAGCTCAAGAACAGTGCGCAGAGAGCTTCATGGAATGGGTTTCCATGGTCGAGCAGCTGCATCCAAGCCATACATAACCAAGTGCAATGCAAAGCGTCGGATGCGGTGGTGTAAAGCACGCCGCCACTGGACTCTAGAGCAGTGGAGACGCGTTCTCTGGAGTGACGAATCGCGCTTCTCCATCTGGCAATCTGATGGACGGGTCTGGGTTTGGCGGTTGCCAGGAGAACGGTACTTGTCTGACTGCATTGTGCCAAGTGTAAAGTTTGGTGGAGGGGGGATTATGGTGTGGGGTTGTTTTTCAGGAGCTGGGTTTGGCCCCTTAGTTCCAGTGAAAGGAACTCTGAATGCTTCAGCATACCAAGACATTTTGGACAATTCCATGCTCCCAACTTTGTGGGAACAGTTTGGAGCTGGCCCCTTCCTCTTCCAACATGACTGTGCACCAGTGCACAAAGCAAGGTCCATAAAGACATGGATGACAGAGTCTGGTGTGGATGAACTTGACTGGCCTGCACAGAGTCCTGACCTCAACCCGATAGAACACCTTTGGGATGAATTAGAGCGGAGACTGAGAGCCAGGCCTTCTCGTCCAACATCAGTGTGCGACCTCACAAATGCGCTTCTGGAAGAATGGTCAAAAATTCCCATAAACACACTCCTAAACCTTGTGGACAGCCTTCCCAGAAGAGTTGAAGCTGTTCTAGCTGCAAAGGGTGGACCGACGTCATATTGAACCCTATGGATTAGGAACGGGATGTCACTTAAGCTCATATGTGAGTCAAGGCAGGTGAGCAAATACTTTTGGCAATATAGTGTATATATATATATATATATATATATATATATATATATATATATATATATATATATATATATATAATTAGGGGGTCCCCGCTCCATCTCACCATCAGTTTGGGGGTCCTTGGCCAGGAAAACATTGCAGACCCCAGCTCTATGAAGTTATATTTTTCTTATCTTTTAAACAATACACTTTTTAAGTCACTTGGAGAAAAAAAATAACAAGAACAAACAGAATCAGACCAAAAACCAAACATAAACCAAAACATTGATAAGAGACTGAAAAGGTTTAGCTTTTGCTCAAAGGTACAGTGTGTAATAATTACAGGGATTTCCTGATGTAATATATAATCTAAATATATATTATTTATTATCACCTATGAACTGATAGTCTCAATCTTCCTGTTCGCCTTGCCTTAGAAATTGCTATTTGTGAAGGCAGACATCTTATGCGCTACGGCAGCACAGAGCTGACACACTAGTGACTATAGAGATCACATTACATTACGCAGGAATGGAACAAGTTAGGCCTAAACACAATCCTACACAGACTAGTAAAATACTATTTATATAATTATCTATGTAAACTAGACTTATACTGCCCACATCTGGCAACCGCCTGGTTATCTTGAAGATGACCAATTTAAAGCCGTCGTTGCGTTTTTTGATTTCTTTTTTTCTGAGCGGCAGCATCTTTCTTCTGCCCTTAGTTCATGATTGTTTTTAGCCCAAAGCAGGGGGGCATATCACCTAGACAACAGAGGTAAAGGGAAGTTTTTTTCCTGAGATAAGGCAGGACCAGAGGAGATTCAGACAGAGAAAACCAGTAGAGAGATCTCAATAACTGGGATGAGCCGGCCAGAAATGCTGCCTTCTGGAGCTGTAGAGGGGGCAGCTGGTGAAAAACAGCACTGATGGTCCGAAAGACTACAGCTGGCATGGGCTAGCTATAGAGGCTAACTACAGAATATCAAAGTAGAACAGCGGTCTGCAGTCAGACCATTAGATGTTGCAGAAAATTACATATTCTAGCTTTAAGTTGGTTTTAGTAATTTCCAGCATGAACAGCTGCATGGTGGAGCAGTCAGGAAGAGGATCCAGGGTCTTTCTACAGAGAGTTGTGCATGTTTTTTTGGTGTCTTTGTGTTGCTCTGACTGGCAACCTTTGCAGGTAAACCTTACCTCTGACCCAATCACCCCCAGAAATAGATACCAGCTCCCCCATGAGCCTGCAAAGATTTAGTAGGTATAGACAACTTACAGATAATTAGAAAATGTATAATAAAAGAAAACCATAAAAACTTGTCTCATAAAAATAAAGTTTACACTTCATATTATAGAAGATCAATGTTACGTTTGAAATGGGATTGAAGAGTGTAAATTAAACCCTATCATTGTGTTGATCCACACATTTATACATTCACAAAACAAGTTAACTATGAAGTTATAATATGCATTATATAATTTGTCACAAATTGATATAAGCATACATACAGTATACGTTAAAAGGTTTTGAAAGAGATCCAACAGACATGGGATTTTCATAAGAAATGTAAAGTGTTTTGTCAGTTTACAAAGTTAACATTTTCTTAAGGGATGAGGCAATTAGTTTACATTATTTAAAATGCAAATAATACATGGATATATTTTGTTTTGTTTTTTATATTTCCCCACATTGACCACTTTTGAACCAAATCCACTTCATAAACCAGAGACAAAAACCAGGCCAGTGGGAATCAAGCTGAAGTGAATAAATAATGTCAGAGTGAGCTTTGTCTCCTCTCCATTTTTGGATTTTTTTTGTAACATGTCATGAGGAGAGACAGGCTTAAGGTCTCCTCCCTTTGTGATTAGTAGTGCAGAAAAATAGGTCAGCAGGCGCACAACGAGGTAAGATGGAGTGCACATTGGAGGGGGTTACGTCAGCAGCGGCTGAAGCAGGACTATGGAGTCCTGCTGTGGAGACTCAGGATTCCTGCCTACATGCATGCTTTATTCCCACCCCGCCTTCATGTCTCCTGACAGCCTGCAGTATTAGTCGTTGTGTTGTTTGGATGAGACTTTTAACAGCTTTCATACCAGACACACAAATAGTCAACATGGGTGCATTGCAGCTATCTGAAGAATGTTATTTTTTTCCCTCGCAATTTTAAGACACTTCAGACGGTTCAACTGAAGCCTTTTTGTCAGAGATTGTGCTGGAAACTGGCTCTGCATCTTAATTGAATATTTTATGCAAAGCATGGGTTATGGAAGGAGGAAAAACATTTAATTTCAAATCACAAGCAATGACATTAGCCGAACATATTCCAGGTGGTTTTTTGGGGTAAAAAAAAAAAAATGAATTGCATGCATGATGGAAAATCTGTGATGCTGCACCAAATGTTTTGGGTTTTGTGTTTTTCTAAGAACCTTGAAGCCCGATCAAAATAAACTGAATTAAAAACTTTTTGTCAAGGACAGATTATTTGAGATAAAATTGGATGTCAGAAATGTCGTCAATGGTTCTTCAGGCAAAACACAGATCAGAAATGTAAGGTCAGAGACAGTCAAAAACAGAATCCACATTTTACCCTGATTTCTTAGGTAGAGCTGAGGAGTACACAGCATCAGAGAAAAACTGTGGGTGATACAAAGAAAATGCAAGGAGGAACAATCAGCTATCCTTCTTCTCTGCAGAGGTAAGGACTGAGGGTGCAGGGTGACAGATGGTTTTAAACTGGGCAACAACAGGAGATTGACACTAACTGAGATAACCAAGAACTCTTACTTAAAGCTGATTGAATAATTGGATTTAACTAGTCACCTCTACTCAACCACAAGACAGCACCTGTACTTGTTTGCATCAAAGCTCAAGCGGATTTATGCAGAAAATTCAACAAAAAATCACCAAACTTTATGGCTTTTTGCATCTGATTACAGATTGTCTCTCTCTGTTATCATAAGCTCATTTGTACCTGTTGATTTCAACGTGAAACATGCAGAAAATGTCTCTTTGGTTTGCAGCTGCAGAGCATATGCCTGCGCATCAGGCTGAGATATTGTACCACAGAATTCTTAAACCCATATGGAAGAACTTCAGCAGGTCATTTATTAGTAGTGAAATGGGCTTCAGAGCCTTTGTGAAGTGGAGCTGTCCCTGTCTTCTTAAAGTGGTACAGTAATCTCTGAGATGAATGACGGATCTCGTGGTCGGTGGCCAGGATAGTCTCTAATTTCCTAGATTTTTTTATAGCAGCCACCAATTTTCAGTGACCACACTGACCATGTTTGAAAACATGGCAGTGCATCTGTATCTCTGAAGGTTCACTATAAGTATTAGTGAGAAAAAACTTTCTATCAACTAGTAAATTCAAAACATATCTTTTCAGGAAAAAGATAAAAGGCTAAGCTTTTTTAGGATCTTTAAAGGGATAGTTTATATTTTCGATCAGCACCTAAAAAAGGCACTTCCTCTGATTTTCCTTTTAAGCAAACACTCTTGTCTGTGAAGCTGCAGGGATTTCCACCATAAATTCCTTCTGCTTTTGTTTCAAATGTATTCAAACAGGAAGCTCTACATAGGGCAAAGAGTTAAAAATACATCCCATGTGACGATGACGGCAAAACAGACCGTTTCCTTTAGGCTGCCATTTATTTCCGAATAAAGCTGCATGCTCCTTTGAAAAGGTGCATGTTTCCTTTAAATTATAACTATTGTCCATTGCTATAAGAAGCTGTCTGTCCCAAAGAATGGGTCAGTCAGCGTGACATGGTATACAGCCCAGACAGCTTTGAGCAGTTAAACACCTTCTCTTGTTCTTACAAACGGCTGACCTGCAGAGGAGTTTTACAGCTAAGAAAAGCACATTCACAGGTGGGTAGTGTGACTTGAAACAAAACTTCAAAATACCTATTTGTTGCAAACCAATAATAAGAAAGAAAAACTTATTAAATAAGACCTGAGTGTATAAATACAGTTTTCAAATCATGCTTACATTTATTTAGCAAAAAACGCTACATAAGTCAACCAAACCAAAGAGTATTTAACATTTTCTTCACTATTTTGAACCATTATTCTATCCAAAAGTGTTTTAATTTAATTTAGAAAGTTATTTTTGCTTCTGTATTTTTTGTTGTAATGAACAGCTTTTAAGATATTCTACAGTATCTGTAATGGGTTTTGGATCAGACTTTATTTAGGCCACTCCAAACCTTTACTTTTTTAAGTTCAATTAATTTAGATGTGCTTTAAATCTGTGATTTAAATGACTGATCTGCTGTAAAATCAGCCCCAGATCATCTTAACATCGCCACCATGTTTGACTTTTAGCAGTCAAACATGGTGGTATAGTGACGCATGATGTATCTGCATGTGGTGTATGGCTCTCCCTTTGGTTTACTTGCATCCCAGACAAAAAACTTTGTTGCTTGATGACTTTGTTTTTTCTATTGTTTTTGGATCATTTATATGGTCTGCTGCATTTTTGTATCTTTCAGTCACAAGATAGGCTCTTTTATCTCTCACATCAGCACATCTGATAATAATCAGGCCTTAATTTGGCTTGAGAAATTAAGCTTAGATTTATAAAAAAAAGGATTTTAATCTACAATTTACCAAGAACTGCAGTTGTCTTTTCCCAGAGGGCCATGTCTGTGTGGAGAACCATTTTCTTGAATTTATTAAACTATCACCTCATAAAACAGAATAATGTTTAGGTTTAATCAATTTATCCATTATTTAATGTGTTTGATGATCTGTTGAACATTTGAGAAAAAATAAGGTAGAAACAGAGAAAAATGTGTGAAGGACAAACAGCAACAGGTCCATCAGTTTAATGGCTGTTTAATCACAAATAGCAAACCAATAAATGAGTGACCAGCTGCTTGTTTAGGCATTTAGCATTAAGGGAAGAAAGGGATATTTGATGTAGCATGTTGGTGTCAAAAATTGTCAGAAGTAGCTGATCTTCTTGGATTTTCAACCTCCTTCTTCTGTTTACAGAGAACCGGTCAACCCAGAGAGCATAGTTCAGTGAGAAGCGCAAGTGTGGAAGACAATCCCTTGTGTATGGGGGGATAACAATTACTATACTGGTTTGTGAAGATGTGGCTGCTCAGTGGCGGAGTGGGTAGCACTGTCACCTTGTAGCAAGAAGATTCAGGTTGGATTCCCAGCTCAACTCTTTCTGGAGTTTGCATGTTCTCCCTGACCTTGCTTACTGTAGGATAAGCGTGACAGATAATGGTTTGTGAAGATGGTAAAGCAACATAATCTCTTAATGCATTAAATGTAAAACCTTAAAAATGACATACTATAGGAGAAAAAGGACACCACTTACAGCTACTGTGAAGAACCAAAAACTGCGGCTAAAATTCTCAAAGGCTCAGCATAACTGGAAAATAAAAGATTGGAAAAAAACATTGTCTGGTCAGATGAGTCTCAACTTTCAGAGCTGATCCTTAGCTAGAAGGGTTAGAATATGAAAGCATGCATCCATCTTGCCTTGTATTAATAGTTATTGCCCTATTTACGCTACTCCTCTGAAACCGATCTGTGTCGAGTTCAGACTGAGCTTGGATCAGTTAACCCTGCCGAGCTTGGTTGTTACTGACCATTTACATATAATGCTAGAGCGGTTCCTCTCCTCCTATCAGTGTTCCACAATGCTACAGCTCTCAAGGGGGGAATAAGGCAAACAAAAATGACAAAACATTCAGGAAATTATGTGTCTGGATAGTGTCTTCCACCCAAATTTCAATTAGAGCCTCCGTCTCGGCAACATCCCAGGTTGTAGCACGCTCTTTTGATGCCATTTATTGTTAATAGGCTGAGAGAAGTTTGTGTTGTGAACAAGCGAGGAGATCTGTGAATTGCAAAGCCGGACACATCAGAAAATCAGCAAAATGAATCAGCAGACTGTAAATAGGAGATGACACTGTCTGCCCATGCGCTCTTTGTTAGCAGAGAACAGAGCCAAACGTGCCGAGCCCTATGCTGTAGAACTAGCACTAGATTTAGCGTGGTTTGGTTGTGTCTGGCATGGTCCAGTTCAGTTGCTGTTAGCAGAGATGGGAAGTAACGAAGTACAAATACTTCGTTACTGTACTCAAGTAGATTTTTCTGATATTTTTACTTTACTTTACTACTTATTTTTATGGCAACTTTTTACTTCTACTCTTTACATTTTTACACAAATATCTGTACTTTCTACTCCTTACATTTAAAAAAAATTGGCTCGTTACTTCAGTTTTGAATCATTTCAATGGAGTTACTGTTATTATTTTTCACGTCATCAATACCAAATTCAATCTAATTGGATGGGAATCTACGTTGCATTTGACGCACCACTACAAGATGAATCAACAGATTCGGCGGTATTCATTCGCGGCAAATCATTGCAGCTTGGTGGCGGTGGCGTTAGCATAGTAGTATGGACGACGAGATGATTGAAAATGAACACTACGGAGATGTAGTCCTATTGGCAGACATCCATTTAAAATGTAGGCAACGGCATGAAAAAAGTGGTTTCTACTTTTACTTTTATACTTTAAGTAAATTTACAAGCCTGTACTTTGTTACTTTTACTTGAGTAAAGAAGTTTAATCAGTACTTCCACTTTTACCAGAGTATTTTTTAACGCAAGTATCTGTACTTTTACTCAAGTACGGAAAGTGAGTACTTTTGCCATCTCTGGCTGTCAGTGCTCGGACCATTCTCAGCATGGTTTGAAAAGGGTAGTGTAAAGTCGGCTTAAAGTTGATGGCGGTTTAATAAAACATCCTGTCTTAAAATCTGTGGAATTTTTTTCATTATTTTATGCAGGCCAGTTAGTTATACATCAGCCTGTACACCTAAATTAAGCCAATCATATATCAACGGTCATCTGTCAATCAAATTTCTTCAGTCATAGCATCTTGAATCATATGTTGCAGCTAATAAACACAACGGTTGCAATAAGGAATACGAATAATTTCCTTTACCACTGAGTTCCGTCCCATTGTTCTTGGGAATGGATGTTGGTGTCTTTAGCAGGCGTAGAGCTAACAGAACTGGCAGCATTGAGAGGCAAGGGCTCAAACAGGTACGGCTGTAAGCCTTCTGCACCAAACCAAGCTTCTGACACCCTGGAGTTGGGCACCACTCAGGAGAATTGGGAAATGCAACAGTTGGAACAGCCGCTTCCCTACGACTTTATTAAGTACAGCTGTCTATGTAACCATTGTTACTGACTATTCACAGACCTTCGAAAGCACAGGGTAACCCAATCTTCTGATGGCTCCCTGCAACAGAATTAGCACCATATCATAATACTCAAATCATCTCAAACTTAATGGTTTCTATAGTTAGCTAACCAAAAGAGAACCAGTGGGAATATTTTTGAGCCAAAAAAGAAATGAAAAATCTTCAGGAACTGTGTAATGCCATCATGTAAGCATTGGACTTAAAAGCAGATCTGTATAGGCAAACAATTGAACAATTTCAGTGGGTTCTGTCAATAATGCCATGAAGAGAGAGCAAATACCCAACTAGAATTATGCCAGAAGCCAGTTGATGGCTTCAAAAACTGCAGATTTAATAAGAGATTTTTTACCAACAAATGTTGGTGTTGGTGTGTGAAAATGCTAAAAGATGTTGTGGGTTTATACTATATGATAGATAAATGTTTGCAGTGAGATAAAACATGGTAGCATCAGTGGAAACTTCCCTGAGTTAAATGCGTTTATTCAAACTATGGTGGGTGGTTTTTATGTGCCTCTTTTTTTTCTTTCAGTTTCTGGGACATCATGCATTTAGTCGTCCCCCATCACCAAACTCACACAAACATACACACACACACACATACATTTTGATCCCAGTGGCTCCAAGGAATTAGTCCCATTTAAGTCACCACGGCAACCCTCCCTTTCATAGGCCTTGGAATGTGAAGCATGTCTGTCCTCGGCTTGTTTTCTAAGAGTAGACAGGCGTCCACATTTCTCCTGAAGAAGTGACCCTGACCACCCAGGAGGAGCCTTTCCTCCCCAAATAACCCATAACACAATGCAGATATAGACATTTTTTTGAGAATGGGGGAACCATTGAGCAAAATGTAGAAAGCTATTAGATTATCTTTCTAAAAAAACCATCTAAATTTCAATTTTATGCAAAGCAGACAAACTTTAAGTGATTACTTATAATAATTTAAGCTTTTTAAGAAGTCTTGATCACATAGGTTGTCAGATTTAATGAAGCAGAGGATTAAGTTTGAAGATTTTCATTAGGTGACTGTGCTCCTTCCAGCAGATACAAAACCTCAAACCAACTCTCTGATCTCTCTGTGTTCTCTGTTGTGTCATCACAGCAGGATTTTATAGATAACATTGATGTTTTAGTGAACCTTTAGTTACTCCTTGTCTTCACATGTTTCCCACTTTCTCCTAACTCCATGTTAAATCAAAGAAGATCAAATTTAGGATGTGTCATGATGGGTTTAAGGTTCTTAGCCCACATGCAGAACACAACGGAGGCTGGGTAAAAGTTTAACAAGGTTTATTGAATGTTTCACAATCACAAGATAATGTACTGGGTCAGGAACTGGTCCGGGCTGGTTCACTGAAGTCTGCTGAGAAGATAGTTTGATTAGAAGGCAGGCAGATGAGTATGAGTCTTTGATAATTCAGGATAATACCTTGACTGAATCCGGGCTTCTCTTAGAGAGAGAGGGAACCGTTGGGTCCAGAGACTGTTTGTTCAGCAGAGTTCAAGAGCAGCTGCAGCGTCTAGCTTCTGACTTTAAATGGCAGACCTTGATCAGAGTTTCCAGCTCTTAACTAAGAGCAGCAGGGGAATCCACATAGGAATCTTCAGGTTAGGCTCTCCTGGGCAGATTGGCAGGTTAAGCTCATCCAGAGCTTCAGGCTAGAGACAGGTTTCCTGTGAGGCAAAAACAGAAGAGAGTTAGAATCTGATCTCTCTCAAGAGACAGCCAAGATTCTTTCAGTTTCAAGGCTCTGGTTGCTAACCAAACTAAGGTCAACACTGCGGCGTCGAAGCAAGGTCTGGCAGCTGGTTATAAAGGTGAAGTCTCCTGATGAGTAGATGCGTCTCAGGTGTGCTGGAAGACTCCAGCTCCAGGAGACCCACGGCGCACTCTGCTGGAGGAAGGTGGTACAGCTCCAGATCCCAACAGGATGCAGCTAAATCAATTGCTTAGCTTGTGAATTAAGCTACATTTGGCCATTAAATACTACGTATTTTTTAAAGTCCGCCATGAAATAGGTCAGCAGGCAAACAGCAAGGTAAAATGGAGTTCACAAACCATCTCCAACCTGCATTAAAATTCCCATATGATGCTTTTTTAAGACTTCCAAAGTCAACTGTAGGCATATATAAGACATTTATTCCCTTCACCAGCATGGAGTATTCATTTGTTATAGAATATTGCTTTTGCAGTTGCTACTTTTCCAACTGAGTGAAAAGAAACAGGCTTTTACTTAAATTCGCCCCAGTGTGGGTACCACCCATTTAATGTCATTACCTTACAGCTGCTGCAGCATGGTATCACACCATATCTGCGGACTAAGCTCTTCACATGGAAGGCTAAACAATTTCCATAGGCTCTTGCAAAATATCTTTATGCGAGTAAAATATTAACTGAAAAAAGAAAAGTTGCTTTCACTGTGCAAATTTTATGCACTAAAAGGGACACATTGTCTAATAGCCTCTTAACATCCACCTCATTTTGGGAAATGCGAGCAGAGGCCTAACATGTCTATATTGGTAAAAATTTTACCTGTATAATTTTCATGCATTCTGAGTTATTAGTTGTAAACGCTTTAAAACTGTTTTGAGAGGCTAAACTTGGATAGGAAAGGATGGCTCTCTGCCTCTCATCATTCCTCACTGATCATATTCTTATTTATAAATGTTCCACAATATATAAGTACAGCCATTTGTTTTGTTTCTGTTTCATTTTGATAAAGAATTTCCAGCATCGAGTTGCATCAATGTATGCTGGCCTGTAGAAGTTTCTTTTTCTTTGTTAGTTTTAATCTTCTACTGTTAATTTTGATGGTCCAAATGAAATTACATGTGTACAGAGCATCTCTCCACCCTGTCATTGAACCCATGCTTCCTTTAAGGCAACAATGACAGGTGATATATTTGGATCTCAGTTTGCCCCGGACTTTCAGAAGTGCTAAAAAATAAGCAAAACCATCAGAAGTATAACTGAATTAGACTTTTTGTAATATGATGTCCAGTTCAGCTTCTAAAGTCCTGCTCAGTCAGTATATTTTTATATGAAAGAAAAATAGTGATAATGATAAAAAAAAAAATTAAATAAAATGCTTATTTAAAAATGAGTGAACTAGTTTCTAGTCTATGGAAAAAATTCAGCCCTGCTCACAATGGTAATAGATTATCTTTCATTTCTTGTTTTTTGTGTTGTTGTTTTTTTGTTTGTTTTTTTCACCTGGCCTCAGCTGTGTTAGAGGAAGCAGGTGCAGAGGCATTAAGAGGATCTACAAGGACTCGGCTCCGTCTCCAAATAATAATATCATTAATGGTCTGAAAACACAGAGGAGCTGCACAGGACAGCCAGCAGGTTCTGGTCCAGGAAGTGTCTGTAATTAGGCCCAGCAGCTGGGAGTCTGGGACGTCTGTGTTTTCTACTTCTCTGTAATCTTAACTCATAAGAGACTGATGTATATCACTGGAGGATTTACTGACTTCAGATGGATTTTCTGTTTAAAGGAGAATCATTTCAGACATTTGATTAAAGACACTGTTTTGTCTCAGTCAGCTATTGTGATTTAAAGCCGGAAATTGTTGGAATTTATCTTACAGAGGCCATTTGTTTTCCCCAAATTTCCTTCCCTTTTCACCTTTTTTTAACAACTTGTCAGAACCCCTCTGAGATAAATAATAAAAAGCACAAAAATATATATATAATAGAAAAACAGAAAAAAAGCTTTATTTACTGTACTACCATACTTGTATCTTTATGACTTCAGGGAAACAATGAGGCTCTGCCAAGACAAACACACTCCACCCACTCCCTTCTTTTTTTCTTGAAGTCCTCCTGTTCCAAGAACAGCAACGTTAGAGGATGCCCTGCCCTGGATCGATAAAAAACGCCCACAATGTGTAACATTTGCACTGCAATAGAGCAAATTCTCAAGAAAAAAATTGAGACGTACTAGAAGGAGGTCTAAATGCTGGACGTGGCTTTTGAAGGCTGTAGTCCAGGACATTGCTGCATTTCTTCTCGCTCTTTCTCTATCTCATTGCTTGTGTTGCAACTTCCAAAAGAATAAAAATGAATGGCACTATAGTGTCTTCCAAAATAAAAAAACAAAACAAAACAAAAAGAATCACAGAAAAAAAGTCAATCAAACTGATAGGTTGAAATGAATCTGATATGGCTGAAAGTGAGAGAGGATTCCAACTAAACGCGTGTCATCAATCAATGGCAGATGACAGCACTGCTCCTGTTTTATTATCTGGACTTTCAGGTAGTGTTCACAGGTTGGCTCAGAGATCGGAAGAAAAATTGTTTTCTTTTTCATTGAATCTAAATGCAGGCAATTTATCAATGAGGATATTTCTGGAGGCCACACTTTCTGCTGAAAAGAAACAAACGGCTTGTAGGCTCCATCATCTAGCTTACCCCAAAATCTGAACTTCAACTGTAGACTTTAGCCAGATTTTATTTGTTATTTTGTTTACATAAGTGTAACACAAACAATCTCCATGGAGTGAACTGGGAACTGAATGAACTGAGTGAACTTTAACGAGTTTCCTTTTTTATTTAGAAAAAAATTTAGATATATATTTTTTTACCTTTGATGTAGTAGCACTTATTTAGAAGGCAACTCTTAAATAAAGGAAGTTAACAGACAAAACAGTAGTTAAACACTCACATACTGTCAACTCTTGAGTCAACATTAAACAAAAGTTAAAACAACAAAGCTTTTGTTTTTCAGGGGGCAATATTACGCAGGGAGGTAAGAATAATAATGACCCTGAAATTAATACTGCACATTGATGCTATTAACTATTTCACTTTCTGTTTTGTTTGTTTGTTTTTTTTTTATTTTTATTTTTGTTCCACCTTGAGTTCCTGCAGCAGCGCCCCCTGCAGCATCTAGAGCATCATGGTCCGTGCTAAGAAGCGGCCATACTTTGAACATCTCTAAAGTAAATCATCACAGAAAGTGGCAATCTAACCAGTTTACTCTCGACTTTTAAAATATAATTTTCTAGTGAATGAAGATTTCTTTATTCACATTGTCACTGACATGGCGTACAACAAAACTGATAAAACTGATTAGCTCAATCAAGTATAAAATATGAACCAAAACTTCCATGCTGCTCAGATGTGGGGTGATAGCTTTAAGTAGGTTATATGAGAATGAGAAAACCGAAATTAATCGACTGAAGTTGGCCTATATGACTGATAAACCTCATGGTGCAAAGCGTAAAACATTTTAATCTAAAAAACTCACCCAAAGAGAATTAGGAGAAATGTATTGATACAATTACTTTGTCTTTGGCACTCAGACCTCGGCAGGAAACATAGCGCTTAGTTTTGATAGATATGCATGAACAGCTCATCCGCCACCTGCACACAGGAGCAGAGAGGTGCGTATCGGAGGCCATTTAAGATGATCTTTGGATGCCGATTGGCTTTCGTAGAGGTGTGGTTTAAAGTTGATTGGCTGTCTCGCAGGTTGATGTATGAAAAACAATGAGTTTCTTCAGTTAAACTTCTGCCTAGGTTCCATATTTAAGCTTTCTGATGCCCAGAGCGAGGCAGTGGGTAAGTTATCAGGATATGGGCTTAACGGTAGGGCATCTATTTAATCCAATTACTAATAGCAACCAGTAGATTTTAGAATTTGTTTTACAATTCTTATTGTAACATACAGAGTGCCAATCAACCAGGCCATAGGTTATTTATAAAATCCTCATTCAAAGTATAGCACTGCTTGTTGCCTGCTCTGGAATTTTTTGGTTCCTTCATGTGCTGCAACAAAGAGGCCTCTTTATGTACTATAACAGAAACATACATTCACCTCCAAGTAAAAAATTGTACACCAAGCATTCATCTCGATAATTTTTACTTAGTCCTTTATGTGCCTGAAATGAATTTTTGCACCAGGCTCTATCAGCAGACATAAACATGCATAGGAACAATCTGCAAGCATCTTAAATGACCTAAATGTAAACTTGAGCAATGGCAAATATACAGGTTACATACCGTATAAATGTTTCTGTCTCTACAGATAAGAGCTTAAGAATAGAAAGGCTTTCACTAGGATCAGTATTATTATTGCTTTGTACTCACAAATCCATTAACTTGGCAGAGAAATCTGAATGCCTCAGTAGGTTGAGCTGTTGTTTCATTGAACACCATATAGTATCCCTCTTGGCATTAAATATTTCTGGGTGTTTTTTTTACATTTTGTTGTTTGCCCTTCTCTCTTTTCGGCAACTCTACCAAGTGTACGAAGAACAAAATGCAAAATAAACTAAGACTACACAGCTAGTGATATACTGAAAAATAAATGAAATTCCAAACCCAAACACTTGATTTGATGGGGAGAGAGAAAAGTCATTTAGAGCAGAGGTCTTCAACAGGGGGTCCGCGACTCCTAGGGGGTCCACAGAGGTACTGCATGGGGGTTGCAAAAGTTTTCTTTGATTAGACATTTTTTTTTTATATTTCCCCCTGCAATTTTTTGCAGTCTTGCAAATGTCTTTAAATCCACATTAACATGAATTCAACACACTGTAGTAAATAGATAAATGGAGGCAGAAGATGTCTTTCAGTCATCAATGCACACATTCAGTGACACACAGGAGCTCTTTCAAGCTGGGCACCGTTTCATTCACAACACCTGTCCCATCAACCAGGAATCAGAATCATAAATACTTTAATAATCCCAGGGTGAAAAAACTTTCATTACATTACTCCATCTGTAATAGAGTGACTATAGGATCGGTTTGATATAATACAATTTCATACCATATATATAATTAGGGGGGGCTTGCTCCATCTCGCCATCCGTTTGGGGGTCCTTGGCCTGGAAAACATTGAAGAACACTGATTTAGAGGATGCTACAAAAACTTTGTTTTAAGATCCGTAAAAAGTATATTGAAATATGTAGGTGACAAGATGTGAAACAGTTTAAGAGATATCAATTCTTTGTAAGTTACTGTAGGTCTAAGGATCAGGAAGATGAAGTTTCACCCAGCTATAACCATCCCTGCGTCTTCATCACCCACATTACTCATATACTGTTATGTGTGGGACCATGACGCCCACACTATTCAGCAAAGCATCAAAACAAGATACATGTTAGGCACCAGCTGCAAACAAACTGCCCACAAACAGAGTGCCCACTTATCTGACCTCATTCCACTACACAGCTTTAAAAGCAAAACCACCCACAGACTGAAAACAGAAAACTGGACACGTTGTCCAATATTACATAATTTGGAGAATTTCTGTAACAAGGCAAAGTCAGTCAGCTGGAAAAGCCAGTTTTTTCCTTCATCCTACACACTATCTTACTATTTCCTTTTACAGGATAGATAAATGGACTGTGCGTCAGACCCTGTTTAAAATTTTTTTTTCAAACCTTTTGATAACTTGATAAACCCTCCATGTTTCACACATATTTTCACACATATTTGCTGAAAACCCGTAAAAATGCTGCCTGATTGAGTTCAGAAGTTTTGCATCTTAAATGTCTAAATACACTTTAAGTCACCGGCTTTTTTTGTCGCAAAAGTATAAACACATAATCCTATTGTGACAAAGCTAATCTATTTAAAAACATTGCAAGCTTCAGTTGTTTGCGGATCAGCTGGGGATAATTAGCAGAATCTGTGGCCAAACCAGGATGTCTGGGCCTGTTTGAACTCTTAACACACACCTAATTTTAAGTAATCCTCACCTTCTGGCATTCCAAAATGGAAAGCAAATAACTAATGAACTCTAAGCCCAAATTGATGTGACTAAAACACAGCCTAAACTGCATCAGTTCAAACATGACTCATAGTTGTTGTTTTTTTCTTCTCGAAAATAATAGGTATTTTTTGAATAGCAGTAACAGAGACATGCTTGGCAATAGGCATGTGTCATTGAATTCCATTTATTCTGTATCACGTCTTCAAATCATGTCTATCGTATCTATCAAATCTTAGACCTCTAGGTATAACAGTTCCAGAGCTATGGGACTTTTAACTTCTGGTGTCACCAGCATCTCCAAACCTCTCCAAATGTGCCAAATTATGCCAAAATGCTTTTAAAAAACAATTTTACCCAAAAGATCTAATGGAACCATTTTGATGGCCACTAAAACATTTTTTAAGCTAATGTTTTTCATTTTTTCCCATGTCATTATCTAAAAGTATGCAATGATCTAGTCTTCTGCTGAGTTCGAATTTAGGGGCTGTGTCCTTCAAAGGCCAGATTCGTGGGCCGATGACATCATAGTGCGGCGCCGAGGCCTGTTCGGATTGGAAGACTCCTCATTATGTGGCCGACAAATGCAGCCTTCTTTTTGTCCATTTTGAAGGAAGGGTTCGGTGTATCCTACGTAGCCTTGGGTATCCCCTGATTCATTGCGCATCCAAGAAAGCCGGCTGCTCTGTGCCTAGAGAAAAAGATAAATGGCGCTAAACAGAGGTAAATATTGTAAGTGCTATTTGATATATCAAGTATGTGAATAGTTCTGAAGTATAGAACTAGTCTAGAATAAATGAAAATAGTTGCCGATTTTGACTAGAATGGTCTAAAACCTTTATTTTGTTATTTGATCCATTCAGATGTGAGTTTCCCTGTGCTCTTTGTACTGCAATGCATCACTTCAATGCTCTTGAGCTTAGGGTCAAAAACAGGGTTTTCTTGTAGAGTGGAAAAGGCTTTGCTTTAATCACTTAAAGAAACTCATTCATGTCCTAAAGAGATAAAAAAGGCCCAGAGCATCTCACAAATATCAATGATAGAAATATTTCCTTCTATGACAGGACAAAATTTTTTAAGTTTATATTTAATTTGGGTTCTTTAGTAACCTCCTGGATAAGTTGTTGATTTGCTCTTGGAGTAATTTTGTCAGCCTTCCCTGGAATGTTTCAACCCTATTCAATGTTTGAATTGAGACGTTTTGAGCTGGACGCTGTGCGAATTGAGGGTAATGCTTTCCAGGCCGACAGATATAATTGTCTGTTTCTCATCAGTTCTTGAATCCTATGTTGCTTTTTGGATCTTTCAGTCTGACTGATGTTGTCATACAGGCTGTATCTAAGAATTGTTTTTTCAGATCATGGAGTTTTTAGGTCAATCATAATTAATTAACTTGAACAAAGAGGGCAACTACTTTTTAAATAACTTAAATCGTCTGTTTTGTGTGTGGAGTTTCAGTATGAGGAATTTTAAAGTAAATGTCCGCTCACAATGAGTTTTTTATTTTAACGCAAAAAATAATGTAATGTTGACGCCCAGCCATGTCAAGACCCAAGGTAGACATCATAAAACATCTTTTGATATCAGAAATTAATAGCAATAGATAAGAGATAACTAACATGAGATTTTGTATTTCTTGCAAATGATCCCAAAGTGCCAATTGTTTTTTTTTTTGTTTTTTTTTTATTCTGACCTAGATCAGACCTCTGATTGATGCTTAAAGATAAAATATCTGACAAAGACCTCTGCAGTGTTTTTGAAGGGTGAGAGGGGGGAGAAGGAATTTGGCTTTTTGGACAGAAGTAAAACAAGTCACTCTCACGCCTGCTGCTAAATCGCCCAAAGGATATGAGTGATTGATTGTTGTTGTAGCCTTTAATGCAATGTTCAGGGAATAGATGTTCCATTCAGAGCAGAACGCTGGGAAAATACTTTCTCTCTGAGGAAAGTGAGAGAAGTTCTTGTTTTAGGGGTGCAACACTTTATACGATACTATGGAGACTTACAGCGCTGAACTTTGAGCCTTTATCTCAGAAGTAAAGCGTGACTAAAGAATCTGATGCTTATCTCTGGGAAGTCTAAATATTAATTGCATGGTAAAGAAATAAGTGCTTCTCTTCATATCTGCATTTATTGGAGAAGGGAGACAGTTCATCTCATTAATCTCATGCAACTTTGCAAGCTTTCTGTCAGTTTTTTGTTTTAATCCATCAAGGGAGCAAATTCATTACTCTGTTAATACCATGAAGTCTCTTTTATTCGTTTGTAGTTCCATTTTAATTCCGTTCTTTTTTCAATTACAAGTATCAAAATGAACATTGCTTCAAAATATAACATGATTAACTAGCTTCCATATTTTAACTTGTGGTGTGTGGTTTCTACCTGGCATTCTGTATACTCTTTGTTTTTGTTTTTTTATTCCTTGCTGCCTGTAATGATCAATATTTACATCAATAAATAGTAGTTATGTTTGTAGCTTTAGTTCAGTGAAATGGCTTTGTCTCTGTTTTGACTGTAGATTTGTTTTTTCAACTAAAGGGAGAATTGCACATCATGGATTCCAGGTATCATACATAAAAATAGTATAAATCAAGAAGATAGTGCCAAGTCTTTCACGTGATACCGGCCCTTGCCTTCACCTGGAAGAGAACAGGTTTTAAATATACTGAAAATGATTTTTCATTGAGAATATGCTCTTCTACATATTTCTTTTCTTTTTTTCCCTTTCTCATGTTATCAGCATTTGTTCTTTTCTCTTAAGGGAATTACATCTTGACAACCCCCGTTTCAGTAAGTCAGGGGACGCCTCTGTGTCTCTGTAGGAAGCATAATTAGCCTCATCTTCCTCCGTTCGCCGTCTCCTTCACACTGCCCTCGATCCTGCCTGTGGCACTGTTTGTAAAATACCTCTCCTCATTGGGAGTCAGTTTCTTAGCTCCTTCATGACTTGCCTGCATAACAAAGAATTTAGCTCTTCCTCTAGATAGATAGTATCTATAGATAGATAGATAGTACCTTCTCAATGTCATTCTCAAGGAATTTCAATAACTCTTAGAAATGGTCTTAAAGTATCCAGGACGTTTAAGCGGGCTGTGGTGACTGTTTTGATAGGTTTCATCATTTATTGCTGTCATGGAAACATCTTAATAACTTTATTGATTTAGAATTTTCAGCATGTTTTTATATTTTTTATCATAACATAACTGAAGCACGGTATAATACAGTTCAAAATGTCTTCAAGGGTGTATAAATTAAATAGTTCCTCTCTCCATTGTTTTGTTCTTGCAATCTGTCAGACAGCTGTATGTCAGGATCAAAAGGAGAGGAATCCCCTAAACACTATAACTCAGATACACGATGATCAGCATTAAAAAAAACTCCACACATGGCCAAAGTTGTGGATACACCCCGTTTACTGAAAGAGAAACCCTAAAAGGTAATAAAAAATTTAAATTCTATGAAAATGAACAAGTCAAAGTCAGACATTGCTTTTCCACTATGCTTTAACAGAACGATTTCAAAAAATTAAATAAAAGAGGCCTGGACAAAAATTATGGTACTGCTAAAAACAGATAATTAGGATTAAAAAACAAATTTGCGTCAAAGGTGTTTTCAATCTTGTAATCAGTTAGTAGGCCTATATATAGGGCTACAGGGAGTCACTGTGTGTCATGGTTTTGATTCTGTCCAAGTTTTATCATTGGTCTTATTTCCATTTTTGTGTTCTAGTTATTTTTGATTGTATATGAGTTCTTTAGATAGTTCTTGTTTGACCTCTTGTGTCAGTCTCCTTTTCTCTCGCTCCCTTCTTGCCTCCTCTGTTCACACCTGCACCCTATCTGCTAATTAGCCTGGTCTTTGTTTCTCTCTCCCATTTATTCTCCTCACATTCCTCACATTCACTCTCCTGTTCAGTCACGCTTTGGTGGTTTGTCATAATTTCTTTGCACCCTTTGTTGTGAGTATTCCTGGTCTTCAGTATTTTTGGAATTTTGTGGATTTATGTTTTTGGATTTTTGCTTCTGTTACCGTATTTTCACGACCATAAGGCGCACCGTACTAAAAGGCGCAGTCTCAGTTATGTGTGCCATTACTGTATTTAACACACACATAGGGCGCACCGGACTACAGGGCGCGGGTTTTATATACCGGTACATGTCCTCTACTACGTTCAAATACCTCTGCACCGATGTCGAGCGTTTGAAGTTCCTTTGTCAGACCCCCGGGATAACAGCAAGCACAGCGTTCATTTGTTTAACCTTGTTTTTCACATCGGCTGTGAGATGGGCACGCATGGAGTCACAGATTAACAGCGATGGTGATGCGTGGAAAAAACCACCTGGTCTCCTTACATTCACCTCCCTCAGCCACTCTTTCATCATCTCCTCATCCATCCAGCCCTTTTCATTTGCCTTAATAACGACTCCAGCTGGAAAAGTCTCTCTGCGTAGCTGATAGCCTTCAGTTTAAACTGTGCCTCATAGGCGTGTCTCTTTGCCATTTTCAGGGTTGTTAAGACAACAATGTTCTGCATAAAGCACATACCTGGTCTTTTATACACAATCCACGCCCACACTTCCCCCTTTAACGTTCTCATGGGGGTGTCAACAACGTCCGCAGTAACAACACACATAGGGCGCAACGCACTATAGGGCGCGCCACACATTTTGAGGGGAAAAAAAGACGTTTATATGCTTTATATGTCTTAAAGTCACAAAAATACGGTACCCTTTTTGTTATTAAACCTTCAAGTAACCACCTCAAGCTTTTGTGTCTGCATTTGGGTCCTGTCAAACCTCCACCAAACTTGACACCGTGCTGTTTGGTGACATGGTGTGTACCACACTCAACATGGACCAGATGATGCAAAGGAAAGAGTTGTCTCAGGAGATCAAATGAAAATAACAGACAAGCATGTTATAGTTATATGCTATTAGACCATCACAAAGCAGTTTGAAGTTCTTTGGATTGAAATTACACATAGCAAAAAACTAACATCCATGTGACTATTGCCAACCTCCCTAGACATTGCTGCAGGAGCAAAACTGATAACTAAACAAAAGGTGAACTGAGGGGAGCAGAAATCTCACAGACAGTAACAAGAATTGTTTAATTGCAATGACTCACTTTAAAGTGTTGTGTATGCAACCATCCTTTTTTCTCCATCTGTGTTTCACGAGTGTAAGCAGTGTCTGATTTTCTTATGTTCATTTTGCCTATTTTCAGATTTAACTTGTTTCCCTGGCCATTGTGGGTTTTTTTCTTTATTAAATGAAGAGTACCAAATAATTTTCTATAGTATGTATCTTTAAGCTAACCTTGTTTGGAGTAAGCTATGAGGCTTTACCATGTCTGTTGGTTAAAAAAAGGTCTACAGCGAAGTCACTATCATTAGCTAATTAACTCGCCGTTGATCAAATAAAACAAAAAACATATCTGTTGGAGCAAAATCTGGTCCGTACCTTGCAAGTGTTCCAAATCTTTTGAGAGGGCTTTAAATCTTCCAAAGTTATATACAAAAAACTTTGAAATTAGATTTTTTATTGAAGCTAAAAGTCTTCTGTGTAGTGCTTTTATACCAAAGTTTCTCTTTTAATTAAATTGTAATTTATATGTAAATACACCTCTACTGAATGGTAGAAACACATTCTGGGGTTCCTGATTATATCACAAATTAAATTCTCAAAACAAAATAAAAAATCTTATTTTTTACTTTTTATTTCCAGAGGTTTTAATTAAATTCCATTGCTGCCTGCCTGTTTGTCAATTTGTATCCCTAATATGCAGGGTTCAGCTGAACATGACAGATAAATGCATTGGTTTATAATAAAAAAATCTTACGATTCCATTCAGCTTGGAATTTTTTACTTTTTCAAACCTTTTGCTTCTCCGAGCCTTGTAAAATATTTTTATGAAAAGCCTAGGAAACATATACAAATGAATGGAATTAGAAGAAAATTATATTTTTAGCTGTTTTTAGGGGTCAGAAATAACACAGGGACTTTTTTTAATAGAATGAAAATATCAGGGAAATAAAAGACTTGTCTTCGACTGAATGGACTAAATGCAGCAGGGTGTATTTGGTCAGTCATTCCAGTTCAGCTATACTGAGTGTACAGCTACAATATCCTCCTTCAATGGCATTCCTCCAGTTTCCTGTAAATAAAGGTCCAACGCAACAAGATTTATCCCTTTTTGACTAAAATTTACATTGAAACAAATTTCTAAAGATATGATTTAGTTATTACAGTCAGGATGATTTATGCTCATCCCTAAGAATAATCACCAAACCTTTGCTAGATTAATATTTCCACCATCATCCATGAACCTGACTCAATGTTCTGCATGCCGGAAATCACATGCTATGCATGCTCGTCTGCTCTTCAAAAGCAGGAATGATTGCACTTAGACCCGACAGCAGGAGGTTCAATGTGGCCTTTGCAGATCAAACATCCTTCAATGCCTCCAGGCGTCGGGTACGCCGTTTCGCGGCATTTCAAACTCACCAAGTAAAGCATAAATATGTAGCCATGCATCTGCAAAGCAACACATTCTGATCTAAAAGCTGAAAAAAAAACTTAACCAAGAGGGCAGTGAAGAATAGGCTGCTTTTACAAAAACAACAAAAATATCATCTTTATTTAGATATACCGTAAGTTCTTCGAGCCTAAAAATCTTCCGCAGACTTTAATAACTATACTCAGCAATTTGCTTTGCATTTTATATGTGGGTGAAAACAGAAAAACAGACAGGCTTAAAGAACCTTAAACTAGTCTCTTTGCCTGAAAAACGTCTACAATTTTATCTACTCTGTGTGAAATAATGCAGACAGCTATAAATACAAAGTGAGATTTAAAAGCTTTGACAGCTGGTGGAGTCTGGTCAGCATGCCTTAGGTTGCAGCCATTTGTTCACAGTGTTATATTTGACAGGGGATTTGATTTATACGGTCCACTCTGTCACAAACAGAGGCCTTCGCTCCTCCCTCTCTGTGCCCTCTGTCACTCCCGTGACTTATATAACTCATCTTATCAGTTAGGACCTCTGACATCCACACATCCAGGAGCAATTTTCAAGATCTGAGGATCAGCTTGAAATACGTTAAGGCTGTGACTCGTACATGCCTACCATTAATGGGTCAGTCATTACATAACTTATGTCTTGAACTTGATCTAGATGAGTTTATATGATATCTGTTGACCCCAGGGAGATGAGTTATGTCCTCACATTTATGTGTCATACATTTCAGAGTCACATTACATCATGACGTGAAGTTTTAGTACAGATATTTCAGTTTGTGTTTAGTTTCACTGCAGTAAATATTGTGTATATGACTTCTCTTATTACATTGCACACAAGCTGCATTATGTTCTCACATTTATTTTATTATTTTAAAAGCTTAAACAGAGAAGAAAAAGGCCTACTCACATACATGACTTTATGAATTCCTGACTCTGTTTGTATTACAGTCTTTTGATTAGAATATAGTGCTATTTTAGCTTATTAACAAAGTGTTTTACACTTTGTTTTGCCTTATTCTGTAAGAACACAACATGCTTTAGTGTATATTAATGTCAACGAGACCATGTAACAGCAGGTATGATATTGTGCATGCACGCAATAAGTAAACAACAAAGCAACAGATCAGCAACGCCCGGCGGAGGAGAGAAAAAGATAAAACTAAATACATCTAAGATTAAAATGTTTAAAAACTACAAAGAAATATTTAATGCTCAGATATCCTTTAAATGGAATGTCAATTTCACCTGAAGCGTAGCTGTAGAAGCATTCAGGTTTTTTTGTTAAGTGGGTCGATAATTAGTACAAACTGCATAGCCCACACCAATTTTTATGTCTTCTGATCATCGAACCCTTGAAGTATAATGTTTTCATTTGAAGACAGATATATGTATTTTTATTACACTCATACAAGTCTATGCCCTTTAAACATATAACCATCTGAAGAACCAGATCACGCTGTATTGTAGTTGCATAATATAAAGTCCCATGATAATACAGCAGGATTATGACACCAGGAATTAGCTCAACCAGACAGCTGCATCTCCTATCCACAAGCTAACATAGGACCAGACTTTAATATCCATAGTGGATGCATGGATGGATGGATGAATCGATGCATGCATGGATGGATGCTGGATGCATGGATGGATGGATGAATCGATGCATGCATGGATGGCTGGCTGGATGGATGGATGGATGCATGAATGGCTGCATGAATGGATTGATGAATCGATGCATGCAAGGATGGATGGATGGAAGGATGGTTGGATGGATGCATGGATGGATGGATGAATCGATGCATGCATGGATGGATGGATGGATGGATGGATGGATGGATGGATGGATGGATGAATCGATGCATGCATGGATGGATGGCTGGATGGATGGATGCATGGATGGTGGATAGATGGACTGACGGACGGACGGACGGACGGACGGTTGGATGGATATACAGAAAGTCAAACAGGTCAAAATTAAACTCCTTGCTGTTATTCTTGGTAGCGTCTAACAATATCTTATAATTAAATATCCCATTAAGCTCTAAAGAAACTCAATTACAGTTTACATTCAGGGTTTGATCTGACTTCTAAATTTGTTTTGGGGTAAATGAACTGAAAAATCGACCAGTTGTAACTCAACCTGAATCTATGTGGTAAATTTCTCTTGCAGTAAATGTAGTTCCAGTTTCCCACTGATAACCATTAAGTTTCAGTATCCCTTTTATATTTTCTTAGCTACACTTTATTCATTGCTGTTGTTTGTTGTTGTTTTTATTTTATTTTCATGCTTCTTTCTTCTAGTGCCTGACTTTCAGTGACACTGAAGACAGCATCGAAAAAAGTCCAGCAGTTTTCTTGTCTTTTTTTAACCATCACATCATGACAGAATGTGTTCTTGGTCCAGTGGGATCAAAGCTCCTCCTGACAATGGATCTGTCAGGACTGGGCTTCAAGGCTGTCAGTCAGAACTGATGGCTGGAAGGAATCCCTTTTTAAATTTCTGAGCAGCTAAAACCAGAGAGAAAATCCATCTAAAACATTCTCTAGTTTCTTTAAAGTTGCCCAGAAGGCTCAGGCCAATGCATTTTATTTCAATTTTATTTTTCTTTTACTTTTCATTTTCAGCTATGATTTCTTTTTACTGCTTTATGAACAGTTTAACCATGTGCAGGCTTTGATTTAGCAGTGCTCCATATTTGTCCTCTGAACTGATTCATATAATTTCTTAAAATGGCCTCAGTCATGGCTCCTCCATACAGTCAATACTAAGGCCAAGTCAATTCCTCCTTTTAAAGTTACCTAAATTATTGTCATGTTTGTTCTTCTAAGCCTAGCTTCAAAGTGCAGTAAAATAAGACTCTGCAGTGCAGCATGATGGGTAAGTGTTTCTTTTAACTTACCAATTATGTTCCTGCAGTCTCGTTTAACTGTTTCCCAGTGTTTGTTTGTCCTTTGCCAACTCTAATTCTGCAGGTCAGTTTTAACATGTTTCATCCTTGGTTAGCTAGCTCAAGAAAGTTACTATAATGCTGAAACAAAGTCTTGCCTAAATAGCAGGCCGCTTTATCTGCTTTTTTTATATATGGATCTGCTAAATATCCTCTAAATTTGTTCAATATATCTCTAGTTAGTTTAAATAAAAGCAACATCAACAATCCAGGAACTCAAGCCCTGTTGCAATTTTCTTATAAGTTCCAACTTTTGGGACAATTTAAGCAAAACATGGCATTTTGAAGCAAAATGCAGTTTTTAAAAGCTTACAGCTTTTTGGTTTATCATTTTTTTGCACATCATATATTAAATGCTGTGTAATTAAACTGCAATCTAATTCTTGTCGTAAGCTGTATGCAACAGAATTTCGTTTTGTACGCACTCTGTCTCACTCTGAGTCACAATCTGAATGAAGTCACACGCCTGCGTGTCAGGCAGCAGACAAGTTGCGGATCGGAGGCCTTTTAAGATGAACTTTGAATGCCAATTGGCTTTCGTGGAGGTCTGGTTCAAAGTTGATTGGCTGTGTCGTAGGTGGATGTAGGAGAGCAATCCGTTTCTTCAGTTGAACATCCACCTAGGCTCCATTTAAGATTTGGCTCAAGGCACGAAGAATGGCCATTTCTACGGGCAGAAACTTGCTCTATCAGATACTGTATTGGAAAATCATTTTGAACCTGTCTCATTGCATAGTGTGACTGCAGATATTGAGTCACAACCAAATATTTCTCCACAATCTTGCTGCAATGATAGTCATTAATCCATGATGAATTGCAGAATATAAATCAGTCATTCTGAAGAGATCAAATCCAGTTCAAAGGTTTACTTAAAGACTCTGTGTAGTTTAAAATGTACTTACTTTTGCATATTTCATGCCCTAAAACAACCACCACGTTTTAAAACAACAACTTCTCCAGGACTCACAATCATTTTGATTGGAGCTCAGATAAGTACTAATAAATAAATTGTTTTCAAGAATGAAAAATAAAACATGCCTCACCTAGCAAAATTAGAATGAAAAGGATTAATTCTGCATGAAAAAAAATCCGTATTACTAAAGCATTGGAATGACTTAGACTAAGTTAAGAAATGAGGCTGGGATTTTGCAGCTAAACTGGTTATACATTAGCTCAGCTCAGTTCAATGGAAAATTAACAAAAGCAAAGCCTAAACCTACGCTTTAAAAAAACACACCAACTTCAATCTCCACCTTTTGATCATTGTGTTTACCTTGTTTTATTACATAAAAATGTCACTAACCTGAACTTTCTCACGGTGACAAAAGTGCCGAATGTATTTATGACCTGAAAAATGAAACCATTCTTTGATTTAGAGCTTCTCTTGTTTTTTCTTTGATTAGCCTGTAAAATGTAAACCTCTCTGAATGAACCCCAGGTGTTGATGCACCTTTTCCATTATTTATTTGTCAATTATCGCTGTTGTGTGGTGGGCTGCAGACATGCACAGACGCACACTGGCGCCCTTCCATTATTCATTCTGCAGAGGCAGACGGTGTACTTTCCCCACCGTTGCCCACCTAAGGGAGTTATTCGAAGAAAAGCCTTAATCCTTTCCTGCTCTTTATCCGTTTCCCTCCTGCCTTATATGCACAGCATCCATAAGAAAGTAAAAACCAGCATAAAAGTGGAAAACGTGATGTGCATTTCTTTCCAGATGGGTTTGTTGCTTAACAAGCTAAGGCACTTTCACTGTCTAAATGATGGAAGATGTTTGTTTCTCTGCACAAAATAGCAAACTCTGCTGTCAATACAGAAGGGGATCAAAACACCACTTCAAGAATTTCCTCTCATCTAAATATGTAGAGTTGATTTTGTTTTTGACCTTTTAAAGATAAATATTGAAAGCTATCAGAAATATTTATTCAAACAGTCAGTTTTTTTTGTTTTTTCTTTATTTTCTTGTGTTTTTTCTTAAAGTTTTTTTAAGTGAGTTTGGGCCTAAAAGCTCATCTTCAAACTGGAATTTGGTGCAAGGAGCTGTCAGCCACAAAAACCATTATTTTTATTTTGCAACTGAACAGATAAATTAACTTATCTGAAAGTATAAATCAACCCGAAGGACAAATTCTGGATTGTTTATTAGACCAAAAAATACCCTGTAGTATCTCTGAAATGTAAACAAGAATTTTTAAAACTAAAGGTTGCATACTCTTAAAACAGTAACAGTGGATAATTTTTCAAATGCATCGAGGACATAAAAACTGGTGACTTAAAATGAGTCTGAAATGCC
The DNA here is from genome assembly GCA_030533445.1 of Cyprinodon diabolis. Classification (NCBI taxonomy): domain Eukaryota; kingdom Metazoa; phylum Chordata; class Actinopteri; order Cyprinodontiformes; family Cyprinodontidae; genus Cyprinodon; species Cyprinodon diabolis. Next base: position 13,897,755 of record CM060073.1, read on the forward strand.
TTCTGGCCCCTAAAGCAATTAGCTCAACTTAACAAACCATAGCAATGGAATTTACCAATCAGTTCATAAGCATGTCAGGAGTGTGAGGGCTCAAAAAAACTAGTATGAAAAATATGCATTTAAACCCGAGGACAGCATTAGGCTCTATTAATGAAGTTCTATTGATACTCTCTAAAAGTTACTCAAAAAGGCATTTTTAGATACCTGAGATGCATTTTTTCTTGTCCTACAAAGATGTCTCTGTATATGGAAAGCAGGGAATTTGTTCTACAAGTTCATTAAAAAAACGAAAAAACATTCTGTAACAATCAATTCATTAAACTACATAAAAATCCCATGGTGATATTCAGGTTATGCACACTTTTTCTGTAATACAGCTTCCTTATGAGTCTAAATATGCAGCTGCACTTAAAATACAACAATGACAAAAGCAAAACGGGCTGCGCAGTGGGTAGCACTGCTGCCTTGCAGCAAGGAGGTTGCAGGTTAAATTCCAGGCACGGGGTCTTTCTGCATGGAGTTTGCATGCTCTTCCTCAGCATGCGTGGGTTCTCTCCGGGTACTCTGGCTTCCTTCCACAGTACGAAAATAGGACTGTTAGGTCTCTAAATTCTCCTTAGGTGTGAATGGTTGTTTGTCTTTGTGTTGCCCTGTGATGGACTGGCGACCTGTCCAGGATGTACGCTGCCTTTCGCCCGTAGACAGCTGGAGATAGTGACCCCACTTGGGATAAAGCGTGTCAGAAAATGGATGGATGGACAAAAGCAAAATTTTACCACAATCACTGGGAGAAATGACAGGCTGAGCAGAAGCTGTTTTTTTTTTTTTTTAGCAGAAGAATAACTTTCTTCCAAAGTCACAAATAAATCAGGTTATATGCACCTCAATGTTTATAAGATAGGAATTAGAGTTCAGGAAGAGGTTGTTTGAATATTAAGCTCAAGTGATAAGTCCACACTTTAAACACTGCCAAGGGGGTGTAGGCTTCAAAAACAGTATATTCAAGTTTAAAAGTTGTGCCATAGGTGCAATATTTACATTTGAGTGTATATTTTCTGGATATAATGTAGAAACACTGGCTTGATAATAAAAAGTCCACAGAAAAAATAAGTGTTTACATACCTTAAAAGCCTCTTTTGCTTTTTGCCCATTTTGCAATTCTCATTTTATCTTAGATCCATGACTTGCGGCGTGTATCGGAGCAGTTTTTTTGTGTAAACACCCTGGGATGAGAATCGGAAGCCATGGTTCGCAACCTGAAAAGGTGAACTGAAGGGGTGTATTTTTCTAGAAATGTACCATCTATCACAAAGGACTGCTTGAAAAGCAATGGTTCATTAATGAAGAACCGTGCATTATTAAGACTCTTTATGTTTGTGATAAATTCACAGTGACACCTGTGGTTAAATGAAGCAGAAAATACTTTAAATGTTTGGATTTTGCTATTGGTCAAATTACAAAGAAACTAAAACCAAGATGTTTCAATACCAAAACCCAAAGCAGAAAAGCATCACCATGTTTAATTATTCATTCATTGAAAATCAGATCTTTATCACAACATCTACAAATATTTTGTTTTGTTATGGATGTTTTTACAACATCCTGCAGCGGCAGAAGACTGTCTCTGCAGTTTGGGGGTCAGCCTCTCCCTCTTTACTTCAAGCTTAGTGATTCAAGTAATGATGGATCAAGAGGGAGGTGGATAGATTTAGACCGTGTCTACCATAATGCACATGAATGTTGTGGTCACAACAAACGTAAAATATGAAGCTCTTGATTAACCAACCGTACCATACTGCTAGAACGAAATGATTCAAATGCATTAAGTACAAAATAATGAGATCCTAGATACAAACCCTAAAATGGGCTTCTCATGGATCTCTATTACTGAGCTTAGCCGTAATATGGAGGAAGCTCATTTAAACTGATTGGATTGAGGAACCTGAAAGAGAAAGAGATCCCAGAAACATTTGGCTGAAACCCAACTTTACATCAACCTCCAATAAAACCCAAACCTGTTCTTGTAATCTTGTCTCTGCAGCTATAAAGCATTACTTTTTTCCCAACCAGATGCTGCTTGTGGTTGCTATGAATAATTTTACTACCTGTGCAGATAGAGCGTTTTTTAGCTGTGGCTCCCAAATTCTGAGAGTCCCTTCAAATCACTCTGCACTCCACAGCATCTAACTTTAAAAAAAAAAACACCTCAAGATGTACTTATTTAGACAGGCCTTTACTGGATTAACTGTTTTTATTGGGGTTATTGTTCTCAAAAAGCACTTTGTGATGTTAGAAGGTGCAATAAAAATAGAAATGACTTACTTTCTGTTTGGAGACTTTCACTGCCGGATGCTTTAAAAACTGCCTGCAGGACATTGCTCCACTCATGAAGCATCCTTGCATTGGTCAATTTCAACATACCAACTAATGAAATAATACATCTAATTGGTATGCTGATGGCTGTAAATTTTACAGACATTCTAAAAGACACACTTATAATAAGATAAGGTGCTAAATTTTACCTTTTTTTTATTTTTACAGACACTTTTCCAGACTGTAGCTCTAGCGTCACATACCCAATAATAACTCTGCCACTCATCCATCCCATTACGATCACAAAGGTTTGAGGATTTGGTTTGCAAATTAGGTTCCCCACACATTTATCATCTGAGATGCCAGCTTGTAAAAAGCTGCGTCAATCAAAAGGCATTTAGGAGGCATCTGTGAACCTGCAGCAAAACAAAAAAAGCCCACAAATGATAATGGTGTTAATTACAAATATGTAATCTTTTGTCAGCTTTACAATGTGGTCTTTAGAATCAGGATAAATAAAAAACATTCAGTTTTAATTTGCCTCAGCAAATAACTGCGCACTTGACCTTTCGAAATCAGCAGAACCAATCTGGATGGCATTTTGCAGAGCTGCCAAAAGAAGAGAAACAAACACACGCTTCTTTGGAGCTCTATAAGAGTCAATTTAGAGACAACAAAGAGGAATACACTTTTTTGATTAAAAATAAATAGTGTCCCTGTTAATGATTGCATCTATGAATGCAATGCCTTTTTTTCAGTTAATCCATTTGCTCAGAGTTAATACGTCACTGTATTCACATGAAATAGAATTATATCAAATCATTAATTGTTAACCTGTTTTTATTCACACATTTTTCTGTTTAGAGAGAAACAAATTAAAAAGGACGAACTCTTGTTTTTAAATCATCATAACATTCATATCATTAAGAGCTGAAGCTTTACTATACAAAAATTCACAGTTTCTTTTAGCACCTTAAGTAAAATATGAAAAAAAATACAGCGTTGATTTTGTTACTTCACCATACTCTCATGTAAAATGCAAGAGAAACCAAGTAAAAAATAGCTTCTTGATAAGACTATGCAGCCCTTACAGATTATTTCAGATTTAAAAAACTTAGATCAAACTAATTGCAAAATCAGACAAATAATAGTGACTAAATACAGCAAATATTATCCATGCTTGCCCAGAACTAAGACTCCTTCCAGTTATTTGCAGCAAACAGGAGTGTTTATCATCGCTTTGAAGAATTCTGATCTGCTTCTCTTTCCATAATAATTTCAATTCACCCACGATGCCACTGTGTTAGATTTAGAGCCAGACTTTGATTAGGAGAAGACAAAAGCCTCAATTGTTTTTTGTTTTTGTTTTTTGTTTTTTTGTGGTGGACTTTGAACCTCTTTCCTGCTATATAACCCATAGACACTGGGGCATTCACAACAACATTTTTGAAAGCTTTTATCATGCCAGAGTCTAGTTACTGAAGTGAGTCACACCAGTTCAAACCCATAGCTGACCCTGGTAGGGTTACAACTGTTATTTTTTAGCACAGTTTATTTTATTAAATAGGGATTCTCTTAAAGTACAAAGGCCTATTTAGCAAACCAAAAGCAACAAGAGAGTAAATTGGAGGAAGGACAAAATCATTTGAAAATGTGCTGTTAGACTACATGAAGTAATTAAGAGGTTTGGGGACACAAGTACATTTAAACTACAAAGTAGCCATAGACCCCATAAGGGGGACTGTTCTCCTCCATTTTATGTTTGAACAGCGCAATCTTGAAACAATATTACTATAAACACAATCCCAGTGCATGTTGGACTCCGACAGGGCTGCCCTCTGTCACCGGTCCTGTTCATAACTTTAATGGACAGGATTTCTAGGCGCAGCCAAGGACCGGAGGGGGTCTGGTTTGGGGAACAGCGGATCTCGTCCCTGCTGTTTGCGGATGACGTAGTTCTGCTGGCTCCCTCCTGCCAAGACCTACAGCGTGCGCTGGGGCGGTTCGCAGCCGAGTGTGAAGCGGCCGGGATGAGAATCAGCTCCTCCAAGTCCGAGGCCAAAAAGGTGCCTTGTCCCCTTCAGGTTGGAGGAGAGTCCATGCCTCAAGTGGAGGAGTTCAAGTATCTTGGGGTCCTGTTCACGAGTGAGGGAAGAATGGAGCGGGAGATCGATAGACGGATCGGTGCGGCTGCTGCAATAATGCGGACGCTGCACCGGTCTGTCGTGGTGAAGAGAGAGCTGAGAGAAAAGGCAAAGCTCTCAATTTACCGGTCGGTCTACGTTCCTACCCTCACCTATGGTCATGAAATTTGGATCATGACCAAAAGAACGAGATCCTGGATACAAGCGGCTGAAATGAGTTTTCTCCGCAGGGTGACTGGGCTCTCCCTTAGAGATAGGGTGAGGAGCTCGGTCATTCGGGAGAGGCTCAGAGTAGAGCCGGTTCTCCTCCACATCGAGAGGAGTCAGTTGAGGTGGCTCGGACATCTTCTTCGGATGCCTCCTGTACGCCTCCCTCGGGAGGTGTTCCAGGCACGTCCCACTGGGAGGAGGCCCAGGGGACGACCCAGCACACGCTGGAGAGACTATGTCTCTCGGCTGGCCTGGGAGCGCCTAGGGCTTCCCCCAACAGAGCTGGAGGAGGTGTCTGCGGAGAGGGAAGACTGGGAGTCTCAGCTTAGTCTGCTGCCCCCGCGACCCGGTTCCGGATAAAGCGGGAGACGACGAGTACGAGTACAATCCCAGTTGAAAAATATTTGTGTTAAAGCAATCCTGGCCAAAACCTTTGACTTTTACAGATAAAGCAATAAAGAGGCAAACAACCTAATGACGGGTCTTTCTCCTTCAGGATTTTTTGCTAGAGATCAGAAATTATGACTCAATTAGTTCCAGTAAGTCTTTCAGGCCTTCAAGCATTGAAACAGTCCCACATCCATAATACTACCACCACCATGCTGCTGTGTAAAATATCATCAAATGTTTCATCTGGAGCTGAGCTTATTTTAGTTCACAGTTCTTAAACAAATTGCGATGTCAAATAAAAAATTCCTCAAAATATCAGTAATCTATCCTAAATGTGCTTATCTAATTAACTAAATGCAAGAAAAAATAGACTACTGTGATATTTTTGCTAAAGTATTTTGTTGCAGTTTGAACTTATCAGTTGTGTATTCTAGCTGAGCTTATCTAAAATGTCACCATAGCAAAGCTATTATTTTCTATTCATTTTGGAGTTTTGTTACCTACAGCATTTCCTGTGGCTCTTAATAATATCGGCTGATTTGTTCTGTCACTCCACCCGTGATAACAGCTCACCCTGGCTGACAGTGCATGCAGATTTATTGAGCCTCATCCTGTTCTACAATTTAACAAATGACTTAACAAAAGTCACTTAACTGAATAAAAAGCCTTTGCTTGCCACAGGCCGGGATTCATCATGTATAAAACATGAAGCAGCCCCTCCCCCCACCCCCCTGTAGTATAGAGACACAAAAGCCCCCCCACTCCCATGTGTCTTCATAGAGTACAGTGGCAAACAAAGACATGCCTCTTATTATTTGATCTGGATCTCAGTGTTTAATAGCTAATATATGCACAGAGGAGCCCAAGGCATCTTCAGCGCATAAATTTGAAATGTTCTGTTGCTTTTTGAGGCTTTGTGTTTAGGTTTGATAAGAGAAGCTATTTTCTTCAAGCCATAGTTTTAGTTGCTTTTACACACAAAACGTCTTTCTCCTTACAAAGAGACCGAAATTATGACTTTGAAGGTGCAAAAACATTGAAATTTATTTTTGTAGAATGTTTCAATAAAATGCATGTCACCAACAGTTTCAGTACCAAGGAGGGGAAAGAAAAACAAGAATTAGGTCCACAAACCTTAACAGAATCCACACAGGATCTTCTATCAAGCGTTTTGTTTGTTTTTTTTAACAAGATTGCTGTCAAGATTTGCACCTGTTTATGTTTTCTATTAAATATCCTCACCTTTTTTCGGTTGCTCTTTCTCTTATTTAAGCCTATGCATTTAGTCAATCCTCGTCGTTCCTCTGTGCTCCATGTTGTTCCTGATTTCTCTATTAAATCTCCTTCATGGACCTCCAGATGTCTGCTCACTACTTGAGCCCTTCCCCTCCACAGATCAGGACACTTATGACAAAAATCTATCTGGATTTCCAGTCACTCATCTCAGAAAGATTTATATAATTCCTTCAGATTGGTTACTTTTCTGGCACAAACCTTATCTTTAAGTATTTTCCAAAACATTTTAACAGTGTTCAGTGTGTAATGTGTAACTAGTCAGCGATGAAAGAAACAGCTTAAATAAATCTTCAAAAAAGACCCAAACCATATTATATTCATGATGAGGATGAGTGGACATAAACTTATTTACCAGTTGAATGTCATGTGACAGCACCTGGCAATAATATATTGGATAACAGGGGTCTAGTCAGGTTCTAAACCTATAAAAGCCTTCAAAAAACTTGAATCGTAGCTTTTACACTAATAGAAAGATAGAAAACCAAATATGAACTTAATACAGGAGTTTGGAGTTTGTATTTTATATATTTTTAAAACAGCCACATCATCCTAACTGCATTATGACTTGGTTGTTTTAAATAACCTGATTTAAAGGTATAGTAGAGGATTTTGGGCGAATAAAAAAAAAAATTGCCCATGCACAACCCTGTACCCGCTCCCAAGGGGGAGTACTTATTAAACGTATGTGAGCACATGCACCAGCCTATTTCTCCTCATGCACACTCTTTTTAAAAGCTGCTGTTTGCATTGCTCATATAAGCTTGCTTTCCAAAAGAAGATTTGCAATTTTTCCACTATGTCACATAGGACGGCCTTAGGTAAACATATCACCAGAATGATTGACAAATTGGAGAACCACTTATTTTGAGGATCCACCCGGAAGGAGAACATCCTCCACTTTACCTTTAAGTTGCATCACAATTGAAGGTGCAGGAGTTAAAAAGTAAGAAATATATACATCACTATACATGCTATTAAAATCTGCAAAATCTTTCCTCTAGTTAACACAGTTGCCTTCATAGGCTCCATTATAAGAGAATGAATCTCTTGGATTGAGTGCAAAGCGCCATTGCTGCATTAGCAAGGGAATTTTTTTAAAGATGGATCACCAAAGACCAGCTATAAGAGCACCTTAAACACCATCACAGGACTCCACACAAGTGAAAGAAATAAAACTTCTAAACTGGAGTCCAACCAGCGATGGAAGAAGACATGAGAAAATATAAATATATATATTTTTTTTTCAAACAAATGAATGGAGCTCATATCTTTTGGGAATAAAAAGGGACTTTAAAAAGGATTTCTCATTTGAGAAGAAATTACACCTCTAAACAAAACGCTTGTGTAGAGCAGCAGACTGCATGTCCACCACACTGGGTTCATTTGGGTAGAGCAGACACACTTCTGCAAAATCAACAAAGCTCTAAAGTGGTTGTATGAGTTAAAAACTGAGTTTTCATCTTACAAAAATATATTTGTCCTATATCACCACGAATTCATTGTATTGTGTTTACAACTGCAACCAATGAGCAATCAAAAATCTCTTCAAATACCTCATAATCTATGGTTTATGTCATTTATTGAAGCTAAAAATCATTTCATAGAATAAAAAATGTCTTCATTGAGATCTCTTCTGCAACGTGAAATTACTAATTCCTCATTAACTTATGCAATGAAGGTCTGCTTTATTGTACACCAAAGGAAATATATTAAATAGAGACACATAAAAAAAAACTCATTTCTTTGTTCTGGAACGATTTTGTTAATTTGCATAATAGGAGCTCACATGCACATTTATAATTCTGACAGCAAATAGATACATATATTAATATGGTTTCACTATTCAGATGTCAAAACAGGAGGCGATGCTTGGAGCTTCCACCCATTATGATTGTGAACTAATAAAATGAGCCCACGCTTTGCTGCCTAAACTCATTATCCACCCTGCTTTTACAAGAGCTTTGTGACCGTTCACAGTAGAGGAGCTGGAAAGTGTCTGTAACTTCAATGATTATAAGTGTATAGTATGTGTCTGGTATTACAGAAAGTAGTATAGGTGCAACCAAATACTGTCTAAAAACTATTCATATACCTAAGGTTTTATTTTTGTTGGTTAAATCGGGCTCATAGAAGCCGTGTTAATAGTAGTTTATGTTAATGGATTCTGCTCCTTTGTGTCTTTTTCCTTTTTAATAGCTGAAAAACACAACATTAAACAGTCCCATCATTATCCAAGTAATGGCGTCTTCAGGGCATCCCTGATACACATGTTTTATTTTCTTCTTAAAATACACAATAAGCCTGCAAAAACATTTTAGTCATGAAAATGGAAATCACTTTAAAGGACAGAAAAATCCCCTTAAAGCAAGCAGACAAACCTAATTTAAAATGTATTAGAAAAATCTCAACATTAAGAAATGCTATTTTCATATCATTATTCTCAGGTTCTAGTTGCTGCCATAACATTTAGAAAAGAACTGACAATATTACATCAATACAAAATATGATTTTCTTTGTCTTTGGAGGTAAATATGAAATAAATTAAGATCAGCAGAGCCTTATTGTACATTGCCATTTATTCATCTATTTGTTCATCGTATTCCTCTGTAAGTATACCTAATAAGTAGCTATAATATTAATACATATAAATCTGTTTTGGGACTAGAGACCAGAAGAAAAAAAGAAGTTGAAAGGTTTTTTTTCTGTTTTGTATTTTTAATTGTTTGTTCAACATAAAAAAATGCTTCTGTAGCTACTTTAGAATTGATAAAAAACTATATAAAAAAAAAACATTATAGCATTAATCACGATCTATATATAGGTGACACTTTTGCAAATGAAGCTGCAGCAATCCGTATTAGTCACTCTCACTTTCTGAAGTATGTAAATTACCTTTGGGTACACATTTTTTTTTTTTTTTGCCTGGCTCTTATGGATTTCGAAAGCAGATGCTACATGAATGGGCAGACACATGGAAAAGCGACTGACAAATCAGCTTCCTTTCAGGATATTATATTTGCACAGATGGTCCCTCCTGGACTCATTCATAATAAAATTGATAAACTATACCACTATAAAAACAAATTGGTGTGTTGGGTCCTAGGCAGTGATCGATTTGATTAAACCCCCATACAGTGCCCCCGACTACCATGACTGAATGTCGTAGCATTGTGGTAATAATGGAAAAGTAAAAAAAAGAAAAACTAAAAATATATATATATATATTCGCACTGGTCTCTTAAGCAGGGCATACACCGCATACACTATACGATTTTTTTGCCCTTTTCGGGGCAACTTTTCAGTTGTGCAAGAATTTTTAGATCGGGCCGACTTTCAGCCTGATCGCGCGTTGTGAAGTGTAACGAGGGGTGATCAGCCTCTCATGACCACCTTCCGATCAGGAATCGTGAGGTCGGCAGAAAATCAAAAATTTTTGATTTTTAGTGGACCGTCATGGGCAAATTACTCAGTGAAGTTCTTTCTGTAAAATTGACAGACCGTAGTAGCCACGTTTGCTCTTTGTCTTTGTCCAAATATGTCATCGCCTTTTCTTTTTTAGGGCTTTCAGCACAAAATTGCACAAATTGCCAAGGCAGCGCGTTTCTATCCAGTGAGCTTCATATTCTCCTTCTACTCGTTTGGCTTCCGGATAGACGAGTCAGAGTAGCGCCATCTTACTGCGGAGCTGAGTCCAGTATGGTTTTTAAACGTACAGTGTGAGCAGGTTGATCGCATCAGAGCGTCGGGTCACACAGTGTGAAAACATACATCGTGAGCTGTGAAGTTTTAAACCCCGCGGTTTCGTTGTACAGTGTGAGCTGTAGCTGCGTGCGATGATTGAAGAAGTCTTACAATCAGCTTGTTTCCTTGTAGTTTAGCAGTTCTTTGTAGTTTTGGTTCGATAGTCATGACTTCGGAACTACAATGTTCATTGCCAGTATGAATAGATTTCGGGATCTTCACCATCGGTTTCTCTTCTTTGTGAACTAAATGCCAAATGACCAAATATGGACAATTTGAAGGTATGAAGTTCATCTTTGGGGTGTCTTTTTATTACAGAAAATACTAACTTCACTTCAAAATTTACTTTTAAACTCTCTTAATATTTTAAACGTTTATTCTAAGGATTTCTTAAGGATTCTATTTGACAAGCATTCTCTGACTAAGCTCCATTCAAATTCATCCCATGGGATAAAGGAAGGGCATCCCTAAGGAATAACTTTCTATAACTTAAAACTTTTTTCGTGACTAATGAACATGTAGCCAGAAAACAATGTGCTTAAAAAAATAATCTGGATTTTATTGAACCGAAGCTTAATCTTTGTTTTAAACCAAATCCTTACTCACAACGCCAGTTTATTACGAACTATTTCATTATAAACAGAAAATGCAAGATTTACTGTAAATTAGGACTTCCTAGTCAACAAATTAAGCTGATGTTAATATATGACAGACATCAAATTGTTTAAGACACAGTGTTTATTCCACTAAGGTTCAAGTTTTTTGCATTAATGTTACCTGATTAACTCATTGCAATTATTATTACTCATGCATCCGACCCACATGGCCACTTAAGTCAAGCTTTCATATGATAACCCCCCTTAATGGGGTTAATCAGCTTAAACTTCACTGCAGCGCTGTGTCGCATTCCCTCCCCTGACAGATTGGGAAGTCACTAAGCCAATTTCATTTCCTCTTGGATTATTGGACCCAGAGAAGGGGGGGTTGATTTCTGGCCATCGGCCAATCTTGTTTAGCATGATAAAATGGATTTCTCTGAATGCATACATTATTTTTGATGATTTCTTTAAGGCAATGGTCAATATTATTTTTAATGTGTTGCACCAACATTTGAAGAACAACTTAACAACTGACTTTTGGTTGTTAGTACTTAAATTTGCATTTATCGATAGCCAGTCAAAGAATTACAATGGTTTCAGGGGGGCCAATTAAAGCAACTGAAGATAATTTGTATATAAGACAAAATTTCACCAGATTTAAACAATCTCCCCCTTTTTATTAGGTTAGTTGTATTTTCTATTTGTTTTATTCCCCTAAATACATCTTTTTTTTTTTATAGGAGATTCTATCCAGTTGGTTTTCATTTAATATATGTCAATAGAGGAGTAAGAGATTGTGGAATAGGAAAAGCAATTATTCTATAAATCAGTGGTTTTCAAAGTGGGGGCTGCAGCCATTCAGGGAGAGCTAAGGGGAGCTCCAGAAATTGGTAGAACAATGAGAAAAAAAAAACGACATGCCGAAGGAATTTGATTTCATTTTCAACATGATAAAGTATTTTTTTTATTATAACAATTATTTTAAATAATCTATAGTTTTAAAATGAAAAAACTTGAAAATATAAAAACTGAACTTTGAGACCCCTCTTCTATCTTCTCATGTAAGAAGACTATCATTCCTCGGCTGACAGGGCACTGAAATGCCATTTTACTGTTTGCAGTAATATACTTATGTAAGCCTGACTTTTAACTTTAGGCATATTAGCATATTTCTAACCAGTCAGACCTTAAATCTGGAGGGGAAACTGTTTTGTTAGTATAAAATGTAGGGCAGACACTTCCTTCCCTTAGTTCAAAGCATAGACATGCCGAGGATTATACAGCGTGTCATTGAATAGCAGGTATTAAGTGAGCACAGCAGGACTACAAACAGAGACACATGCACAGAGAAATGAGCAGGCCTACAAGCTGGGCTGCAGGCCAATGTCCAGGCCATGACTAATAATCACAAGACCAGACAGAACTGAGACGTGCTTGCATGTAGCTAAGCATGCAAAACAACCAAAGACATTCCCACTCTGAGGCAGAGAGCTAATTTCATCCCTGCAGCTCAGTGTTTATCCATGTAGATTTGTGTGTAAGTAGACACAGCTCCTGCTATAACAAGTTTACATAACATACAAAGGCATGTGTGTGAGGATGTACGTGTGCACATCACATAGACAAGTATTTGTTGCCTTGTGGGGACAGTATAAGAACAATTTCCCTGCAATATGCTAATTTCTGGGTGTTTATAGGCATCCATTGGGTATAGTCAACTAGTCCCCATTAAGGAAAAGTTCTCTTCTTGGGTTGGGGGTTAGCTTTAGGACTAAAGGCTGGTTTATGCTGAGAAACAGGTTGACTGCATGTGTGTCTCAGTTAACGCAAATAACTTAAAAGGGAAACTGTTTTTGCAGACGATATTTAGATTTCTACAAATACTACAGCACAGCTAACTGTGTAATAACCTAAATAATCTATATGATTTATTTATTAGGTCCATCTTTAAATAAAAGTGAAAGATTATATAATAATTACTTCACAGAAGAAGGTTGTTAGGGCTGGAGCCTGCACAATGGAGAATCTGCTGTTTTCTGACTGTTTTATTGTCAAGCTGTACTGATTTAGATGAAACTACCTCTCTTTTTGGATTAACATGGAGAATCATCCTTTGTAAAGTAGAAGTGGCCCAGTGATTAAACCGTATCCGCCTGCTCACATTGCCGAAGCTGTGATGGCAGCAGGCATCTCCGCCCCGGTGTTTTCCCTTGTCCTACCACGGAGTTTGGTTACTGCACAGCTTTTTGCCGAGAACTGAAGCAGAAACAGGCTCGTCCCTTTTTCTCCTGAAAGCCATAGATGAGCCAAATTGTGAGACTCGCAGCAAGGAACGTGCTGCCACCCTCGTTCCTTTTCTTGGAACCAAGCCTGTAGCTTGTAAAACTTTGTTTTTCTTCTCTTTGCCAATTTATTTGTGCCTGGCCAAGCCAAATTAGAAATAGGTTTTAATGAGTTTGAAATGAATTTCTGTTGGATGTTTTATCTTGTGTGATAGATTTAGATTTAGACCACTTTATCAATCCCACCAGGGGCAATTTGTTTAATCAGCATAGGGGACAAACAAAAATAAACATGTAATAAAACAAAAGAAAAATGCAATGATTAAAAATTTAAAAAAAGAAACAGAGCTTGGAGATCAAAAATAATTAATACTAAAAAAAACAAAAAAGTATCAAAGATAGCACAGTTTAGAAAACAGCCACACTACATAGAGTTTAAAAATTGGATGAGTTTGTTTTACATTGAAGAATTACAAAGCAGCATCCATTTTCTGATGAAGAAAGGATAAGTTTAGCCTATTTTCCAATTTGTTCATTGGAACCAATTGGTGCACTATTATGATTTTAGAACAGATTTTAACAATATGCTTCAAACTGTGTTGCTCTTTCTGTGCGAGGCAATTGTACCAACAGATAAATGAAAAACACAAGTTCTCCTCAACGAAAGCCTGATAAAACCTACCTGTAATAATTACACTTATTGAAAATGTCTTTAGCTCTCTCAGAGGGTATATCCTTTGTTGAGCCTGTTTCACAACAGCTGTAGTATTAACTAGGGCTGCAACAACGAATCGATAAAATCGATAAAAATCGACTTTTAAAAGCGTTGGCAACGAATTTCATCATCGATTAGTTGTGTCGCGCGATTAATGCGTCATCCCCCGCTGCCGTCATCACATCAACTTGACTGAAACGGGGGAAGAAGAAAAAATACGGCACAACTCAGCGACTTTTCAGACCCCTCCAGCGAGTATTTTTCAAAAAAGCGACTAGCGACAAATCTGGCGACTTTTTACGGTGTCACTGGCGGCTTTTGGAGACTCTTACGTGAAAGCATGTATCGTTCCTACTCTGCCGTGGGGCGCCTCCCCCATCCCAACCCCATTCTCCCGCAGGAGTCCCTCTCAGCGCTGCAGTCAGAGCAGCAGGATGTTTACCCGCAGCGTCCAGACTGCAAATGAAGCGCGCATGCGCCGGGATTGACGGCGCAAATTGATCACAATAATTAAAATAGCCTGCGCTTTGTAAAGTGAAAAAAGTCGTAACATGCAACTTTTGTTAAAACAAATGAACATGGCACGGAACCACCATGTTTGTTTGGTTTTAAAGTGGGGAAACTTAACGTAAGTTTCTCAGGTAGCTCATCTGATGCTTTCCTTACCGTGTTAGTAGGTTACAGACAGTGATAAGGTTGGCTACTTATTTTACTTTTAATTTCATTTGAATTAGCTTAAGCAGCGTTTATATTTTCTTTATAAATATATTAACTTGCAAATTATAAGGGGGAAAGCTTTTAAAGTTTAAATCTGCTGGCAAAGATAAAGTAAAGAAGATCCTGCTATTTATTGAAGTAAAGCAGAATAAAATCCAGCAAGATCAGTAATATGTCAATTTATTATATTTGCCACATTCCCATGTAAATATCTGTCTTTGGAGGATGTGTTTTTTAGCATCCCTAGTTCTCTCATTTTTATTCCAAATATAATTTATAATTTGAATCACAGTGCTATTTTTATCTCTATGGTTAAGTATTTTCTCAAGTAGCAAGTTTTAAAACTAATTTGTTGAAATGGGGGGACCTAGGTCAAAAATGGCTTTTTTTGCACTTTATGAAACAGTACCCTATATTTTGTGGATGTACAGCTACATTTCTCATGTAAGTTTGCGTAGTTTTAACACAAACATTTATTTTTCATATTGCACCAGTACAGTTAATGAGCAACCTATACTTGTGTGCTTGTTTGTTCTGTCTAAAATGTTTATTTTGAAATAAAGAGGTTAATATAAAAAATATTTTTTGTCCGATTCATCGATTAATCGAAAAAATAATCGTCCGATTCATCGATTTTTAAAAAAATGGTTAGTTGCAGCCCTAGTATTAACACCAACACAGTCCCATGTTCTTATTCCGAACCACTGAGATGAGACAACAGTGCTCATGTTGATACTTGACAAAATAACTGTGTTCAAGATTGCTTTAACATTCAGTGGTATATAAGATATAAAGAAGAGGTGAACCTCCTAATACAAAGACACAATCTGACAGGCAGTTATTAACAAACACTCTTGTCCCTCGTAGACAAAAAAATCTAAAATCAATAACACCATAGCCGTGATGCAGATTAAAATAATTTAAAAGCCTGTGAATCAAAAATGTGTTTGTATTTTATTAAAAGCGGATGGAAAATAAGCAAAATAAAAGTCTAGCATAGGCTGGAGGTCTTTCCAAGTGTCTAAAACAGGCATCCCCAAACTCGGTCCTCGAGGGCCGCTGTCCTCAGGTTTTAGAGGTTTCCCTGCTTTAAAACAGCTGATTATAATGATTGCAGTAGAGCAAAAGCCTGTTAATTAGCTTACGATTAAAATCAGCTGTGCTGGAGCAAGGAAACCTCTAAAACCTGCAGGACAGCGGCCCTCGAGGACCGAGTTTGGGGATGCCTGGTCTAAAATATAAAGAATCCTCAACTATTTTCCCAGCTTAGTAAGCAAATTGCAAGAACAGTGGTTTTAACAATCAGCATACTGCTGATGTTAGGTTCGGTGCAAGACTGTCCCACAAGTCAGCTAAGTTTCATCATTTCTTTCTGTCTTCTTCTCTACCAATCCCATTGTTTGCTTTGTGTACATAGAGGCCCCAATTTTTTTCTTCTTTTTTTAATGGCACTAGTGGGCACAGTAGGCTGACAGGAAAAGGGAGTATGAGAGAGGGGGAGTGACATGTGGCAAAGCAAACTTACCAAAAGAAACTGGAGGTGGACCTGATCAGCCGAACATCAAAATTAAACAGCAGTCCAAAGACAGATGGAGACGCTACACTCTGTCTTTTTCCAGGACCCGATTTAGCTACAAGGCTTGGCTACCTGCATGCAGCGAGGCTAACGCTTTATTTTGCTTTCGCTGCTTCATTTTTTCAACATCATGATCTTACCCAGCTTTGATAAAGACAGATAGGACAGAAAGCACTTCTTAGAAATGGCAAAAAAGCATGAGCAATTTAGGATTCATTCTGAAAAAAGAAATCTAAAAACAATCCATTGGACTTTGTTTCCAAGTTTGAAGACATTTTGCTTCCCATCCAGGAAGCTTTTTCAATTCAAAAGGTCAAGAGTAGCGTTGAGTTCGAGGTTTTATACATTAGCCCAACAAAGCCTTGTTTTTGTTTTGAAAACATGCAGATTGGAACAGAGTAAAGAGTCCACCCCTTTGGAATGGGGCTTGTTTAGCTTCTTTTGTCTTTTCTTTTGTGAAGATGTTTGGTAATTTGCGTAGTTGCTCTTAAATAAACACATTCTCAGAAAATAAATAGTTTAGATATATTTAAAAATATATTAAGCTGAATAATAGCTTCTTCATTATGAAACTGGTTCATTATATTTTTAGGTTTTTGACACCATATTGCACCATACAAAACAGATTTGCCTTCACAAAGCCTCAGAAAGGCAAAATGTATGTATAAAAAGTAAACCAGTACATAAAATTAGTTTTTGTTTATCTAAAAATGTTTATATAATGTTTTCTGTTGTTGGCATTCATATAAATATACTGTTGTGATAACTTACTATGCGTTTGACCCATTTCATGTGCTAATAGTTTTGACTACATAAGTCAAACACAATCCAAGAGTTTTTTTTTCATCCCCATTTATTTTCAAAGGAATAATATTTTTAGCATAAAGAGGTAAAATGGATGCAATTTCATACTGTCACCAACAAGCTGCACCTCCCAGATGACCCTGGCTTTATGAACATCTGCCATTAATATTATTAATTCATTGGAGGGCACTTAAGGGCCATGTGGAGCCCCGATGCTGACACATGTGAGGTCAGGAGTTTAATTCTCTCTGGGACAATGCATCCGGAAAAGGTCGGTACTCCTGGTACTGTAGAAGCTTGGAAATAATCTGCCTTCCAAATGCTTTCCCCCAGCATGTGAGCTACAAAAGGATTACAACTTTAATTTGATTAAACTCCTTATGTCAAACATTTTCATACAAACTGCCAGCCAGCTTCACAACCCTAAGTTAATGAACAAAACATCCTGCAAAAGCATTTACTAATTATTTTAACAAACATGTGGGGGCTTCTATGAAACATGTTAGTTACATTGTAAAACATTCAGCTCTTGGAAAGCAAAAAAAAATGAAATACAATAAAACTGTATTGCACAATTATTAATATAAAACAAGTTGAGTCAAGATCATAAAAAAGCTTTAGCTTCTGCCAAATGGCTATGGCTTTAAATCTAATAAAAACCAAAAACTATTAGATAAGATTTCTTAAAAATGTCCCATAAAAATCTGAAATTTTGAGCAGACCTTTAAATAATGGAAATTGTAGCAAAGGATAAAAAAAAAAGAAACTCCTAAAAAACTATCATATTCATGAATAAAAAAAATAAAAAAAAAAAAGCTTCCTCAGAGCATCCTGATTTGTTCGTTGTGGGAAACCAAAGCCTCCAAACAGCTAAAGATGAGGGATTCATTATAATCCATTTAGCTAATTTTATTCATCAACTGAGTCTTCATTAATTAAAAGAACGTTACAGACAGGATCCAACTGTAGCAAATAGACGGCAATGATCAGCATAATGGAGGAGTCAATTGTAGTAGGCATTTAATTGATTGAATGTGCATCATGAACCACAAAACAAATTAAAGTCTTAACAAAGAATTGGAAATATACATTTTTTGAAAAATATTATTAAACAGGTTTTTCCAATTTTTTACCTCACAGTTCATGGTTAGAGGTAGAGCTGTAAGGTGTAGCTGCTATGCAAAAATGCCTACACAATCAAAGCAAGTGGGGTAATATAAAATCAGTTAGGATTCGGGAAACCATTCCTGTTTTCCTTTTATATTAATCCTCCATAGCTGGGGCATGTATCAGAGTTAAGCTGCCTGTGCCCATATCATAGAGGCGTCCTTTTCTGGTTCAGTGTCCCACTGAGAGAGCTGTTGTTTGGCATTTATAATGTTGGCATAATCCTCAGGCACCGTTCCACCTGGGCCTTCCAGAGAGGTCAAGGAGGTCAAGGAGGCTTAAGTCAAGGATAGGGAGAGAGGCTCAGTGTAGCACCAGGTTCTTTGTGAGAAAAAAACAAAACAAAGTGCTGATGATGTGCAATGAAGAAAAGAAAATACAGGCAATACTCCAATCCTATAGGGTAATGGCTCTAAAGAGCATTAGCTCTCTGACCTTATGTGTCGTGTGTGTGACCCTCAGACTGAGTAAACAAATACGTACCATGGTGTTAAGGTGAAGTATTATGGCAGATATTCAGCATTTATTTTTAAAAACAGGAATTAGACAAACATCTGGACAAACACAAATAATCAGCACTAAGAGGGCACAACAAGGATAATCCCTTAGCTTTTAAAATGTCCGATCAAAAGTAAAGAAGCAAATTTTGCTTAAAGATAAGTTCATGCGTTTTATAGTTTTTGTCAAATTAAAGACAAACACAGAGCTGATGCGGATGGCAAATTTCAATCTGCCAATATCAACGGAAATAATCAGCTGAGCAAAGATTTTCTGCAATATTTTCGGGTTTTCCCATAATTATGTCATAAGGGAAAAAATCTTAAAGAAATAGTGGAGAATGTTCTTCTTCTCTGTGGATAATCAAAATAAGTGAGGTGATATGTTACGTAAGGCCCTCCTACGTGCTCGTCCCCATTTTCACTTGAGTCTGACATAGTGGAAAGCAACTTTTGAACATAGCGTGCACAATGAGAAATGGGCTTGTGCATGCTCTTGCACTCGTTTAATAGGCGTTCCCTTTCTGGAGCGGGTACAGAGTTGTGCATGTGCATTTTTTTTTTAACTGGAGAGGGTAGGTCTTTTCCAAAATTTCTTGAAAATCCTCCACTTTTAAGATCCAGTTTTCATAAAAGTCTTTTAGCAGAGGCCTGTACTATATATGTAATTTATTAAAATAGAGATAACCAAGCTAATTTAGTAAGTAAAAACACAATACAAAACAATTTGAAGTCTTGACATGTAAAAAATAAAACAAAATATGTAACAATTAAATGTAAAAAAAAAAAAGCCTATTTGTGCTTTAAACCATGTTTAATGGTGTAATCATAGAAATGTACTCCTCTGTTCACTGATCATTTGGCTGTAGAGTTACAGATGAATAACTAAATAGAATGACAGCTTATACTATAGAGCATTTTAAAGAAATGATGGCAAACACCCAAGATAAATTCATACCAAGAAGCTGTGAGTCACTAGAAGTAAACTACTACAAATGAGCATAAACACGATTTAGTGGAAGATGTGTGTAACAATGATATTGAGATATATAAAAGTCTTAATTTGAATTGGATTGTTCATTTAATGTTTGAAGTATTTTTATGTTCATTTAAAAAGAAATCATTCATGAAAGGTAGCAACAGAAAAAAAAAACTGATATGCAATTGTTTTAATACAGGGTTATCAGTAGGGCTAGTTGACCACACGAGATTAGATTTGTATGCATATGATAATCCTACTCATTTGACTTTTGCGCTAAAAAAAGGTCAGAATTGTACTCTATTTTTTCAGTTTTTGTTCTATTTATTTATTTATTTAAACCAACACTGATGAAGCTTGAATTGCATGCAGGCAAACAGCCCCATCCCTCTATAATCCTCTCTGACTTTGGATCACGTTAGGCTTGTTGTTCTTTGAAAAGGTTAAAGCTTTTGATGATGAGGCTCTGCAGTAATGTACCTGTGTATCCACCCATGCACCTGCTGCTGTCAGTTGCTTAGAGCTCTGAAAAAGCCAAAGCATAAGGATCCTGAATGGTGTAGCAGTGGGTGGGGGGTTCAGAGACAGACCATAAAATGATCCTTTTATTTGTTTCTGATCAATTGGAAATTGACAAAACCATAACTCTGTTTCCTTCTTTGTTCTTGTCCTAAGTAATTAAAGTCTTGTGCCAGCTGGCATGGACTCACCACACTCATGCTCTAATAGATTAAGCCGTGCAAAGACCAAGCAGCATTGCTTTGCTTTTTTTTAGTGCTTAATTGGCTTATTGTGATGTGTGCTACTGTTTGTAGTGCACAACAGAAGATTGATCAAGGAAGATGTTGCATTCTTTAGAGTCATCATGAAAGACTTTTTTTTAACTATCTACTATTGGTGGGTTCAACTTATTGGTTTATTTGTTAAAATGTTCTGCATACTTAGAGGCTAAACAACAATCCCACACAGACAGTTACAAAACCATCATTTGACTGAAATCTGTTTCTGCCTTTTGGAATTTCCCATGAAAGTGTTAATTAATATTTTCCTAGCTTTTAATTAAAACCAGCTTCACGCTTGAAACTCAAATGTTCTGCCATTTGGAGCACCGTTATCTGGTCCTCAACATAATAAAAAAAAACTCATAGTGAGAGGATTTACCAATCTATTGTCAAACAGACGCATTTGATTATTCAGTGCACAAAAAAAGGTTGTCTGCAGGAGGAACAAAGAAATGTCACTGGTAGGGCTGAAACATTTAATCAGATTAATCGGGATTAATCGATTATTGAAATAATCATTAACTAATTTAGTTATGGATTAATCCTTAACTGGAGTATAGAGATTTTAAAACGTGCCTTTACCTGAAAGAGCAGGAATTATATCAAATTTGTACAAAAAAAATAAACATTTTGCATTTCGGATTAAAAGATGTTTATGTCTGTCAATACGCTCTATCCAGTACTCCTCAAGTGGAAACTTTTTTTTTTCACCTGGTTTAATTTCATAAAAAATCTTCTTTAAGGAACCTGTGGCTAGCCGATTATAAATCGATTAATAGAAAAAATAATCGACAGATTAAAAGATTTGCTAAATAATTGTTAGTTTTAGCCCTAGGCACTGGGCCAGGTGAAATTCCAAGAAGTTTAAATGTAAAGTCCTTTCTTAATGCTATATAATTATGTTTATTATATGGGTTTCCTTTATTAATGTACTTTGACTGGACTATTACAACAGAATGAATGCTGTTTTCTGAACAATTCCAGTCTAACTCTGTCTTTATGTTTAGGGTCTAAACTGGCCAAATGTCAGTTAAATAAGAACAAAATGCTAAAATGTCAAATTAGGAAAGTGTTGCTGCAAGTAGCGTGTTACTTATATTACTTTGTTCATTACAAAATAATAAACCATGTGTTTGGACACTGTTAGATCTATAATTGCTGTTGTAACTGTATATGTTTAAACAGGTCACTCTTGTAAATAAGTCTGAAGGGATTAACCTGATTAAATGATGTTTAAATTATGATGTTTAAATGATTTATGTAAAAAATAAAATAAAAACTATTTTATGAAAATTGGGTAAAGTCCTTTTGTCCTGACTTTCTACTGGAATAAGATCTTCAGGGTGTTTTAGTTACATTTTTGTACTCAGAGGCTGGATTGACAGAACAGTCTGTCAATCCAGGTTTTTTATATAGCACTTTACAACAATCTAAAGGGTGCGTTAACTTACAAGCTAATATACAAACAAAAATATGCTGAGACTAAAAAGATAAAATATAAAAAGTATGGGGAAATGTGAGGTTCAAAGAGTTTCTGACTCCCATGGCAAATAGAACACTCAATTTCATCCACCTTCCCTGTTCCTGCTGAAAAGAAGCATCTCTACTGCATGATGCTGCCATCACCATGTGTCATTATAGGACTTTCATTTTGAGGCGATGTGCAAAACAAAACAAAATAATTTGGATGAAGGGCAAAGGCTGCTCTTCAAGGTTTTATCCAACCAAATTACTACTCTCAATATGCTCACTCAAGTGATTCTGAAGATGAACTCTATTTTAAGTTTTTATGTAAAAAGCTAAAATCATGAAAAATTATTTCTATAATGTTCATAATAATAATTTGATAGTGTTAAATTGGACTGAAGAAATATAAATGAATGTATTAATGCAATATATAAATTAATTTTATTAATTATTATTAAACTTAAGGATAAATTAAAAGCTCCTGTGTTGCTGTCAAGCTCTCAGCTTAGCGGTTTCTGCCTTGTCTTCTTAATCATTTTCAAGAAATGCCCAATTTTTGTTTTCTCACATCCTTCTCCTATCAGAGACTGTTAGATTTGTGCCATTTTATTTTAAAGATTAGAGGTATACTGGGTACAGTTATATTTTCTCCTTGTCTTCCAACATCCCTCATCTCCCTACATCTGTCTGCTAATAGTTCATACTATTTAAATATGATCACATGGGACAGATGTTTTAAAATATTTATTGAAAAAGTCTATTCGATTTCACAATTTAACGTTTGCGTGTTTTTTTCATTTTGAGAATTTGCATGATTCGGCCCTTTCTAGACTTTTGGTTCTGTTTACGTTTTCTTTTTTAAATTTCAGTTACACTTTGATTTATGTCATTCTAGTTGTTTTCTGGTCGTATTCGAGCACTAATGTATTTCTTGTTTACTCTCTGTTGCTCTGTTGTGCCAGTCTCCTTGCCTCTAGTCGGTCCTCCACAGGGTTAAAGAACAGCAAGTGATTTTTCAGGGTTTTTTTGGTGACTTTGATGTGTCCATGAAGCAGGTTTTTAACATCTAAACTGGGCTTTCTAAAAAGTGCGCATACACAGACATTCCCAAATGAATCAACAATTTTGAAAGTTTGTGAAATACTCAGTTTATAAAACATTCCAAAAATAATACAACAATATACCCAACTTCTATCTATGAACATATATACACTATATTGCCAAAAGTATTTGCTCACCTGCCTTGACTCACATATGAGCTTAAGTGACATCCCGTTCCTAATCCATAGGGTTCAATATGACGTCGGTCCACCCTTTGCAGCTAGAACAGCTTCAACTCTTCTGGGAAGGCTGTCCACAAGGTTTAGGAGTGTGTTTATGGGAATTTTTGACCATTCTTCCAGAAGCGCATTTGTGAGGTCGCACACTGATGTTGGACGAGAAGGCCTGGCTCTCAGTCTCCGCTCTAATTCATCCCAAAGGTGTTCTATCGGGTTGAGGTCAGGACTCTGTGCAGGCCAGTCAAGTTCATCCACACCAGACTCTGTCATCCATGTCTTTATGGACCTTGCTTTGTGCACTGGTGCACAGTCATGTTGGAAGAGGAAGGGGCCAGCTCCAAACTGTTCCCACAAAGTTGGGAGCATGGAATTGTCCAAAATGTCTTGGTATGCTGAAGCATTCAGAGTTCCTTTCACTGGAACTAAGGGGCCAAGCCCAGCTCCTGAAAAACAACCCCACACCATAATCCCCCCTCCACCAAACTTTACACTTGGCACAATGCAGTCAGACAAGTACCGTTCTCCTGGCAACCGCCAAACCCAGACCCGTCCATCAGATTGCCAGATGGAGAAGCGCGATTCGTCACTCCAGAGAACGCGTCTCCACTGCTCTAGAGTCCAGTGGCGGCGTGCTTTACACCACCGCATCCGACGCTTTGCATTGCACTTGGTTATGTATGGCTTGGATGCAGCTGCTCGACCATGGAAACCCATTCCATGAAGCTCTCTGCGCACTGTTCTTGAGCTAATCTGAAGGCCACATGAAGTTTGGAGGTCTGTAGTGATTGACTCTGCAGAAAGTTGGCGACCTCTTCGCACTATGCGCTTCAGCATCCGCTGACCCCGCTCCGTCAGTTTACGTGGCCTACCACTTCGTGGCTGAGTTGCTGTCGTTCCCAAACACTTCCATTTTCTTATAATACAGCTGACAGTTGACTGTGGAATATTTAGGAGCGAGGAAATTTCACGACTGGATTTGTTGCACAGGTGGCATCCTATCACAGTTCCACGCTGGAATTCACTGAGCTCCTGAGAGCGACCCATTCTTTCACAAATGTTTGTAAAAACAGTCTGCATGCCTAGGTGCTTGAATTTATACACCTGTGGCCATGGAAGTGATTGGAACACCTGATTCCAATAATTTGGATGGGTGAGCAAATACTTTTGGCAATATAGTGTATATATGAAATCCCAAAGGCCAGTTTTGAAACTGAAAACAAATAGATTTAAAAATGGATTTTAAAATCAGAGAAAAAAACATCTAAAAAATGTATTAAAGTTTTCTTCAAAAAAAAGGTATATATATATATATATATATATATATATATATATATGTATATATATATATATATATATATATATATATATATATACATATATATATATATATATGTGTGTGTGTGTGTGTGTGTGTGTGTGGGTTTGTGTGTGTGTTTTATTATGGACATCATAATGATATTTTGCCTTGAACAACCCCCTCCTTTCCTCCTATCAGTCACAGATTCACAGTAAAAAATACCCCCCCTCCTCGCTACTATTTTTCCAGCTTGAAGATGATCGCCAAGCTGTCAAGAAAATAAACTTTTTCAAAAACAATCATTTGCTTTTTGGACACAAGTTTTAGCCTATCTACATTCAAAGCAATCCAAATTCATTTCAATGAAGATTTGATTACTTTAGTAGAAATAAATCCATCCAAACAGCTAGGGCAGTATAACAAATATACACCTCAGGAAGAATCATCAAGAAAATTACTTTCACATCCCAAAAATAGTTTTTTTTTTTACAATAAACTTAGAACATAATCTTGAATCATAATCTTCTGTGCTACTGGTGAGCATGTGCAGTATTAATGTCATCATATTGCAAGATTCCGATTGAAAAAAAAAACTTATTGAAGTATTGAAAAAAACGTATCCCTTGATGCAGTTGTTGTGGATGTCTTGAAAATCAGACTACAACAAATGAACTTTATTTCAGTTGCATTTAATTTGACATAATTGATGGCAGGTAAGAACCAAGCATGACTGAATGTTAAAAGTTAGTTAGAAGGGGCTTCACCTCATTGTCACTCTTGAGGCTCACATTTGTTTAACCAAGTTATTACACCTTTATGTTTTCACACAGTTTATCGGTTAATTTAAAGGTAATTAAATTAGTACTTTATGTAAGAAATGGTCTTTTTCCATTTTCACTTGATGGATTTAACATTACTCTGGGGAGTAAAAATCTTGTTATACTGTTCTAAGCTCAGCTTAATGAGAATACATTACATATTCAATATTGTAGGCACTAAACAAGCATTCCCTGCAGCTTTAGCCATGTTTGACAGGCACAAAGGGAATATGAGGTAAAACAAATTAATGCCTGGAGTGATGCAACAGCAGTAAAGCAACCTGCTGAGTTTGGGAAGCTGCAGCGCGCGGACAGTACAGGCGAAGAGTAATGGTGCTAATGAAAATCTGAATTTATTAAAGCGGGACAGGTGTCTATGCAGAGAGTAATGGCAGCCAACGGAGCAGATAAAACATTCTCCTCTGCAAGTCCAATAACGACGTGACAGTAAGAAAAGAGAGAGATCAGAAGCAGGAGTCTCATATTCATACAAAGAAAAACATGTTTTTTATGTTTCACTGAGGATATCGGAAGAGAAAATATAGGGGGGGGGGGGTTTATGCAGACTTTCAGGTGTGGATGCAAACAAGAGTTTTTACAGATAATTCAAAGAAACAAATACTTTAGATGTTTAAAAAAAAATAATAATTTATACCACTTAAAATAAATTTACAGATGAAATCTTGAAAACCAAGTCCAGTGGATATTTTTTTGAATTTTTATGGAAGGATTTACAGATGAAACATTATCATTACTACATCATTTATTTATAGCTAAGGTTACCTGTCCCACGTTCCAAAGTCTGGCTGAGCATTCACTCCACTTTAATCACCACAAACTGAGCCCTGCTGGGAATTTATGAGCGCAGCCCTGCTGTTACATGCTGCTGCATAACATGGGTCTGTTATACAACCAAAATCAGCGTCACACAGAAACAGGAAATCAATGGAAAATGGTCTTTTTCATGCACATCCAGTATTAATTTTCTGTGTTTAACAAAAGAGGCCCATAAATCTGCCTCTGTATATGTTTATTATATAAATAACAATATAGCATGAAAGCCATTTTAATGTATAGAGAAAATCCTCTAGGCGTATAGTTTGGGGGAAAAAGGATTAAATCCTAGAAGCTGTGAGCTGAAAGAGCATCATGGGGTTAAATGATCAGGAGATAAGCTCATATTTTTCAAATTGTGTACAGCCAGGTTTTGGCTGCACAGATATAACCGATTTCTAAAATAAAACAGCTCAGATTTTCAGACACATTTTAAAAGATAAATATGTTCCTGCCTCTATGTGGGTTCTTAGACTACCTCCTGCTTTTTGAACCTGGTATTTTATCCCAGCATGACTAGTAAATACCACTTTTCTTTTTACCCTGAACTGTGCCAGTGAGCTAATTGTTCCCTGAATCTGTTTATCTATATTAGTTATTTAAACTGACTCAGGCAGAGTTCCATGAATGATTTATGAACTAAAGTACAGACTAATTGAAAAGAAAGAACAGATTGTGGTAAAGGTCTTTGGCTCACTCTGCTTTTTAGAATTAGTCAGGCAGAAAGCTACAAGGGGTGTTGAAATAACAATCACAGGTTGATTTCTTAACACCAGCTGAGTTGGCAAAATAATTTGAATATTTATAATTCCTACCTTAGTATAACATTCTAGAGATTGTATAAAGTATAAAGTTTGATGAACAATGTTGGGATAAAAATGTTTTCATTGTGCCCCTACTAATTGCAAATTTTTGCAACATTTTTCAAGTGAAAAATTACATTATAGGAGAAATATATATTTTTAGACTTATACAGATTTATTTGTCATTTTGTTTGCACAAGTGTAAAACAAAAAGAAATTTCATTCAGAACAACTGTCTGGACATTTCATTTTTTTTTAAGTGCAGCCTTGAAAAATAGTTAAAAAATATATATATAAAAACAGTAATATAAATATAGGACTGTAAATTTACAGTTCTAACATTTCAGTTTTTTATATATTCTTATATATATATACTAAATTATAATAAAATACAATACAATAACCCATTTTACAAAACATTCAGCAGACTAATGGCAGTGAGGAAGAAACTGTTCTGGAATCTGTTGGACCTGCATCGGATGCCTCGAAGCCTCTTCCTACAGGAAAGCAGGGAGAACAGTCCCTGGTGGAGGTGTGAGGTAACCTGACTCCGCCAGATGGATTTGCTCCGCATATCCATCTGGAAACCTTCCGTTGAAGTAATTTTTGGAAGGGGCGAAAATACTGGTTAGCTGATTGGCCTATGTTGGTGATAGACAGGCCAAATAAACCAATCAGATCAAAGAAGCATATGACGTAACAGAGCGACGATGAAGAGGAGCCAATTGATAGATCAAACTCTTGCCGAAACCAGTCGGGAGACCAGTCTGTAATTCCGATAAAACTTGCTCGATAGCCACGCTAAGGCTAGTTTCATCGGCTGAAGCCGCCATGTTCTTTAGACTGAACTGTCGCGCTTCTCGTTGCGTCACACCTCAACCCGCCTCAAAGCCAACGCTGATTGGACGTTCGTTTGGTGAACTGCTCCATATTTTCTTTAACGGAGAGTGAAACCTTGAAAGCTTGCGAGATCAGAATGGTCTCACGAGGCTAGGTGTGAGGGGTCATTTATGATGTTACTGGCTTTGGAAAAGCAGCGCTGGGATGAAATGTCTTTAATGGAGGAATGAGGAGCCCGATGATACTCTCTGCTATTCTCACCCCTCTTCTCACTATCTTTCAGTCTGAGGAACTGCAGCCTCCACACCACACAGTGAGACAGCTGGTTAGAAGGCTCTCTCTGGTGCTTCTGTAGAAAGTGGTGAAGATGGGTGGTGGCAGATGGGGTCTCCTCATCCTCTGCAGGAATTACATGTGCTTCTATGCCATTTTGACCAGTCAGGTGGTGTTAACATTCCAGGTGATGGTGTCTATGATGTGCACCCCCAGGAATTTGGTGCTGTAGACCACCTCTACAGCTGAGCTGATGATGACAAGTGGAGCGTGGTTAGGCTGGTTCCTTCTGAAGTCAACGATGATCTCCTTCATTTTCTCCAGGTTCAGGATACCGCTCTTGTCTCTACACCAGCCCACCAGCTGCTCCACCTCCTCTCTGCAGTCCTAGTTGTTGTCGTCTCTGATGAGGCCCACCACCGTGGTGTCGTTGCGAACCTCACGATGCGATTGGTGGTGAACCTGGGGACGCAGTCATGTGTCATCAGGGGGAACAGCAGGGGGCTCAGGACGCAGCCCTGAGGGAAGCCTATGCTTAAAATAATGACATCAGAGGTGTTGTGTCCAACCCGGACTGACTGCGGTCTGTTGGTGAGGAAGTCTAGCAGCCAATTGCAGAGTGGTGTATTGAATCCCAGCTGTTCCAGTTTGCCTGTCAGATGCTGTGGGATGATGGTGTTGAAAGCTGAACTGAAGTCCAGGAATAGCATCCACACATGGGTGTTCTTCTCCTCCAGGTGTGCCAGGCTTAGGTTGAGAGCAGCAGAGATGGCGTCCTCAGTGGAGCGGTTCCGTTGGTAGGCGCACTGGAATGGGTCGAATGTTGGACTGGAGACAATGTGTTCTTTAACCAGCCTTTCGAAGCACTTCATCATTGTTGGAGTCAGTTCAACAGGCCGGTAATCATTAAGTGAGTTGACCTGAGGCTTCTTTGGGACACTGATGGTGGCAGACTTGAAGCATGCTGGCACTATGGATCGGTCCAGCGAGGTGTTAAAAATGTCTGTGAGGACAGCTAATCTGTACAAGGAGTGTGCAGATCAGCTGGCTGGTGTCCTCACAGACCTTTTTAACACCTCGCTGATGCTAACATATATAGGAATTAAAGAACAATCTTCTTGACAGAACTACAAGATTCCTTTTTATTGGTCCTTTAATGTATTTATTTTTTCTTGCCTGTTTTTATTATTTTCCTCCTTCCTCCCTTTGCCTTAACATATTTTGAACAGGGCTCAGTATTTCCTTCGTCAGATCTCAGTCTGATTTCTACCCCTAGCAGTTCTCTTCACACGTCTTTATTGAATAGACCTAGATGCAATCTGAGAGAATACTGAAGGAAATATATATATATTTTTATTTGAACTGGGGATACATTTTTCAAAACTTGGTCAATGTTTATGTAACTTCTGTATAGTTGCCCAGTTCAACAGGCCATCTCTTCACATCATTCTCAGAATCCAGGTCATGAATGAATCAGGCCATGGTCCAGCCAAGTGATTGTGCATCTATAATCTGAGATCAACCCCTGAATGTTTAGCTGCCATGTGGGCTGGATTTTCTGAACTCTAAAGCGGCTACATGGATGTGAAAAATTGCTTGTACCATTCCAGATTTTTCTAGTGTTTTTTTTTTTTTTTTTTTTGTCACCTTTCAGTGATTCAAATTATTTCATATTATACAGGGCATATAAATTGCCCCAGGCAAGACCCAGTCCAGGTGAAATGAGAGATGAAAATTACTGATGCATATATTTTTATATGTTCATGTGCTTTGGCAATATGTTTCAAATCAACCTGCCAATAGAACTTAGTTGACCTGACTAATGTGGACTTAATGTTTAAAACAAGAACGGATCCAAATAAATATCAGTGGTACTTTTAGTGTTATTCTCTTGGAGAAATTCAGACGGATGGAGGTCTAAACCCTCCCTTAACCATTTACATCTTAACACATATAACTAGACTGGCTTTTCTTGACTAATCTACCCCTGAAAATAATCAAACTTTAAATTTCACCCATCTTACTAAGTTAAAGATTTCTGCTGTTCAAAATGACTTTTAAGTTTCGGCTCAATGGCTTCATGTGACCTCGAACAGAAGCAGCCAACCGGTCAGTGCACTCAACAGAAGCCAGGCAATGTGACAGTCAATCTGACATTTGAAGTGTAATACCTCATTATATCACATGTCCATAAAGTCCCCTGTGATGTGGAAGCCTCAGATGGCCACAGACAGTGAGATGATGGAGACCATGTGATGTTTTCAGCTACAGGAGTCATTTATTGTGAACTCTGGGCTGTGTTTGGCACAGTCAGCTGCGTAAGGACATCTTGTTCTTTAAAGCGTGGAAAACATGGGATACAAAAATAATTATGTTAAGTCACATAAGCTTTCAAGTGTTTACTAAGCTGCAGAGTGGAGGAAAGGCTGAGTCCTTGATTGGGTGGACGGCTACACTTCAGGGAGGAGAGAAAAGCATCATGATTTCTAATCATGAAGTTGAACTTGAAACGCACTGTGCATATACTTGGCAAAGAGGTGCTTTAGCATAAAAAGACTAAGGACAATAAATGCATTTCAAAGAAAAGCTACACGTGTTGTGTTCCTAAAAGATAAAGAATAATTTTAAATTTATACCATACCACTTATTCTTTAAGATCAGAAATAAAAGAAACAACTTATATTTATGGTAGGTATGTGTTTGCCTTGATGAAACAAAATTAACTTAGAAAACATCTTGTCTAAATTGCTCACTAACTTAATTAAAAGCTTAACACGAGTGTAATTGTGGCAAACAAGACTGGGCATCAGCTGCAGAGGAGGTGAAAACATCAACCATGAGAGAACTGCAGCAAATAGCTGCATATTGGAGTCACCTGGTCTTCGTTACCATGGCGACTATCCTACTATCACAAACATAAACATGTAAAGACTGCTAAAGTCCTCTGGAACTCTCTGCTTTGTTTAGCAGGTACAGAGATACAAGTATTAGTGTCAACCGAGCAGTGTCATTATAAAACACTGAGAAGCAAATCAGAGATTGTTCACGTGTGATTTTTTTTATCGAAGGTCCAAGTCCAAGTCGATTCTCAAATCTTTGTGGTGGAAGTCTAAGTCTCTAATGGAGAAAGTAAACATTTTTTCCAATCCATGTCATCTTGTCACCTTTGACTCTGCATCACCGTCATTCAGGAACCTAAACCTCTACCATTTATACCCAGAACCAAATGACCATATGAACATTTTAAAAATTTACAAAATAAGTCTTTGGAATGGCGCACCTAACTTCACACCAGCAACATTATTTTAAAGTACAATGTGATGATTTTGCCCAGAAGTTATCCATTAGCATTTAATAAAGCTTTCAAATTGAGAAACATTTAAGTGGACATTATTATGAAATTGTTAGGAGCTATCAACTTCCAATAATAATCATTTCACAGTAAAATATGTGCAGCAGCTACAGTCTGTAGCTCACACACAGGCTTCCATTGAGTCTTCATGCTATCTGCGCTAGTGATTGAAATGGTAGTTCTTTTGAGTGCACTGACTTCATAGAATAGGTTCACTAAAATTAACCTTTCAAAAGATACATTCACCATATTTTTCTGTTCATTCCTGCGGTACGCAGCTCAGACATCTCTACTTCCAGCATAGTACTAGTTGGTGAATCAAAGCTGCTGTTCATTTAGTGTCCTTTAGGCTCTCCAATAATGATTCACAGTAAGTTGCAACAAATGACTGACGCTCAAACCTGGCTGGAAGTGATGCTGTGTCACTCACTTGTTTACTGAACCAATGGGGAAGTGATTCATTGGTGCTGTCACTGTCATAGCAGGGAATTCTTTCTATGAAGAATCTTTCAAATCAGGCTTTGACATTCTCTTACCTGCATTACAAATGAGGACTGCAGTAAGTAGTATTCAGAATATGATGTGTTTGCATCAATTTTTAACTGACACTGTATATATGACATTCAGTAGTTGTTCAGTTCAGTAGACAGTGGCACTTCCAGTTCAATACTAGTTTCTGAATCACTCCTAAGCAGCAGTTCAGGGTTGGTACTGTAAAGGCCTGAAGATGTTGGACAAGATTTAGTGTCCGGTCCAAAGGAAAATCAGATTCAATGAGGTTATGGCACTTATATCTTATAGCAAATGTCATGGGGTGGTCTGACACTAGGCAACTTGCAAAGCCCTAACTCAGGTAGACCCCTGATTTATTTTGGTCAGATCTACACAGGAATTTGGTGGCAATGTCATGAGTGTGAGAGGAAGGATGGCACAGAGGCAAAAACAAATCAGCTTTGGGGAAAATACAAGGAAAACTCTAAATGGCAAGGTAAACCAGCCTATATGGCCCAGTCTGGAAACACACAGCATATGAATACAAGACGAATACATACTAAATCTGTCAAACATTTCAAAAACACCGGATTTTAGTCATGGTAGGAACTCAGAAAAACAGAAAATAGATCAATTAAAATACTCTTTGAGCTTCAAAACAGCAAATGTGAAGGAACAACAACTTGTTGTTCCCTCATTATTAGCCCCACATTGAAAGTTTCACTGATCATGAGGATAAATCCTTACAAACATGACAAGCAATGAAACAAACAGAAACATTGACAGGAGACACAATTGTCTCACATAATGTGTGATGAAGAAAAATATTTCTCCATTAAAGAAAAATCCTTTAAGCTGCTGGACGCCCCACGGACAGAGAGCTACATGCAGCAAATGCAAATGACAAATA
The DNA here is from genome assembly GCA_030533445.1 of Cyprinodon diabolis. Taxonomy (NCBI): domain Eukaryota; kingdom Metazoa; phylum Chordata; class Actinopteri; order Cyprinodontiformes; family Cyprinodontidae; genus Cyprinodon; species Cyprinodon diabolis. The sequence goes on from CM060073.1 coordinate 13,930,333, forward strand.
AACTGCAGGCAGTCAGACATTCAAAGTAAACAATGTCTGACATTTTATTAGAAGCAATATCAGAGCAATGAATCCTAATGAATGTTTAAAAGCCAGAACAAGAGGCTCCCAATGGAGCTTTTTACCATGAAAAACAAAACTGATGAGCAAATAAACTGCAACATGGAGAAAACACACCGAGACATGATACACCCTGAACACCAACATAACATCATTTTAGCTACACAATGAGATTTTAATGTGCCACCTACAGCCATAAACTGACAATGACACACACAGTTTGCAGAGCGGAAAAGATTATTTAAAACAAGCAATGTTCTCTCTCTGCAGGGACCTGCGACAGACCTCTTAGCCTACAGAGATGTGATTTTATCCAGAAGAGGCAAGAAACAAGCAGAAAAGCTCCACAAGGAACCTGGTTTTCCTTTTACAAACTGCATCATCAGGAAGTTTTAAGGTGCAAATTTAAGGTAAAACCTTTAAGCCCACTTTTGCTCCACAATAATGAAAGATTTATTAACTCTAAATAATTCATTAATTCGTTTTATTTTTAATTTTCACTCATAGTGGCAACATAAGGGGACATGTCTCCAAAAGCCACCATGTCCCCTGTTATACAGTACCAAAAAATATCAAACAACCTCAGAAGCCATTTTTTTCTTCAGATGAAATCTTTCAGTTAAGGTCTGATATTACTGATATAGTTTCAAAGTACTGATTTTATGTTGCCAACTTTATGTTGATAGCTGTCAATATCCATCAACATTGTTCATCACTGGCTAGATTTTCTCCCATCACTGCACATGTAAGTCCTTAATATTGCACCAACAGAAACCTTTTCTTGCATCAAATGAGATGCATCAATTTTATATGACTCTATTTTACAGAAATGGGAAGGGTTGTTTTTTTATTATTTGTGTTCTTCATGTTTTGAATGTGGCCCTGCTTGATGAATGACACAACCCAACTCAACTGGATGAACTGAGAAAGCTGGGATGTAGAAGCAGAGGCTCTGACCCGGAAGTCTTCTGAATATTCTTCGACGGATCTATTTCCTTGTTTAATGTTTGACAACCCATGAGACTCGACAGATTTACTAGAAAAAACTAGAGTGAATTCGTTAAAAAATTCTTCAAATGTACAGGTGATAGTTGATTCAGAAGGAAAACGGGTCTTTTTCCATTACAGGCTCTACCGGATAAAAGTGAGAGAACAAAAACTATTTTTCTCTCGTCGTCTGGAAAACTGGACGGATTGAGCTCGAAAAACAATTTACACTGCCAAAGAAAACTTTTGCATTCACTAGATTCGCCAGAAAATAGTGAAGGACGGAAATCAGGAAGTGACGGAACTGGTTCTGACCTTGGAGGCGGGTTTGGCTCCGGAACCGGAAGTTGAGCTGGCGCCATCTTGTGATTCCCACGAAGCCTGTGGGATCTTGAAACGTGTGTTTTCTTTAAATCAAAACTGGGATTTTAACTCACGGAGGGTTTGTGTCTGTCCTTGGATCTGGTGGCTTGTTCTTCAAGCTTCCTCCGGAGGTGATCTGCTGGGTCTTGTTAATGGCCACAGTGTTCTGTCATGATTGGTTTAAGGCTAAACCCACATGCAGAACACAAACGGAGGCTGAGTAAAAGTTTTAATAGAGTTTATTGACAAAGGTTTACACACAAAGACATGAACTGGTTCAGGTACTGGTCCGGGTAAGGTTCACTGATGTCTGCAGAGACGGACAGTTTGATTAGCCAGGCAGTCAGATGATTAATTGAGTCCTTAGATAATTCAGAGTCTACCTTGAAGAAGTCCAGGCTTTACTTGTGAGAGAGGGAACCGTTGGGTCCAGAGACTGTGGGTTCAGCAGAGTGCACAAGCAGCAGCAGCGTCTAGCTTCTGACTTTGAATGGCAGACCTTGATCAGAGTTTCCAGCTCTTCTCAGAGAGCAGCAGGAGAAATCCAGACTGGAATCTTCAGGTTTGGCTCACCAGTGCTGGCAGGCAACTTAAGCTCATCCAGAGCTTCAGACTTGGGACAGGTTTCCTTTGAGCAAAGACAGAGGCAAATTAGAATCAGGTTTCTCTCTTGAGACAACTCAGATTCTTTCAGGTATCAATGGCTCAGGTTCGCTAACCAAACTAGGTCAACACTGCGGCGTTGAAGGAAGGTCTGGCTGCTGGTTAAATGGGAATGTCTCCTGATGGGCTGATGAGCGTCAGGTGTGTTGGAGGGCTCCAGCCCAGGAGACCCACAGCGCTCTCTGCTGGAGACAGATGGTAACTCTCCAGATCCCAACAGTAACCCCAGTCCTAACAGAAAACAACATAAAACAGAAGAGGATCCTCGGCACCCTCTGGTGGGCAAGCCTGACGATCCCAACAGAACAAGTGATTACTTACTTACTGCTTTCCTGTTTCTTTTATGTATTGTGTTTTTTATCAGTGTTTGTAACCACAAAACATATTTAATATAGGAGAAAGATAAGACCGGAGAAAAAAGCAACAGTTTTTAAATTAAAATTTAATTAGTTTATTTCATTAGGGGAGAAGGAATACAAGCAAACCTCGCTTTATTAAAAAGATCACTGCCTCCCCAATACCCTAATAACTTGTGGTGTCACTCTTGCACAACAACTGAGTGTGACAGATTCAAGTCAACCCCAATGGAGGGTTTTCAAGCATGAACAGCTGGTAAAAGTCGCTCCTCTGCATCTCAGTCTGATTTTATTCTTTGCTTTGACTAGAACACTCTAAAACTGTATTTTTTTTGTAATTCAAATGTGGATTTTCTAATACTTTTGATGATTTGTACAATTATACATCTGAGTATCCTAAGAGCACCTTTGCTTAAAGTCATGGTAGAATATTCTCCTTCCTGAAGAATGAATGCTTCTACAAGTTATTGAAGATATTAATCCTAATGAAGGAAAGCAGAACCTTTATTATTATTTATTTTTCTTACATAGAGCCACTTTGGTTTCGATAAAAATTTCCTTTAATAAATGAAATGATCCTTTAAAAACTACTTTTGAACTCAGATTATCTGTTTCTGATAAAGGAATTTGTTTGATTATGTTAAATATTCAACTCAGACCACGATGAAAAAGAAACTGTAAGGGAGCACACATTTCATTACACTAAAAAATATTTGTCAAAAATGTGACAAATCAATTTATAAACAATACTGATGAGCTGTTCTAAAATGAATAATTTGTCACGTGGACTCTTCAAAGCCCTGGGGTAATGTGGTTAACCTGATTGAAAGAAAATTATTACATGTTTAAAAAATGAGGTTAAAATATATATTTTTAAGTCTGAAAATAATGAGTGAATCCTGAAACTGATGCTAAACTTAAATCCGCACATCCAGGCTGAAACACTGAACACTCATCAAAATGCAGCTCAGTCCTAAAATGGGAGGTTGACTTCAAATAAAATCAGTAGAGGTTTAAAAGAAACAGTGCTGCTGGAGTAAAACCGTAATTTCATCTAGTCTATTTTCTCTTTTCAGTCCTGCTCACCTTCCTGAAAAACATACAGCACCAACCTTTATTTTAACTGCTAACGAGTGAATGAGTCTATTTCCACAGATAGGGGCAGCAATGAAAAGGTAGCAGGTAACATTTCCAGGGCAGATGAAAATAAATAAAAGAAATGCTGCGAGTATTCGCTCTGTGTTTGGTTTATTCCTGCAGATGATGGCTTTGACCTTTGGATGAAGATTACATTGCATGGGAGAACGTCTTCAGAGAACTCCTGACTGAATGTATCCTTAATGGTAGATGAGGAGACATTTCAGAAAATGAGTGCCGGAGGAGAACAAAGGGACACACTGCCTGGTGTCACTTCCATCAGATAGAAAACACAGCGGGGAACTTTGGAACCCATATAGGGTCTTCACAAGATTGTCCATCCGGCGACGGTGATCCATCCCTACATCCATCCATGCATTTTCTGACACGCTTTATCCAAAGCGGGGTCGCAAGGGGGGCTGGTCCCTATCTCCAGTTGTCTATGGGTGAGAGGGGGGGTACACCCTGTACAGGTTGCCAGTCCATAGCAAGGCAACACAGAGACAAACAGGACAAACAACCATCCACACACAAACTCACACCGAAGGAGACTTTAGAGGAGCCAATTAACCTAACAGTCATGTTTTTGGACTGTGGGAGGAAGCCAGAGAACCCAGAGATGGTGATATTGTGTTGGATTAATTGTACATAAGTTATTCTACTTTAATCATATTATACACATTTGTTATCTCTATCTTACTTATATTACAAAGAGTGAACTTTGCTTGCTATGATTACTAATGTTTTGCTGTCAGTTTGTGCAGGAGGATGTTGAGGTCACAGCTGGGGTAAGCTGTTGAACTTTACTTGTTGTAAGTCTGTGCAAGGAGGTTGCTGGGGTCAAAGCTGGGTTAATGTTGTGAAACAAGGAGAGCTGCGCAGAGGTGCACACACCGCAGAGTTGCACATCGGATGTGGAGAGAAGCTTTCCTTATCTTATGATGTTGTACGAAATTTCTGGTTTCAACTGGGTTCTGTGACTCCCTCCCCTTAGCGGTTGAAACCACATTTGTAACCAGGGCGTTCCAAATAAAAAGCTTGGAGAACAGAGACTGCTTCAGAGTGGGTTGGAGATTGTAACTGAATGCAGTTTCTGATCCCCTCTCCTTGCAAGTAAATTATACTCAATTCTCTGTGTCTTTCTTTTATGCAGGTGTAATAAGATGTTTGGTGTTTAAACCTAACATTTAAATGGTCCTTCGAGCCGGATTGCAAGATACCCGACGACCCCCAGCAGGTGAGTGAGATCCAGACAAGTCTGCGGCCGCAGCAAACAGACCCTTTACGGGACTGGTCTCTCCCTTACAAGCTGGGGTCCGACGGTTGAAGCATTTCGAGGACGCAGAGAATTGTGAGCAGTTTTTCTTTTAATAAGGAGTGAGTAAATTATATAAAAAAAAAATAAAAAAAAAAGATAGAAGTGAAGGACGGCGAAGTCCTCTCAGCATGGGGTAACGAGGTCCCCCTGTTGTACTAAAACCCTGACAATTCTAGACTCTATCAGGTAAAAAAGAAATTTTAAAACAGTTAAAGTCCGTGGGAGGGCAGTCTCCCCTAGTTAGTAAACTAGTTAAATTCTGCATAGGATGGCGGTGTCCTCTGTGTTTAAAATAAAGTAAACGGGAATAAAGTAAAAGTTAACTGCGCAGTGTGTGTGTGTGTGTGTGTGAAGGGAAATATAGATATCACTAGATATCTGTATTTCATACCAAAAAGACAAGGGTTAAATGGTGAGCTTTTGTGGATGTTTGTAGACAAGAAAACTCCACCTGTAAAGGTTGAAGTGAGTTTTACCACAAAAAGTAGTTAATCACCATCTTGTCTGAAGCCCCAGTGTTTAGAACACGACAGGTGTTGAAAACCCACTGGGCCCAAATTTAGTTAAAAATGGGAAAAGGGCAAAGTAAAGGAAAACAGAAGTCATTGGAAGAACTCCAGTGTAAAGATTGGAAAGTAGTTGAAAATGATGACCCAGCGGCGGTAGAGCCATTGTGTTACTGGATAAAAAATTATGGTTTTAATGGTAAATTGAGCACCACAAACATAAAAGAATTACAACAAAAAATAAAAACAAAAGGCAAAAATAAAGACACTTTGATGGCAAAAGAAGGTTACATGCAAACCATGGTCTGGATGAAATTAGCAGGACAGAGAGAAGAGGGAGAGCGTAGAGTTAAGAGAGAGAAAGAGGAGAGACAAAGAAAAGCAGTAGAAGGAATTCCCTCTCCAAAGAAGGGTGTGGAAGAATATATAATTCAAGAGAGGGTACATCGTCACCACATAGAGATGAATGGTGGAATGCTCCAAAAGTATATAAATCTCGCCCTGCATGCAGAGAAAGTCATCAAAGGTAAAAAGAATAAAAATAAAGATTCCACTGTGTTTTATCAGGAGGAAGAGGACACTGTGTTTTATCAGCAGTCCAGAGGTAGAGGCCGAGGCAGAGGTCGAGGCCATGGAAGGGGAAGAGGGTTTGGATCACACACAACCGATAATTCCAGAGCGTGTTGGTCATGTGGAAAAGAAGGCCACATGGCTAGAGACTGTCGAAGTAACCCAAAAAGAAAAATTCAGGGAGCTCAGCATGACTAGATGAGCAACCATTCTCTATTGAAGAAATAGAAGATGAAAACATGGATGTATTAAACCTAGAGGATTTGATTTTTGAAGAAAAATATAGGCCAGAAATAGTTCTGATGGTCCAGGGCACTCCTGTTAAATTTTGTGTGATACAGGAGCCTGCAGGACCACAATAAAAGAACCCATACCCCACGCACCTCTAAGTTCAAATTATGCAGGAATAACTGCACCGTTAAAACTTTTTATGTATAAAGAGGAACTGAAAATGTCAGATAAACTAAAATGAAGCAGAAGCGGCCTTCTGCAACATTAAGCAGGCTATGGTGAGCAGCTGCACGTTGGCCCTGTCAGACTATGAAAAAGAGTTTGTACAAATGGTGGACTGCAAAGGTCATTTTATGACCTCAGTATTAACTCAAATGCATGGAAATAAATTAAGGCCAGTAGCATACTATTCTACTAAATTAGATGTGGTAGCATGTGCACTTCCACATTGTGTGCAAGCAGTGATAGCTGCTTCATTAGCAGTAACGTCCAGTGCTGACATAGTATTATTCCATCCACTGACATTAAAAGTTCCTCACTCGGTGTCTGCTCTGCTTTTACAAACAAAAATGACTTTTCTATCCCCAGCCAGACACCTCTCATGCATGTCTATACTCCTGTCACAGCCGCATTTAAAAATAGAACGCTGCACGGTGCTGAACCCAGCAACACTTATCCCCACACCAGATGATGGGGAATCCCATGATTGTGAGGCTCTGGCTGAACAAACTGCTAAAAGTAGGCCAGATTTAAAAGACACTCCTTTGTCAGAAGGAGAAACATTATTTGTTGATGGATCCTCTAAAAAAGATGAAAAAGGGAAAACGAGAACTGGTTATGCTGTAGTGACACATACCGCTGTGCTAAAAGCGGAAGCCTTACCACAACATTACTCTGCACAAGCAGCAGAACTGATTGCCCTTACTGAAGCGTGCAAACTTATGAAAGACAAAAGAGTAACTATCTGGACAGATAGTCAATATGCTTATGCTACAACACATACGTTTGCACAACACTGGAAAAACAGAGGCATGATAACATCAACCGGAAAACCAATGACTCATGCCAATTTACTGAAAGAACTTCTACAAGCAGTGCAACTGCCAAAGCAGCTTGCAATATGCAAATGTGCAGCCCACACATCCGGAACAGATGCGGTTTCAAAAGGAAATTCCTTTGCAGATAAAATAGCAAAAGAAGCTGCTTTAAAAGAAATAACAGTACTAACATTAACAGACAATCCACTAAAAAATGACATATTACAAGACATGCAGCAGCAAGCTCCTAAACAAGAACAAGACCAATGGAAAAGAAAAGGAGCACAATTAAAAGAGGGGATTTACACCTGACCAGCAAATAAACCAATCCTTCAAAAAAACTTATACAAATGGGCTGCTATATTGAGTCATGATTTTACTCATGTCTCAACCGGAGGGATGGTAGGATTGATTGAGCATCATTATACAGCATATGGATTTATATCCTATGCAAAAACTTTTGTAAAGCATGTTTAATATGTGCTAAACATAATTTTCAAGGAAATTTTAAGACCTAAAAAAGGTGCTTTTCCTAAATCTATTTGTCCTTTCCAGTTCATATATATGGATTTTATTGAACTAAATACAAGCGAAGGTAAAAAATTCTGTTTAGTTATAATAGATTTGTTTTCTAAATGGATTGAACTATTTCCAATAAAAAGCCCTGATGCCCTTACAGTAGCAAAAGCACTCTGTAAAGATATAATACCAAGATATGGCATTCCAGAGAGAATAAATAGTGAGAATGATTCTTACTTTGTAAATTAAATAGTGTCCAAAATAGGATTAGCCTTCCACATTGATTTAAAAAATCATTGTGGATATCATCCACAGAGCGCAGGACTTGTGGAATGAATAAATTGTACTGTTAAAAACAGACTAAGAAAGACCATGGAAGAAACATTGGTATTAACCTAAGTGGGAAGGACCCTATCAGGTTTTGTTGACCACTCCAACTGCATTGCAAATAGCTGAAAGAAGCACATGGATCCACTTGTCACACTGTAAAAAGGTGATAGATAGATCAGATGATTAATGGATAAAATCACTCTCTTAATTATTCTGTGGAACCTTACTATAGTGTTTAGCATTCTAGTAATCCTACTGTGGTGCCTGTTATAGAATACACATTTGGTCTCCTTCCCTGACCTTCAGAGGAAGTCCATTGTACAAAGGGGGTTGTATTTTTAGTATACAACCATCTCAAACTAGTGAAGATTGTCCACAACTCTGCCGAAAGGTCATAGGAAGTAGACCATTGTGTGAAAGATTACCCATAGGAAACTTTTTGAAGTTTGAACCTAGATAATGTTGCGACTACTCATATTAGTTTTGTCTTTAGCTCTAACTCAGGGCAAGGATTCTTGTCGCCCTCATGATCCAGCTATTTGTAAAAGGACGTCTATCTCTGCTATAACTCCACTAGAGTAATCAGTGTAGTGACTATTCCTTTTCAAACATTCTCGCCAAGATTCAAAATTGACCCAGGAGTCTGGCGAGGTTATGATTTCTACCTATATCCCCGTGTAGTTCAAAGAACTCAAAAGAGTTGGGGAGACGTTTTTAGAACCACTGGACAGTGGAAGATGGGATCATATGGATGGACATCTTTAGCTAAGAAATGGATGAGTAGAATATCAAGGTTCACTGTTAACCATGACTCCAAAGTTTTCACTATGATGATAAACTCCACAGCAGAACCCCTTGAGAAGGAAGGCTGTTCTTCCTCATTTATATGTGCACGGTCTGCTGGAACCGATCCATGTTGGACATTGTATTTATGCCCCGCAAATATTACACAAGAAGGAGATGAGATACAAGGGATTCTTACTTCTGCTCAAGATGAACAGATAAAAATTCAAAATATTAATGGACCGCTTAAAACGGATGAATTGTTTCAAGTCACCACTGGAATCTCTGGACAGACAAACAACTGGCTTTTAATGGCAGAACAAGCAGCTAAAACAGTGTCCACTGATTGTCTTGTGTGTATGGGTGCCAGACCGCTGTTACGCGTGGTTCCTGCTACCATAACTCCTCAATGTCTTTTAAATATAATGAATTATACAGTCTCAACTGATAATTGCACCTATTGGGATAAGATCTATCCCCTGACCACAGATGAGAAGAAAAAACCAATCTTTTTGAAAAAAGTAGCTGTGGCAAATTTCACCTGTGTAAACAGGACCGGAGTGGGCCCGAAACTGGGCACACTAAATGAAACACAATGTGCAAGCATTTTACTGGTATCCATCTTTTTTCAACCTCAATCCCGCAGTGACATCTGGTGGTGGTGTGGAGATGACAGATTGTTTGACAGACTTCCATACAACACCACTGGATTGTGTGCTGCGGTCACTTTGATTTTACCTGTTTCTATTAAATCACTCACAATGGATGAATTGTTAACGACCGTAAACAGCATTTTACCTCACACATGGCATACTAGAAGGAAGAGGGCATCTGAAAACGAATAGAGTGGAGATGACCCTACTTATATTGACAGCATTGGGGTACCTAGAGGTGTTCCAGATGAGTATAAACTAGCGAATCAAGTTACTGCAGGATTTGAATCTATCTTATGCTGGTGGTGCACTATAAACAAAAATGTAGACAGAATAAATTACATCCACTATAACGTCCAGAGGCTGGGAAATAAAACAGAACAAGGCTTCTCCGCTGTCCATGAACAATTGTCAGCTACCTCTCTGATGGCTTTCCAGAACCGTATTGCTGTTGACATGTTGTTAGCTGAAAAAGGTGGTGTGTGCTCTATTTTTGGAGATCAGTGTTGCACCTTTATTCCCAACAACACCGCTGCTGATGGCAGCCTCACGAAGGCCCTCGAAGGCCTTCGCTCTCTTAACAGCAAAATGAAAGACCATTCTGGAGTTGACACAAAATTGTGGGACGGATTTGGAGACATTTTTGGTAAATGCAAACAATTGGTAGTTTCTATTTTAATGTCTATAGCTGTATTTGCCGCCATCCTGACCTTATGTGGATGTTGTTGTATTCCATGTATTAGAGTGCTGCTAAATAGACTAATTACCACAGCAATACAACCCATGAAAACAGAGATGTATGCCCTCATGTCCACTGAGAAACATCCATCGGATGATGAAGACAGCGAAGAGGATGAAACCTCTTTACACTTTCCTGACCTTTATCCTAATCCCAACGACAATAACCCACCAGTTTAAAGTACCTCTGAGTGTACCCTTTACAGCTAAAAATGATTTCATAGTTGAAAATCTGAAAAGAAGTAACTATTGAATGATAAAATAAATAGCTTAAAGTAGAATAAACAGGAGGGAAATGTTGGATTAATTGTACATAAGTTATTCTACTTTAATCATATTATACACATTTGTTATCTCTATCTTACTTATATTACAAAGAGTGAACTTTGCTTGCTATGATTACTAATGTTTTGCTGTCAGTTTGTGCAGGAGGATGTTGAGGTCACAGCTGGGGTAAGCTGTTGAACTTTACTTGTTGTAAGTCTGTGCAAGGAGGTTGCTGGGGTCAAAGCTGGGTTAATGTTGTGAAACAAGGAGAGCTGCGCAGAGTTGCACACACCGCAGAGTTGCACATCGGATGTGGAGAGAAGCTTTCCTTATCTTATGATGTTGTACGAAATTTCTGGTTTCAACTGGGTTCTGTGACTCCCTCCCCTTAGCGGTTGAAACCACATTTGTAACCAGGGCGTTCCAAATAAAAAGCTTGGAGAACAGAGACTGCTTCAGAGTGGGTTGGAGATTGTAACTGAATGCAGTTTCTGATCCCCTCTCCTTGCAAGTAAATTATACTCAATTCTCTGTGTCTTTCTTTTATGCAGGTTGAATAAGATGTTTGGTGTTTAAACCTAACATATTGTTAGTAAATACCCCCCCAGTATTTTTTCCTCAGTTGCCTGTGAGTCCTTAATTAAATCAGCAAAACTCATATCTGCCGACTCATCTTTGCATTTGGGTCCTCAAAAATATCTAAACAACCTAGGGTGTCATTCAGGTTTTCATTTTTATATTATGATAAATAACTTAAAAAAAATGTAGGGTAGCTTTTTGGGTTAATAACGCAACTTGAGCAGCCCTAAGATTAAGAGTGCAATAGGTCAGTGCTTCAGTTAATTACAAATTTAATGATAAAGCAATTTAGAAAAAATAAAACAAGATCATTTCATCATTTATGAAGAATTAGTCCAGTATAATCCATTTAGATAAACTGAGTTAACTACATGGTTTACAGTGGCAGTGGACAAAACGTTATATGTCCAAGGAAGCCAAGCTTATTTTTAAATTTTGTGGTAAAACATGTGGTGACAGTGGAAAGAAAGGATTCTTTTTTATAAAAACAAAGATCAAGAGAGTTAATAACCCCAAATTACTTTTTATGAAGAGAACAGTGTGAATTAGGCCTATTTTAGATACAAAATAAGTGTCTAAAAACCATCTTATTGTTGCCCTAAGAATTTGAACAGACTCTTATTGCAGGTAAAATTTAATTTTACATGTTGGTACAGGCTTTGGTCACTCATAAAAGTCTTTAGAATCACAAGTCATTGTTTGTTTTTTAAGGAAATCTGATATTAAAAGATATATTAAATGTTTGCAGGATAAATTAATGTCTTTCTACACAAAGAGCTTCAAAAAAATCAGCTCCAGCTCACAAACAAAGACAAGACACACTGTTACCAGAAATAGGAAGGTTATTACAAAACATTAGATAACTGATTGTAGGTTGCTCTCCTTGGTCTCCATCAGACTGTTTGTTTTTTACATTAGTAAAATAAAAAACCCTATTAAGACATTATAAAAACAGATGTTTATATTGAGATTAAATTGTATCTCTCTAGTTCTCAGGAAAATGTTTCTGGTGTTAAATTGGTCCCTATGTTAGTTTTACTGTCAGAGCATTTTAAATGAGCTATGTTTAACTTTTCCTTTGCTGTTAAAATATTTTTCAAAAGACAGGCATGTTTGGAGAAAACTAAACTTTTTGACATATCCTCGTTATTTCAAATAAAACTCAAAATTACAGCATTGCTTCAGCTCTCCCACTTTCATGGATTCTAAAACGGAAAAGAAAACCTATTAAGTCTATTTTGAGCAATATTCACTAGGATGTTGGTTAACCTTGTAATAAACTACATTGAAATTCAGATGGCAACACAACCTGCCCGTGCTTATTCTAAGGGGAAGTAAGGATCGTCCTGATGTGTAGAAGGTTGTAGTGTAGTGTATTATTTGTCATCAAAGATTAGAATAAAACAAGAATTAAATGTTTTTAAATGATTAAAAAGAGTTGTTATGAATACATTCATGTAGGCCAAAGGGAGAAATAGAGAAGCAGTGTGTGTATGAGTCTGCACCTGGCCTTTTGAAGTTTGGATCCAAGCCGTTGTAGTGAAACAGGCACACTCATAAAAGTGAATTATTTGACATATCAAGGTTGCTTAGCCCAGCTGAACTCAGCTAAACCAACTGTGATGAATTGTGTTGTCATCTTCAAAACACACTGTACAGTAACAGTCACAGAAAAAGTGATGTTTTACTAAGACTTGGAACACTAGGGTTATGTTGACCTGGTTTGAAGTAATATTATAATCATAGATCACATTAGAAGAAAGGCTTGGTTTTGACATATTATTAATTGAAATTGTTATATGTTTCTGATTTAAGTGCACCAAATGTCATCATGACCTGTAAGACTGTTCTCCAAGAATTATTGTACTCATAAGTTACTTTGGATAAAAGCATGGTTTGAAAGATTAACAGTTAAAGAACTAATGTGTTTTTGATTTAATGACAATATATGTCATCATGATTTGCAAAGAAATGTCACTATAACCTGTAACAAAGACTGTTGATTAAATATATAAAAAAATATGCTTTCAAGGGGATTTACCACCGGTAAGATAAAAATAATTGGTTTTACCCGAAGAAAAAGTACCTAGAATAGTGAAAAAAGGTGGGGGCCTGTAGGAGGAGCTAACAGGCCCCATGAAGTGTATAAAAGAGGCCCATTTTCATCATTTGTTCAGTTGCACGCCGGCGGTCAACTCGTGTGTGATTCTTTGTATGTTGCAATAAATTGCATTGGACCTGGACTTCAGCTGCTTCTGCCTGATTTTTGGATCATTGTTTGCAAACTTTTCTGCCTTTTGAGGACTTTGAATTTTTACAAAACTTAGCTTCAATTTTAAGTCGCTGAGGAGATTTTCCACCGACAATTTGGCGAGCCAGCCAGGAGGTGGCGCTGACGTCTGATGATCTGCAGGCACCAGCTGGAAGGTGTGGAACCCCAAGGGCCCAAACTTCACCATTAAAAGGTGAGTCAATTCGTTATAATTTTCTAAATTAGTGGGGAACCAGCCACTGGCGACTGCTTGTGGGTGTCAGGCGTCATAAAGCTCACCCAAAAGAACCTAGTATTCCAAATTTAGTAATTATTGTCCAAATTTGATAAACATTTTTATGAGAATATACAAAGGCAGACTAAGCTGGGGAAGGGTCCAGGTATGTATGAGTATATGTGAATGCATGGTTTAAGTGTTATTAATGGTTTAAGTGTTATTAATGTTTGTATTATTCTGCATTTGAACTGTTTTGTGTTTGCATTATTTTGTGAATAAGTTAAGCTTAACACGTGATGTTCTGAACGGATGATTGGTAAAGGGACAGATTGGTCAAAGCGTTTGACGTAGCTTGTGGAAGCCATAAATCCGGAACATAAAAGTACACGTGTTACGTGAGGGTATTGTTGACTAAGGTAGTCAGCGTGCTCCATGAACCAGCTTGTATTGAAATGGGTATTGAAAGGCTAAGCGATAGCCAGAATTTGTGTTGTATTAAGTATTGTGTTAAGGTATTAAGAGGCTAAGCGATAGCCAGGCTAAGGGATAGCCAGAGTATTACCGATTAAGCGATAATCGTAGAAATAGTACCGCTCTACCGGGAACGTTACCTATTTTCAGTTATCTGAGTGGGTCCGGAAAAGCCGGGAAACGCGTATGCCACTGTAGGGGACAGTGAGGAATAGTAAAAGTGCACTGTAGATATATATTTAGTAATCATTTGCCTTGTGTGTCTTGGTTAATGTATCTTGTGTGTCTTTGTTAGTGTGAAGAGTGAAAGAGTTAAGTAACTAAGGGGGAATAAGGGGTAAACAAAGATAATAATAGTAAAGGTTATAATATTGATAAAACTTAAAGTATAATAATAAATTAATAGAAAATAATTATTACCAAGTATAGTTAAAAGAATAACCTGAAAGTTAATAAGGATTGGAAAACAGAATTGGTAACTGGAAAACACAGAATTAAGAGAATTAAATAAATTAAAAAAGTCCCAAAATAAGATTGACAAAGGTTGTAAGCATTATAGGATAAAGATATTATAAGCATATATTATTACAAATTATAGTATAGAAAATAAATGATAAGGTATTAATAATTAGTGAAAGTGCAAAATAACATTGTAAATCTGTTCTTTTAAAGATCCTAACTCAAATTGTGGGGATCTAAAAATTAAGAAAACACGATCTGTATTGGAGGGAGCGGAACCGGTTAAATAAAATTAATTAAAAGATTATAAAGGATAGTGAATAAGCACAGACCCTAAAGGTTAAGTGACTGCTGATTGCCATGGGAGCTAATGTGAGCAAACAGACTGAGGGATTAACGCCTGCCAAACTGGTAATAATGACACACCCCTCCAATAAGCGCAAAATTCAAAAATGCATGACAGAATGGCATAAGATGACATCTGGAAAAAATCGTTGGCCTAAAGAGGGCAGCTTTGATCCTTCATGCTGTGACGAGGTTGAAGAACGATTAAGAAATAAAGAAAAAAGGCGTGACCGAATACACTTGCATAAAAAACAGAAACATGCTGAACAGAGAGATATCCTGCGATATTTTAAAGTTGAACATCAAAAGAGCCCAACAGCCCCTGACTACACTGATCACAAGCCACCACCCTATCGCCCTAGCATAGCAGGTCAGTACCCAGTAGTAGTATAATCAGGTAGCAAGAGAAAGATTACAGGACAACTCAAATTAGTATTAGAAGAAGAAGAGGAAGAAACAGAAACAACAGAAAAAGAAATAAGCAACACACCACAGACAGAGTGTAAATACAGCAGTGAAGAAAACGATTGGGAGAGAACCCCAGAAGTAAGGAGAAAAGCTCCCCATAGTCGTTCCCTACCCCCAGTACGTCGTAGGCATTCACCAAATCAAAGAGGCCCCACATGCCACTCAGAGCCCAGGACCAAGTCATCTTTGAAAAAATCAGCAAAACACTCAGAGCCTGTGACCAAGCTAGTCTTGGAAGAACCGCCAGAACTGATGGAACAAATAAACCAGGAGGTGGAGGAGCTAACGGAAGCATATGTAAAACTCATAGAGAGGGAGGAAAAGTTGGAAAAAGAAGCACAAATGAGACAACTAAAGCATTTAAAAGAGAAATTGAAGAAATGGGACGAAGAATTAGAAAAAGAGAAAAGAATGGAAACAGAGCAGCTTATACTACAGGCCCGAGATGACGCCCCAGATCGGGCAAGTCCACGGACTAATGCCTTGACTGAAGAAGCCAAAATAAAAGAGGGAAGCGAGGAGGAAGTCCTAATAGAGAGTGAGGAGACCGACTGGTCGCATGATGAAATGGAAGATGAAGGCTCAGACATGCCGCCGTCAACAAACCCATGCCATAAGGGGTTAAAGGAAAAAGGCAGACCGGCAACCAAAGGACGGAAGCCACTCACAGCTGAATGTGACGTGGACCTGCAAATAGAAAAAAGCGGCCCTCACTCAATGGTGACCAGGTACCAAGCACGACAGCAGAAGACAGAATCAGACCAAAAAGGGGCCTATATGGCTCCCCTGCTGTCTAAAGGACCTCAAGAAGACAGATATGTGCCATGGTCATTTATGGACATGATCACACTTGCTGGAAGGCTGACCCCATTGGCAGATGGTGCTGACAGGTGGATAGAAAAGCTGGAAGAAATCACTGGAGGCATCAATCTGGCAGCTGGAGACATCAAGGCACTGCTGATTAAGACAGCAGGACACTCAGCAGCCAGAGAGGTGTTTGACGAAGCCAAGTTTCCAAGGGTCATGACCTCACACCAGTATGACAAGATACCATTCAACAAAATAAGACCTGAGGTGTGGGCAGCCTTGAGGAACAAATTCCCCACCTGCAGTGACCCAACTAAGCTGAGACAAGAATGCTTAAGGGATGATGAAAGCCCCGCCCAGTTTCTGCACAGGTTCCAACAGAAATGGAAAACAGAGACTGGAAGTGATGGGAGTGAACTGAAAACATCTGGCCCCTTGTTCAGAACCTACATCAGAGAGGCCATGCCCAAAGAAGTACAAGCCAAACTGGATGGAGTTGTGGGACTCATGAAGATGGAGTGGCCTCTGTTCTCTGAGCATGTTATCCACTATGTAAACATGCATCGGGCCGAAAAACGGGCCTTTGAGGACCAGAGCAAGATGCTGGCCACCAAGTTAACCCAGCTGCAGATCGGGGAATTATCCAAGGCAAAGAAAGAAAAAGAGAAACCCAAACACCAAGCAGCACTGACTGTGGAAGCCACACCCTCAACTGAGAGTACACCAACAGGGGAGGCAGTGGTACAAGCACCAGTAGTGTCTCCTGTCATCCCTCCGCCCACACAGCAGATGCAATATCCAAGGAGGAGGAGGTCCCCAACAAGCAACGTTTGGAAGGGGACGAGGGGGGCCACCCATGAGGGGAAGATGGAGGGGACCACAAGTAGCCCCAAGAAGGCCCCCTCAAGGCCAATACCAGCAGATGCCTCAGGCAGGTCCAGACATGGGACAACAGCGTGGGAGACTGCAATGCTGGGGATGTGGACAAGTTGGACACATGCAAAGAGACTGCCTCACCAACCCATGGATGGGACCTCAGCCCCCTACTGCTGGACCAGCCACCTATGGAACGGGACAAGACATATACTGGCTATAGGGGTGCCCAGAGAAACCTGATGGAGAGGCCATTCTACCTGTATTAACCCAACGTCCACAAACAGAACCCACCATTGATGTCACTATATATGACAGCCATCATCGCTTCATGATTGATACAGGGGCGGCCTACTCCTGTATAGGGAAAAGTGGAATTGGCCTGCCTCTCTCAGCATCAAAGATTCGTACAGTAGGTTTCTCTGGGAAGACCCAAATAATACCCATGACTGAGCCAGTTCCCATGATCATAGGCGAAAAGACTGTGTGTGCACCACTGCTTTACTCAGAGGATACGCCTATAAATCTACTGGGTAGAGATGTGCTGTGCCAGCTCAATGCTAAAATCAAATGTACCCCTAATGGAATTTCTTTTGAAGCAATAGATGACAATGAAGCCTACATGATGCCACTGGGCCTACAAAAGACCCCACAGACAACAAGTCATGAGCCAGAAGACCAAGTATTTTGGCTAAAACTCACATCACCAACTTCCTTCCTCCAACTAGAGTGGGAAACATGGAGACCCCTGATAATGAATCACTACGAAAACTCCAAAGAACCCTTTCTCCCTCTCCATTGTACCATGTTTTATGACAAAGGCAAAACACATGAAGACTACGAGAAAAGCTTGGATGAAGAAATTAACAACAAAACAACTGTCATCCAATATGCTGACATAGTGGTTGGACCACAAGGAGCTGCAGCTGTTGTCACATTTCCTGATAAAGATGTAGCAGAATGGTTCCAAGTTACCAACTCAGCACCACATGTCACGTTACTGATTGCAGACGAGTATGAGTCACATGACCTAGGACCCATGGTTCAAAAAGCTAAGCAAGTCACTGAATGGGTCAACACAGTATGGGATGGCATTAGCTTGTCTAAAGATGGACTGTTCTTCAAAATCTCATTCTCACAAGCTGATGAAGTTATAGCAGAATGCATTAAAGTTCCTGGGAAAAGACAAATGGCAGTGGCTGCAGAACATGAATCCCTATTAGAACAGGTCCCAGAGCAAGTATGGTCTAAAAGGTAAATAGATGTAGGATTAGTGAAATCAGCAGACCCCATCAAATTCACCATCAAACCAAATGCTAAATTGCCCTTCCAAAGACAATACCCACTTAAAAGAGAAGCAGTAGAAGGAATACAGCCTATTATTACAGGATTAGAAACAGCAGGAGTTCTTAAACCAACAGTAAGTCCCTGCAACACACCAATTTTTCCCATCAGAAAACCCAACAGTAATGACTATAGACTAGTCCATGATCTAAGATTAATTAATGCTATTGTAGCAGAAGAAATACCAGTAGTACCAGACCCACACACATTACTGAGTAATATACCCCCAGGTACCAAATGGTTTACTGTGATAGATCTGTGCTCAGCATTTTTCAGTGTACCGGTCCATCCAGATTCTCAGTATTTGTTTGCATTCACCTACAAAGGCCAACAATACACTTATTCACGATTACCACAAGGTTTTGTACACTCACCATCAATTTTCAATCGAGTACTGGCAAATGACTTAAATCACCTTGACATACCATCTACAATGTTGATGTATGTTGATGACATTTTGATTTGTTCTGCTTCCAAAGAGCAGTGTGAAAGAGACTCCATTACAGTGTTAACTGCTTTGGCAGAAGGAGGACACAAAGTAAGTAAACAAAAATTGCAATTCTGCCAGCAAACAGTGGAGTATCTCGGCAGGCAACTCAGTGGGGACAAGAGGTGTATTGCACCGTCCCAACTGGAAGCCATAACTCAAATGCCCAAACCTCGGACTGTTGGTCACATGTTGTCTTTCCTTGGCATGGCAGGTTACAGCAGACCATGGGTGTGTGATTATGCCATCAAAACGGCTCCACTGAGAGCACTGATCAAAGCCGCAGGTCAAGGACACCAGTCGGCTCAATTACAATGGACAGATGAAGCAGAAGGTGCGTTCCAGCTGCTGAAACAAGATCTCCAAACTGCTCCTGCTCTGGCCAATCCAGATTATGGCAAACCATTCCATCTCTATGTGTAATGATCTTGGTTCTGTTGTTTTTCTTTAAGTTTTCTGTTTCAAGTTTAGCCAGGTTTTTCATTGTTTTCTAGCTTTTTTGGTGTGTCTGGATTCATTTAAGTTGCTTAGATTTTTCTGTCTGTCCTCTGCTGCCTCCTTGTGTTTCTTTTCCCTTGGCTTACTCGTCAGCTCTAATCACACCTGTTCCCTATCAGCTAATTAGCTCTACCTTTGTTCAGTCAGCCATAAATACTCTCCCTCTGCAGTCCCTCTTTGCTGGTTCCTCGTCTTACCTTTCCTCACCCTGGCTCCTTGATGGTTTTCCCCTGATGTCTCCATGGTTCTGGTTAGTGTTTGATTTTTACGTTGGATTTTTGGATTCCTGTTTTTGTTTAACATTTTTAAGTTGGATTTTTGGATACCTGTTTTTGTTTGCCTGAACTCTCATTAAACCCTCCAAGAACTCACCTCTGCCTCTCAGCTTCTGCTTTTGGGTCCAATCTAAAAACTTTAAACCAAATCTTGACACTATGTGGCTGAGTGACAAGGGTATGCATGTGCAGTTTTGATGCAAGACACCCCAACAGGTAAACAGCCAATTTCTTATTACAGCACAAAACTAGATGGTGTCGAAGAAGGTCTGCCTCCCTGCTACCAGGGCTTGGCAGCAGCAGCCTTTGCATACAAAAAGGCCTCAGTTATTACTATGGGCCACCCTATTATTTTGTACACATCACATCAATTACATGCACTGCTCACCAGTCCACGCTTTGTGATAACCCAAGCTCGTCGAACAGGTTATGAAGTTCTGCTTTCAGGACCTGATTTAACAATACAACGCTGTACCACTATTAATCCAGCCACAAGAATGGTATTGCCCACAGAAGGTGAGCCCCATGATTGTCTCCAGGAGACGGACACCTTCATGAAGGTAAGGGAGGACTTATACAATCATCCAATCCCATCTGATTTGACACTGTTCGTAGACAGATCATGTGTCAGAGGTGAGACAGGTAATAGAGCGGGATATGGAATAGTCCAACTTAACCCTGATGGGACCTTTACCAAAGTACAATCAATGAGCCTAGATCAACCTTGCTCTGCCCAATTGGCAGAGATAAAAGCATTAACAGCAGCATGTAAATTGGCTACTGGTAAAAGAGTGACAATCTATACTGACAGTGCATATGGCTATGGGGTATGCCATATAAATGCTAGCATCTGGAAACAACGAGGGTTTGTTAGAACAGATGGCACCCCAGTGACACATGGGCAAGCTGTAGTAGAGTTAATAAAAGCTATGCAACTTCCAGCTGCGTTAGCCATTGTAAAATGTGCAGCCCACCAAACAGCAAAAACACCTATAGCCATAGGAAATAACTTAGCAGATGAGGCAGCTAAAGAAGCCACAGGATCAGCAGTGCAGGGACCAATGATTCATGTAACTGAGTGTGAACCCATTACTAATCTAGCCTGATTAATAGAAGCCCAAAACAACGTCTCAGAAGCGGAAAAACGTCTGTGGGTGCAAAGGGGGGAGGCTCGGTTAACACACCCCCACGCTGGGTTGTGGCGTAGTTCTCGAGGACATTTTGTACTACCATTGTCCTTATTACCAATGGCGATTAAAATAATGCATGGACCTGATCATTGTTCTCGAGCCCAAGTTGTTCAAAAGTTACAGGCAGTCTGGTGGTCACCTTATATGACACCAATGGTAGACAGAGAACTGGCCTTATGTCCGCATTGTCCTAAGTATAATGTGCGTAAGATGTTCACACAGCCCTTAGCACATATTCCCATGCCAGACGGTCCGTTCCGCCATCTGATGATGGATTACGTTGACATGATAACTCGGGTTCAGGGAAAGAGATATATGTTGGTGGTTGTCTGTAGGTTTAGCAGATGGGTGGAGGCATGCCCCACTGCTAAGAATGACCACAAAGCAGCAGCAAGATTTTTGTGTCAAGAAGTTTTTCCCAGATTTGGCATGCCTGATACAATATCATCTGATAATGGACCTCATTTTGTTTCACAGGTTATCCAGCAAACGTTTAAACTGTTGTGCATAACACAGAAGTTTGGTTGTGTGTATCATCCCCAGTCACAGGGATCCGTGGAACGAGCTAACGGAGTGCTGAAATCAAAGATAGCTAAGATAATAGCTCACAGCAACAACCGTCTGACCTGGGTGGATGCCTTGCCTGTTGCATTGATGGCAATGCGCTCTCAAACTAACCGAATAACCCATCTTACCCCCCATGAAATGCTTACAGGTCGACCAATGCCTCTCCCACAGGTTCGTGGACCCCTGCTGCAGGAGGTCTCCTTGGCACAGCTTGAACGTGAAATGGGGGACTATTTCAGGTCCTTAACCCGCATTCACAGGCTTATATTTCAACAGGTGAAAGCAGCTCACAGCCGAGACGAGACACACATTCCAGTGGACGTCAGGGACATTCAAGTTGGTGACAGTGTGTTCATACGCGTCTTTAGACGTCAGTGGAACGAGCCTCGTAGGGAAGGCCCTTTTAAAGTTGTACTTACCACTCCCACTGCCCTGAAAGTTGAAGGTAAGCCCTTCTGGTTTCATAAAAACCACTGCACCAGGCATCGGCCTCCAGACCCACCTGGCCTTGCTCCAGGACCGACGGGCTCTGCGCATGCTGACAGGGCAGCAACAAGTCTCCCTCCGCAGCACCCCTCCACTAGCTCACAGACTTTAGATGTTGCACCGGTGTCGGGCACTGATGCGCACCCACTCCCCTCCACGTCCGGCGTCCAAAGACGTTCGGCACGTTTGGCAGCCCGCCAATCACCAATGCCAGGGGACTCTGAGGATGACAGTGTTCATTCTTATGCTTGCCATCCACCTTCTGATTCTGGTGGCAATGATGATGATCCTTCTGCCACTGAGACTTCTGCTGGTTCTGACCCAGATCCATCCTTCGTTCAGGCATTGGACGAACTTCTTTCTTCTGACCCACCAGATGCTGGAGGCGTCCTGTCCCCTTCACATCCCTCACCTGTACCTTCCCCTTTCTTCCCCTCCCTTTCCCCTTCCTCCTCCACGACCGGTGGGCCGTCGATCGACTCGGTCCCGCCCACCCCATCGCCGTCTGGGCATCTCTCGGATGCGCCTTCTCTCGACTCTGACTAATCTTCTTGTAGTGTTAACCCTTTGTGGGTTAACAAGGGGGGATCTGATTAAGGTTACTACTAACACTGTACACACACACTTAATGCGTCACACACAAACATGTGCACTAGCAATGATAACACTAGCTACTAACCAAGGGGTAATCAGTAATAATGATGGAAAAAATGTATCACTAATGCATGTGCAAATCAAAGGATATGATTATGTAATGTGTGAAGAAATTTTAGGGAAGTCAATGGGGAAACATTGGCTTGGAATTCCACATGTGATGGTGATCATTGAGGTAAGATGCAGAACAAACATATGCCAAAACACACTAACAGGGCAAGTAATGACAGTAAAAAGAGCACATAGAGTGGTGCAACTAATAAACAGAAGACAGAAAAGAGATCTAGATAAATTAAAGACTGCACACTGGGAAACCAACATGTTCCAACAATGGATTCAGTACTCTGTCCAGACAATGTTCAAAGCCAAAAAGCGCCCGAAAGATGATTGTATAGCCTGTTATAATGTTAAAAAATTACCAGCCCTTCAGATTATTCCAGGAAGTAAAATAGGTGACTGTCCAGACATAACGGAGTGCTTTGCTCTCTGTGCCATGCAGATGGCCGGAGGTCTTTCATCATTGTCAGAAGACCACACAATATGCCCCAGAGCACTGAACTCCTCAATCAATGATGTGATGAGCACGTTCTCCCTTCCACCCGTAGTACGAAAACCAGCTGAACTGATTTTTCCATTTTGTATAGCCCGAGGGAAAGAATTAGAAGAGGTGACCAATAGAACCTCTAGACAAATGTGGACAACGGATGGATTGGTGACATGTAGTAATAGGACATGGTACCCACCAACAGCAGAAGGGAACCTCCCCTACCACATTAAGTTTTGTAAAACAAGCCCCAATGCTACCATACGCTGTGAACAGGTAGTACCAGATGGGGGACATGTTATTTATGAGTTCCAACCTTCAAGTGTATCTCAATACCGAATACTGAGCCTGGCAAAGGGATCCGTCCCTTTAGGTGACATTTTTTGGATGTGTCACAATGAAACACAAATGTTGGCCACATTGCCCGCTCAGTGGGAAGGTATCTGTGCACCATTAATGCTGACAGGACAACTAAAGTTAATAGTAAATAACCCAATAGACAGTAATTTAACATCTAACGAAATAACCAACCGCACTAAGAGAAGTGCTCCCGTTAAACATGAGTGGAAGACCTCAGATGAGGTATATATCTCTTGGGATCAGGTCCCACATGGGGTACCTGAAGAACAGGCTGCTATAGGGAGTGATTGGATAAAAAGCGGGAGAGGGGCTGGTTCAGTACCAATCTATGGAACAATTGTTAATGCGCAGTATATAGCTCGCAATAGTAGATGGGTAAATCTCTTATGGTATAATCAACAAAGATTCATAAATTATACAATAAAAGGTATGGATCTGGTAAAGGATCAATTGCATGCAACTTCACTAATGGTTCTACAACATAGGTTCGTGTTAGAGTTCCGCATGGCTGGGTACCAAGGAATATGTGATTATATAGGAGAAGATTGTTGTACTTTAATTCCCATGCACACAGATGTTAACGGTAGCCTCACAGGAGTCCTACAGGAAATGAAACGAATGAGGGATGAACATGTGCTGCAGTCTAATTGGAACACTCAATTGAAGGGATTCTGGGACTGGTTTAATAAGCTTGGATGGGGAAAATATCTTAAGGCAGCAGGGATGATTCTAGGAGCAGTAATATTGATCATATTAGTAGTTATTTGTTGCATCATACCCCTTGTTCGGGGACTGGTCTCAAAGCTCGTTGTAAGTATAACTGGACAGTTCCCAGTAGTAGAGATACAATTGGACCAAGTAATGTAGAACATAGCCATGATCTCCTCCCACCCCCACCAGGTACGTGCCTTTCTTTACTAATCAAAATGTATACTAAATTGCATAACAATGACTCACATACTTATTTACGTAGATATAGTACTTTGCATGCTGATATATTTAGAAGATAATATGCCTCAAGATGATATCTAAAAAAAATGCCCCATTATGTCTCTGAATGCAGATTAACTGACAATGGAGAGAACTCATGAGGAGAAAACTTATGAGGAAAGCTATTACCCTGAGGAATGCCAAGAGAAGAATAGAGAGAGATATTACACACAGGCGTCAGTAGGCACACACGTAGAGATAGCCGCAGGCTCCTATGTTCCCCCTAGGCAGCCAGAAGATCCGGCAGGGGGGCCAGGCACTGCACCTTCGGGTTGGCGACCACCATCACCTACGGGGAGGCCAATATCCAACCCAGAATCGCCTGAGGAACTACAGATCGTCATCCAGACCGAACCAAGCAACATCCCAGCCAACTCGGAGGATGGGCGCCGCCACGCCAGGCAACTTATGGAAATACCATCCACATCAGGCGGGCCCTCTACCTACTGCGACCTGCCGGCTCATAATTACACGTACCCACGTGAGATCTTCGCAGGCATGGATATCAGCTCAACGGAATATATTCACCTCAGAGCTTTCTTTGCTCATCCCATGGATACCTATCGCTCAGTCAACGACCTAGCACCAGAAGTCGCCTCTATGACAACGGAGATGTATTCACAAATGATGAGGGGTATGGTGACCCCACAATCTAAGGCTCCACTACAGGCACTCCGCCGTGCCTCATACAAATTCAGGGCGACAAAGAAAAAGCAGAGTGTCAACCAAGAAAATCAGGACCTGAAACGTCAACTTCGGGAGGCACGTACCACCATAATCACCCTGCAAGGAAAGTTGCTGCAGCTGACCGAGCGAGGGGCCACATGGAAGCCCTAAAAACTTACAAGATCTCACTCTGCGTATAAAGGACAATGCTGATAATTGCTGATTATCAATACCTATGTTAAAAATAATTGATAAAACAATTGTGTATAATACATGTGACAGTACACGTACTGTGCAGGAGAGTGCCACATGGTCACTCCTATGTTGGTTGTAATGACGGTCATTGACCATTAGATGACGTGTGCGCCTGCCTTAGTCCAGGCATGATGAGGCTTTTCTTGGTTATTTATGGGTGTCTTGACATATGGGTGTCTTGACACCTATGCAGAGGGGGATGCGATGACTTCGCAACACAAGATGCTGCTTGGGCATTGGATTTTTCCTCTGCTGAGAAAACAGAATTAGAAACTCATTCTACAAAAAAAGTAAGCAACGAGGAGCAGATCCTCTTAAGTGAGCCAAGAGGGGGATCCCTCTTTGTTTAAGATGTTCTTAATTTTTACATTCTACTTTTTGCATTTTTTCATTTTACCATGTACTCACACTTACAATTTTTATAACAGTCACTACAACTATATGGTTTGTGTTTAGTCTCACTTTAGGTTTGGTGTGCAACACATACATATATATCCATCAGTTACTTTTTGACACTTCCCTATAATGGTATTTTATGGATCATCACCTGCATCGTAACTTTGTGTTGATCCTTTTTAGGATCAAAGGGGGGAAATGTAGTGTATTATTTGTCATCAATGATTAGAATAAAACAAGAATTAAATGTTTTTAAATGATTAAAAAGAGTTGTGTTTATGAATACATTCATGTAGGCCAAAGGGAGAAATAGAGAAGCAGTGTGTGTATGAGTCTGCACCTGGCCTTTTGAAGTTTGGATCCAAGCCGTTGTAGTGAAACAGTCACACTCATAAAAGTGAATTATTTGACATATCAAGGTTGCTTAGCCCAGCTGAACTCAGCTAAACCAACTGTGATGAATTGTGTTGTCATCTTCAAAACACACTGTACAGTAACAGTCACAGAAAAAGTGATGTTTTACTAAGACTTGGAACACTAGGGTTATGTTGACCTGGTTTGAAGTAATATTATAATCATAGATCACATTAGAAGAAAGGCTTGGTCTTGACATATTATTAATTGAAATTGTTATATGTTTCTGATTTAAGTGCACCAAATGTCATCATGACCTGTAAGACTGTTCTCCAAGAATTATTGTACTCATAAGTTACTTTGGATAAAAGCATGGTTTGAAAGATTAACAGTTAAAGAACTAATGTGTTTTTGATTTAATGACAATATATGTCATCATGATTTGCAAAGAAATGTCACTATAACCTGTAACAAAGACTGTTGATTAAATATATAAAAAATATGCTTTCAAGGGGATTTACCACCGGTAAGATAAAAATAATTGGTTTTACCCGAAGAAAAAGTACCTAGAATAGTGAAAAAAGGTGGGGGCCTGTAGGAGGAGCTAACAGGCCCCATGAAGTGTATAAAAGAGGCCCATTTTCATCATTTGTTCAGTTGCACGCCGGCGGTCAACTCGTGTGTGATTCTTTGTATGTTGCAATAAATTGCATTGGACCTGGACTTCAGCTGCTTCTGCCTGATTTTTGGATCATTGTTTGCAAACTTTTCTGCCTTTTGAGGACTTTGAATTTTTACAAAACTTAGCTTCAATTTTAAGTCGCTGAGGAGATTTTCCACCGACAGTAGCTCAGGTATCCCCAAAATCGGTCCTCGAGGGCCGCTGTCCTGCAGGTTTTAGAGGTTTTCCTGTTCCAGCACAGCTGATTTACATAGATAGTTGATTAACAGGCTTTTGATGAACTGCAATTATCAGAATCAGCTGTGCTAAAGCAGAGAAACCTCTGAAAACTGCAGGACAGCGGCCCTCGAGGACCGACTTTGGGGATGCCCGTGATAGCTGGACCCAAAATGCAGAGGCAGAGATTGTTTTCTTGTAAATTTACTGTTGAAGGCAGTAGTAGAATAAATCCAAAGGTAATCAGACAAGGAACACTGGAACCAGAACAGAGTATAAAGGAGGTGGCTGACAGGAACTGATGTAGACATGAATTAAAGACGATGATCCAGTAAAGACAAACTGCAGAGGTGGGCTATATATACACTGAGGAGGACACTAGCAGGAAATCGAGTTATGGTCTGAGTGGGAACAGGTGTGCCGAGTAAGAGAAGAAAACCAATGGTAAGGAAGGTGACTCTAGGAGACAGTAACTGAAGAGTAACTGGGAAACAACCTAAAGATAGTTGAAAACAATGAATGGCAAAATAAAACTAGAGCAAAGACTAAGGACTGCTGAACAGGAGATAACTGAAAAACCACAAACAGGAGAAGAAGTAATTCAAAGAAGATAAAGCTCTTAACAATAAAACAGAATAACATAAATCCAAGCCTGAAAATATAAAAGGGAAAACTAAAAAGAACCAAAAATCCAAAAATGGTAGATCATAACAGGAATATGTTAGTTTATTTAGTAAATGACAGAGTATTTGTGAGTCAGATGGGGCTGGCATGTGAGGCCAATGCAGGAGACACCGCTGGGTGCATGTGAACAGCAGGGAAAAGCCCTCCCTCTGGTTCTGAATCTTATTGCTATTCGTGTGGAAAGGCCTCCTGGAATCATGCAGCAGCCAGAGCATACTTACACAAAGTTTCAATGCATTCTTAACATCTACCAGGGTTCTTTTGAAATGAAATATTCCTCACTGCATTATGATGCCTAATGCATACAATGCATTTATTAAAAGATGTAGAAGGCTCCTTTGCATAAATTGTAATTTTAGCCTCAAATGCCGATTTATTTTTTCTTCCTCAAACTTAACTGCTGTATTTTAAAAGTCAGCTGCAGACTGTTGAATGATTTCAAACACATTGTTTCTGTTTCTGCAGGTTTATATGCTGATTGTGTGCAAGCATATATGAGTTATATTGATCCATTTTTGGAGAATCCAAACAATCAAGGCTGTTCTTAATGTTTCCAGAAAGCTAACATAAAATGCATTATTTAATTTAAAAATAATATGTTCTTTGATCATTTTGAAATGGTTAACTATCAAAAAAAATTCTTTTTTCATTTCTAGGGGGTGTGTTTGCATCACACACATACAGTATAGACTTTTATTTTTATTAAGAGAGACAGCAAAACATTCTATGTACTTTGCTCTTCATCCTTTACATACTCAATGGTAGGAGGTGCTGTAGCCATTATATGCCCCACCAATAACCACTTTAAATATATTCATTGACTTAAGTTTAAATTGGTATCATTTAATAACTTCTCTTAAATATTTTAAGCCATACTTAATGCCAAATATATTCTCTGGAAACATTCCTCTTTTTTTAATCACCCAAAAGGCTCATCAATTTCTTTCTTTTATTGCCAATAAATTTCTGTGCTGCTGAAGCTGCACCTTCTACCAAAATCTACTTTAAATTGCTTTAATTTAGTCCTGTTAAGAGCTCCTGTTTTCATCTTTATTAAAAAGAGTCATCATGACATTTCGCAATTTTTGCATTTTTAGTGCTAGAGAAGCCACTGTTGTTTTGAGCTAGACACCTCCCCCTAGTGGACACATATCAACTGATTATAATTATAATTAACATTTGAGATTTTAGTTTTTAACATAAAGTTCAGGTATTCTGCTTCACTAGGGCTACCATCTTAACTCCTATTTACTACTATTGGGATCCCCTATGTTTCAGTTTCTAGTTTTTTATGTGTATTTTTTGCTCAATGTGCTTGTAGCCTCAATTTCCTGGAAATTCATATGCTTGCTTGTCTATGTGTACCAATTAATAGACAAAACAAATTCCCCATATGTGAAAAACACTGCAAGGCAATAAGGGATTTTCTGAATCTTATCAACTACATTTGTATGTTTAATGTCTTTCTTGTATGTTCAAGTTTTCATGACAGGACAACGACTGTTAGGTAAAGAAATGTATATTTCAGAAATCTTTGATACTCTAAAGCTGTTTTCTGCCATCAATGATGCAATGAGTTTCAAATTTACCTGAAAAAACCCCAAAAGATGTTCAATTACGTCCTAAAAGCTGCTTTCTGTAAGAACATTTACTTGTACTTTCCTAATAAAGGTCTCAGTGACTTCAGTTTCTATGAGCCTGTAGTCAAAGACAAGCTGCTGGTTCCAGAGGAGATTCATAATGGTGGCCGTCACTTGATCACAAATAGCTGTGAATGACATGAAAGCTTCGGTCCCATGTTTGGCACATTTGAATAAGGCACAGCTGCTGATCATGAGAGGAAATGAGGCTTCTCATAATCATCTTCTCTGATTATAATAATTTCTCTGCCAATGAGAAAAAAAAAAAAAACCTTCTGACAACCCTTGAACGGAACAAGCTGCCCAGCCATCTCTCCGACCTGCCTGGCCAATGAGAGATTTCAAAGCCCAGTTTTCCTTGTTTCTGATGTAAAGGGGTAGTTTTGATGTTAAGATCGGACCTGATACGAGTTGCTAGTAGTTGGACGGCAGCTACTCACTGGTTGGAAAACTGATTTGAGGTATTGAAATTTAAAAGATCAGACATTTAAAACAGATTGTCTGGATAAAACTTGCAGCCAACTTTAATACTAGCTTTCATGCATTTAGAAACATCACACTGCTGGTAACATTTTAAATAACAGCTTTCTTTTTATTCTGCTTTGAAGCATCCATGCTGTCTTTTTATAACCTTTGATATGAATTTAAATCCATTTTCTGCTTAGAGGGAAAATATTAAATATTTCAATATTAGAGCTGCAGATCCCTCTTCAGTGTATTTGAGCATCAAAAGTTTAACCACCAATCTTTTAACATATTTTCGCTCTTTGATGCATCACCAAATGGCATGGCCTTTGATTCAGAGTTTGATTTTTGTATAAAAGAAATCAGACACAGGTTAGAGACCTGTTTGTTGGCACAGAGATGAAGATTATCTTTTCATGTCTTTATTCTTTCTCTGGCATTTTTAAGCTTCTAAACTGATGCATATATTTTTGGTAATAGATTAATTAAAATAGTACTTGTACAATAAATTATGGGCCTCAGATTAAAAAGAATATAGGCAAAATATAGATCTGCAGACCTCTAACAGTGTTTTTGTTCTTATTCTTTTTTTTTTTTGCTTTGTTTTTTGTTTTATTTTCTTGAAACCAGTTCCAGTACTAAACTAAGACAGGGGCTGGTTCTTTGTTGGTTTTATGACAGTTATTGCATAATCAGAATTTATATTTCTGAATTTAAATTTAAACTGCTGCAGATCCGACCAGTAGCTTCCTGATTAACCTTTACCAGCAGGAGAAAACCGTCTGCCTTTGCAGCAGGACTTCATAAAACAAGACAAAAATAATGAAAGTCATCATAAAATGTTACCATCAGAGGGTTGAATATTATTGTCCTTTAAAACATTTTTTCTCAATCTAATTCATACCTGAAACCACAATCTTCAGACTCCTGATCTTCCACAGATTCATGGTTTAAGTTGGACTTAGAAATACCGCCTTATGTAATTACTATTGCATCTAATCTCTGAGTAAACAGTAAATCTGACGTGGAAGTCGTTAACATTTTTGTTTACGCAATGACCCCAGCGGAGATAGGAATAAATCCTGATGGACTCACAATCACTCGGTGCTGGTGGATTATAACACATGATTGTGTCTAAATCTAGAGTCTATCATCTGGTGTTACACAGTCAAGGGTCAGGCCTAGTTTTCCAAATATAACTGCTGCTCAGCTTCTTATGGGGTTTTGCCAAAGTTTTAATACTTCTTAAATGTGATGTAACATTGCAGCCTTAAGATTTGTGTCAGATTTATGTCATTTTCCACCAAAAACTTTGTCAGCCTTCATTTGCTATCATCAGTAAATAAAATGTGCAGCTTATTTCAACATAATTGATTTAAGTGGTGAATATAGTCCACCTTTCTGCAACTTGATGTCAGTGTAAATCCAGCTGTTTTGAAAAACTTCAGAGGTTTGCTTGACAACATTAGAAAACAAAGAGATCATGAAAACCAAGGAAAGAAGGCAAGTTTGCAAGTTTAAAAAACTGTTTGGTTGTAAAGCAATATTCTGTGCTTTGAACATCTCACAGAGCTCTATTCATTCCATTATTTGACTCGCAGAGGGTGGAACAACTCCAAACCTACAGAGACATGGATCACCATCTAAACTGGCAGGCAAGGAGAGCATTAATCATGGATCAAGCAAATCAGTCAGTGGTAGAAGGTCAAAAATCTAAAGTTTTGACCTTCCCCACAAACCATGTAGGGAACAATATTTTTTTTTTTTAAACAACAAGAAGAAGGTCCTTTAGACTTAAAATGCACCTTTTGGTCCACATACAAAAACCGTATCTGTGGGTGAAAGTCAATAAAACACGACATAAATGAAGCTAAAAACAGAACAATGATGTAGACATGTGCTACACAAGACTCAAAGCCAGATTCAAGTTTCCCCTTTAGGGAGGGCAGAGGAATTGGAAAAAACAGATAAAAACATACACTGCTCAAAAACATAAATGGAATATAAATGGAATGTGTAAACAACTAAACATAACCACTCAAATCATACTTCTCTGAAATCAATTTGTCCTCTTAGGAGGCAACACTGATTGACATGCAATTTCACATTTTGTGCAAATGGAACAGACAACAGGTGGAAATTATTGCCAATTAGCAAGATAAACTCAATAAAGTATTGTATTTCACACTCGTCGTAGCACGAATCTGACTCAACAACCTACATAAGTGGCTCAGGTAGTGCAATCATCCAGGATGGCACATTAATGCAAGCTACAGTATGGTAAGAATATTGTCCAGCGTTAGGTCTGCAGGAATTTTTGCAGACCTCAGTGGTGGAGACCTCAGGCGTACTGGAACTAGTGATGGCAATTTCGAGGCCCCGTGAACCAATGAACCAATTTGACACAATTGGCCAAAACACCATGATCGATATGTTTGATACAGTTTAGAATGGTGGCATCTGCTGGATGGCAAGCAGAACTACAATTGAGCGGGTATCCTAATGTCCGCATTCTTTGATGGCTGAACTTGTTTGTTCCATAATAATAGTATTGATAATGACTATATGGATAAATAATTTTAAAAAAGCTAATGTCTGAACTTGAATCTGCAAAAACATAAACAGCTCTTCTGATGCAAAACAGCTATGTAACGGTGTGCTCTTGTCACTGAGGCTCTGAATTCTAATCTCTGGTCTCCAGATTATGTATACATTTGTTTGGCAGACGGGTTAACATGCATGCCTCTCAACTATCAGATTTTGAGTTTGAATCCAACCTGATTCTCCCATTGCCTGCCTGTTCTTCGTCGTCCTCCTCAGTTCTGATCCTGCCAAATGCATCTGAGCCCAGGGCTCCCCAGTTCATCCTCTGTTGTCAGCCTTTTGTAAGGGTTCAGCTCCATGTCCCTCCGGCAGAATCTCTGGCTCCCCACGGCTGAGACGGTAAGAGCAGTTCAAAGCTTTAGCAAAGACTGTCCACAGCCTGTTCCACGCTCCACCGCAACCTTCACCACTAACTAGCATAGGATTCCTCCTGCAGAACCTCCACAGTTCCCTTCCTAGGATTCACCTGTCTCCTGGAACCAGTAAGCCATTACAACTTCAAACACAAAAGAACAAACAAACTCATAAACCCTTCCATAATAACCATCATCTCTTTGCCTCCAGGAATCCACTCCAGATGACCGGTCGATGTTCGTCTCTGTGTCCTTAATTGTGCTGTGCTTTAGAGTCAAACCAGAATCATGTCAGTCCAGAGGCTGAAAGCGCTACCAGGAGACAAGCCAGTACACCAGGAGACATGGAGGAGGCCGTACAAGGGCAACAACCCAGCAGCTGGACCACTATCTCTACCTTTATGCAATGAGGAACAGGAGGAGCACTGCCAGAGCCCTGCAATATGACCTACAGCAGGCCACACATGTGCATGTATGTCTGGGTGTCTGTACAAATAGTTAGAAACCAAATTCATGAGGATGGTATGAGGGCCCTGGCTGGTGCGGTTGGCCCTGGGTTCCTTGTAATGCAGAACAATGCTAGACCTCTTGTGGCTAGAGTGTGTCAGAGGTTCCTGCATAAAACCATTGAAGCTATGGACTGGCCTGGCCTGTTCCACAGACTTGAATAGGATTAAGCACATCTGGGACATGATTTCTTGATCGATCCACCAAAATCAAGTTGTTCCATATACTAACCAGGAGTGGATGGATGTTTTAAGCCAGGTCTGGGAGGAGGTCCCTCAGGAGACCACCCACCTTATCAAGGGCATGCCCAGGCAGTGAAGTGAGGTCATACAGGCATGTGGAGGCCAAACACAATACTGAGCCTCATTTGGACCTGTTTAAGGACATTGCATCAAAGTTGGATCAGCCTGTAGTGTGTTTTGACATCAACTCCATGCCTTGATTGTTTCATGAAACAGGACAGAGGGGCCAGTATTCAAGGTGAGACAGACAGTGGGATAACTCAAAGGCGTTTATTTAAAATACAGATGCGTATGCAGATCTGCAGTATCAGTGGCTGGGACGAGGCACCGACCATCACTGGAAACTCTTGTAGGAGAAAAACACAGATCAGTGACCAATCTGGTTTAACAGTTCAGTCCATCTCCAAAGAACTAGGTAGGATCCAGCCGGAGGGCTGCCAAGGAGATGCCGCGGGAGCCCCCAGAGTGCCCAAGATGCTGCAGTCCCAGAGAACAAGCAGGAGTCAGGGAAACAAGAGATTAGAACAGGAAGGCTCAGCGGTCCAGGAGTCTGGAGACCAGTCAGGGATACAAATGAGAACAGGAACAGGCTGGTTCATGGTTCCAGGAGTCCACAGACAGTTCAGGAAGAATGTTCAGAAGGGAACAGGCAGGCACAGTGGTTAAGATGCAGAACAGGTCAGGATATCGGAAACACTACGGAACACTAAAAAACCCTCTGTCCACTGGCCCCAAAAGAAGGAGAACATGAACAAGAGCATCAATAATCTGGCCACGACGACTGGGACTTAGCCGTATATATAGAAGCAGGAGCAGGTGGATTAGATGAGCAGTAATGAGCAACCGGGCAGAGTTAGATAGGTGAAAAGAGTCAGTCTTTAGGCCAGCCGTCAGTCCCAAGATCATGAGAGATTGGTAAATACATTTGTATTTTTTCTATCAATGATTTTTATGTGATTTTGTCAGCATATTCAAATTTATACAAAACAAAGATTCCAATATTTCATTCATTTAAATCTAGGAACAGTTATTTGAGTGTTCCTTTTTTAAAGCATTAACATTTTCAGCACAATCTGTTTTCTTCATCGATAAACCATGTTTCACATGTTAATATATAACATAATCACCTTGTATCACAATATGTGCTCTGTCTTTGTTTAGCAGATTAAAACACTAATTTTAACAGGTGCTGATTCAACTCCTAGGGAGATCAATTTTACACTTTTCAAGTGTCTATATTGTTAAAAAGTTATCACAGAGTTGGAACAACATTTCTAATAGTTTTAATGCAATATGGTTAAATTGATCTAACCCTATTGTTAGTCATTTACCCATTCACACACTAATGGTGGAGATCTGCACTGTGGACACAGCTCTCCTGGGGCACACTGATAGAAGCAGGGTTGCCATACACAGGTGACTACCACCAATATGCAATGTGGTTGGAGTGTCTTGCCCAAGGTCACAATGATTGAAAGAGACTCAGCTGGGATTCTAACCGGCAACGCGGTTCCAGGACAAATTTCTGCATCCTCTGCCATGAAATCCACGATAAAATGAATACTTCTGAACCATAATGCCAAATATGGCTATTGTTGTTAGCACATGTGTTTTAAGAGAGAGAAGGGAAGGTTAACTTAGCTCCGGTAGACAACAGACTATAAGTAGCCAACTTGCTTATAGCAGTCCATTAAAAAGTTACTTGTAATATACTTGCTCTCAATGCTCTAGCATAATGAAAGTTAAGTTCATTTAATATTTTGTGCATCACTTGAAAGTTTTCCTGGGGCATCGCATTGAAAGTTTTCCTGGGGCATTGCATATTAACACATTAAGGTCCTCACATGGTTGCTGGGTGTCATTTATAGATTACAGATGAAAATTTAAATGGCAATAAAAAACATTTTTCAAAAGCACAAGCAGCCCACAGCAAAAACATGTTTTCTTTATATATTTGACAACTGAATTACTGGATGAAACCTTAACTTCACAGGTTATTATTTGAGTGTGCGTATTTGAAACTTTTTCTTTGTTTTAGTTTTTTTCTTAAGACAGCCAATTATGCAATCCAAACAGCAAGTGAGTTTGAGACAATTGAACAAGACAGACAAGTAAAATAAAACATAAACAGGTGAATAGCTATTTTAAAAAATACATTTTTTCTCTGATTTATAGCTTTCATCAGATACCAGATTCACTGATGCACTGCAGTGACAGGAGTGCAGTAGCAGCATGTCTGAGACAAGTAATGCGTGGCACACTGACCCAAATACCAGAAGCTCTTTGACTCTTGGCCATTTCCTACTTGATGCCACTTTCTGGCAACACAGGCAGTACATTCATCATCAGGATGCTTTTAAGCTAGGAAGCTTACCAAAAAAAGGAACTTGTCTGTCTGCAAGACCTTGAAATTAAAGGTTAGACTGATTTATACATAACACATTAACTAATACTTTTATCTAACTGGATATTATGTATAAAATAGGGGATGGATTTTGCGTGCTGGCTGTGGGATTTAAAAAAAAACTCTGATGTTGAAGCAGCTTCTTTACCTTCCCTTTGTTATGTTGTAAATCTATTGATGCTGCTCTCTTTTCTGCTGTGTCTGCTTCAGGAGTTGGGTCCAAACATTTTTACAATGTTGAGGCCAAAGCTGCTCCAAAATAGTTGCTGGTTTTTTCTTCTTATCTGCTCAGGAGCAACCTAAATATTTAACTCTTAAAGGAACGATGTAAAAAAAGAAAGAGTTGTGTAAAGAAAAAAAAAATCAAGGCACTAGTGGATAGTTTTTTTGAAAATAGGCTGATAGGAAAGGGGGTATGAGAGAGGGGGAGAGACATGCGGTAAAGGACTACAGGTAGGATTTGAATCCTGGTCGGCCACGTCAAGGACTAAGGCATAGTACATGGGTCATGTGCACTAACCACTGCGACACCTGCAAACTCGATACAAGGGATTTTTATGTTTTCTCAACTTTTGAATTCTGTTGTTTACTTTAATGAAATGTACAAGTTCATACAAGTGTTATTCCAACTTAAATCTTCTCTTTAACCTTATTAGTATTATCCTGGTAGGCTTACAAAGAAACATTGGGATCTGTGCCATGTATACATATATATATATATATATATATATATATATATATATATATATATATATATATATATATATATATATATATATATATATATATAAAAGAGATCATTACTTTACATTCAAAACAGTTACCAAATGTTTTTCTGTTTTTTTTTTTGTTTTTTGTTTTTTTTTACCATTTTATAACGCTGTACAAAATTATTCCAAGGTCTGTAAATAACCCCAGTGGACCTGTATTTCCAACATACCTTTTTCATTTACAACCATTCATGTTGTAGTCTTCTGCCCATAATTACCTCAAATGTTGCCATGAAACCTTTTCCAGCCTATGTTATGGTTGGCGTTCCATCCATTAGTTTTCTTGGACCCACATCTTGGATTTTCTCTGATCTGATAGATCTCAGCATCTATTGCTCTTGTGCTCAGAGCTTATTCCTGTGCTGCGATTGTTAGTGCATCTGTCCCTCAGTCCAGCCACTCTCTTGTCATTTTTAATACTTCTCTGTTCCAGTCATTTCCTCAGTCTGCTTTGCAGAAGCTCATCTTTTCAGATCGGTTCCTCATGATCTTCATTCTGCTGCTGAGGTGTTTATTCTGCAGTTCCCTCTAATGTTATTTGCTGCATAATCCCTGATGTTGACTGTGATGTCCAGCTTTTAAGGGGCTGCACTTTGAGTGAAACTGTATACTCATCGTGAGAAGCTTCTTTAACGATAGTAGCCTTTATATCTTTTATTAAGGCTATTACTGAAGCTGTGTGTAAAATAACTGGCAAGGTAAATATTTTGAGGTCCTGGACTGTCATGGTTGGATGGAGGTTTCTGAGGACTCAAATGAAGAGATGAGGAGGCAGAGGTGAATCTAGTAGATTTAATGACAGAACTGAGGCAAAATCCAAAAATACAAGAACCAAAAGACTATAAAACATCAGGAAAAAAAAAAACATGGGAAGAAAGAGATAAGAAAGGACTAAACAACAACAAGGAACCAGCACTTACTGACTGCAGAGGCGGAGTATATAAGGGGAGCAGAACAAAGGATAGACTAATGAGCTCAATAAGGAGCAGGTTTGAGTGGAACTAACTAGAAGGAAACTAAGATGAAAGGAAAACAAGCACAATGGGGCAACAGAGAGTAACTAAAGACTGCTTAAATAAATGGAAAATAAACCGAAGATCAACTAAATAGAACTAATAACTGAAAATTAAAAACTCAGAGTCCCAAAAGAGGATAACATGGACTAGTTTTTTGAACCAGCTATTGTTTTTAGGGTCTTTCTATTTAACTCACTGTAGTTACTAGGTCCTGGCTGTCATCCTTGCAGACTCACTAAGATTTGTAGCTGTCTTGAACATCTGCCAGAACCGAGAGCAAAAATAACGATAATGAAGCAGGAGGAGCCTTTTTTTGATATGTAAACACACTTCAGCTATGTCCTTATTCTGTCAGCCGTACAGTATTCCTGTTCTCCTCCTCAAATCCGCTTCATTTTAGCATTTCTGTATTTTATTTATTGTGAAAAAAGAGACAGATTTTTTTTGGGGGGGTTGGTTTAGTTTTTTCCTAAACAGAAGCTAATCTAGGTTGATGTAAATTGTGCTCTTAGGATATTTTAGAGCAGGGGTCTCAAACCCAGGCCCACAAGATCTACTGTTCTGCAGATTTTAAGTGGAGCCCTGCTCTAACAGCTAACTCAAACACTGATTACCTCCTCAGCATGTCATCAAGTTTGACAAAACCCTGAAATAGAGCTGCTTATTTTATTCAGCTGTGTTGGAGCAGGGATGCAACTAAAACTTTGAGGATACTTGATCATTAGGAGCAGGGATGGAGACCACCACTCTAGAGATTTACTTTAAATCTTTGTGATTTTGATCACAAGTGTGTTCTGATCATTTCTGAATGATTTCTACCCTAGTTTTGAGTATTTTGGCAAATGTTTGAGCTTCTTTTCCATCTCAATATGACCTTTCTTTGTCATTTTTACTTCACATATTATTCACTTCTTATTTGCAATTATTTAACTAATTGGTCTTGTGGACTATCAAGGGATTTTAGTTTACTATGCATTATTTAATACATATAAACAGCAGTCACAAAATGTTTCTGCAGTGGTACGAATTTTGAGGATTCTGTTTTTTCAGTGCAAAGTTATCAGCTGCAGATTAATTGCCTCTGCCAAGGAGTGTCAGGGTTTGGTTGTGGTAGAGGACCCAAATGCAGAGGCAGAGAGGCTGAGAAGATTTCTTGGTAGTTTAATGGGGCAAAAACAGAAACAAAGGCAGGAATGCAAAAATCCAAACAATAATCAAAGGAAACCAGAACTATGGAGACATCTGGGGGAAACCAAACACGAGGAGCCAGGGAGAGGACAACAGCACGGGAGGACAGCAAAGACAAGGAACCAACAAAGAGTGAGAGCAGAGGGAGAGCATAAATAGCAGAGAGAGACAAATGGAGGGTTAACGAGCTGACAAGGAACAGGTGTGAGAGGAGACAACGAGGGAGCCAAGGGGAAAGGAACATACACACACAAGAGGGCAAAAGAGGACAACAGAAAAACATGAGAACTAATATAAATCTAGAAATACAACAAAACTGGAATTAAACCAATAAATCTAGAAAACAAGGAGCAAAGAAAAGAACAGCAGAACCAAGACCATGACAAGGAGGTTACATTTTTAGTCGAGGTTGTGTGTCTGTGTGTGTCTGTTCGTCTGTGTACAGGATAACTTGAAAAGTTATGGACAGATTGTAATAAATCTTTACCCAAGGAACAATTCATTAAATTTTAGAACATTTTTATTTATTTATTTTTAAAGGCACCTTTCTGGACACACAATGTCACTGTTTTTAAGACAAAAACAATGGCAAAAACAAAGTCAAAACACATAATAAAAACCATTTTAAAAATACAAAAGCTGGAACAGGGAAATTGATATTAAAGAGAATAGGCAATCTTAAACAGATGAGTTTTCTAGTTGGGATTTGAAATATGGGGTGGTAGAGAGTTCCAGAGACGGAGGACATGGCGGCTGAATGCTCTGCTCCCAATGGTGGTGAGATGAGCAGAAGGGACAGACAAACAGATGAGGATGAGGGGTGGGAGTTTTGGTAATGATCCAGATCATGTGTGATTTTCAGCTATAGGTGCAAGTTACACTTTATTACTCGGCGGATGTCTTTATCCTCTGAGTACGTTTCTAGTTTAAAATTGCTTCCCACCCAGATAAAATGAAAGGTGCTAGAAATCATTGTGTAATTGTGTTTAAGAAACCAATGTGTCCATCATGACTGTGCTTCAAATTGTAACTGGAACAACAGACGTCAAGAAGTTTAGGTGCTCCTCTGCAATGTTTCCACCAGTGCAGAGCAGATCCAATCAGTGTATTGGGTTCTTTGCCAATTCTACCTATAATATTGGGTAGGGTTGGAAACAAAAACATCCTCTGACACTGACTACTAGAATCGCATGCGTGATTCTCTGCATATTTTCCTGTAAAATTCTGCAACAAGGTTAAAGTAATACAGTTGTTCAAAGTTCAGAGTTTAGTTTTGAACCTGCAGTCTGGAGACTCCCTAGATTTCAAACCAGTTTGAAACCTGTGGTCAATTTAATGAAGGCTGATAAAAACCCCAGAAGACTGCTCTAATATCATCACAGGCTGCAGGATTTGACCCAGAGCTTTTGGTCTTAAATATAAACAAAACTGACTGCATTTGAAAACCCAAACTGTGTTCAGTTCTTTAGTCGCACAGATCAGATATTCCTAAAACATTTAATATGTAGAGATGGAAGGAGGGAGACCTGAACTGATTGGCCCTAAATGAGCTGTTAAACAAAAACTAAACAAAATGTCATTATAACACATAAGGTTTGCTCTGCAGATTCTATAATAGGAGCCAATTTAGGTCAAACACTCTGCGACTCATCCATGTTAAAAACGCCTTTTCTCTCCCACATAAAGCTCCCTCTATTCACTGCAGCAGCTGCCTAATGTTGCATCAAAGCCCTGGCTATTCACAACCGCCTCTCTGATGGAGAGTGTTTCTTTTTTTTATTACACTCCACGGCTCTGATGGAACTTCACTACCAGTCGAGCCTCCCCTCCATCATCTGTCCCATAAACTGTTTCACAGCTCCTGAGAGTCGGAGATAGAGACAGAAAGAGAGAGAGTGGGGAAATAAGTGAGATTAAATAAAGGAAGAGATAGCAGAGAGCAGCCACTGTGACCTGCTGTGCTCTCTCTGCACTGCAGCACAGCGGTGCCGGTGATTTATCCATCAGCTGGCTCTGGGAGAAGCTGAGTTTCACCATTAGTAAATGAGCCCTAACTCATCTAGACAGCAGAAAGCATATTTCCAACAGCCTTGTGGAGCTTGGCGCTGCTTTCTCTGAAGCTGACCTCACAGCGGAAGATCAGACCTTCCTTCACAGATAAGAAGCAGACTTGTTTTGTACTGCGAATGCATCAATGCAGATTTACATTTGAAAGGCAGGCCCTCCTGTGGATTCTCCTGACAGAAAAATAGGAAAACTAGTGATAGCATCATAGAAGGAATTTCAAATAGTGGAATATCAGTTCTAGAGCCAACATCCACTCAGATAAAGATTTTTTATTATTATTATAATAAGTAATAAAATAATTAGTTATTACTTTTAGGCAGGATGCATTATTTTAGTTCTGGAGCTCCATCCGGCTTGTTGACCTCAGCTCCTGAACAAACATTTAGTGAAGCAACATTTTGAGATGATAACTGAAATCAGGTGTTTTCTGTAACATTCAGGAAATGTTCAGTCAGATTTCAGCACCTGTTGAAAAGTATGTTGGTTCACTGTTCATGAGCAGCTACTTTAATTTGTTAGGGATTTTTTACGGATTCAAACTTCATGTTTTATTTTACTAAATTATCACATGGTAATTGTTTATTTACTAATAGTAAATTAAGTAATTTGAATAACACCAAACTGAAAAAAGTTTAGTTTGGTGTTATTCAAATTACTTGTGTGAATTTATCATTTTCTTAGATGGGCGTATATTAGCTTTCAAGCACAACTGTACATATTTATATAATTATTTAATTTCCCTTTGTGATTAATAAAGTATTTTTGAATTGTATAAAACTGAACTGATTTGATCTTATCTGATCAGAAATGAATTGAACTGAAATGAGCTGATTTTAAACTGAAAATGCCTCTATTGGTTTCCTCACATGAATGTTACAATGTCTGGAATATGTTTGTGTGGGGTTGCTTTAAGATCTCTGACTCCAGCTGTAGTTCATGCCTTGTGAATATTCCCTTAAATGCTTGAAAAGTCTTTGCTTGGGAATCTTCTAAAGACCTGTTATCCATTTTTTACCACATCTTTTTCTTCCCCTTAACTATTCATGTTTGTCTTTTAATACAGTAGTCTGTCCATTCAGCTTCATTTGATGTTTTGTTTACATATAATTAAAAGATGACCAGCAGAATACCTGGGAGAGAAAAGCACATTTGTTCAGCTATAAAAAGTTGAACAGAGTAAGAACAATAAGACAATGCTATACTATAAAGATGAGTCTATCATTGGTTTTATGCAGACAAAGACTCTACAGAAAACAGTGAGACAGGCGACAATTCCATCCCATTAGGATGTTTTTGTGCTCTTTTGTCTGGTGTGCACTGATGATTGTGTTAATTTTAATCAAAATTTGTCTGATAAAGAAACATGGAATATGTTTATAGATAGATAGATAGATAGATAGATAGATAGATAGATAGATAGATAGATAGATAGATAGATAGATAGATAGATAGATAGATAGATAGATAGATAGATAGATAGATAGATAGATAGATAGATAGATAGATAGATAGATAGATAGATAGATAGATAGATAGTGTTGGGATCTGGAGCTGTACCACCTTCCTCCAGCAGAGTGCGCCGTGGGTCCTCCTGAGCTGAGCCTCCAACACACCTGTGGCCCATCTCATCATCAGAAGACCCACCACTATATAACCTGCCTTCAGACCTTGCCTCAACGCCGCAGTGTTGATCTAGTTTGGTTAGCAACCAGAGCCTAGTAAACCTGAGAATCTTTGCTATCTCCTGTTGAGATAAGATTCTAACTCTTCCTTGTTTTTGCCTCACAGGAATCCTGTCTCTTCGTGAAGCTCTGGATGAGCTTAACCTGCCTAGCCTGCCCTCGTGAGCCAAATCTGAAGACTCTTCTCTGGATTCCCTTGCAGCTCTTGGCTAAGAGCTGGAAACCCAAATCAAGGTCTGCCCTCAAAGTCAGAAGTAAGACGCTGAAACAGTTATTGGACTAATAACCCTTCAGTCCATGTGCTAACTGAACTGTCATCCCTGAAGACTCCAGTGAACCTGCCTCACGGCCCGAACCAGTTCCTGTGCAATATTCATGTGCTTGTGTTAACAATAAACCTTGTTAAACTTTTCATCAGCCTCCGTGTGTGTTCTGCATATTGGGTTTACTCTGTAACCAATCATGACAGAACACTGCGGCCAAACACTAAGCCCAGCAGGCAACCTCCGTCGGAGGCTAGAGGAGCAAGACGCTCAGATCCAAGGACACGCTCAAACCCTCCGTGAGTTACATACCCAGGTTGAATATCAAAACCAAATGCTTCAAACGTATGCAGGCTACATGGGTAGCGCTAACGCTGCATCAGCAGCACGTCAGTTTCCGGATCCACTTCCGCCTCTAAGGTCACCGGCTGTGACGTCATCTCCCGAGTTCCGTCCTAGTCTCCCTGAAAAATTCTCAGGTAATCAGAAAGACTGTAAAGGTTTTTTGTTTCAATGCCGTCTTATTTTTGACAACTCTCCTGGCAGTTTCCCTACGGATAAAAAGAAAATAACTTTTATTTTGTCCCAACTCACTGGGCGAGCCCTCGAATGGGCGGAGGCCAGATTTTCTTCCGAGACCAGTTTCAGACTAACTTTTTCAGAGTTTGTTTCTGAATTCTCCCAGGTGTTTAATCAAGATTCTGATCAAACAATTGACTCTCGAGCTCTGCTGAATCTAAGACAGGGAAATTCCTCGGTAGCGGATTTTTCCATCAACTTCCGGGTCAAAGCCGCAGCTTCCGGATGGAACGAATGTGCTCTTAAAAGTGCATATTTTAAGGCATTGAATGACAATATCAAGGATGAACTTGCTACTCTTGATGAACCAGCTAGTCTGGAGGATTTAATCCGCATAACAATTAGGTTGGACAACAGACTTCGTGATAGAGACAGCTCTAGACGAAAGAGTCAAAGTTTTTTTGTGTCAGCCCCTGCATTGAATAATGCTTCTGTTTTTTCTGGATCCACAGAACCCGTTTCCAAGCCGAGGCCTAAGAACCAGTCTCTCTCTATGCCTGTCCAGGTCTCTCACTCTGTTGAGATGGAAGCCGAACCCATGCAGGTTGGACACACAAGGCTAACCCCT
This sequence comes from Cyprinodon diabolis, assembly GCA_030533445.1. Lineage (NCBI taxonomy): Eukaryota > Metazoa > Chordata > Actinopteri > Cyprinodontiformes > Cyprinodontidae > Cyprinodon > Cyprinodon diabolis. The sequence continues at coordinate 13,974,338 of CM060073.1, forward strand.
GAGGAAAGGCTAAGACGTTTCAGGGGCAAATTGTGCATATACTGTGGTGAGACTGGCCATTTCATTGCTTCTTGCCCAGCTAAGTCAAAAGCCGGGGCCCGTCAGAGGAACTGAGGAGTCTGACGGGCCATTTGAAAACTGAAAAATCTCCTCATTTGATGCTTCCAGCCACCCTATTTTTCTCTAACCAGAATCTCACATTATCAGCTTTTATCGACTCTGGATGTGAGCGTAATCTGATAGACTCTAACCTGGTTCTGCAGCTACAGATCGAGACTGTCCCTTTAACCAAGCCACTTAGTGTCTCTGCTATTGATGGGAAGAGACTCCATCAGGTTACCCATCAAACGCAACCTCTTGAGCTTTTGATCTCTGGAAATCATCGTGAAACTCTTACATTTAACTACTTAACTACTTGTGAGCAATCAGTGTCCAGAGGTGGGTAGAGTACCCCAAACTCTACTCATTTTGGAGTAAATCTACTTTAACATTTTTTGGCCCCCATGATGGGAGAGTTTCTTTGAAAGAGGTTTATCATCTTTGGATATGCAACTGAAAGTATGTGGACCTACCATACATTGTTGTTGGTCAGTACTGCCCAGGCATTACCTTCCAATGCCTTGGACACTGCAGTGTACATAACAATAATTTTTCTACCTTTTGTTTCTTTGTGGATTTTTGCTTTTGTGAAATGATAAATAATTGTGAAACAAAATCATGACAACTCTGAGATGTCATTACAGCACGTTATCACTACTACACAACTGCAAAGCTGATCCAAGTGTGACTCAAACAAAGGAAAAATATTATTTCACTTCCTGCTGCACAGTGCAGAAACTCTGCATAGATGAACATTGACTAGATTCTGAATGTTTGGATCTGTTTAAACACAATGGAGTCAATGCTTTCTAAATAGTTTTCAACCTTCTCTATGTGGGAATTGAATCAAAATCAGATCACAAACGACTTTGTGATTATATGAAACGTAATCGTATTGTCTTCTTAACAAGTTTATGATGAAGGTGGTGCTTTACTCCTCCAATAACTAACGTACACAGTATATTTCGAAACCATTTATGTGAAAAGTGGTCTGGGAGTGAGTTAAGTGGTTTTCAGTGTTAATAATGGTAACTTGTTGACACCACACATTAAGAAATGGATCATTTGCTATCAATGTTCCTGTGAATCAGTTTATTTCAATAAGGTTCAATGAAATAGAGCCAAATCACAACAAAGTTCAGCTCAAGGCCCCTAGTGAGCAATAGTGAGCAATGCACGCCATCCCTGCAATGCACCACATTTTACTTTCTACTTGGATTTTGGACTAAAGTATCAAACTGACCAAATTTACAAACGTCACCATTGTATACTTTAATCCACTTATGTAATTGTTGCATGTCTAGTCATTAGATCTGCCCACTGCATGTTTTAAATGTTTCAAGGTTCTTTCTCCTTTATTTTCTCATGATTGTGTCTTAACCCAGATATAAGTTTGTGTCCTCCTGAATTCAATAGGCATCATTTTGCATTTGGTCACTGTTCTACTGACTATGACTACAATCCTGCTCCAATACTCTGTATTTATAACATCTTCAGTGCTTCTTATCCTGTCTTACCCCACTGGCGCTGTCCTTTTCTGCAGCCTGTTCACCAGCTGTCCCTTGCCACTCAACTGATCACATCTTATGCACCAGATGAGAGAGCAAAGCCCGGATATCGGGCAGCGATTTACCTTCCATTAATGAGGCCTGCTTCAAATGGCTTAGAGGCTGCATGCGCAGCACATACACATCACACTCAACCAGCCACTCAAGTGGAGTTAAGATTAAAGCGCAATTACGGTGCTAACTAGTCCACAAATCATAGATTGGAACGGGTGTCAAAGTGTAGTTGACCTACTTCAATTAGAGGGAGCATAGAAAAAAATATTGTACTTTTCTGTAACAATTGAAGTAAAAAAAAAAAAATTTTTTTTTAAATCGTGTATATGTCAGCTACCTGTGAGCAGTTAGTATCAAGGGGTGGTGTTACTCATTTAGGAGTAACAATAATTTAAAAAATTTTATTCAAGTAAAATTAGATAGTACTCATCCAAGAAATTACTCAGGTAAGAATAAGGTGGTACTTAGTAAAAGTGAACCTGTTTGTTGGCGCATGGCGGTGATACAGGAGTTTAGCATGTGACCATAAACAGAGGCTTTGGTTCTGAACATGGTTAATACAGGTTCAAGTCTGGGTCCTCTTCCCTCTCTCTCTTATCCAATTTCCTGTCTGTACTTTTCAAAAACTAAATAAAGGCCACTATTGCCTAAATTATCTTTAAATAAAAGACTATATTGTTGGCTGGTAACATTTGATTTAATGTTTAAAACTAATGTTTGACCAGGAGACAAATTTTGCCTCATATGCCCCTTTTCCAAAATACCAGTTTAAACCTGCGAACCATCAGGTTTTAGTGGCAGTGGAACCGCTTGCTGATGCGTGTCTACCTGCCTGCTGTTGTGTCAGATCAGCTTACCCATAGTCAATATGAATGCACAGAACATCAGATTTGCATTTATCCCTTTGTTTTGTTTGTTTTGTATGAAAATAGACTTTAAAGTACCTTAACGGGCATGTAGCCTTTTAGTCAAGTACAAAAAAAACTATTTAATTACTTACTTTTTGGTGTTTTTTTAACCATATGGAGATCTCACCTTAAATAGTTTTTTTTGTACATGACTAAAGGAATACACGCCCGTCGAGGTAGTTTAAAGTCTATTTTTCGTACAAAACTAAAGGGATAAATGCAAATCGGACGTCTTGCGCATTCATATTGAATATGGGTATGCTGGTCTGACAGGCTAGCTGATCTGACAAAACACCGGGTAAATAAGTATAAATTGTGCAGCACTGGTAAGAGGGATTCGGACAGATAATAGAGTGAAAAAA